>OX451740.1:991680538-992280538 GCA_948472305.1 Vicia faba | reverse complement strand
CTAGGTCTTGAAATGTAGCTGAGAACTTAACTGAATTTTTCCTGAAAGGTAAAGGTCAGTCATATGCAATGTGTGATATGGATCAAGCAATGATGTTCTCAACATAAATGAGATTTGTAAGATATGATGCGTATATGCATGCTTATAATGATGTATGTGATGTTTAGGAACGTATGTTTTCGTCTTTAGGAAAATAAATCCTTGACGGGTGCCGGGAAGTCACTCCTGGGCTGATGTTGAAGAATTAGATCTTTGCTTCCGCTGGGGAGGATAGTTGCAAGAATACCAGTAGGAGAAGATAACTCCGTTGGGGATAAACTTGGCGAATGGATTACTCTGCGGGGCGAAAAGTACTCTGACGATCTTGCTGGAGAGCAATACTCTGTAGGGAGAGAGATACTTTGCTGAGGTTTGATGATAACTTGCTGGGGATACCCTTGTTGTGTTGGAAGTGTTAATAGACTTCGCTGGGGGTAAGAAGACTTCGTCGAGGACACTCTTTCCGTGGCTTTTGGCTGAGGATAACCCAGTTATATCCTGGTAAGGAAATAACTCTTTGAATAAAGCCGGGAGACGCGTTCATGCTCTATGGGGATAAGCTTCCAGAATCTACTGGGGATAAGCTTACTGCCTGGGGAGATGGATTCCAACTTTTCCTGGGGAAACTGGATTGGACTCTCCTGGGGAAGTTTTGAGCTGTATCAGAGAGGTGATTCCACTGAATGTTGGATATACCGCCGGGGAACAATCTTTAGGTCAAGACTGTCGGGGATGCTTGTTAAGAGTGCATATATACTGCTGGGGAATGTTGAGCTCTGCGGGAGGATACCCAACTTTCTTAAGGTTTGATTGTAACTTTGCTCAGGGAGAGTGCACTGGCTTGCTGGCTTACTCTCTGGGGAATTGGGATGTACTGGTTATGTTCTTTAGCTGAACCTACCTTGGTACCTTGGAGGATAGAACAATTAGATTGCTTAGACAACTCTTTATTGCCCCTGTTTCTAGTGTTACCTGTAATTAATCTTTTGTTTCGTATGCAAATATTCATGAGTTAGCAAATCATTGTCAATGCATATATCACAAATTGAACCTTGGACGTTCTTCGCAAAACACAATAGAAAAGGAAAACAATTGGCAATTTTAACTGAAAGTGTATATTTGTATTGATTTTTGCCTGTAAATAGGCGTTTATATACAAGAGGATGACGTCCTAGTAAGAGAACGCCGCCGAACAAAAGAGTTTATACAAATTTTATACGAGAGAAAATAAAACAGCTGTGTGAAATGAATGATCCCACTGGGTTTCGACTCTGCTATTGCCTTTATATCTCCGAGCGTCTCATCACTTGATGACCTTGGTTGAAGATGAAGCTGACTGATCGATGCCGTTTGAACTTGATGTAGATACCGGATTCTGGATGCCAAGTGATCCAATGAGACATAGTATTACGCTTTATCCCTAATTTTTGCCTGGACCGCCCTTTCGGGTTTTCAGTCCACCGGGATACCCAATTTTGCCCAAGCCGCCTTTTCAGGTTTTCGACTTGCCGGGTGTACAGATTTTTTCATTTCATCCCTTCATTTTGCCCGAACCCTTTTGGTTCGCCGGGAAGCCCTAATTTTTGCCTAGGTATGTCAACCTAGCGGGTCTTTTTCATGCGTAGTATCTTTTTACTATGTCTGCATTAGCGGGGTGAGGAAGGTCGTCACTGTTGTACCCCAAAATTTGCCCTCGCATTTTGCTACAAACAATCTCAGCTTCAGACATTTCCTGACTTTTCAAACTGGCGCAAGAATCGGACAAACGGACTTTTCTTGACAGTCAAGCAAAATTAGGGTTTTTACTGATGTTCAGAGCTCTGATTTGCCTCATACAGTTGGCTTAGGGTTGGGATGATTTTTGGTTCAATTTTGATCAGGCGAGCGTTATCTAGCATTTAATCAGAAATTAAAGTTTTATGGGCATATTCTCAGAAGAATTTAAATTCTACCGCACTTTGCAGTTTATTCCGAGATTCGGGTTAAAATTCGCGTTATCTTGATTTAATCAGTAAATGAGGCAGTTGGTTGGAATTCACCAGTCAAAAGGGATGTGTGCAATGTGGAATTACAATGCTAGGCAAAAGGATCAGTGAAAAAAGAATTGCATCTGATTAAATTTTTGTGATCGACTGTGCGTTGCTTTGGATAATGGATACGTTGAATTCATTTATTTTTTTCACCAAAGGTTTAGTTGATTATTTATGGTTCTAAGAATTAAAATATTTGAAATTTAAACTTTCACTTTATTTTATTTAAGGAACTATAAATAACAAATAAACAATTAAAGAAAAGGAATTGAAAGAGATTTAAATATCAATGGAATTTTTATTTCACATTTAATAATTGTTACAATTGTTATTATTTGGATACTAATATTTATTACAAAGTATTTAAAATAATAATAATGTACAAGAATTAAACTGAAAAATAAAAACTCTATCCTATTTCTAACTCTTCATTCTTCACTCCGCTCCGGTACTCCATGTTTTATCTGCAAAAAGAGAAGAAAAAGTCAGAAAGCAGTTAATTAAAGACAGTTAAAATTGCTCATCATTAGGGGCCACTGACTGGGATCAGTTGACCCTCTCTGCAAATCACGGGATTTCTCCCGGTTCACAGAGAGGGAAGATTTTTTTTATTATTCATGAAATGCAAATGTCAAAAGCATAAGTTACAAATTCAAGCTGCATAGAATCTCAATTGCAAATCCAAAGTTCAAAACTGTATCAGTTCAAATCCAATTCCCACTTCCTATCAAATGCCAAAATATACTCAAAGATATCACAAAGAAATCAAGGAAGTACAATTGCTGCAAAGTCAAAATCCCAAGATATCAAGGAAATGCAAAAAGTGTAGCAAAGCTGTCAAAAGCAGAATAAAAATGCAGAGAAGTATATGCAAGCAACTTGATCCTTTTCATCATTTCCCAGCATAAGAGGGGGCCCCTTCAGAACCATAGTACAATAATAATCATATAATAACTCTAAAACTGTACTTTGGAGAGGAAAAAGAGAGATAAAGCAGCAGAGTTCAGGTCTTAGGCATAGGCAGCATAACAAGACAGAAAAGATATACAAAAAAGAAGACACAATTCAGCATTGTTCAAAACTACACAGCATAGACAGTTACCAAAAATGGAAAAGGTGCCAAGAAATTTTGTCAAACTACCCAGCAAGCGTGGATCAAAGAGAAGACCAAAGTTTGAAATAAGGTTGGGCGCCAAAGACCAATAGAAAAAGGACAAAATAATACAAGAAAACATATTGATTGAGCCAAGCACCAATATCACCCATATAACTCAGAACTAAACCAATATAGGCCATAAGCTCATACCTGTCTAAATATACACAAGTTATCAGAAAGCATCTAAAAAACTTCATACCGGCACCACCATAACCTGATGCCTCATACCCATCCTAAAAAACCTGCATAAAACATACAAGTTCAAACCTGAAGCATAGGCATCAAACCTGCTAATGCTCCAAGAACCTGCCTACGCTTAAAGATACAAACCATAAGAGCCTAAACTACCAAAAATCCCTGTCAAAAAACCTCAAGCCAAGTATCAGTCACAAAACATAGCCCATTCAAAAACCAACCATAACCAGAATCACCACCCCTATTGCCAAGTCTCAAGCCTGAACATCAGAAACCTGATAAGCAATATACCAGTACCAAAACCTGCTGATACATAACCTGCCTGATCCAAAAAAAGAACACTACTACTGTCAAGCCTGAACCCCTAAAACATAAACATACAAACCCAAAATCTGCATCAGTAAAAACACCCAATACCCTGTCATAACCAAAACCCTCAAACACAACCATGAACTCATCAACTCTGCCTCAATACGTAAACCCATAAGCCAACCAACTCCTAGGCCTCAGGAAAGTGTTCATCATTGGCCATTTCAAATTAAGCAATCCAGAAAGAAACTAATCAAAACAACACAGTTGTTTCAACCATAGCATCCAGCAACAAATTTTCAAAAGATTCCCAAAGGCAACAATTCAAAGGACAAACAGAAGCAAAGGCAACACGAAAGGAGAAGCATACAAATTCCCAAAGGCATCACAGTAGGAAAGAAGAAGATAAAGAGGTGAATTAAAAAGGGCTTCTCAGTATACATCATCATCAAACCCTAAAACGGTAACAAATATAAAAGTACCAAACTTTCCCAAGCTTGCTTCCAGCTTCGCCACCGGGCCTCCGCCTCAACGCCTCTAGTTCCGGTTCCCTTTCCTCCATCTCCCAAAATTAAGGTAGCTTTTCGTTCCTCTTCTCAATCTCAAGAAAAAAAAACAAACGATAATAACGTGTGAAATTATAAGTCAAACTAAGCAAGAAGAAGAGTGAAAACCCTAATGCATAGAGAAGGTGAGATCGTTACCCTGTCCGTTTAGGTTTAGTCCAACCGCGGAGATGAGCGGAACCGGAGGTGGCGTTGGGTTGGCTCGGCATCATTAGGCATCACATTCAGCATTCAGGGAGATGAATAAGAACGAAGAAGATGAACTTATGAGCGGCGCCGCTGCTTTCCCCTAAAGCCCTTTGTCTCAACTGGACACACCCATTCCCTAACCCTAATTCGTTCAAAGACCAAACTTGGGCCTGACCCGTTCTCACTTCCCCAAAGCCCATTAAACACTAACCCTTTTTTATTTCATAAACAATATTTACTTCCTTTTTCTTTGTAAATCACTAACCCTTTTCATTTTATAAACAATGTTTATTTCTTTTTCTTTTGTAAAATACTAACTTTTTGTTTTATTTTATTTTATTTTATAAATAAATGTTTACTTGTTTTTTTTTATTATTTCTTGTAAAATACTAACTTAAATACATATCATTTTTATCATATGATTAAAACATCTTTTTTTTAGATAGATATTTGTACATAAAAATAATAATAAAACACCTTTTATCATATAATTAAATTTGAAAACATCTTCTTTTTAATTAACACACATATTTGTACATAACAATTTAAATACATTTTTCTCTAATATTAAATTCACAAATATTTGGTTAAAATACTTTCTTTTTTTACATAATACATCTAATTAAAAATTGAACATTTTAATCAAAACACCTTTTTTCTTTTGTACATAATTAAACATACAAAAATCAAAGATTCATTTAAAATACATTTCTCTAGGTCAAATCCTAATACGATTCAACTTCACAATTCGCACTTGTACATAATTACACAATTCATATACATATACACTTGTACACTTACACAAATACATTCACATTGCCTTATATACATTTTTATCTTATATTTGTATATTCGATATTTACGTTTGATTGCGACTTCGATTTGGTTGTAAATACTATAAGTCTCATCCCCTTTGTACATTTATACTCCCACTCCGGACACTATCTTGTAATAGCGTAGATTTTACATCCCGCAATTTACAGTTTTCAATTATACCATGGTTAGACCTAGGGTTTGTATGTACATAAAACCAAACGCTAGATAACCTAATACAAGACGAACGCATGTAATCAATACACAATCACACTTGCACCCTCTAGGGTAATCCCACATGTTGCCTTCCAAAATGGGCCATGCTTGCACGTCGAGTATCTTTGGCAAAACAAAATCAAATGATCATAAGTCCCTCGATGACGCTTTCGAAAGTTGCCTAAACGGAATGATTATAGTCCCTTCAAAGAAAATTGCCAAAGACACTTGGCATCATTGCATTCATGGTCCATACGATGACCCGCGCCCGTCCCGAATAAACTTCCTAAAATGCAAGATTGTCTACCAATTTCAATGGTAGAACAAAATTGTTAAAAGGGGTTAAAACACGACAAAAATCTTTGAGAAAGCTTTAGGGTAGATAAACTCTTAAGTACTTGTCAATTTGCAAAGAAAACACTTGCCTAATTTCAAAACCCACTTCACAAACACTTTCAAAAAATCAAACTTTTCAAACCCTTGAAACATCTTTTTAAAAGATAAAACACCTTTTGTAAAACATTCGAGTAAAGAATTGTTACAAGGTTAGCCTAGCACAAGGCATCTTTTCAAAACATTTTCAAAAACAACACACAAAGCACCATTTCATACAAATGAAAACCAAAGGCAAGATTGATCTAAGCAAGTACCTAAGAGCCCATGGATAACCATGGATAGAAGGGGTGCTAATACCTTCCCCTTCTATAATCTACCCTCTGAACCCATGAAATATCTCAAAAGGTTTTTGCTGTGCTTTTTTAACCTTTCCTTTAGGATAAAATAAAAAGTCGGTGGCGACTCTTGCTCAACCGCACAAGTGCGAATACGAACGCAAAACACAAGTCAGTTCTCCCACCGTATCACAGAACTGGCGACTCTGCTGGGGAACCTGGAGCTCAAAGTGGGGTTACCTTAGGGCTTAGATCACCCTTTTGCATGACTAATTGTTTGATTTGCTTGCTTTATACTTTGGCTCTATTGTTTGGGTTTACAATCCTCCACCCGGATTTTGGGAAACATTCATAGATAGCAATACGTTGTGGAAACTGTGCGGGGTATACCGACACGGTCTAAGCAATAGCTATATTAGTGCGACATATTTGTGGGTACCGGTAACCCTTGAGTTCAATCAAGGAGAGTACGGGGCCGCTGAGTGATGTCACTAAGCACTAATGACCTAGAACCTTACTTGACCATCTTGGCCTTTTATTAGGGGTAGTGAGATGACCGGCTTTGGTGCAGTCCGAAGTTGGTAGATACTCGATACTACACTCATTGAGGGTTGTTTTCTTGGAATATTTTGGTCGCTAGTTAAGTGGCTAAACCAAAACAATGAACAATGAAAACGATCCAGTGATATTGAGCTCCTTAGAACCCGGTTACTATTTATAGGACAGGTTTTTAAGCCAACTACACTCAAGAGGGTACTTACCTATGAAACCCCATGCGAGCCTGAAACTAGGGTTTGGTGTGATTTGCTTGTACATATGTTTTATGCATACATCATAAGCATCATGAAGCATCATATGCATTTACTAACCATTTCAAGGGTTTGGATCTTCATCATTGTTCTTGTTTTGTAGGTCATGGAAATACCTCGCCGAAATACCATTCAAGTCAACCTTGTGAGAATCTCTCCTCAACTCAAGGAGATCACTTCAAGAATTCCGGAAAATTCATCCTTCAGTGAAAGACATGGTAGACTGCTCAACCTAGTCAACACCAACATTGAAGAAGACATGATGAAA
The DNA here is from genome assembly GCA_948472305.1 of Vicia faba. Lineage (NCBI taxonomy): Eukaryota > Viridiplantae > Streptophyta > Magnoliopsida > Fabales > Fabaceae > Vicia > Vicia faba. Next base: position 992,273,277 of record OX451740.1, on the reverse strand, counting down.
GTGCTATTCCAGTTCTTTGACCCCCTTCACCATTGCTTCACTTTCCCTGATTATCAGCTGGTTCCCACTTTGGAAGAGTTTTCTCAACTCCTAAGAATCCCTATCCTTAATCAACTACCCTTCAACGGTACGGAGAAGGAACCAAAGCCTGAAGATATTGCTCGAGCATTACATCTACAACCATCTGAAATCAAGGGGCATTGGGAAACCAGAAGCGGCGTCAAAGGATTCTTAGCGAAATTCTTGTTGGAGAAGGCACAAGAATGTTGGAACTCATTGGACCTACAAGCATTTGAAGAAATTGTGGCACTCCTTATCTATGGGTTGGTCCTGTTCCCAAATCCTGACCAATTGGTAGATGTCAACGCTGTCAAAATCTTCTTGTCCAGAAATCCAATACCAACATTGCTTGGAGACATCCTTCACTCATTTTACACACGAACAATGAGAAAGAGGGGTGTTCTCATGTGCTGTACTCCTATCCTCGCAAGGTGGTTTATTTCGCACCTTCCACAATCTGTCTTGAAGAATGATCAAGGTATAAGGTGGTCCCAACGATTGATGACTCTCACTCATTCTGATGTGCATTGGTGTTCTCGGTCCAGAGAAAATGTCATCATCGTCGATCGTTGCGGAGAATTTCCTAATGTCCCCTTACTTGGAATTAGAGGAGGTATCACCTACAACCCTTGCCTAGCTTTGAGGCAATTTCGATATGCACGGAGGGATGGCCCTCATGACATGTTGATTCCTAGCCTAGTTTTTGACTTCGACAACGATGCGCAAGGACTTCGCCAAAGATTCATCAGAGCTTGGGGAAAACTCAACAAGGTTGATAGTAAGACTCTGGGACACAAGAACTCCATCCCTCTTGAGCCCTATCTCAAGTGGGTACGAGCCCGAGCCCAAAGTCTAATGATGCCTTATCCTCATGTACTCCCAGTGATTAAGGAGCCCGTCAATGAAGGAGAGGTCCCCTACACCATCCTGCATCCAGACATGCCTACATCGTGGGAGGAAATGCAGAAAAGTTGGATTCAGCTCAAGGAGGAACGGAACACTTTTGAAGCTAGCTACTACGCCAGTGAAAAGAAGGTTCTAGAGCTTACCCGCCAACTCCATGAGCAGGAGGCCCTCAATACCTACATCGCACCAAAGAGGATGCGCAATGTCTTCCTACCTTGAGAAGTTTATGTTGTAACATTTGGCCCATGAGGCATTTATGTACTAACAGATTTCTTCTTATTAATATGACGTGCGTTCTTCTTTGTCTGAAACAATTTTGAATGTCCTAAATCCTTGAATGCATTGCATACATCAGCATATCATTCATCATGTGCATAAGCAGGTCTCACTCCAGGTTTCCTTATCTATCTGCTGTTTATTTCAGTAGGATGGATCTCGAGCAAACAGTCAAAGACCTACAAGCCCAGAATGCACAGTTCCAGCAACTCTTGATGACCTTGGTCAAGAGTCAAGAGGATATCAAGGCTCATCTGGAGAACAAGGACCCAGTGAAGAAGAAAAAGAGGGTCGGAGTGGCTACTTTGGGGAGAAGATTTGACAGAGAAGCTCGGAGGGTACTTGAATTTCCTCCTACTTCTGATGAAGGGACTAGTAAAAGAGATCGGGTTGCAGTGCCTTCCGAGTCTGATGCAGAGGAAGAAGAGGTTGAAGAGGACGAGGATTATTCTGACCAGCAGTATCCTCCAGCTGATGACAAGTACAAGGGTTTAGAAGACAGATTGGCTGCCATGGAATTGCAAAGGGTACCGGGTTTGGATTTTGAAGACATGGGCTTGGTCGCCGGAATTGTGATTCCCCCAAAATTCAAGGTGCCAGTGTTTGTAAGGTATGACGGGCTGTCCTGCCCCAAAATGCATCTCAGGTCCTATGTGAGAAAGATTCAACCCTATACAGCAGATAAAAATCTCTGGATTCATTTCTTTCAAGACAGCCTGTCGGGAGCTCAGTTGGAATGGTTTTATCAGTTAGAAGGGACCAGTGTCAGAAATTGGGAAGATTTGGCCACCGCTTTCTATAAACAATACCAGTATAATTCTGATCTTGCTCCTACCCGTACCCAACTTCAGGGTATGTCGCTAGGAACAAGTGAGGGATTCAAGGAATACGCACAAAAATGGAGGGATTTGGCTGGCAGGGTGCAGCCTCCTTTAACCGATCGTGAGCTTGTTGATATGTTTCTTGGGACCCTATCTGGGCCATTTTTCAATCATTTAATCGGTAACTCTTCCGCGGGGTTTACTGATCTGATCTTAACGGGCGAAAGAATCGAGGCTGGCATCAAGTCAGGAAAAATTCAGAAGGGTGTCGCTGCAAGTGTTAAGAAGAAGCCGTTTAAGAAGGAGACAGCTATGGTATATTCTCAAAGAAGAGCAGGGAAGGTGGAGCGTCGGCCGACTGTGGGGGCCGTAATGATTCAAAACACTCCGAGCGAGCAGCCTCGCTACAACCAATCCAGACCAAATCAGCAACGGGTGGAAAGGCCACAACGGCAGTTCACTCGTATTAATATGACTCCAGCGCAGGTGCTTCCCCATCTGTTGAAATTGAATCTTGCCACTATCAAGGAGGCGCCAAAGAATGTAAATACATCCTCTCCACATTACCATGCCAATGCTAAGTGCGCCTATCATTTAGACAGTGTTGGGCATGACACTAACGATTGCTGGGCACTCAAGCATAAGATCCAGGACCTGATAGATGCTAAGGAGGTAGAGTTTGACGCTCCAGAAAAGCCCAATGTGATCTCTGCACCTATGCCGAAGCACGGTCGGAATGTCAATGCCATTGAAGAGGATCTGTATGTTGCTGACGTTAGTGACCTGACTACTCCACTGTTAACCATTAAGTTGAATTTGTTAAGGGTCGGGATCTTCCCGGGATGTAAAAGAGACTGCTACTGTTGCCACTCTCTGCCGTTTGATTGTCCGCTATTAAAGGAAGGCATCCAAGGCCTCATGGATAGCCGACAAATTTTGTTCGAAAAAGTTCCTGCTGTTCCAGTTCATGTTGAAAATGTCTCAATCATAACCATTCACGCCAATCTTTCTGAGGCCGTCAAAAAGCCAGTTAAGATTACGCCAGCTGCAAAGTCTATACCTTTGAAGATAACAATGCCGGGGCCTGTTCCCTATGTCTCCGAGAAGTCGATACCTTGGAACTATGGTGGTGACATCTACTACCATGGTATCAAGCAAGTTGAAATAATTGAAGAAGATTCAGATGATGATGAAGCCAGCATTAGTAACATTGCGGGCACCAGCAAAATCACCAGGAGTGGGAGGATATTTTCTCCAGAGATTGCTCCTCCAAAAGCAGTCTTTGGACCCTCATCAGCTAAAGAAGTCATCCCTGCACCAATAAAGCTCTCTGCCAGAACTCCTTTGATCGAAGAAATTTTCGTTCCTAGTGCTGTCTCTCCTACCATTGCCGATAAAGGAAAAGGAATACAAGATGAGCCCGTCAGGACAAGGGCTCAACCCTTGGTGATTCCGGAAACCTCCAAGAAAGAGATGGACGAAATTTTGAGGATAATCAAGAAAAGTGATTACGATGTGGTGGAGCAGTTGGGGCAAACCCCCTCCAAGATCTCCATGCTGGCACTGTTGCTTTACTCAGAAGCGCACGCTCAAGCTTTGATTAAGTTTCTAAAGGCAGCTCATGTGCCCCAAGAAACTTCGGCAGATCAATTTCAACATTGCGTGGCTAGTTTGACTGCAGACAATGGATTAGGTTTTTCTGATGCCGACCTGACCCCTAAAGGCCGGAATCACAATGATGCGTTGCATATTTCAATCGAGTGTCACGGAACCACCCTTGCGCATGTTTTGGTTGATACCGGCTCATCGCTGAATGTTTTGCCTAAGAAGGCCTTGGACCGGCTAGATTGCTTAGGGTTGGAATTGAAGCCGAGCGATATTGTCGTCAGAGCTTTCGATGGGTCGAAAAGAATGGTCCATGGAGAAGTTGAAATTCCTGTCAAGATAGGTACCGAGGTGTTCAAATCCACTTTCTATGTAATGGACATCCGTCCATCATACTCCTGCCTGTTGGGTAGACCTTGGATACACCATGCTGGGGCAGTCACCTCCTCCTTGCACCAGATGCTGAAATATCCTGTAAAGGGAAAGATCATTACTGTCCACGGCGAGGAAGAGTACATGATTAGCCATTTAAATTTTTTCAGGTATGTGGAGGTCGAAGGGGAGTTCATTGAGACACCGTTTCAACATTTCGAAGAAGTACTTCCTGAGATAGCAGTGGCGAAGTTGGCAGCCGAGACACCAAGACAGATGGCCAGGATGGCATCTCTGGAGGATGCAAGGGCTGCAGTTAAGGAAGGGAAGAATTCAGCGTGGGGGCAGTTACCCGATTTTCCGCATAAGGTCGATAAGCTTGGATTAGGTTTCACCACCGCTGGCCAGAAAGCCATGCGCCGGTCAAAGATTGAGAGAGCGCCAGTCAAAATTTCTCCTTACCGAATCAACGCCCTGGAAGATGAAGACAAAGAAAGCAACTTTGAAGAGTGGATTCATCCAACTATCAGAGGAGGGTTGAGCAATTGGGAGGCTAAAGACTTTGTCCCCATCACTTTTATTCCTCAGTAATTTATCTATCAAACATTTTCTATTTGGTCTGTAATATTTTACTTTCAAACAGTCCGTACACTATCTTTCCACCTCCTGCCTTACCCGGGGCATGTAGGTCCACTTGTAAGGGTTTTGACTATCTTTCATATTCATATGCCATGTTTAATGATTCATTGGACGTTTTTCATTTGATAAACTGCTTGTGTTCATTTTCTTTCCTTTTGCATTTTTTTTGTTGTTGTTTAAGGATGGCTATCCCTTACACACACCCACCACTCACCAATGCAGGTACCCATCCACTCCGGATTCCATGGGTAACTATTCTGCTGTATCTTTCAATAACTCGGAAGACCTGGTCAATCTAGCCGAGTATGAAGATGACGAAGGTTGTGAAGTACCCGGGGAACTAGCCAGACTCCTGCAACAAGAGGAAAGGGCCATCTTACCGCATGAAGAGCCGTTGGAAACTATTAACTTGGGAACCAAGGAGAATCAGAAGGAGGTGCAAATGGGTGCCAACCTGGAACCAGAAGTCAAGGAACGCTTGGTACAGTTACTGAATGAGTATGTCGAAATCTTCGCTTGGTCCTATGAAGACATGTCGGGCCTAGACACCGACATCGTGGTTCACCGTCTCCCCACGAGAGAAGACTGTCCACCGATCAAGCAAAAAGTTCGCCGAATGAGGCCTGACATGTCCGAAAAAATCAAAGCAGAAGTGATGAAGCAGTTCAGTGCTGGCTTTCTGGCTGTTACGTCCTATCCTCAATGGGTCGCTAATATTGTGCCAGTGCCTAAGAAGGATGGCAAGGTCAGAATGTGTGTGGACTACAGGGATTTGAATAGGGCCAGCCCTAAGGATGATTTCCCGCTACCTCATATTGACATCCTGGTCGACAATACAGCTCAGCATAAGGTGTTTTCTTTCATGGACGGATTCTCGGGCTACAATCAAATCAAAATGGCCCCCGAGGATATGGAGAAAACAACTTTTGTCACGCAATGGGGCACTTTCTGTTACAAAGTGATACCGTTCGGGCTGAAGAACGCAGGGGCAACTAATCAACGCGCCATGGTAGCTCTATTTCATGACATGATACATCATGAGATTGAAGTTTACATGGACGATATGATAGCTCGGTCACAAACAGAGGAAGAGCACCTGGAACATCTGGAAAAGCTGTTTGCCAGATTTAAAGAATACAAGCTCAGGCTGAATCCGAGTAAATGCACTTTTGGAGTTAGGTCTGGTAAACTCCTGGGATTCATTGTGAGCAACAAAGGCATTGAAGTCGATCCGGCAAAAGTAAAAGCAATACAAGAGATGCCTGCTCCCCGTACTGAAAAGGAAGTTAGAGGTTTCTTGGGGCGAATAAACTATATTTCCAGATTCATTTCACATCTGACTTCTACCTGTGAGCCAATTTTCAAACTCTTGAAGAAAGATCAGGTAATTGAATGGAACGACGACTGCCAAGCTGCTTTTGATAGAATCAAGGAGTATTTGCTAGAACCTCCTATTCTGATGCCACCCGTCGAAGGAAGACCATTGATCATGTATTTGACCGTTTTGGACAACTCAATGGGGTGTGTTTTGGGCCAGCATGACGAGTCTGGTCGAAAAGAGCATGCTATTTATTACCTTAGCAAAAAGTTTACCGACTGTGAGACTCGCTACTCACTGCTCGAGAAAACTTGCTGCGCTTTGGTATGGGCTGCTCGCCGACTAAGACAGTATATGTTGACTCATACTACCTTGTTGATATCCAAAATGGACCCTATCAAATATATCTTCGAAAAGCCCGCTTTATCAGGAAGGATAGCCAGATGGCAAATGATCTTGACCGAGTATGACATCCAGTACACCACTCAAAAAGCCATAAAAGGGAGTGTACTAGCTGACCATCTGGCTCATCAGGCTATCGAAGACTATCAACCCATGAGATTTGATTTCCCAGACGAGGACATCATGAGTTTGGACAACATTAAAGGCGAAGACCGTATGACGGACCCGAAAAGGGATCCCGATGGACCCTGTACTTTGATGGTGCTTCAAATGCACTCGGAAACGGCATTGGCGCAGTACTTATTTCTCCGGAAGGATGCCACACTCCTTTCACGGCCCGACTTTGCTTCAGCTGCACAAACAATATGGCGGAGTATGAAGCCTGCATCTTTGGTCTCAAGGCTGCTATAGACTTGGGGATCAAATCTTTGATCGTATTCGGGGACTCGGCTTTGGTCATCAGCCAGATCAAAGGAGATTGGGATACCAAACATCCTAATCTTATTCCATACAAAGAACATGTTCTGACATTGTTGCCTCACTTCGAGCAAATTACCTTCGAGCACTTTCCGCGAGAAGAGAATCAGCTGGCAGATGCTCTAGCCACAATGTCCTCCATGTTTAAACTCAATTGGGATAACGAGGCTCCCCAAATCACCATCGAGTGAAGGGATGAACCCGCGCATTGTCACGAGATTAATACCGAAGAAGTAGTGGAACAACCTTGGTTCCATGAAATCAAAAGGTATCTCGAGACCCAAGATTATCCTGAAGGAGCTTCCGTGAATGACAAGAAGTTCTTAAGGAAATTCGCCGCTAAGTTCTTCCTGAGCAACGGCATCCTTTACAAACGAAGCCATGATTGTGTATTACTCCGATGTGTGGATAAGGCTGAAGCAGAGTTAATCATGACTGATATACACAGCGGCACATTTGGCACTCACCTGAGCGGGCATACAATGGCTAAGAAGATCCTAAGGGCAGGCTATTATTGGTCTACCATGGAGGCTGACTGCCACCAACATTCCCGTACTTGTCACAAGTGTCAAGTCTATGCTGACAAAGTTCATATCCCTCCGGTTCCCCTCAACGTCCTGACCGCTCCATGGCCCTTTGCAATGTGGGGCATTGATATGATTGGAGAGATCAAACCCACGGCTTCCAACGGACATCGCTTCATCCTGGTGGCCATTGACTACTTCACTAAGTGGGTCGAAGCAGCTTCCTTCGCCTCTGTCACCAAAAATGTGGTTGCCCGCTTTATCAAGCAAAATCTCATATGTCGTTATGGTGTTCCAGACAGAATCATCACAGACAACGGTACAAATCTGAATAATACAATGATCACTGCATTATGCGAACAGTTCAAGATTTATCATCACAATTCATCTCCCTATCGGCCGAAGATGAACGGTGTCGTTGAAGCTGCGAACAAAAATATCAAGAAGATTATTCAGAAAATGACAGTCACTTACAAAGACTGGCATGAGATGTTACCATTTGCGCTGCATAGATACCGTACGACGATACGTACCTCAACTGGGGAAACCCCATTTTCTTTGGTTTATGGCATGGAAGCTGTTTTGCCTATGGAAGTTCAGATCCCATCTCTAAGGATTATGAAGGACGCAGGTTTGAACGAAGATGATTGGGTGCAGACCCGACTTGATCAACTCAATCTGATCGACGAAAAGCGACTTGCTGCTGTATGCCATGGTCAGACGTATCAAAAGCGGATGATCAAGGCCTTCAATAAGAAAGTCAGACGTCAAGTGTATCAAGTCGGAGATCTAGTAGTCAAGCGGATTATCTTGCCGCAAAGTGATCCCAGGGGCAAATGGACTCCTACATACGAAGGACCATTTGTGATCAAGAGCATATTTTCTGGTGGGGCAATGATTCTGACCACCATGGATGGCGACGATTTGCCACACCCTGCGAACGCAGACATAGTCAAAAGATACTACGCATAAAATAACCCGACAAGTCGAAAACCCGAAAGGGCGGCTTGGGCAAAAATGGGTATCCCGGTGAACCGAAAACCCGAAAGGGCGGTTCAGGCAAAAATTAGGGATAAAAACAAAAAAATCGTACACCCGGCAAGTCGAAAACCCGGAAGGGCGGATTGGGCAAAAAAGGGTTTCCCGGTGGATCGAAAACCCGAAAGGGCGATTCAGGCAAAAATTAGGGAATTAAAGCGTATGACTATGTCTCGTCGGATCACTTCAAGGACAATCTCTTCATCAACCGGCTCCAGGTTTCTGATCAATCCAGCCATCGTCAAACGAAGTATTGAATGGACAGAGATTCAGAGTGGTGAAAGCTACAGCAGAACGGAATCCCATAGAATTATTTCACATAGCCATCTTTATTTTGTATAATTTTTCAAATATTTACGACGAGATCCTCTTACTAGGATGATTGTCTCCTTTGTACAAATATACCCAAAGAAAATCAATACGAATACTCTTCCCAAAATTTGTGTCATTTCCCTTTTTCTTTTTTTTCTCTTACACTATTCGTTTTATTTTTGAGAAACGTCCAGTGTTTTGTTAGATAGGCATATGCATTTGAAACATGATCACTTCCTAATTTAACCTAAGAAGGAGGAGTACTGATAGGACGAAAGTACAAACGGACATTTTGACACCCTTTCAAAGGAAATCCCTCGAGATCTGTAATCCACATCCCTGACAAACTCTGAGGTCTATCTTTAGCAGACTCTTGAAGCTTATCCCCAGTAAGGTTCTGAAAGGTATTCCCCGCAGAGTACAGACGTCCCTTCCTAGTTTTATTCAAAGATATTCCTCACAAAGGCTTATAACTGGGTTATCCTCAGCTAACCACCACGGAAGATCGCGCTCGCCAAAACTCTTCCTATCCCCAGCGGAGTTCATCAAAATTCCCCAACAATAACTTATCAACACTATCCCCAGAGAAGTTTATCCCCAGCCAAAGAATCTTCCGGAAATCATTTTTCCTCAGATTTTAAGCTTCATTATCCCCAGCAGATCAAAAGCTTCAAATGGACAATCCCCAGCGGAGTCAGACTTTTAAATCTTCTCCCCACAGAGTTTTTAGAAGGAAAATCTTGAATTCCCCAGTGAAATCTCCAGAGATACTTCTCTCCCAGCTAAAGATTCTCAATCTGGCCTCCCCAGCATTAAGTCCACTAATTTGGTACTCCCCAGTAGAAGACTTCAGGAATTCCCCAGAAGATTGGTATACAACCCAAGCTCCAGGTTCCCCAGTAACGATCCAGGACTTATTTTCCCCGGCAGCAGTCAAGATACTTCTATCTTCCGCTGTCCCGGACTCATCTATCCTATGCAAGACAGCTCTCCAGCTTACATGCACATCCATTTACATTCATAAAACCATGATATACATTGTATCATGCATCATAGCATTGCATCCAACTAACTCTTTGCCTTTTTCAGGTAAGATCAGTCGACAGACTAAAACCATTCAATCCCAAGATTTCTGAAAACAGTTCACGGGTTCTCCAAGTAAACGGATGTTGACCTATCACTTGTTCAGATTCTTCTCCAGACTTCTGAAAACAGTTCATGGATTCTTCCCAAGTAACGGATGTTAATCTATCAACTTGTTCAGATGCACCTTTGAATTCAGTTTACGGAAGCTTCCCAACAACGGATGCTGCTCTATTGCTGATTCAACTTCAAGATTTCTGAAAACAGTTCACGGGTTCTCCAAGTAAACGGATGTTGACCTATCACTTGTTCAGATTCTTCTCAAGACTTCTGAAAACAGTTCATGGATTCTTCCCAAGTAACGGATGTTAATCTATCAACTTGTTCAGATGCACCTTTGAATTCAGTTTACGGAAGCTTCCCAATAACGGATGCTGCTCTATTGCTGATTCAACTTCAAGATTTCTGAAAACAGTTCACGGGTTCTCCAAGTAAACGGATGTTGACCTATCACTTGTTCAGATTCTTCTCCAGACTTTTGAAAACAGTTCATGGATTCTTCCCAAGTAACGGATGTTAATCTATCAACTTGTTCAGATGCACCTTTGAATTCAGTTTACGGAAGCTTCCCAACAACGGATGTTGCTCTATTGCTGATTCAACTTCAAGATTTCTGAAAACAGTTCACGGGTTCTCCAAGTAAACGGATGTTGACCTATCACTTGTTCAGATTCTTCTCCAGACTTCTGAAAACAGTTCATGGATTCTTCCCAAGTAACGGATGTTAATCTATCAACTTGTTCAGATGCACCTTTGAATTCAGTTTATGGAAGCTTCCCAACAACGGATGCTGCTCTATTGCTGATTCAACTTCAAGATTTCTGAAAACAGTTCACGGGTTCTCCAAGTAAACGGATGTTGACCTATCACTTGTTCAGATTCTTCTCAAGACTTCTGAAAACAGTTCATGGATTCTTCCCAAGTAACGGATGTTAATCTATCAACTTGTTCAGATGCACCTTTGAATTCAGTTTACGGAAGCTTCCCAACAACGGATGCTGCTCTATTGCTGATTCAACTTCAAGATTTCTGAAAACAGTTCACGGGTTCTCCAAGTAAACGGATGTTGACCTATCACTTGTTCAGATTCTTCTCAAGACTTCTGAAAACAGTTCATGGATTCTTCCCAAGTAACGGATGTTAATCCATCAACTTGTTCAGATGCAATTTCTTAGAGACAATTTGCGGAAGCTTCCCAACAACGGATGCTGCTCTATTGCTGATCCAATCTCAAGATTTCTGAAAACAGTTCACGGGTTCTCCAAGTAAACGGACGTTAACCTGTCACTTGTTCAGTTTCTTCTTCCAGACTTCTGAAAGCGGTTCATGGATTCTTCCCAAGTAACGGATGTTAATCTATCAGCTTGTTCAGATGCACCTTTGAATTCAGTTTACGGAAGCTTCCCACCAACGGATGCTGCTCTATTGCTGATCCAATCTCAAGATTTCTGAAAATAGTTCACGGTTTCTCCAGCTTGCAGGTTCCTCCCAACAACGGATGTCAACCTATTGCTTGTTCAGACCCCCGATTCAGAAACGGTCCAAAGCTCGGACACTTTCCTAATGTTCCCTTCCAGATGGCATCTTTAAGCCCATCCCCGACAAGTTTCTGTCACTCTCCTAGATGGCATCGTTAAGCCCATCTCCAGATGGCATCTTTAAGCCCATCCCCGACAAGTTTCTGTCACTCTCCTAGATGGCATCGTTAAGCCCATCTCCAAATGGCATCTCTAAGCCCATTCCCGCATCCAGTGCTTTGATGAGTGCAAATTTTCGGGCACTCTAGTGTCCAATCTCCTTTTACCTTCAAGTCACGAAAGGCAAACTTGCCAATCTAACTCTTCAGGTCCAAGAAGATTGAACAGGGGCAACTGTTGTACCCCAAAATTTGCCCTCGCATTTTGCTACAAACAATCTCAGCTTCAGACATTTCCTGACTTTTCAAACTGGCGCAAGAATCGGACAAACGGACTTTTCTTGACAGTCAAGCAAAATTAGGGTTTTTACTGATGTTCAGAGCTCTGATTTGCCTCATACAGTTGGCTTAGGGTTGGGATGATTTTTGGTTCAATTTTGATCAGGCGAGCGTTATCTAGCATTTAATCAGAAATTAAAGTTTTATGGGCATATTCTCAGAAGAATTTAAATTCTACCGCACTTTGCAGTTTATTCCGAGATTCGGGTTAAAATTCGCATTATCTTGATTTAATCAGTAAATGAGGCAGTTGGTTGGAATTCACCAGTCAAAAGGGATGTGTGCAATGTGGAATTACAATGCTAGGCAAAAGGATCAGTGAAAAAAGAATTGCATCTGATTAAATTTTTGTGATCGACTGTGCGTTGCTTTGGATAATGGATACGTTGAATTCATTTATTTTTTTCACCAAAGGTTTAGTTGATTATTTATGGTTCTAAGAATTAAAATATTTGAAATTTAAACTTTCACTTTATTTTATTTAAGGAACTATAAATAACAAATAAACAATTAAAGAAAAGGAATTGAAAGAGATTTAAATATCAATGGAATTTTTATTTCACATTTAATAATTGTTACAATTGTTATTATTTGGATACTAATATTTATTACAAAGTATTTAAAATAATAATAATGTACAAGAATTAAACTGAAAAATAAAAACTCTATCCTATTTCTAATTCTTCATTCTTCACTCCGCTCCGGTACTCCACATTTTATCTGCAAAAAGAGAAGAAAAAGTCAGAAAGCAGTTAATTAAAGACAGTTAAAATTGCTCATCATTAGGGGCCACTGACTGGGATCAGTTGACCCTCTCTGCAAATCACGGGATTTCTCCCGGTTCACAAAGAGGGAAGATTTTTTTTATTATTCATGAAATGCAAATGTCAAAAGCATAAGTTACAAATTCAAGCTGCATAGAATCTCAATTGCAAATCCAAAGTTCAAAACTGTATCAGTTCAAATCCAATTCCCACTTCCTATCTAATGCCAAAATATACTCAAAGATATCACAAAGAAATCAAGGAAGTACAATTGCTGCAAAGTCAAAATCCCAAGATATCAAGGAAATGCAAAAAGTGTAGCAAAGCTGTCAAAAGCAGAATAAAAATGCAGAGAAGTATATGCAAGCAACTTGATCCTTTTCATCATTTCCCAGCATAAGAGGGGGCCCCTTCAGAACCATAGTACAATAATAATCATATAATAACTCTAAAACTGTACTTTGGAGAGGAAAAAGAGAGATAAAGCAGCAGAGTTCAGGTCTTAGGCATAGGCAGCATAACAAGACAGAAAAGATATACAAAAAAGAAGACACAATTCAGCATTGTTCAAAACTACACAGCATAGACAGTTACCAAAAATGGAAAAGGTGCCAAGAAATTTTGTCAAACTACCCAGCAAGCGTGGATCAAAGAGAAGACCAAAGTTTGAAATAAGGTTGGGCGCCAAAGACCAATAGAAAAAGGACAAAATAATACAAGAAAACATACTGATTGAGCCAAGCACCAATATCACCCATATAACTCAGAACTAAACCAATATAGGCCATAAGCTCATACCTGTCTAAATATACACAAGTTATCAGAAAGCATCTAAAAAACTTCATACCGGCACCACCATAACCTGATGCCTCATACCCATCCTAAAAAACCTGCATAAAACATACAAGTTCAAACCTGAAGCATAGGCATCAAACCTGCTAATGCTCCAAGAACCTGCCTACGCTTAAAGATACAAACCATAAGAGCCTAAACTACCAAAAATCCCTGTCAAAAAACCTCAAGCCAAGTATCAGTCACAAAACATAGCCCATTCAAAAACCAACCATAACCAGAATCACCACCCCTATTGCCAAGTCTCAAGCCTGAACATCAGAAACCTGATAAGCAATATACCAGTACCAAAACCTGCTGATACATAACCTGCCTGATCCAAAAAAAGAACACTACTACTGTCAAGCCTGAACCCCTAAAACATAAACATACAAACCCAAAATCTGCATCAGTAAAAACACCCAATACCCTGTCATAACCAAAACCCTCAAACACAACCATGAACTCATCAACTCTGCCTCAATACGTAAACCCATAAGCCAACCAACTCCTAGGCCTCAGGAAAGTGTTCATCATTGGCCATTTCAAATTAAGCAATCCAGAAAGAAACTAATCAAAACAACACAGTTGTTTCAACCATAGCATCCAGCAACAAATTTTCAAAAGATTCCCAAAGGCAACAATTCAAAGGACAAACAGAAGCAAAGGCAACACGAAAGGAGAAGCATACAAATTCCCAAAGGCATCACAGTAGGAAAGAAGAAGATAAAGAGGTGAATTAAAAAGGGCTTCTCAGTATACATCATCATCAAACCCTAAAACGGTAACAAATATAAAAGTACCAAACTTTCCCAAGCTTGCTTCCAGCTTCGCCACCGGGCCTCCGCCTCAACGCCTCCAGTTCCGGTTCCCTTTCCTCCATCTCCCAAAATTAAGGTAGCTTTTCATTCCTCTTCTCAATCTCAAGAAAAAAAAAACAAACGATAATAACGTGTGAAATTATAAGTCAAACTAAGCAAGAAGAAGAGTGAAAACCCTAATGCATAGAGAAGGTGAGATCGTTACCCTGTCCGTTTAGGTTTAGTCCAACCGCGGAGATGAGCGGAACCGGAGGTGGCGTTGGGTTGGCTCGGCATCATTAGGCATCACATTCAGCATTCAGGGAGATGAAGAAGAACGAAGAAGATGAACTTATGAGCGGCGCCGCTGCTTTCCCCTAAAGCCCTTTGTCTCAACTGGACACACCCATTCCCTAACCCTAATTCGTTCAAAGACCAAACTTGGGCCTGACCCGTTCTCACTTCCCCAAAGCCCATTAAACACTAACCCTTTTTTATTTCATAAACAATATTTACTTCCTTTTTCTTTGTAAATCACTAACCCTTTTCATTTTATAAACAATGTTTATTTCTTTTTCTTTTGTAAAATACTAACTTTTTGTTTTATTTTATTTTATTTTATAAATAAATGTTTACTTGTTTTTTTTTTATTATTTCTTGTAAAATACTAACTTAAATACATATCATTTTTATCATATGATTAAAACATCTTTTTTTTAGATAGATATTTGTACATAAAAATAATAATAAAACACCTTTTATCATATAATTAAATTTGAAAACATCTTCTTTTTAATTAACACACATATTTGTACATAACAATTTAAATACATTTTTCTCTAATATTAAATTCACAAATATTTGGTTAAAATACTTTCTTTTTTTACATAATACATCTAATTAAAAATTGAACATTTTAATCAAAACACCTTTTTTCTTTTGTACATAATTAAACATACAAAAATCAAAGATTCATTTAAAATACATTTCTCTAGGTCAAACCCTAATACGATTCAACTTCACAATTCGCACTTGTACATAATTACACAATTCATATACATATACACTTGTACACTTACACAAATACATTCACATTGCCTTATATACATTTTTATCTTATATTTGTATATTCGATATTTACGTTTGATTGCGACTTCGATTTGGTTGTAAATACTATAAGTCTCATCCCCTTTGTACATTTATACTCCCACTCCCGGACACTATCTTGTAATAGCGTAGATTTTACATCCCGCAATTTACAGTTTTCAATTATACCATGGTTAGACCTAGGGTTTGTATGTACATAAAACCAAACGCTAGATAACCTAATACAAGACAAACGCATGTAATCAATACACAATCACACTTGCACCCTCTAGGGTAATCCCACATGTTGCCTTCCAAAATGGGCCATGCTTGCACGTCGAGTATCTTTGGCAAAACAAAATCAAATGATCATAAGTCCCTCGATGACGCTTTCGAAAGTTGCCTAAACGGAATGATCATAGTCCCTTCAAAGCAAATTGCCAAAGACACTTGGCATCATTGCATTCATGGTCCATACGATGACCCGCGCCCGTCCCGAATAAACTTCCTAAAATGCAAGATTGTCTACCAATTTCAATGGTAGAACAAAATTGTTAAAAGGGGTTAAAACACGACAAAAATCTTTGAGAAAGCTTTAGGGTAGATAAACTCTTAAGTACTTGTCAATTTGCAAAGAAAACACTTGCCTAATTTCAAAACCCACTTCACAAACACTTTCAAAAATCAAACTTTTCAAACCCTTGAAACATCTTTTTAAAAGATAAAACACCTTTTGTAAAACATTCGAGTAAAGAATTGTTACAAGGTTAGCCTAGCACAAGGCATCTTTTCAAAACATTTTCAAAAACAACACACAAAGCACCATTTCATACAAATGAAAACCAAAGGCAAGATTGATCTAAGCAAGTACCTAAGAGCCCATGGATAACCATGGATAGAAGGGGTGCTAATACCTTCCCCTTTTATAATCTACCCCCCGAACCCATGAAATATCTCAAAAGGTTTTTGCTGTGCTTTTCTAACCTTTCCTTTAGGATAAAATAAAAAGTCGGTGGCGACTCTTGCTCAACCGCACAAGTGCGAATACGAACGCAAAACACAAGTCAGTTCTCCCACCGTATCACAGTCACCATCCATATTGGTTAGAATCATGGCTCCTCCTGAGAACACATGTTTAACCACAAATGGCCCTTCGTACGTAGGGGTCCATTTTCCCCTTGGATCACTCTGAGGAAGGATGATTCTCTTGATTACCAGATCCCCAACTTGATACTCTTGTGGTCTGACCTTTTTGTTAAATGCCCTGATCATCCATTTCTGATATGTCTGACCATGACAGATAGCAGCAAGCCTCTTTTCATCAATAAGGTTTAGTTGATCAAGTCGTGTCTGGATCCAATCATCTTCGTTCAGATCTGCATCCTTCATTATCCGGAGAGAGGGTATTTGCACTTCGATCGGTAAGACTGCCTCCATACCATAAACCAAGGAGAAAGGAGTTGCCTCGGTTGACGTCCTGGCTGAAGTACGGTACCCATGTAGAGCGAACGGTAACATCTCGTGCCAATCTTTGTAAGTCACTGTCATCTTCTGCACGATTTTCTTAATGTTCTTATTTGCTGCTTCTACAGCCCCATTCATCTTTGGTCTGTAAGGAGAAGAGTTGTGGCGCTGTATCTTAAACTGCTCGCAGAGCTCAGTGATCATCTTGTTATTGAGATTGGTACCGTTGTCTGTAATAATTCTTTCTGGGATGTCGTATCGACAGATCAGATTATGCCGAATGAACCGTGCCACAACAGTCTTGGTTACCGTAGCGTAAGAAGCTGCTTCAACCCACTTCGTAAAGTAATCAATTGCTACCAGGATGAAGCGATGCTTGTTAGATGCCGTAGGTTTAATCTCACCGATCATGTCTATGCCCCACATTGCAAACGGCCAAGGCGCAGTCAAAACATTCAGAGGAACTGGAGGAACATGCACCTTGTCTGCATATATCTGGCATTTATCGCATATCCGAGAATGTTGATAGCAGTCAGCTTCCATTGTGGACCAGAAATACCCTGCCCGAAGGATCTTCTTAGCCATAGTGTGCCCACTGGAATGTGTACCGAAGGTCCCTTCATGTAACTCTTCCATGATCCTTTCTGCTTCTGTCTTATCCACACACCGCAGTAAGGTCGAATCATGGTTTCGCTTATACAGGATGCCGTTGCTGAGGAAGAATTTCGCTACGAACTTTCTCAGAAACTTTTTGTCATTGACAGACGCACCTTCAGGGTATTCCTGAGCTTCCAGATATCTCTTCACCTCATGGTACCAAGGCTTCTCAGTTACCAATTCAGTCTCGAGATCACAACAGTATGCCGGTTCGTCCAGTTTCCAGATGATGATCCGGGGAGCCTCATTGTCCCATTTGACCTTGAACATAGAAGACATCGTAGATAACGCGTCCGCCAGCTGATTCTCCTCTCTCGGGAAGTGTTCAAAGGTTATCTCTGTGAAGTGAGGGATCAAGGTCAACACACATTCTCTGTAAGGAATACGATTCGGATGTTTCGTATCCCACTCTCCTTTGATCTGATTGATCACAAGAGCGGAATCTCCGAAGACACTCAGAAACTTGATCCTTAGGTCGATCGCAGCTTGAAGACCCATGATGCACGCCTCATACTCCGCCATGTTGTTGGTACAGTTGAAACATAGTCGGGCAGTGAGGGGAGTATGAATGCCTTGAGGGGATATGATTATAGCGCCGATACCGTTACCCAAAGCATTGGAGGCTCCGTCAAAGTGCATAGACCATCGGGATCCTTCCTCAGGTCCTTCATCCGGTCCAGGTACTTCACAATCAGTCACTATCATGATGCTTTCATCCGGAAACTCGAAGTTCATTGACTGATAGTCGTCTACAACCTGATGTGCCAAGTGGTCTGCCAATACACTTCCCTTGATGGCTTTCTGGGTCGTGTACTGAATGTCGTATTCCGTCAAGATCATTTTCCATCTTGTTATTCTCCCAGACAGAGCGGGCTTTTCAAATATGTACTTTATAGGATCCATCTTTGAGATCAACAAGGTAGTGTGAGTCAGCATATACTGTCTCAGCCGGCGAGCAGCCCATACCAAAGCGCAGCAAGTTTTCTCAAGCAGTGAGTATCGGGTCTCACAGTCGGTAAACTTTTTGCTAAGGTAATAAATGGCATGCTCTTTTCGGCCAGACTCGTCATGCTGCCCCAGCACACACCCCATTGAGTTGTCAAGCACTGTTAGATATAGTATCAGAGGTCTCCCTTCAACTGGTGGCATAAGGATGGGTGGTTCTTGGAGATACTCTTTGATTCTGTCGAAAGCAGCCTGACATTCATCATTCCAACGTACTACCTGATCTTTCTTTAGCAGCTTGAAGATTGGCTCACAGGTAGCAGTTAGGTGTGAGATGAACCGAGCGATGTAATTCAGGCGTCCTAAAAAGCCTCTGACCTCTTTCTCTGTCTTAGGGACTGGCATCTCTTGAATAGCTTTAACCTTGGCAGGGTCCACTTGAATACCCTTATCACTTACAACGAAGCCTAGCAACTTCCCAGATCTTACCCCGAAGGTGCACTTGTTCGGGTTCAACCTCAGCTTGTACAACTTCAGACGGTCAAACAACTTCTGCAGATGATCTAGGTGCTCTTCCTCAGTCTGGGACCTTGCGATCATGTCGTTAACATACACTTCTATCTCATGATGGATCATGTCATGAAATAAAGCAACCATGGCACGTTGGTAGGTTTCCCCAGCGTTCTTTAGTCCAAAAGGCATGACCTTATAGCAGAAGGTTCCCCACTGAGTAACAAAGGTAGTCTTTTCCATGTCTTCAGGAGCCATCTTGATCTGATTGTAACCTGAAAAGCCATCCATGAAAGAGAACACTTTATGCTGAGCTGTATTGTCAACAAGGACATCAATGTGAGGTAGGGGAAGTCATCTTTGGGGTTGGCCCTGTTCAGATCCCTGTAATCGACACACATTCTGACCTTACCGTCCTTCTTCGGTACCGGCACCACATTAGCAACCCACTGAGGGTAAGAAGTCACTACAAGGAACCCAGCATCAAACTGTTTCATAACCTCGGCTTTGATCTTCTCGGACATCTCTGGACGCATACGGCGGACCTTTTGCTTAACCGGAGGGCAGTCTTCCTTAGTAGGCAAATGATGGACCACAATATCGGTATCCAACCCGGGCATGTCTTCGTAGGACCAGGCAAAGATCTCCATATAATCATGTAGCATCTGAGTCAACCGTTGCTTCACGCTGAGCTCTAGGTTGGCACCAATCTTTACCTCCTTTCTATCTGCCTCAGTACCCAGATTTATTGTTTCCACTGGCTCTTCATGTGGTTGGATTTCCCTCTCTTCCTGAAGTAACAGTCTTGCAAGCTCGCCAGGCACTTCGCAATCATCTTCACCTTCGTTTTCGGCTAAGTTGATCGGATTTTCGAAGTCATAATTGGCAGTAGCAGAGTCGTTACCAGTGAGATCCAGAGTGGATTGAAACCTGTATGAGTGAGTGTGTGTAAATACAACTGTTTTGAAATATATAAATGAAGGAAAGAAAGAAAAGGAGCATAAGATTTGAAATGCGAGAAAACGTCCAAGATCTTTATTTATGATATATGAAATGACAATTTATATGCCCTCACAAATGAAACCACGGTGCCTCGGGTGAGACACTGGGCCATAGAGTTCAGTTTATTGTTTATTACAAATAACAAAACAAAGAAGTTTATTACTGCGTAACAAAAGTAACAGGAGTATGGTCTTTGGCAATCCAATTGGTCAATCCGCCATCAGTTGTCGGGTAGATCCAGCTATTGAACTCAGCTTCATCCACTTCATTATCCTCCCCAACAACATTCACTCCTGGATTGATAATGAGCACAGGAGGTCTTCTGGTCTTTGCCTTCCGCATAGCTTTCTGTCCTTCTGCAGTAAAACCCAGTCCGAATTTGTCAGTTTTCTGTGTAAAGTCGGGAAGCCTGCCCCAGTTAGCACATTCACCTTTCTGAATCACAGCTCGGGCATCCTTCAAGGAAGCCATCTTCAAAGGAACATCCTCTTCGACCGCTGTTTCTGCCGCTGCTAAAATTGGAAGTACCTCTTCGAAATGCTGAAAGGGGGTCTCAATGAACTCCCCGTCCATCTCAATGTATCTGAAGGAATTCAAATGGCTCACCATATACTCCTCCTCTCCCTGCACAGTGACGATCTTCCCTCTGACGGGGTATTTGAGCTTCTGGTGCAAGGTAGAGGTCACTGCCCCAACTTTGTGGATCCAAGGTCGACCCATTAGACAAGAATACGATGGACGGATATCCATCACATAGAAGGTAGAGTCGAATACTTGAGAGCTCACACGAATAGGAATATCAACCTCTCCATGAACCATCCTCTTGGAACCGTCGAAGGCTCTGACGATGATATTGCTAGGTTTCAGCTCCAGGCCTTCACAATCCAAACGGTCTAAGGCCTTCTTGGGTAGCACATTTAGGGAAGAATCAGTGTCCACCAGTACGTGCGCCAGAGTAGTGCCCCTGCATTCAATAGAGACATGCAGGGCATCATTGTGGTCCCTTCCCTTTGCAGTAAGGTCAGCATCCGAGAAACCCAAACCATTGTCCGCTGTCAGATTTGCTACGCAGTCAGTAAACTGAACTGCAGATGTCTCCTGTGGCACATGGGCCGTCTTGAGAAATGAGATCAAGGCCTTAACATGGGCCTCTGAACACAGTAGCAAGGAGAGCATGGAGATCTTGGAAGGCGTATGCCCCAGCTGCTCGACAACATTAAAGTCACTTTTCTTGATTATTTTTAGAATCTCCTCCATCTCTTGTTGGGAGGTGTTGTACCCCAAAATTTGCCATCCCATATTCTTCAAGAAATTCCCAAGTCAAGCTTCAAATCTCCCCAAGGGTTGCACAGTTCAAGGGTCTCCTAACAGTCAAAATTAGGGTTTTTGTTCTGATCAAGAAAATGAAGTTTCCAAGGGTCTAATCAAGTCCCACATGCCAATAAATATGGTCAAGCATCCTCATATCAAGTTTCAAGACTTTCAGCACAAAATTG
Source organism: Vicia faba (assembly GCA_948472305.1). Lineage (NCBI taxonomy): Eukaryota > Viridiplantae > Streptophyta > Magnoliopsida > Fabales > Fabaceae > Vicia > Vicia faba. The sequence continues at coordinate 992,251,854 of OX451740.1, read as the reverse complement.
CACAGTCAAAAAACCTAATTGCACTACAGTCAACTGTAGGGGCAAAATGGTCATTTGGCAGTCAAAAGTTCAAATTTTTGGTCAACATCTCATTTTGAAGCCACAAACATCATTTGATCAATGCTTGATCATGATTCTCAAAGCTTGGCTCAAAAATCATCAAGATGCAAAAGTTTCCTTATTTGGACAGCTGAAAAAGTCAACTGTAAATTGACCAGGGCATAACTTTCACATGGATTATCAGAAAAATTCCATCCAAAGCTCATTTTTAAGAGACAGACATTTCCTACAACTCATCTTCATACTTCAAGTCCAAGAAATGCTCTCACAAAAAGTTATCAATTTCAACATTATAGGTCATTTTCAAAAGTCAACAAAAAGGGACTTTAAGTCAAAGGCCATAACTTGAGATTGGTAAATCAAAATGACATGGGACAAAAGGCATTGGTTAGAGGACTCAAAGACCTTTCCAAAATGTCCAAGAACATGAGAAAAGCTTAAAAATTGAGCAAGTTATGCCTTGTGGAAGTTGGGAAAGTTTTGGATATTTTGAAAAGTCAACATTGATTCAAATGACCTAAAATTGCTAATGGGCCCATTTTTCTTCCACAATTCATTATCCCAAGCATGCACACGACCATTAGGCCCAAAGGGAAGTTTTTCTCCATTTTTATTTATTTATTTGGATTTTTTATCATTAATAATTCATTTAATTAAATAAAATGCATGAAAAATACAAAACTAATGAAATAAAATCTTTTTGTGCAGAAATTATTCTTATTGGACACTCAAATTCGTGCATGATCAATTAGGGAAAGTTTTTCCATGATTTGTACAAAAAGTGCATGAAAAAGATTGAAAAAATAATGCTTGAAAATCAAATCTCAAAAACCATGAATGCAAGAGATTTTGATTAGAATTCTTGACCTAATTCACTCTTACATAAGCATAGAACACAACCCTAATGAGAAAGACCACTAAGCTGCGCAGAAACTCCATTCACAAACTTGAAATTTTCTTTGAAAACTCAAATTCTGAAAACCTACTTGCAGGTCGATTCAAGCCTCAAAACCTATTCCATTAGCTTGCCAGGGTTGCCAGTAAACGATTCTAATCAAAAACATCCATCATAACTTCAAGAATTGGTAAAACGAGATGTTCCTGTACAAAGAAAATTTCTAATTCGTGCATCTCAATTCATGCATTTTTTGTGAATTTTAATATTTGATTCATATTCCTTGTGTGATTCTGAAGCTAACCATCTATCTTGATTGAGTTTTTGCATGCTATGTACGATTTCACCATTATTGTTTTCTAGGGTTTTGCAAGCTTGAAATTGGGGGTTTTCAGATAGCGTAAAATTAGCCTACCACGATGCCATGGTTATGATCAGCACACTTGGAAGAAGACAAAGCCACCCTCGCGCCTAATTTATGATGATCCCTGGGCTAGTCGCTATTTTTCATAAACATGCCTAAGGGAACACCATGAAAACCGTGGCCTATGTTTTATGTTTCAGGGAATAAGGAAGAAGAAGGCTAGGTGGCTACCAACGATTGGCCTGTTTAAATTTTCGCGCTCAGACCCACTAACGCTTTTGTTTTCTTTTATAATATTTGTTGGTTATTATATGTTAAACGCGTGTGAATTGGTCCAGTGGTAAACACAATGGTTGGCAATGTTAATGACCTGGGTTCGAGCCCCAGGTCTTCACCCTTTCATATGTTTTTTTTCAATTAACGTTCACATGTAGCGCCCATGCTGAAGACTATCATACATCCTCAAAAATCAACGTCCACGTGTCCCAGAGCATCAGATCAAAGGCCATGAGTTGAAGACCATGGTGAGCCCCAGTCAACACGCCAGCACGCTGCCTGGAAAAAGTCAAAAGGGCCAATTGCTAATGGGCCAGATTACTGAAAAAAAACCTCCATGTTGGGGACAACAACCCCCTTGGTTTGCAAATTTTCTTAACTTTCTTTATTTTTATAATTTTTATTTTCTTTTAATTATTGTTTGTTTAATTAATTTAATATTTTCATAAAAACACAAAACCATAAAAAATCAGAAAAGAGAAAAAATAATAAATATTTTTTTATTTTTATATTTTTGTAAATAAATTCATAAATTAATTAGTTTTAAATTAGGTTTTAATTTTAACTTTTCTATAAAAATCTAAAAAATATAGAATTAGGGTTTAATTAATTTTCATCCTTTTTTTTCTTTTATTCCATAATAATTAAATATTAGATATTTATTTTTATAATTAAATTTGCATGTAAATTAATTAGGGTTAATATTAGGTTTTAATCTTCTTTTTTTTAATAAATTAAAAACAACTAGAATTAGGTTTAATTGCATTTTATCCTTTTTTCATTAAAATCAAAAAATACCAAAAACAATTCTTTTTTATTAATTAATCATTTAATTTAATTTTGCAAAAAGGGTCCAACGCCCTCGTTTCGATTTAATTCGCGCATATTTATTTTATTTCGTTTAAATATTTATGTATCTCTCCCGAAGCCATGTAATTAATTTCTTGCACTTTTAATTCTTTATTTTCTTTACTTCTTTATTTTCTGTCAAATCGGGTCCTGGATTAAATTTGGCGATGTGGACCCGCGCCTTTGTAATAGTTTAGAACTTTTACTTTCCGCAAATTTTAAATTGTTAAATAATGGCATGAAAGAATGTATGGACAAAATAAAAACAAGCGCTAGATCACCAATGACATGACAAGATAAAATAACTGAAAACGACACACAAATTCACACACCACCCCTAGGGTACGCCTCACTGTTGCCTTGCCTCGAAAGGTGATCGTCGAGTAGAGGATGTCTTAGTAAGTCCTCATGATCCGGGAACCTGGCATGAGGGTAGCTTCTAAGGTGTCTTCCCATTGCTCTGGTGATTACCATGTCCCGAACCTCGAATTGACCCGAACACCTCCAACGGTGGTGCTACCTACCTCTCAATGGTGGGATGGCACTACTTTAAAGGACATTTACACAGACGAATTCCTTAGGGTAGGTAGACGACTCTAGATACTTGCTCTAATTTCAAAACAAATCAAAATACTTTTCACACCGACACCTTTTCAAAAAGCTTTCGAAAGCAATTTTTCAAACACTCTTGAGGACCGATACAAGAGTCGAACTGGAATTTTCAAAGAAACTTTTTAAAACCCACAATTGAAAAGCAAACAAACCATTTTTGAAAACACAAATGAGCAAGTATCTAAGAGCCCATGGATAACCATGGATAGAAAGGGTGCTAACACCTTCCCTTTCTATAACCTACCTCCCGAACCGAGAGCAATCTCTTTAAGGAATTTTTCTGTGCTTTTGTCCTTTCCATTTGGAGAAAATAAAAGACGGTGGCGACTCTTGCTTCCGCGACATTTCGCGAACCAGCGTTAAACAGTCAGTTCCAGATCCACCGATCACAGAACTGGCGACTCTGCTAGGGAATCTTTTAAAGTGAGGTGTACCTTAGGACTAAGATCACTGTGTTTTCAATTGCTCTCTTTGTGTGCTTTAAATTGTGGGTTGCTTGGGAGTTCTATAGATCCTAACCCGGATCTGGGGATACCTTTCTTAGAAAGTAGCAACAAGGCTGTGAGGGAACTGTGCGGGGTATACCGACATGGTTGAAACAGTCTGCTACGTTGATGTGGCACTTTGGTGTGTACCGGTAACCCTTGAGTTCAGTCAAGGAGAGTACGGGGCCTCCGCGTGGTGTCGTGAAGCATCAACAGACCTTAGGAACCTTAATTGAACCATCTTGGCCTCTTTAGGGTAGTGAGATAACTGACTTTGGTGCAGTCCGAGGTTGGTTGATACTCGATACTACACTCAATTGAGGGTTGCTTTCCTGGAATATTTCAGTCGCCAGTTCAGTGGCTAAATCGAAACAATGAACAATGAAAGCAATCCCGTGATATTGGGACCCTTAGAACCCGGTTACTTTGATAGGACAGGTTGAACCCACCAACTTCAAGAGGGTACTACCCAGACCCCATGGTGGCCTTAAACCCTAAGGGCTTGCCTTGTGTGCCTTGTGTGTCTTACATGTTTGTCTCTGTAAATATCTGTGGTGTGTTAAATCATAGCATCATGACATCATCCAGCATCATATGCATTGACTAACCATTTCAGGGGTTCGAATTTTCATCTTTGTTCTTGTTTTGTAGGACATGGAAACCGTTCGTAGAAAGACAATTCAAGTGAGTCTTGTAAGGATCCCTCCTCAGCTTAAGGAACTTATATCCAGGATTCCCGAGAACTCTTCATTCAGTGAAAGACATGGAAGCCTCATCAGCTTGGTCAACACCAACATTGAGGAAGATATGATAAAGGTCCTGTTCCAATTCTTTGACCCTCTGCATCACTGTTTCACCTTCTTGGACTATCAGTTGGTACCTACATTGGAGGAGTTCTCCCGGCTCCTGAAGATCCCTATCCTTGATCAGCTACCCTTCAACGGTACGGAAAAGGAACCTAAGCTTGAAGAGATTGCTAAAGCCTTGCATCTACAGTCATCTGACCTCAAGGGACATTGGGAAGTTAGAAGTGGTATCAAAGGGTTCTTAGCCAGGTTTCTGTTTGAGAAGGCCCATGAATGTTGGAACTCCCTTGACTTGCAAGCTTTTGAAGAGGTTGTGGCCCTCCTTGTCTATGGTTTGGTTTTGTTCCCTAACCCAGATCAGCTTATTGATATCAGTGTTGTCCAGATCTTTATGTCCAGGAATCCTATACCTACGTTGCTGGGGGACATCCTTCACTCATGTTACACTCGAACCATGAGAAAAAGAGGTGTCCTTATGTGTTGCACTCCTCTCCTGGGAAGGTGGTTTATTTTGCACCTTCCACAATCAGTTTTGAAGAATGAGCGGGGTTTGAGATGGTCACAACGGTTGATGACTCTTACACATGCAGATATACATTGGTGCCCTAGGTCCAGAGAAGATGTCACTATCATTGATCGTTGCGGGGAGTACCCTAATGTTCCTTTACTTGGAATCAGAGGAGGTATTACTTACAGCCCATGCCTGGCTTGGAGACAGTTTGGTTATGCTCGGAGGGATGGTCCTCATGACATGTTAATTCCTGACATAGTTTTTGACTTCGACAAGGATACTCAAGGACTTCGCCAGAGATTTATCAGAGCCTGGAGGATGCCAAGTAGGATAGACAGCAAGACACTGGGGCACAGGAACTCCATCCCGTTGGAACCTTATCTCAAGTGGGTACGAGCCCGCTCCCAGAAGTTAGTGATGCCTTATCCTCACATGCTCCCTGTGATCAAAGAGCCGGTCTTGGAAGGAGAAGTGTCCTACACTATTCAGCACCCTGATATGCCCACATCCTGGGAAGAGATGCAGAAGAGCTGGATCCAGCTTAAGGAAGAACGGAATTCTCTTGAGACCAGTCTGCATGCCAGTGAAAAGAAGGTCTTGGAGCTCACCCGCCTGTTGCATGAGGAGAGGAATCTCAACACTTACATAGCTCCAAAGAGGATGCGTAGTATATTCTGGGATTGATTTGCTTTTTTGCCCACGAGGCTTTGATGTACTGAACAATTTTCCTTAATGATAACGTGTGTTCTTTTTTGTCTACAACAAATTTGAGCTTTCGAACCCTTGAATGCATTGCATAAACACATATCATTCATCATATGCATAGCAGGTTTTTCCTCTTTTCAGGTTGCTTACAGTTCTTCGTTGTTTATTTCAGCATCATGAATCCTGACTCGTCATCAACTGAGACATCCATCAAAGCTCTCCAGGCACAGAATGCGCAATTTTAGGAATTAATCAAGGGTTTGGCTCAAGGCCAAGAAGAGCTGAAGGCTCTGCTCCTGAAGAATGAGAAGAAGAAGAAGAGAAGAACTGTTCTGTTCAACTCGGGCCGAAGGTTTGGCAATGCTCTGCAGCATGAAGAGGCTGGTTCTTCTGTTGGCAAGAGTACTCCTCAGACAGAAAAGGGTCCTAGTCCGGTAGTCTCTGACAACGAGACTGATTTTGATGAAGAACAATATCCTCTGGCAGAAGACCGTTACAAGCAGCTGGAGGATAGGTTAAATGCTATGGAGATACAACAGGTACCTGGGCTGGATTTTGGAGATCTGGGTTTGTCTACTGGTGTGATCATCCCTCGGAAGTTCAAAGCACCATCTTTCGCTAAGTATGACGGGGCGTCTTGTCCCAAGCTACATCTCAGGTCCTATGTTCGGAAAATCCAACCGTACTCAGCGGATAAGAATTTGTGGATCCACTTCTTCCAGGAGAGTCTTTCAGGGACTCATCTCGAATGGTTCTATCAGCTGGATGGGACCAAGGTTCGTAACTGGGAGGAGTTGGCTACTGCTTTCTACAAGCAGTATCAATATAATGCCGACCTTGCCCTTACACGTACCCAACTCCAGGGTATGTCGTTAGGTTCAAGTGAAGGTTTTAAGGAGTACGCGCAGAAGTGGAGGGATCTGGCTGGCAGAGTGCAGCCTCCGTTGACTGATCGGGAGTTGGTAGACATGTTCTTGGGGACCCTATCTGGGCCATTTTTCAACCATCTCATCGGGAATTCGTCTGCAGGATTCACTGACTTGATTCTGACTGGAGAGAGAATTGAGGCTGGGTTGAAGTCTGGAAAAATTCCGAAGGGTGCATCGTCTAGTTCTGAGAAGAAACCCTTCAAAAAGGAGGCTAGTGCTGTATATGGCTCCCGGAAATCAGAAAGATTTGAGCGCCGCCAATCTGTCAGTGCGGTAACAATTGCCAAGCCTGCTGCCGCTCCTCGGCCGACCAATCCTCAAAGGGCCGAAAGACCCCGGAGAGAGTTCACCCGCTTGAGTATGACCTTGTCACAGATCTTACCACAGTTGCTCTCAACCAACTTAGTGACTGTCAGAGAGGCGCCGAAGTTTCCAAATACTGCATCTCCTAAGTACAACCCAAATGCTCGTTGTGCTTACCATTCAGATAGCCTGGGGCATTCCACCGATGATTGTTGGGCATTAAGGAGTAAGGTGCAAGACCTTATCGACACAAAGGAGATACAGTTCGAAGCGCCTGAGAGGCCAAATGTAGTAACTGCTCCTATGCCTCAGCATGGGGTAAATGTTGTTGATGAAGATGTTTATGCTGTTTCTGTGGATGATCTAGCCACTCCTCTGAAGACTGTCAAGAAGAACCTGCTGCTGGCCGGTTTATTTCCGGGTTGCAGTGAGGGTTGCCTGTTCTGTGCTGTGTCCCTATCTGGTTGTCCCTTGCTGAAGTTAGGCATCCAAAGCCTAATGGATAGCAAGGAGATTCTGTTTAAGAAGTCTGCTGTTCAGTTGGTTCCGGTGGAAGAAGTTTTTGTGGTTACCATATTCAATAATCCAATCAAGGCTCTCCCGAAGAAGCCCGTCCAAATCACGACCGTCGCACCTATTGTTATCACTGTTCCCGGGCCTCTTCCCTATGTATCTGATAAAGATGTCCCCTGGCATTATGGGGCCGATGTGTATGTAAACGGGATTAAACAAGAGTTCAACACTGGCGCCAGTATCTGTGACATCACTGGCCCAGCCAAGGTTACCCGCAGTGGCAGGCTCTTCTCGCCTGATATTGCACCGCCTGCTGCTCGAAGACCACTCCTTATAACTCCTACAAGTGTACCTGTTCCTATTGCTGATCAAGTTGTTTCTCCTGCTGCCGAGTCATCCAATGCTCGGGGCAAAGGAATTGAAGTTGAGCCTGCCCAGATGGAGGCACCTATACCTGTAACTGCTGAAGCCTCCCAACAAGAAATGGAGGAGATTCTAAAGATAATAAAGAAGAGTGATTTCAATGTTGTGGAACAGCTGGGGCACACGCCCTCCAAAATCTCCATGCTCTCTTTATTGCTGTGCTCCGAGGCCCATGCTAAGGCCTTAATCTCATTCCTCAAGACGGCCCATGTGCCACATGAGACATCTGTAGTCCAGCTCACTGATTGCGTAGCAAATCTGACAGCAGACAATGGCTTGGGTTTCTTAGATGCTGACCTGACCGCGAAGGGAAGAGACCATAATGATGCCCTGCACGTCTCTATCGAATGCAGGGGCACTACTCTGGCACATGTATTGGTGGATATTGGTTCTTCTTTGAATGTGCTGCCCAAGAAGGCTTTGGACCGTCTGGATTGTGAAAGCCTGGAATTAAAACCCAGCAATATCATCGTCAGGGCCTTTGACGGTTCAAAAAGGATGGTTCATGGAGAGGTTGACATTCCGATTCGTGTGGGCTCTCAGGTGTTTGACTCTACATTTTATGTGATGGATATCCGTCCATCTTACTCTTGTCTACTGGGTCGACCTTGGATACATAAAGCTGGGGCATTGACCTCTACCTTGCACCAGAAGCTGAAGTACCCTGTCAGAGGGAAGATCGTCACTGTGCAAGGAGAGGAGGAGTATATGGTAAGCCACCTGAATTCCTTCAGATACATTGAGATGGACGGGGAGTTCATTGAAACCCCCTTTCAGCATTTCGAGGAGGTGCTTCCAATTGCAGCAGCAGCAGAAACAGCAGCAGAAGAAAATGCTCCTTTGAAGATGGCTTCCCTGAAGGATGCCCGGGCTGTGGTTCAGAAAGGTGAAAGTACTAACTGGGGCAGGCTTCCAGACTTTACACAGAAGACTGACAAATTTGGGCTGGGTTTTACCGCAGAGGGTCAGAAAGCTATGCGGAAAGCGAAGATCGGAAGACCTCCTGTGTTCATTACAAACCCAGGAGTGAATGCTGTTGGGGAAGACATTGAAGTGGATGAAGCTGAATTCAATAGCTGGATCTACCCGACGACCGAAGGCGGATTGAACAATTGGATTGCCAAAGACCATACTCCTGTTACCTTTGTGACGCAGTAATAAATTTCTTTGTTTTGCTATTTGTAATGAACAATAAATAAACTCTTTGGCCCGGTGTCTTACCCGAGGCACCGTGGTTTCATTTGTGAGGGCATATAAATTGTCATTTCATATATCATGAATGAAAATCTTGGACGTTTTCTCGCATTACAAATCTTATGCTCCTTTTCTATCTTTCTTTCTTTTACATATATTTCAAAACAGCTGTATTTACACACACACTCACTCATACAGGTTTCAATCCACTCTGGATCTCACTGGTAACGACCCTGCTACTGCCAGTTATGACTTCGAAAATCCGATCAACTTAGCCGAAGACGAAGGTGAAGATGATTGCGAAGTGCCTGGCGAGCTTGCAAGACTGTTACTTCAGGAAGAGAGGGCAATTCAACCCCATGAAGAGCCAGTGGAAACAATAAACTTGGGTACAGAAGCAGACAGGAAAGAGGTAAAGATTGGTGCCAACCTAGAGCTCAGCGTGAAGCAACGGTTGACTCAAATGCTGCATGATTATATGGAGATATTTTCCTGGTCCTACGAAGACATGCCCGGGTTGGATACCGATATTGTGGTCCATCACTTGCCAACTAAGAAAGATTGCCCTCCGGTTAAGCAAAAGGTTCGCCGTATGCGTCCAGAGATGTCTGAAAAGATTAAAGCCGAGGTTATGAAGCAGTTTGATGCTGGGTTCCTTGCAGTGACTTCTTACCCTCAGTGGGTTGCTAATGTGGTGCCGGTACCTAAGAAGGACGGTAAGGTCAGAATGTGTGTCGAGTACAGGGATCTGAACAGGGCCAGCCCCAAGGATGACTTCCCCTTACCTCACATTGATGTCCTTGTTGATAATACAGCTCAACATAAGGTGTTCTCTTTCATGGATGGCTTTTCAGGTTACAATCAGATCAAGATGGCACCTGAAGACATGGAAAAGACTACATTTGTTACTCAGTGGGGCACCTTCTGCTACAAGGTCATGCCTTTTGGACTAAAGAACGCTGGGGCAACCTACCAACGCGCCATGGTTGCTTTATTTCATGACATGATCCATCATGAAATAGAAGTGTATGTTGACGACATGATCGCAAGGTCCCAGACTGAGGAAGAGCATCTAGATCATCTGCAAAAGTTGTTTGACCGTTTGAAACTGTACAAACTAAGATTGAACCCGAACAAGTGCACCTTCGGGGTAAGGTCTGGGAAGTTGCTAGGCTTCGTTGTAAGTGACAAGGGAATTCAAGTGGACCCTGCTAAGGTCAAAGCTATTCAAGAGATGCCAGTTCCCAGGACGGAGAAGGAGGTCAGAGGCTTTTTAGGACACCTGAATTACATTGCTCGGTTCATCTCACACCTGACTGCTACCTGTGAGCCAATCTTCAAGCTGCTGAAGAAAGATCAGGTAGTCCGTTGGAACGATGAATGTCAGGCTGCTTTCGACAGAATCAAAGAGTATCTCCAAGAACCACCTATCCTTATGCCACCGGTTGAAGGGAGACCTCTAATACTATATCTAACAGTGCTTGACAACTCCATGGGGTGCGTGCTGGGGCAGCATGACGAGTCTGGCCGAAAAGAGCATGCCATTTATTACCTTAGCAAAAAGTTTACCGACTGTGAGACCCGATACTCACTGCTTGAGAAAACTTGCTGCGCTTTGGTATGGGCTGCTCGCCGGCTGAGACAATATATGCTGACTCACACTACCTTGTTGATCTCAAAGATGGATCTTATAAAGTACATATTCGAAAAGCCTGCTCTGTCTGGGAGAATTGCAAGATGGCAAATGATCTTGACAGAATACTATATTTAGTACACGACCCAGAAAGCCATCAAGGGAAGTGTATTGGCAGACCATTTGGCACATCAGGCCGTAGATGACTATCAGTCAATGAACTTCGAGTTTCCGGATGAAAGCATCATGATAGTAACTGATTGTGAAGTACCTGGACCGGATGAAGGACCTGAGGAAGGATCCCGATGATCTATGCACTTTGACGGAGCCTCCAACGCTTTGGGAAACGGTATCGGCGCCATAATCATATCACCTCAAGGCACTCATACTCCACTCACTGCCCGACTATGTTTCAACTGTACCAACAACATGGCGGAGTATGAGGCGTGCATCATGGGTCTTCAAGCTGCGATCGACCTAAGAATCAAGTTTCTGAGTGTCTTCGGAGATTCCGCTCTCGTGATCAATCAGATCAAAGGAGAGTGGGATACGAAACATCCAAACCTGATTCCCTACAGAGAATGTGTGTTGACCCTGATCCCCCACTTCATAGAGATAACCTTTGAACACTTCCCGAGAGAAGAGAATCAGTTGGCGGACGCGTTAGCTACAATGTCTTCTATGTTCAAGGTCAAATGGGATAATGAGGCTCCCCGGATCATCATCTGGAAACTGGACGAACCGGCATACTGTTGCGATCTCGAGACTGAATTGGTGACTGAGAAACCTTGGTACCATGAGGTGAAGAGATATCTGGAAGCTCAGGAATACCCTGAAGGTGCATCTGTCAATGATAAGAAATTCCTGAGAAGATTCGCAGCAAAGTTCTTCCTTAGCAACGGAATCTTGTACAAGCGAAACCATGATTCAACCTTACTGCGCTGCGTGGATAAGACTGAAGCAGAAAGGATCATGGAAGAGCTACATGAAGGGACCTTTGGTACACATTCCAGTGGGCACACTATGGCTAAGAAGATCCTCCGGGCAGGATATTACTGGTCCACAATGGAAGCTGACTGCTACCAACATTCTAGGACATGCCATAAGTGCCAGATTTATGCAGACAAGGTGCATATTCCTCCAGTTCCTCTGAATGTTCTGACTGCGCCTTGGCCGTTTGCAATGTGGGGCATAGACATGATCGGTGAGATTAAACCTACGGCATCTAATGGGCATCGCTTCATCCTAGTGGCGATTGATTATTTTACAAAGTGGGTCGAAGCGGCTTCCTACGCTACGGTAACCAAGACTGTTGTGGCACGGTTCATTCGGCATAATCTGATATGTCGGTACGGCGTCCCAGAGAGAATTATTACAGACAACGGTACCAATCTGAATAACAAGATGATCACTGAGCTCTGCGAGCAGTTCAAAATACAGCACCACAATTCTTCTCCTTACAGACCGAAGATGAATGGGGCTGTAGAAGCAGCAAATAAGAGCATCAAGAAAATCGTGCAGAAGATGACAGTGACCTATAAAGATTGGCACGAGATGTTACCGTTCGCTCTACATGGGTACCGTACCTCAGCTAGGACGTCAACCGGGGCAACTCCTTTCTCTCTGGTTTATGGTATGGAGGCAGTCTTGCCGATCGAAGTGCAAATACCCTCTCTCCGGATAATGAAGGATGCAAATTTGAACGAAGATGAGTGGATCCAGACACGACTTGATCAGCTCAATCTTATTGATGAGAAGAGACTTGCTGCTATCTGCCATGGTCAGACGTATCAGAAACGGATGATCAGGGCATTTAACAAAAAGGTCAGACCACAGGAATATCAAGTTGGGGATCTGGTAATCAAGCGAATCATCCTTCCTCAGAGTGATCCAAGGGGCAAATGGACCCCTACGTACGAAGGGCCATTTGTGGTTAAACATGTGTTCTCAGGAGGAGCCATGATTTTAACCAACATGGACGGTGACGACCTTCCACACCCCGCCAATACAGACATAGTAAAAAGATATTACGCATGAAAAAAGACCCGCTAGGATGACATGCCTAGGCAAAAATTAGGGCTTCCCGGCGAACCAAAAGGGTTCGGGCAAAATGAAGGGATGAAATGAAAAAAAATCTGTACACCCGGCAAGTCGAAAACCTGAAAAGGCGGCTTGGGCAAAAATGGGTATCTCGGTGGACTGAAAACCCGAAAGGGCGGTCCAGGCAAAAATTAGGGATAAAAGCGTAATACTATGTCTCATTGGATCACTTTGCATCCAGAATCCGGTATCTACATCAAGTTCAGACGGCATCGATCAGTCAGCTTCACCTTCAACCAAGGTCATCAAGTGATGAGACGCTCAGATTTATAAAGGCAATAGCAGAGTTGAAACCCAGTGGGATCATTCATTTCACACAGCTGTTTTATTTTCTTTTGTACAAAATTTGTATAAACTCTTTTGCTCGGCGGCGTTCTCTTACTAGGACGTCAGCCTCTTGTACACAAAACGCCTATTTTCAGGCCATTCAAAATCAATACAAATGTATTTTTCAGTTAAAAGTTCCCATTGTTTTTCTTTTTCTGTTTTGTTTTGCGAAGAACGTCCAAGGTTCAATTTATGATATATGCATTGACAATAATTTGCTAACTCATAAATATTTGCATACGAAACAAAGGATTAATTACAGGTGACACTAGAAACAGAGGCAATAAAGAGTTGTCTAAGCAATCTAATTGTTCTGTCCTCCAAGGTACCAAGGTAGGTTCAGCTAAAGAACATGACCAGTACATCTTAATTCCCCAGAGAGTAAGTCAGCAGTCCGTGCATTCTTCTCCAAGCAGAGTTATCAAATCTCAAGGAAGTTGAGTATCCTCCAGTAGATCTCAATACTTCCCCAGCAGCATACATACTCATAACAAGCATCCCCGGCAGTCTTGGTCTAAAGATTGTTCCCCGGCGGTATATCAACATTCAAAGGAATCACTTCCCCGCAGTCAAAACTTCCCCAAGAGAGTCCAATCCAGTTTCCCCAGGAAAGTTGGAATTCATCTCCCCAAGTAGTAAGCTTATCCCCAGTAGATTCTGGAAGCTTATCCTCGCAAGAGCACGAACGCGTCGTCCGGCTTTATTTAAAGAGTTATTTCCTTAACAGGAGAGTTATTTCCTTGACAGGATATAACTGGGTTATCCTCAGCCAAAAAGCCACGGAAAGAGCGTCCCCGACGAAGTCTTCTTACCCCCAGCGAAGTCTATCAACACTTCCAACACAACAAGAGTATCCTCAGCAAGTTATTATCAACACTCAGCAAAGTATCTCTCTCCCCACAGAGTATTGCTTCCCAGCAAGATCGTTAGAGTACTTTCCTCCCCGCAGAGTTCTTCCATTCGCCAAGTTTATTCCTCAACGGAGTCATCTTCTCCTACCGGTATTCTTGCAATCATCATCTCCAGCGGAAGCAAAAGCTTATTCTTCAAACATCAGCCCAGGAGTGACTTCCCGGCACCCGTCAAGGATTTACTTTCCTAGACGAAAAACATACATTCCTAAACATCACATACATCATTATAGCATGCATATATGCATCATATCTTACAAATCTCATTTATGTTGAGAACATCATCGCTTGATCCATATCATGCATTGCATATGACTGACCTTTACCTTTCAGGAAAGATGCAGTTAAATTCTCAATCATATTTCAAGACCTAGACCGGTTCAGTTAATCGACTCCAAATATTTCTTATCCAGTCCAAGGCCTTCTCTAGTCCAGCTGAATCGACTCCCAGCAGGTTTTTCTGATGAAGACTCAGTAGAAGTTATCCAGGTTTTTCTCAGGCGTCCGCTTTTGAGATTATAATTTCCTATGGTTCTCTCCCCGATGGTGCGTGAGATGATAATTCCATCCCAGGTTTTTCTCAAACGTCCGCTTTTGAGATTATAATTTCCTATGGTTCTCTCCCCAGCGGTGCGGAGATGATAATTCCGTCCAAGGTTTTTCTCAAACGTCCGCTTTTGAGATTATAATTTCCTATGGTTCTCTCCCCAGCGGTGCAGAGATGATAATTCCATCCCAGGTTTTTCTCAGACGTCCGCTTTTGAGATTATAATTTCCTATGGTTCTCTCCCTGATGGTGCGTGAGATGATAATTCCATTCCAGGTTTTTCTCAAACGTCCGCTTTTGAGATTATAATTTCCTATGGTTCTCTCCCCGACGGTGCGTGAGATGATAATTCCATTCCAGGTTTTTCTCAGACGTCCGCTTTTGAGATTATAATTTCCTATGGTTCTCTCCCCGACGGTGCGTGAGATGATAATTCCATCCCAGGTTTTTCTCAGACGTCCGCTTTTGAGATTATAATTTCCTATGGTTCTCTCCCCAGCGGTGCGGAGATGATAATTCCATTCCAGGTTCTTCTCAAACGTCCGCTTTTGAGATTATAATTGCCTATTGGTTCTCTTCCCGATACTGCGAAGATGGTAATTCCCACCAAGATTTTCTCAACGAGCGTTGTTGAAGTTAAAGTCACCCAAGGTTCTCTTGCCGTTCATGCTAAGGTAGTAACCATCCCTGGTTCATTCATCATCTTGTGAAGCTCCAGACTCAGCTCTTGTAACCAGTCAGGACACATCTATACCAAGCATCTGAAAACCAGCTCCTGCAACATGTCAGGTACTCTTTTTTTTCTTTTGCAGGTACGCAGGTTCCCGCTAAGGAATCTCTTACGCGATCAACATCCAGATGGCATCTATAAGCCCATCATCCTATCCATCAATCTCCAAATGGCATCTATAAGCCCATTTCCATCACACTGCTTCTATGTGAGCGTAAATTTCTGGGCACTCTAAGTGTTCAATCATCTTCTACCCTCGGATTACGAAAGGCACGTCAGCCAATCTGCATCCTCAGGTCTAAGAAGATTGAACAGGGGCAACTGTTGTACCCCAAAATTTGCCCTCCCATATTCTTCAAGAAATTCCCAAGTCAAGCTTCAAATCTCCCCAAGGGTTGCACAGTTCAAGGGTCTCCTAACAGTCAAAATTAGGGTTTTTGTTCTGATCAAGAAAATGAAGTTTCCAAGGGTCTAATCAAGTCCCACATGCCAATAAATATGGTCAAGCATCCTCATATCAAGTTTCAAGACTTTCAGCACAAAATTGCACAGTCAAAAAACCTAATTGCACTACAGTCAACTGTAGGGGCAAAATGGTCATTTGGCAGTCAAAAGTTCAAATTTTTGGTCAACATCTCATTTTGAAGCCACAAACATCATTTGATCAATGCTTGATCATGATTCTCAAAGCTTGGCTCAAAAATCATCAAGATGCAAAAGTTTCCTTATTTTGACAGTTGAAAAAGTCAACTGTAAATTGACCAGGGCATAACTTTCACATGGATTATCAGAAAAATTCCATCCAAAACTCATTTTGAAGAGAAAGACATTTCATACAACTCATCTTCATACTTCAAGTCCAAGAAATGCTCTCACAAAAAGTTATCAATTTCAACATTATAGGTCATTTTCAAAAGTCAACAAAAAGGGACTTTAAGTCAAAAGCCATAACTTGAGATTGGTAAATCAAAATAACATGGGACCAAAGACATTGGTTAGAGGACTCAAAGACCTTTCCAAAATGTCCAAGAACATGAGAAAAGCTTAAAAATTGAGCAAGTTATGCCTTGTGGAAGTTGGGAAATATTTGGATATTTTGAAAAGTCAACATTGATTCAAATGACCTAAAATTGCTAATGGGCACATTTTTCTTCCACAATTCATTATCCCAAGCATGCACACGACCATTAGGCCCAAAGGGAAGTTTTTCTCCATTTTTATTTATTTATTTGGATTTTTTATCATTAATAATTCATTTAATTAAATAAAATGCATGAAAAATACAAAACTAATGAAATAAAATCTTTTTGTGCAGAAATTATTCTTATTGGACACTCAAATTCGTGCATGATCAATTAGGGAAAGTTTTGCCATGATTTGTACAAAAAGTGCATGAAAAAGATTGAAAAAATAATGCTTGAAAATCAAATCTCAAAAACCATGAATGCAAGAGATTTTGATCAGAATTCTTGACCTAATTCACTCTTACATAAGCATAGAACACAACCCTAATGAGAAAGACCACTAAGCTGCGCAGAAACTCCATTCACAAACTTGAAATTTTCTTTGAAAACTCAAATTCTGAAAACCTACTTGCAGGTCGATTCAAGCCTCAAAACCTATTCCATTAGCTTGCCAGGGTTGCCAGTAAACGATTCTAATCAAAAACATCCATCATAACTTCAAGAATTGGTAAAACGAGCTGGACCTGTACAAAGAAAATTTCTAATTCGTGCATCTCAATTCATGCATTTTTTGTGAATTTTAATATTTGATTCATATTCCTTATGTGATTCTGAAGCTAACCATCTATCTTGATTGAGTTTTTACATGCTATGTACGATTTCACCATTATTGTTTTCTAGGGTTTTGCAAGCTTGAAATTGGGGGTTTTCAGATAGCGTAAAATTAGCCTACCACGATGCCATGGTTATGATCAGCACACTTGGACGAAGACAAAGCCACCCTCGCGCCTAATTTATGATGATCCCTGGGCTAGTCGTTATTTTTCATAAACATGCCTAAGGGAACACCATGAAAACCGTGGCCTATGTTTTATGTTTCAAGGAATAAGGAAGAAGAAGGCTAGGTGGCTACCAACGATTGGCCTGTTTAAATTTTCGCGCTCAGACCCACTAACGCTTTTGTTTTCTTTTATAATATTTGTTGGTTATTATATGTTAAACGCGTGTGAATTGGTCCAGTGGTAAACACAATGGTTGGCAATGTTAATGACCTGGGTTCGAGCCCCAGGTCTTCACCCTTTCATATGTTTTTTTTCAATTAACGTTCACATGTAGCGCCCATGCTGAAGACTATCATACATCCTCAAAAATCAACGTCCACGTGTCCCAGAGCATCAGATCAAAGGCCATGAGTTGAAGACCATGGTGAGCCCCAGTCAACACGCCAGCACGCTGCCTGGAAAAAGTCAAAAGGGCCAATTGCTAATGGGCCAGATTACTGAAAAAAAACCTCCATGTTGGGGACTACAACCCCCTTGGTTTGCAAATTTTCTTAACTTTCTTTATTTTTATAATTTTTATTTTCTTTTAATTATTGTTTGTTTAATTAATTTAATATTTTCATAAAAACACAAAACCATAAAAAATCAGAAAAGAGAAAAAATAATAAATATTTTTTTATTTTTATATTTTTGTAAATAAATTCATAAATTAATTAGTTTTAAATTAGGTTTTAATTTTAACTTTTTTAATAAAAATCTAAAAAATATAGAATTAGGGTTTAATTAATTTTCATCCTTTTTTTCTTTTATTCCATAATAATTAAATATTAGATATTTATTTTTATAATTAAATTTGCATGTAAATTAATTAGGGTTAATATTAGGTTTTAATCTTCTTTTTTTTTAATAAATTAAAAACAACTAGAATTAGGTTTAATTACATTTTATCCTTTTTTCATTAAAATCAAAAAATACCAAAAACAATTCTTTTTTATTAATTAATCATTTAATTTAATTTTGCAAAAAGGGTCCAACGCCCTCGTTTCGATTTAATTCGTGCATATTTATTTTATTTCGTTTAAATATTTATGTATCTCTCCCGAAGCCATGTAATTAATTTCTTGCACTTTTAATTCTTTATTTTCTTTACTTCTTTATTTTCTGTCAAATCGGGTCCTGGATTAAATTTGGCGATGTGGACCCGCGCCTTTGTAATAGTTTAGAACTTTTACTTTCCGCAAATTTTAAATTGTTAAATAATGGCATGAAAGAATGTATGGACAAAATAAAAACAAGCGCTAGATCACCAATGACATGACAAGATAAAATAACTGAAAACGACACACAAATTCACACACCACCCCTAGGGTACGCCTCACTGTTGCCTTGCCTCGAAAGGTGATCGTCGAGTAGAGGATGTCTTAGTAAGTCCTCATAATCCGGGAACCTGGCATGAGGGTAGCTTCTAAGGTGTCTTCCCATTGCTCTGGTGATTACCATGTCCCGAACCTCGAATTGACCCGAACACCTCCAACGGTGGTGCTACCTACCTCTCAATGGTGGGATGGCACTACTTTAAAGGACATTTACACAGACGAATTCCTTAGGGTAGGTAGGTTCTCGTAGATACTTGCTCTAATTTCAAAACAAATTCAAAAATACTTTTCACACCGACACCTTTTCAAAAGCTTTCGAAAGCAATTTTTCAAACACTCTTGAGGACCGATACAAGAGTCGAACTGGAATCTTCAAAGAAACTTTTTTAAAACCCACAGTTGAAAAGCAAACAAACCATTTTTGAAAACACAAATGAGCAAGTATCTAAGAGCCCATGGATAACCATGGATAGAAAGGGTGCTAACACCTTCCCTTTCTATAACCTACCTCCCGAACCGAGAGCAATCTCTTTAAGGAATTTTTCTGTGCTTTTGTCCTTTCCATTTGGAGAAAATAAAAGACGGTGGCGACTCTTGCTTCCGCGACATTTCGCGAACCAGCGTTAAACAGTCAGTTCCAGATCCACCGATCACAGGAGGCCTCAGCATTTACAGGTCTTGGTGCCTCCATCCGGGCAGGCTCATCTTCAATCCCTTTGCCCCGAGTATTAGATGACTCGGCAGCAGGGGAAACAACTTGATCAGAAACAGGAACAGGTACACTTGTAGGTGTTATAAGGAGGGGTCTTCGGATAGCGGGCGGTGCAATGTCAGGCGAGAAGAGCCTGCCACTGCGGGTAACTTTTGTTGGGCCAGTGATATTGCTGATACTGGTGCCAGTGTTAAACTCTTGCTTAATTCCATTCACATATACGTCTGCCCCATAGTGCCAGGGGACAGCCTTGTCAGATTCGTAGGGGAGAGGCCCCGGAACAGTAATAACAACAGGTGCGACAGTCATGATTTGAACAGGCTTCCTTGGGAGAGCCTTGATTGTATTATTGAAGATTGTAACCACAGAAACTTCTTCTACCAGAACCAACTGAACAGCGGACTTCTTGAATAGAATCTCCTTGTTATCCATTAGGCTTTGGATGCCCAACTTCAGCAAAGGACAACCAGATAGGGAAACAGCACAGAATAGGCAACCCTCACTGCAACCCGGAAATAAACCGGCCAGCAGTAGGTTCCTCTTGACAGTCATTAAGGGAGTAGCCACATCATCCACGGAAACGGCGTAAACATCTTCATCAACAGCATTTACTCCATGCTGGGGCATAGGAGCAGTTACCACATTCGGCCTCTCAGGCGCTTCAAACTGTATCTCTTTTG
The DNA here is from genome assembly GCA_948472305.1 of Vicia faba. Classification (NCBI taxonomy): domain Eukaryota; kingdom Viridiplantae; phylum Streptophyta; class Magnoliopsida; order Fabales; family Fabaceae; genus Vicia; species Vicia faba. The sequence continues at coordinate 992,231,947 of OX451740.1, read as the reverse complement.
CGTCAATAAGGTCTTGCACCTTATTCCTTAATGCCCAACAGTCATCAGTGGAATGCCCCGGGCTATCGGAGTGATAAGCACAACGGGCATTTGGATTGTATTTGGGGGAAGCAGTGTTTACAACCTTCGGGGCCTCCCTGACAGTCACTAAATTGGTGGATAGCAACTGTGGCAAGATCTGCGACAAAGTCATGCTCAAACAGGTGAATTCTCTTCTAGGTCTTTTAGCCCTTGGAGGATTGGTTTGCCGAGGAGCGGCAGCAGGCTTAGCAATCATCACTGCATTGACAGATTGGCGGCGCTCAGGTTTCTCTTGTCTTCTAGAGCCATATACAGCACTAGCCTCCTTCTTAAAGGGCTTCTTCTCTGAACTTGTAGATGCACCCTTCGGAATCTTACCAGACTTCAACCCATCCTCAATTCTCTCTCCAGTCAGAATAAGATCAGTAAACCCTGCAGACGAGTTACCGATAAGATGGTTCAAAAATGGCCCGGATAGGGTCCCCAGGAACATGTCTACCAACTCCCGATCAGTCAACGGAGGCTGCACCCTGCCAGCCAGATCCCTCCACTTCTGCGCGTACTCTTTAAAACCTTTGCTTGAACCTAACGACATACCCTGGAGTTGGGTACGCGTAGGGGCAAGGTCGGCATTATATTGATACTGCTTATAGAAAGCAGTAGCCAACTCCTCCCAGTTACGAACCTTGGTTCCATCCAGCTGATAGAACCATTCGAGATGAGTCCCTGAAAGACTCTTCTGGAAGAAGTGGATCCACAAGTTCTTGTCCACTGAGTACGGTTGAATCTTCCGCACATAAGACCTGAGGTGTAGCTTGGGACAAGATGCCCCATCATACTTGGTAAAGGATGGTGCTTTGAACTTATGAGGGATGATCACACCAGTAGACAAACCCAAATCTCCAAAATCCAGCCCAGGCACCTGTTGGATCTCCATAGCATTCAGTCTGTCCTCCAACTGCTTATATTTGTCTTCTGCAGGAGGATACTGTTCCTCATCAAAATCAGTCTCGTTGTCGGAGACTACCGGACTAGGACCTTTTTCCCCTTGGGGGGTACCCTTGCCTATAGAAGAACCAGCCTCTTCATTCTGCAAAGTGTTGCCAAACCTTCGGCCCGAGTTGAAAAGAACAGTTCTCCTCTTCTTCTTCTTCTCCTTCTTCAGGAGCAGAGCCTTCAGCTCTTCTTGGCCCTGAGCCAAACCCATGATTAGTTCCTGAAATTGCGCATTTTGCGCCTGAAGAGCCTTGATGGACATCTCAGTTGATCATGAGTCAGGATTCATGATGCTGAAATAAACAGCGAAGAACGGCAAGCAACCTGAAAAGAAGAAAACCTGCTATGCACATGATGAATGGAATGCGTATGATTTATGTTTTCAAAGACAATCGGGAATCAACTTTGTAAACAAAAAGGAACACACTTCATTAGATTCAACTTTGAAACTCAAATTGTTCAACAGGTTGCCCTTAGGCGTTACATAAAAGGAAAATACTGAAAAAGGGAAATGAAACTGTAAAAGAACATCCAGAGCTCCTTATTGATCCCATGGTCTCCTCTTCTCAGTACGGATGTAAGCATTCAGAGCTCGCTCATTCTCCAACTGCTTTGTCAGCTTCTGGATCTTCAATTCCTGCTCGTTGAACTTTTCCCGGTAAGAATCCCGTTCTTCTCGCAGTTGCGACCAAGATCTCTTTAATGTCTCATAATCAGTAGGTATCTGAGGAGGAAGGACAGTTGGAGGAACACCATCTTTGTCAGGACACTCAAGAATGACGGGTCTGACGGCTTCATACGGCATACCTAACTTCTGAGCATGGATGCGAACCCATTTGTAGTAGGCTTCCATAGGTAAAGAAGTCTTTGGCCCCAACTCTTGTGGGTCAGCTTTATGAACTTTGTCCCAAGCCTTGATGAACCTACGGCGCAGCTCGTCACTATCCACCTGAAACTCAAAACTGATGTGAGGCACCAACATCTCATGGGGGCCTGCTCTTCTGGCTCTTCCAAACTGACGGAGCGCTAGACATGGATTGTAAGAGATTCCTCCTTGGGTACCAATCAGAGGAACATTAGGGTACTCCCCGCATCGATCAATAATAGCTATCTCATCCAAACCTCTGCAAGTCCAAATGATGTCTTTGTCCGTGAGAGACATTAACCTATGAGCCCAACCTCTTCCTTCTTGGTTCTTCAGCACGAACTTAGGGAGGTGCGAAATAAACCACCTCACCAACAAAGGGATACAACACCACAGGGTTCCTCGTCTTCGGGCAGTACGAGCATGAAGTTGTTGCAGGATATCACCCAAGAGAGTGGGTACAGGGTTCTGAGACATAAAGATCCTTATGGCAGTGACATTGATGAAGTTGTCAGGATTAGGAAACAAGACTAGCCCATAGATTAAGAGAGCTAAGATGTCTTCATATGCCCTAAAGTCCAGGTCATTCTAGAAACTGTTAGCTTTACCAATCAGGAACTTGGCCAAGAAACCCTTGACTCCGCTTCTAGTTACCCAGTTGTCCATTACCTCTTGATGTGTCAAGGGAAGGGCTGCAGCAACCTCCTCAAGCCTGAGGGTCTTTTCCCAACCAGTAAAGGGAGTCTGATCCAAGATAGGGATACCCAGCAAATCAGAGAACTCTTCCAGGGTAGGGACCAGCTGGAAGTCTTGAAAGGTGAAGCACTGGTACAGAGGGTCATAGAACTGGGTCAGAACACTCATCAACTGTTGATCCCGCTTTGTAGTGACTAAACTGAGAAGAGAACCATGCCTTTGAATGAAGGAAGTGGTATTTGGAATTCTGCTAACCAACTCTTCAAGCAACTCAGGTGAGTGAACAAAGTTGAACCGGATAGTGTTCCTTCGCACAGGCATCATGATGTCCTACAAAACAGAGCAAAGGTGAAACCCTCTTGTCTTTGAAATGGTCAGTCCTTATGCAGGATGCATGCAATGCTCATGATGTTATGATGTTATGATAACGCACACCACAAATAGATACAAAGGCAAACATGGTAAGGCACACAAGTCACACAAGGCAAGCCCTTAAAGTTTAGGCCAGCATGAATTTTGGGGTATTACCCTCTTTCAGTTTGTTGGTTCATACCTGTCCTATTAAAGTAACCGGGTTCTTAGAGGATCCCAATATCATTGACTACCCTCAATCGGTCATAATTCCAGCATCGCAATCTTTTCTTGCAGCCAGAACCATCACGAGAGTTTAGCCTCAATGGGCGTAGCATACTGCTACTGTTCTAATGGCCAAGTTGTGTCATTTAAGGTTCTAAGGTTGTTGGTGCTTAATGACTCCTCAGAAGACCCATATTCTCCTCGTTGCAACACAAGGGATATCGGTACAGACCAAGGCGCCACACCAACGTAGCCACTGCTTCACCCGTGTCGGTCTACGCCGGACAGGTCCCTCACAGCTTATGCTACCTAAACAGGGTATCCCCAGATCCGGGTTAGGATCTATGTAACTCCCGTGCAACCCACAAATTTAAAGCAGACAAGTCAATACAATTGAAAACACAGTTATGAACTAACCCTAAGGTACACCTCACTTTAAGTTTCTCCCCAGCAGAGTCGCCAGTTCTGTGATCGGTGGATCTGGAACTGACTGTTTAAAGTTGGTTTCACGAAATGTCGCGGAAGCAAGAGTCGCCACCGTCTTTTATTTTCTCCAAATGGAAAGAACAAAAGCACAGAAAAATTCCTTAAAGAGATTGCTCTCGGTTCGGGAGGTAGGTTATAGAAAGGGAAGGTGTTAGCACCCTTTCTATCCATGGTTATCCATGGACTCTTAGATACTTGCTCATTTGTGTTTTCAAAAATGGTTTGTTTGCTTTTCAATTGTGGGTTTTAAAAAGTTTCTTTGAAAATTCCAGTTCGACTCTTGTATCGGTCCTCAAGAGTGTTTGAAAAATTGCTTTCGAAAGCTTTTTGAAAAGGTGTGGGTGTGAAAAGTATTTTGATTTGTTTTGAAATTAGAGCAAGTATCTAGAGTCGTCTACCTACCCTAAGGAATTCGTCTGTGTAAATGTCCTTTAAAGTAGTGTCATCCCACCATTGAGAGGTAGGTAGCACCACCGTTGGAGGTGTTCGGGTCAATTCGAGGTTCGGGACATGGTGATCACCAGAGCAATGGGAAGACACCTTAGAAGTTACCCTCATGCCAGGTTCCCGGATCATGAGGACTTACTAAGACATCCTCTACTCGACGATCACCTTTCGAGGCAAGGCAACAGTGAGACGTACCCTAGGGGTGGTGTGTGACTTGTGTGTCATGTTCATTTATTTTTGTCTTGTCATATCATAGGTGATCTACGCGTTTGTTTTTATTTTTGCCATTCATTCTTGCATGCATTTATTAACAGTTAAAAATTGCGAGAAATGTAAAGGTTCCTAAACTATTACAAAGGCGTGGGTCCACATCGGCAAATTAAATCCAGGACCCGATTTGACAGAAAATAATGAAGTAATGTGCGAGAAATTAAATGTCCGAGTTTACAAGGCTTTGGGAGAATTACATTAATATTATAAGAAGTAAAATAAAATGCGCGAATTGGAATTAAAATTGGAAGCGAGGGCGTTGGACCCTTTTTAATGAAATTAAATTAAATTATTAAATTAATTAAATAAAAATGAAAAAAGAAATTATTTTGAGATTTTTTTGGATTTATGGTTTTTTATGTGAATTAAATGAAATTAACTAATTAACCCTAATTCTACAACTTTTATTTATTAAGAAAAACATGTTAAAATTAAACCTAAAATTAAATTAATTAATTAATGGCAATTTGATTTATAAAAATAACTAATTAAGAATTAATAATTAATATGGTGAAAAAAGGAAAAAAAAGATAAAAAATGCTTGAAACCCTAATTCTACCAATTTTTAGGTTTATTGAAAAATATTATGTTTAATCCTAGAATTTATTACTAAGTTAATTAATGAGTTTTATTTACAAAAAATAACATTAAATAAAAATACTTATTTTTTTGTCTTTTTTCTGATTTTTATATTGTTTTTATGTTTTTATGAAAATAAATTGGTTTAAGGAATTAAATTGAAAAACTAATTAAAACAAAAATAGAAAAATATGAGAAAAGAATGAGAAAGGCAAACCATGGGGGGTCTGTCCCCAAATTGGAGGTAAAGTCCAGTAATTCTGGCCCACTTGTCTATGGCCTCATTTGACTTTGATGCTGGCATGCATGTGCGTTGACTAAGGCACATCATAGGCCTCAGATCTTGGCCCTTGGATGGAGATGGTGGGATGTGTGGCACGTTTGAGTGGGGAGCGTATGGTGCACCCGGGAATTGAATCTGCATGGGATCAAGTTAGGAAAAATATTATTGAAAGGGAGGGGGACCTGGGATTCGAACCCAGGTCCTAGAGGTTACCAATCACACGCCTGACCAGTGGAACTGCTAGTGCACTTTGTTTATTATATGACTAATGAATAATATAAGAATAAAGCAAGCGTTAGTGGGACTTTAGCGCGAAAATTCAAATAACCCAATCATGCCTTGACACTTCATCATCTTCCTCCTCGTCTTGTTTTTTTTCTGAAACATAACAAAGGTTAGCGGGGGTTTTAAACCCCCCCAAAGCATGCAGTTTTACAAAATAGCGATTAGGCCATAAGGCCACATAAATTAGGCGCGACTATGGCAATCAATTCGTCCAAGCTTCCTTATTCCAAACATGGCACTGAGGTGTCTCAATTTTACAGTATTTAGAAACGCCTAATTTAAAATTTGAAGAACCCTAACGTCCTTTAATGGTGGTTCTTCATATAGCGCGTGAAAACTCAATTAAAGCAACCAGTTAGCTTCAGAATGATGAGAGTAACACAAAACAAGTATTAGAATTCAAAAACATGACATGAATAATGAAATACGATTTATGCAAAAAAAGTGAAAAAGTTTGAGTTCCATTAACCAATTCTGGGCGTTAGGGATGTGGAAAGCTATTCAGACACGTTTCTTGATGTCTCAGGAAGGTGATGAGATAATTATTTTGGCTTGAATCTCACTGGAAGACAGTTTTCAGTATTTGAGTTTTTCACAAAAAATGCAAAAGTGGTGATGATGTTCTTGCGCAGCTGGGAGGTTCTTAGGAGTAGGGTTTGCATTAGTATATATGTGTGAATGATTAGGGTTGAAAATTTGGTCCAAAGAATCAAGGAATTGATGAGAAAATATTTGATTTTCCATGCATATATTTTTTCAATCTTTTCATGCAAATTTGATACAAATCATGGCCAATCACTTTAATTCCTTCCATATCTGATCATGCACGAAATCTTGAGCTTATCCCATGCATAAAAAGATTTAAAAAGTTAGGTTTAGTATTTTCCACATATTTATTTTAATTAAATGAATTATTAGTCATTAAAAATCCAAATAAATAAATAAAAATGATGAAAAACTTCCCTTTGGGCCAAATGGTCGTGCACATGCCTTGAATGATGGATTTTGGAAGAAAAAGAGGCCCATTAGCATTTTTAAGACTTTTGAAGTAATGTTGACTTTTCAAAATATCCAAAAATTTCCCAACTTCCACAAGGCATAACTTGCTCAATTCTTAAGCTTTGCTCATGTTCTTGGACATTTTGGAAAGGTCTTTGAGTCCTCTAAACAATGTCTTTGGTCCCATGTCATTTTGACTTACCAATCGCAATTTATGGCCTTTGACTTAAAGTCCCTTTTTGTTGACTTTTGAAAATGACCTATAATGTTGAAAATGATAACTTTTTGTGAGAGCATTTCTTGGACTTGAAGTGTGAAGAGGAGTTGTAGGAAATGTCTTTCTCTTAAAAATGAGCTTTGGATGGAATTTTTCTGATAATCCATGTGGAAGTTATGCCTTGGTCAAGTTACAGTTGACTTTTTCAACTGTCCAAATATGGAAACTTTTGCATCTTGAGACTTTTTGAGCCAAGCTTTGAGAATCATGATCAAGCATTGATCAAATGATGTTTATGGCTTCAAAATGAGATGTTTACCAAAAATTTAGACTTTTGACTGTCAAATGACCATTTTGCCCTTACAGTTGACTGTAGTGCAATTAGGGTTTTTGACTGTGCAATTTTGTGCTGTAGGTCCTGAAACTTGGTATGAGGATGCTTGACCATATTTGTAGGCATGTGGGACTTGATTGGACCCTTGGAAACTTCATTTTCCTTGTCAGAACCAAAACCCTAATTTTGACTGTTAGGAGGCCCTTGAACTGTGCAACCCTTGGGGAGATCTTGAAACTTTGACTTGGCAAATTTTGAAGAATATGGGAGGGAAAATTTTGGGGTACAACACTTGCTTAGATCACTTTCCTTGCATTTTCAATTGTTTGAAATGGTGCTTTGTGTGTGTGGTTTTTGAAAATGTTTTAAAAAAGATGCCTTGTCTAGGCAACCCTTGTAACAATTCTTTACTCGAATGTTTTACAAAAGGTGTTTGTCTTTTTGAAAAGATGTTTCAAGGTTTGGAAAGTTTGTTTGGAAATTGTGTTATGGAGTGTGTTTTGAAAGTAGGCAAGTGTGTTTTGCAAGTTTGATCAAGTAACTAAGAGTTGTCTACCCCTAAATTTACTCAAAGATCTTTCCTATGTTTTTAACCCTTTTAACAGTATTGTTCCACCATTGTGTTTGGTGGACAATCTTGTGTTAGGATGTTAACGGGACGGGCGTGGGTCATCGTTTAGACCATGGATGCAATAGTGTCAAGTGTCTTTGGAAATTTTTCCTTTAAGGGACTTGATCATTTTTTTAGGCAACTTGAGAAAGCGTCATCGAGGGACTATGATCATTTGATTTGTTTTTGTTTTGCCAAAGATACTCAACATGCAACATGGCCCATTTTTTGAAGGCAACAAGTGGAGAAACCCTAAGGGTGCAAGTGTGCATTGTGTTGTCCATTTTCATGCTTGTTTATCTTGGAATTAGGTCAAGCTATTTGTTATTTGATTTTTGCATACAAACCCTAGGTCTATCATGGCATAATTTGAAAGCTTTTAAATGCGGAAATTTAAAGTCCTAAGTTATTACAACATGATTATGGGGATGGGGGTACAAATGTTTGAATGGGGGATATTTAGAAAGAAATTAAATCTAAACTATTACATCCATATTGAATAGACAAATATTAAATTGTACCATAATTAAATAAATACAATAAATATGCAAAATGTATTATGCCCAAAAAGGATTTTTTTATGTATGAGAAAATATTTTCCAATGCAAAATATAAACAAAAATAAAAATTCAATTTTTGGATATTTTTGTGGTTTTAGGGCAAAACCCTAATTTTTGAATAAATAGCAAGTATTTATTAATTATATACAATATTTATATATTAATTTATACAAAAATAGAAAAAAGGAAGTATATTGTAAAAAAGTATTTTTTAGTGTCATATATTAATAAAAATAAAAATGTATTATTTTCATATTTTTTTGTCCTAAATATCTAATAAAATATACAAGTATTTATATTATATATTAAATATACTAAATATATATATGCCAAGATAAAATATTAATTATTAAAAAAATGTATATTTTTAGAAAATGTTTTCAAAATGTAAACAAAAAAAAATAATAACTAAAAATATATTTTTGTATTATTTTTTTAGTGTTTTTAAATAAAAAGTATTATATTTATCTATATACATATTAAACAAAAACAAATAAATACCAAATAAATGCAAAAAAAATGAGGAAAAATATTTTTAATGTTTTTTCATGTTTGAATAAAAATATAAAATCAGAATCAAAAAGAAAAAATGATAAATGATAAAGATATCACACAATGGGCCAAGGGGGTGCAAAAATGGAAAAAGTGTGCAAAAAGCAAAAACAACTCAGGCCCAGCCCAAGTCACCCTTCTTCAACCTCCAGCTTCTGTCTCAAAAACGCGCGCCCTCTTTGCTTCATTCAAATTCCTGATTCTTTGACTTTTAACAAAAACTCATAACATAAACAATGTAGAGCATCAAGAGACGAATTCATACATATAAAAATCTTGACCTAACTCTCAGAAATGAGGGAGAATTTCTTCATCTCCAATTTCTGACCTAAGTTTTTTTCAATGTTCATGGCCAAAATTCTCACAGCACGCATAATATAAATGAAAAGTAAATACATGGATGGTTTCAGGGCTATGAGTAGAACGTGTTTTCTTCACAAACCTAAGCCTAATCATGCCTGGATAGAGAGATAGAAGTTCATATTTTTACCTATTTCAGCTTGAGTCGTGTACAGCAATGGAGGTATCTTCAATGGAGTTTGAGCTTTGGTACAGCTTTCCTGAAGTCCAAGGATGCTTCTCCTATGCTTGGCTTGCTCTGAAACTGCCTGTATCATGCTATGGAAGTCCACCTGCACAGCTTGAAATCGAAAATGGCAAATGATGTTAAGGATGTTACAGCTTGGATTCAATGCTTGGGATAGCTTCAGTGGGTGATATGGAACATGTTTGAACTCTTTTTGGCCAAAGTGCACGAGTGGAAAGGACTGTGGAAGTCAATCTGCAGCAGGGACTCTGTTTTGCAGAAAAACTGTGCTTTTTGATATGAGGATGGATTGAGGGTGAAGGAATCGTGCTTTAGGTCAGTTAGGGAGTGTGAAAGATGAGAACAAAGTTTGCTTAGGTTGGTCTTTACAGGAAATGAGAGATTGTATGTGTTTTGCAATCTTGCTTGTTTTTGAAGTAAGGAAATGCAAGTTGGGTTATAGGCCTGTACAATGTCCTTGAGCATGCTGCCTATCTTCTTCTTGATCAGAGGGATTTGTGTACAAATTCTAGCTTCAAAGATCTGGCCCATGCCTCTTGGATTTGTTATTTGACATAAAGTGCATCTTTTCCAAAATGGCAAATATGCTTTTTCCATTTAAAGATTAATCTTGCATGTAATGACCAAATGAACAAAATAACAACTTAGCACAAAGGTTAGGCATTTAATTATGGAGTCCAAACTTGGTTTAGAGGCCTGCAAGCTAGCTTGTACAAGCTGATTTGAAAAATGCCAATGTATGAACATGTATTTGGTTATGAACAAAAGTGACTTTTGCCCATCTTTGCAAATTCGATTCTCCCTAACCACAAGGGTGTTTGAGAAGTTCTTGGACAATTTGGAAAGCTTGGAATGTGTAATACAATCCATCTTTGTAATGCAAATTGAAATTCCAAGTGGAACCATGTGAAAAATGGCCATGAAGTTGGACAAAAATCCTACCTAGAATAGGTCAAAATTTCTCTAAGTTAAAAATGTTTTGCACCCTTGTTCCAAAAATCATAAATTGAGCTACAAGCTTCTTTTGAGGAAACTTTGTGAATCAAAGTTGTATATTTTACAATGGACTACAACTTTCATGTTTTGAGTTTTGTTTGAATCCATTTGTATCTTGATGAAAAAATGGGACAAAGTTAGGAAAAAATAAGGAAGTTTCATAACTTAGAAAAATTCTAAGTTATGAAATTTTCTCATTTTAAACCCTAATTTGCAAATTTGGATTTCTTGATGAAAAAGTTTCATAATTTGACATGTCTTGATGAAAAATGAATCTTGACACTTGATTTTGATCAAAAAGTCAAAGTTTGACTTTTTAGTATACAGTCAAATTTTGATCAGTTGACTGAAAAATTCATCTGCCAATCCTATGCATTTGGGATCTTTTGGACTTGTTGAATGGGTCAAGACAATGCCATTGAGTCCTTGAGTCCATATGTGAGCTTGGTTTGCCATTGGTTAGGTCAAACAATCAAAAATTGCCTTTGTGCAGTCAAAACGCTAAAAATGACCATTTTGCCCTTTTGATGATCTGATTAAATTTCTTGTGGAATTGTGATCCAAACTTCACAAAATGGTTCATATGAGTTCATTATGTTGATTTGGGTCAAAAATCATGAAGTTTGACTGTCAATTGGCCACAGTTGACTTTTCCCCAATACAATTGATTTCTAGGTCAACTGTCCAATTGACGGGGCAAAGATTGGAATCAAGGCTTGAAACTTGGTATGGATAAACTTGTGAGTCCAACATGAAGCATGGAAGTCACTTTGGGAATTTTAGGTCAAAACATCCTTGTGCAAACTCAAACCCTAATTTGGGTCAACAGTGTAAGAAGGAGTCTTGAGCAGAGCAAACCCTAACTTGATCTTGAACTCCAAGGGTCTTGTGGTGAGAAAATGTTGATGAAATGAGAGGGCAAATTTTGGTGTACAACACTAAGCTATTACCAAAAAAAACATGTGCGACCTATACAATTGTTTCTAGAAATTTAAATGCAAAAAATAAATAAAAATGTCAAAAAAGATGTTTTAAAGTCCTAAAAATTCTAGGTATTAAAAGAAATTTTTTTGTATCTTTGGTTTGATTTTATATGCTAATAATAATTTTTTTAAAACCTAATGTCTAATTTTTAATTAAAAATTAATTAATTTAATTGCAAAAACCTAATTCTAAATTAATTAAATTAATTGATAAGAAAAAGACTAAACCTAATTTTTTTTATAAGTTTTTTCTGACCTTTTTTATGGTTTTTTCTAATTTAACTGGATTAAAAGTTAATAAAAGAATTAATTAAAATAATTAAAATGAAAATTAGTCAAAATAAAAAAGGATTGAAAAAATGTAAAAGTAAAATGCATGGGGTGGGACTTGAACCCACGCCCTTTGAATCAACGACGTGCCTCCTTTGCCATATGATCTGCTTATGTTGTGTGTTAATGATTTAGGAATCAATCAAAATATAAATAATTCAAATGAATACGCGTGAACACGCCCTCTGCATCACAACCTTCAACCCTTACAACTACACCCTTGTTTGTTTCACGTTTATCAACCAACCATTAAATCATATAAGATAAACTCGGACTTAAAAATCTGAATTAAAAAAGAAACAAGGTGTGCGCGTGTGTGGGCCCAGAATTGTTTAACGGACCTGCAACACCCCATTTCTACCCAACGAATTGTATAAAATTAGAGTTACAAAATTTCCAACAAACAAATAAAATGCTACAATTTCAACTTAAAATAACGGCATTTAACACAGATACATAACACTTTAAACTCGGATGAACCAACAACAACATAAATTAATCTTTTAAAACCAACAACTTTCATAACTATGCAACGGAATCATAAAATCCGACTTAAAGAATGTAACATTTTTATCCAAGTGAAACAACTCCAAATAACAAGTACTTAACAAACATCAACTTAAAATTCAACAAATAAAGTAATAACAATGATAAAGAAATAAGCGTTCATCCTCCCGAGTGTTACGTATCAGAGCAATAACACTGACTCGAACTACTGAAGGTAAACCGCCTTCGCTCTGGATTACCTGCACGTTACCAACATATGGGTAACATTCACACAGAAGGGGTGAGATATCGAACAATATAGTAGAATATATGATAAATAATATATTAGAAACAGTTCATACAAAATCATCACTTCGCAGCTCTTTAACAACATTAACATCATCAATCCATCCATACAATAACTCAGAATGCAACATGAAATGCGACTTATTTTTATGCACATGCATGTGGTACCAATGGAGCAAAACTCACAACTTAATAATCTGCCAATTAATAGAGGCATCAACAAGGCATAAGCCTTCAACTTTATATTTTTTCCAATCCAGTCCAACTTACCGAGCATGAACTCCAATTTGATATGTTATGTATTCGATAACAATATGAATGTAGTAACAACAACAACAATAATTTAACAACAACTCAACATAATTCAACATTGGCCATAAGCCTACAACTTAATACTTTCCAATAATTAGAGGCATCTCAACAAAATTCATCAACACCTGCCAATTCTCAATTTATAACAAGCATACAATACAATGTATCAACAAAAATATACTATGACGTCCTGCATAATTATACGAGCAATTCGACTATATCTGGTTAAGTAGTTTTCTACAAAAATACTAATTTGCTCTCCTACAGTTACTGAAAACTCTAATAAATTACTGTGACTGCTAAACTAAAGTAATTAACCAACTCAGCATGAACGAGCGTTAAGGAATAAGGGAGAACTATGCACCCCTCAACATGCACAGGAACCAAAAAAGAATTAACAAATAATATGTGCCCCTCGGCACCACCTACCTCTTTGTGCAACTCAACACAAATATCGTGCTCCTCGACACGCCTTACAGCCTAATTCCACTCGACACCCAACACCTGTATCCCCCGACACACCTTGCAGCCTAATGTCTCTCGGCACCTAGCACTTGTGTCCTCCGACACCGCGTGTCTTCAAAACTTTTGCACATACGTCATTGGTTCTGTGACGAACATTAACCCAACCCTTCAGTATCCTCATCAACCACTAATTTCCAGCCAACTTCATGGAAAAACACAACGAATTAACAACCATATCAACATAATCCCTAGTTTTCGGACAACTGCTCGGGACAACACATCGACTTAATTACCACATCAATAGGTGATGATCTACAATAACCTATTCATTAATTATACCGGGCAGTACGCAGACAATTTATAAACGCCTACACCATGAAAAATGGACAAGTTCAAGAAACATATCCAAAATCATACACACAACAGACATATATACGACCATTCCCGACATAATATTCATCATAAGCCCCATTATATAGTCAGAACCCCACCCTTACCTAGATTAAAGTTCGCTCTACAAATCTTCGGCCGTAATCCTTGTCTTGCCTTGCTCGACAACCGTGTAACCTTGCTCCTCTTCTGCGCAGCTTTTCACAGTCAGTACACCAAGACTTTCTGTTATCCAACTAACCAAATTTCATATGTTAGTTTAACCTTATACCATTAATCTTATTGGGCTTAACTTACACACCCCCACTTTACTACTTCTAACCAATAAAATAATCCCAACATAATTATTCTATTATTCTACTAATTCTAACATTATTATTATTATTAATCAACTAATTAATTAACTAATAATAATCTAGCAACTTATGCCAACAATTCACAACATCTCACAACTTCAACGAATAATTCGAAAATAACTAATTAAATAATTAATTAATTAACGGGCATTACAACTCTCCCCCACTTAGAATATTTTTGTCCTCGAAAATTTACCTTGTTCAAACAACTCGGGATAGGAGTCCCGCATCTTGCTTTCCAACTCCCACGTTATACTTTCTCTGGCAGCACGTAGCCAGACTACTTTCACCAAAGCAATCTCTTTGCCTCTTATAGTCTTCATTTCATGATCTACGATTCATACAGGCATCGTCTCCACAGTAAGATTATCCCGTACTTGAACATCATCCATATGAATCACATGAGATGGATCTGAAATACACTTCTGAAGTTGTGACACATGAAACACATCATGCAAATTTAAAAGATTAGGCAGTAAAGCCACTCTATAAGAAACGTTCCTAACTCTTTCTAAAATCTGATACAGACCAATAAAACGAGGAGTGAGCTTCTTAGACTTCAATGCTCGCCCAACACCAGTCACAGGTGTAACTCTCAGAAACACATGGTCACCTTCTTGAAATTCTAAACCTTTCCTTTGCTTGTCATGATAACTCTTCTGTCTACTTTGGGAAGCTTTCATATTTTCTAGAATTAACTTCACCTTCTCAGTAGTCTCTCGAACAATTTCAGGTCCAAGCACTACACTTTCTCCAGATTCACGCCAACATAAAGGAGTTCCACATCTCCGGCCATACAACGCTCCAAAAGGTGCCATCCCAATACTAGAATGGTAACTGTTATTATAAGTGAACTCTATTAATGGAAGATACATGTCCTACAAACCTCATTATTCAAGAACACACGCTCTCAACAAATATTCTAACGACTGAGTAGTCCGTTCAGTCTGACCATTCGTCTGAGGGTGATACACTGAACTCAACATTAACTTAGAACCCAATGCATCTTGCAAACTCTTCCAAAAATATGAAGTAAACATCGGATCTCTATCCGACACAATACACAAAGGAACACCATGCATCTTTACAATTAGACTAGTATAAATCTCTGCCAGCTTCGACACTAGAAAATTGATGTTAATAGGAACAAAATGAGCCGACTTTATAAGCCTATCAACAATCACCCAAATCGAATCATGTCCTCTTGAAGTATTAGGTAATCCTATCACAAAGTCTATTGAAATGCTATCCCATTTCCATTCTGGAACTTCTAACGGTTGCATCAACCCTGTGGGCTTCTGATGTTCAACTTTCAACTTTTGACAAGTTAAACATGCACACACAAACCGAGCAACATCACTCTTCATTCCAGGCCACCAAAACAAATTCTTCAAATTTTGATACATTTTTATAACTCCCAGATGAATACATATCTTGCTTCTATGACTTTCCTCAAGAATCACTTTCTTCATCTCCACATCATCAGGAATACAAATTCGATTACGGAATCTCAACACACCTTGCGCATCTAACTTGAAATCACTATTCTCATATTGATCAATTACAACCATCGAATCTACCAGTTTCACATCTAACTTCTGAGCTTCTCTGATATTATCTAGAAAATCATTATTAATCTTCAACATTCCCAACATAAAACTCTGTGGTGTCACTTTGAAAACTAAGCTCATATCTCTGAACTATTCAATTAATTCTAACTCTTTAACCATCATTGTCGACATATGTAAAGTCTTTCGACTTAACGCATCAGCCACCACATTCGCCTTTCTTGGATGATAATTCAAACTGAAATCGTAATCTTTTAACAACTCCAACCATCTTTGTTGTCTCATATTCAATTCTTTCTGATCAAATAAATACTTTAAACTCTTATGGTCGTTAAATACTTCAAATCTAGAACCATAAATATAATGCCTCCAAATCTTCAACACAAAAACAACTACAGCAAGCTCTAAATCATGCGTAGGATAGTTCTTTTCATGAGTCCTCAACTGCCTTGATGCATAAGCAACTACCTTTTTATTTTGCATAAGAACACCTTCTAAACCCATCTTAGAAGCATCACAATATACAACAAAAGGTTCTCCTGAATTAGGTAATGTAAAAATTGGAGCCAACGTCAATCTCTTATTCAATTCCGTAAAACTTTCTTCACACTGAACATCCCACACATAAGCTCTACCTTTATAAGTCAACTTAGTCAACGGAAGTGCCAACTTAGAAAAACCTTAGATAAACCTTCTATAATAACCAACTAATCCCAAAAAGCTTCTAATCTCGGTAATCGACTTTGGAGTTTCCCACTACAGCACAACATCTACCTTAGATGGATCTACAACAATGCCACTACCTGAGATAACATGACCAAGAAAACTAATCTCCTTTAACCAAAATTCACACTTAGACAGCTTTGCATACAACTTCTTCTCTTTCAAGACTTGCAATACTATTCTTAAGTGTTATGCATGCTCTTATTCTGATTTAGAGTAAATCAAAATGTCATCAATGAACACTACTACAAACTGATCCAAATAAGTATGAAAGATATGGTTCATGTACTCCATGAATACTCCCGGCGTATTAGTGACACTGAAAGGCATCACCGAATACCCATAATGTCCATATCGCATTCTGAAAGCTGTCTTTTGGAAATCTTCATCCTTCACTTTAATTTCATAATAACCCGACTTCAAATCAATCTTACTAAACACTCGAGCACCCACCAATTGATCCATTAAGTCATCTATTCTTGGAAGCGGATACCTTTTCTTAATCGTCACTGTATTCAATTACCTATAATCAACCCAAAGCCTTATACTTCCATCTTTCTTCTTTACTAGAAACACTAGAGCTCCCCACGGCGATACACTTGGTCTCACAAATTTCTTTTCAAGTAACTCTTCCAATTGCTTCTTTAATTATGACAATTTAGATGCAGACATATTGTATGGTGCCATAGAAACAGGTCTGGTATCTGGTACAAGATCAATAGCAAATTCGACTTCTCTTTCTGGTAGTACACCAGGAATTTAATCAAGGAAAACTTCAGGAAATTCATGCACCACTTGGAATTCCTCAATTATAGCTTGATTCTCGATAGATAGCGATGCCATCAACGAGAACATATGAGCCTCTTCTTGCATCAACTGCCGCAACTGTCTAGCAGACAACAGACTAACTTCCTCCTCTTCAGAAGTTGAAAACCTCATAGACTTGTTATAATAATTAATATGAACATAGTTATCTTCTTACCCATTCATACCCAAGATCACATCTAACCCACTTAAAGGCAAATAAACTAAATCAACGGCAAAGTCTCTGTCGAAGATCGACAATGGGCACTTTAAACACACAAAAGAAGTAGTCATCGATCCCTTAGCTGGAGTATCGACGACCATCTCTACATTCATAGAAGACAACATAAGACCCAATCTTTCAACACAATCAGCAGTAATAAAGAAATGAGTAGAACTGATATCAATAATAGTAATTAAAAGAGTACTATTAATGAAACATTTATCTTTGATGAGTCTATCCTCATTAGTTGTCTGATTCTCAACCAAAGCGAACACTTTTCCACTGGTTTTCGCCTTCTTTGGTATCTGAAGCTGACTACTAATGTGTCCTTCTTCACCACAGTTAAAACAAATCATCTCTTTGTGCTTGCACTCAGATATAACATGTCCCGTCTTACCACAACGGAAACACCTCTTCACCTCAACAGTACACACATTACTCTTATGAACAGGTTTTCCACGTTTGAAACAAACCACACCAGAAGGAGCATCTCCCCCACTAGTTCTATGACCATGAGAAAAATTTTATTTACCTTTACCAACTGGGGCATCGTAAGGCTTACCACAGTTCTGTTGGTGCTTACATCTCTTCTCATTGATAATCTTATAGTGAGCATTATCATCTTCTTCATAGATCCTATAACTATCAATCAAATAGGCAAAGACACGAATCTTCTAGTATCCAACTGCCTTCTTGATCTCTGGATGCAACCCATTCTCAAACTTGATGCACTTTGAAAACTTAGCATTTGCCTTGCTATAGTGCGGATAAAACTTAGCCAACTAAACAAACTTTGCAGCATATTCAACAATCGACATACTCCATTGCTTGAGCTCAAGAAACTCAATTTCCTTCTTACCATGAACGTCTTTAGGGAAATACTTCCTCAGAAACTCCCTACGAAACACAGCGCAAGTGACATTTTCACCCACAACTTCCAATTTCTAACAAGTCAATAGCCACCAGTCATCAGCCTCGACTGCTAGCATGTGAGTACCATATTGAACCTTCTGCGCTGAAGTGCGTTCCATCACACGGAAGATTCTCTCAATCTCCTTCAACCAATCTACCACTCCGTCAGGATCATACTTACCCTTAAAGGTAGGCAGATTCTCTCTCTGGAAGGTCGCCAAGCTACAAGATCCAGCATTCCTGTCAGTGTTCAGCTGATTCTCCCTCTGGAAGGTCGCCAAGCTAAAAGATCCAGCATTCCTGTCAGTGTTCGGCTGATTCTCCATAGCATGTGCCATCGCTTCCAAAGCAGAAGCAAGTGCAACGTCATTCCTTCCATCCATCTCAACTTATCACTACAATATAAACAACGGTTATAACTCAAGTTAACAATACTCGATTATTAGATAAAACTACGACTCGACAAGTTGGTCGGATGGACCAACTTGCTCTGATACCACTAATGTAACCCCCATGTAGACCCAAAGAATTGTATAAAATCAGAGTTAAAAAATTTCCAACAAACAAATAGAATGATACAATTTCAACTTAAAATAACGGCATTTAACACAGATACATAACACTTTAAACTCAGATGAACTAACAATAACATAAATTAATCTTTTAAAACCAACAACTTTCATAACTACGCAGTGGAGTCATAAAATTCGACTTAAAGAATGTAACATCTTTATCCAAGTGAAACAACTCCAAATAACAAGTACTTAACAAACATCAACTTAAAATTCAACAACTGAAGTAATAACAATGATAAAGAAACAAGTATTCATCCCCCCGAGTGTTATGTATCAGAGCAATGACACCGACACGAACTACTGAAGGTAAACCGCCTTCACTCTGGATTACATGCATGTTACCAACATATGGGTAACATTCACACAGAAAGGGGTGAGATATCGAACAATATAATAGAATATATGATAAATAATATATTAGAAACAGTTCATACAAAATCATCACTTTGTAGCTCTTTAACAACATTAACATCATCAATCCATCCACATAATAAATCAGAATGCAACATGGAATGCAACTTGTTTTTATGCACATGCATGTGGTACCAATGGAGAAAAACTCCCAACTTAATAATCAGCCAATTAATAGAGGCATCAATAAGGCATAAGCCTTAAATTTTATATTTTTTCCAATCCAGGCCAACTTACCGAGCATGAGCTCCAACTTGATATGTTATGTATGCGAAAACAATATGAATGTAATAACAACAACAACAATAATTCAACACCAACCCAACATAATTCAACATTGGCCATAATCCTACAACTTAATACTTGCCAACAATTAGAGGCATCTCAACAAAATTCATCAGCACCTGCCAATTCTCAATTTATAACAAGCATACAATACAACGTATCAACCAAAATATACTACGACGTCCTGTGTAATTATACGAGAAATTCGAATATATCCGGCTAAGTAGTTTTCTACTAAAATACTAATTTTCTCTCCTACAATTACTGAAAATTCTAATAAATTACTGGGACTGCTAAACTAAAGTAATTAACCAACTCAGCATGCACGTGTGTTAAGGAATAAGGGAGAACTATTTTCCTCTCAACATGCACAGGAACCAAGAAAGAATTAACAAATAACATGTGCCCCTCGGCACCACATGCCGCTTCGTACAGCTCGACACAAATATTGTGCTCCTCGACACGCCTTGCAGCCTAATGCCACTCGACACCCAACACCTGTATCACCCGAAACACCTTGCAGCCTAATGTCGTTCGGTGCCTAGCACCTATGTCCCCCGACACCGTGTGTGTTCAAAATTTTTGCACAGACGTCATCGGTTCTATGAGGAACATTAACCTAACCCTTCAGTATCCTCCTCGACCACTAATTTTTGGCCAACAACATGGAATAACATAACGACTTAACGACCACATCAACATAATCCCTAGTTTCCAGCCAACCTCTTGGGACAACACAACAACTTACGACCATATCAACAAGTGATAATCTACACTAACCTATTCATCAATTATACTGGGAAATACGCAGACAATTCATAAATGCCTATAATATGAAAAACGGCCAAGTTCAAGAAACAGGTCCAGAATCATACGCACGACAAACATATACAGCCATTCCCCATATAACTTTCATCATAAGCCCCATTATATAGTCATAACCCCACCCTTAGCTGGATTGAATATGGCTCTATAAATTTCTAGTTGTAATCCTTGTCTTTCCTTGCTCGACAATTGTGCAACCTTGCTCCTCTTCTGCGCAGCTTTTCACGGTCAGCACACCAAGACTTTCTATTCTCCAACTAACCAAATTTATTATGTCAGCTTAACCTTATACCATTAATCCTATTGTGTTTAACTTACACAACCCTACTTTAATACTTCCAACCAATAAAATAGGCCTGTAATACGGTGGGAGAACTGACTATTATACTGGTTTTGCATTTGTATTCGCAAATGTTGTGGTAAGCAAGAGTCGCCACTGACTTTTATTTTATCCAACAAAGAAAAGGGTGAAAAGAACAGAAAAAGACCTTTCGAGATTTGTTTCTGAGTAAGGGGGTAGATTATGGAAAGGGAAGGTGTTAGAAACCTTCCCACCCGTATTTTTCTACGGGCTCTTAGATGCTTAGCTCATTTTGAAATACCTTGTGCTTTATGTGTTTTGAAAAGTATATTTGAAAGTGCCTTAGTGCGGCGAACATTGTAATGTTTCTCGGAATAGTAGAGAACGTATACAAAGTGTTTGAAAATGTTTTTGAAAGAAGTTTTGTGTAAGTGTAAACATGGTTTGATCAAGCATCTAACAACTATCTATTTTATTCGAAAGGTTGTTCTTTTCCTCTTTTCCTTTAGACAGTGCTATCCTACTATTAGTGAGTAGGTAGCCCTAGTCATTGGATGTTTGAGGGACATTCGAAGGGACGTTTATACAGCCATAAAGACAACTGGGCAAGATGCCTTAGTAACTACCCTAGGGTTTTAAGATCAATTTACCGAGGCAACGTCGAGAGGGTCAACGAGGGACTTATGATCTTTAAACCAGAGGGTAGCCACTAAAATCTCTCACGTTTCGAGAGATGTGATTGTTTTTTCGAAAGAAATCAAAGTGGGATAACCTAGAGGTACGCATGTGCAATTGTATTATATTCAGTTATTTATCTTTGCATTTAGGTTTGCTAGTGTATTGTTTTATTCTTGCCATACAATCCTAGTTAACATGCATCTAAACAGTTAATAATTTACAACAATTAAAAATTCGAAAATATAAATCTAGCTATTAAAAGGCTTCAGGGAGGGGGATTATTACAAGTCCAAAAGTAGGGGGAAGAAATAAAGAAAATAGAGAGGTAAAGAGTCATAATTAATTCTATTATAAACCATATGCAGATACAATAATATGAAAATGATAAAAATAAAATCGCGCGCGAATTAGAGAGGACGTCTAAACCCTAAAATGTTCTAAGTAACAAATAAAAATTATTTTTGTTCATTAAACTAAATTAAGTCTAAATAAAACTAAGAGAAAATTATTAATAATAAAAGAAATAATTCTAAGGCAACCTAATATTTTTGTTATTTTGTTTGAGAAATGAGGAAAATTAACCTAATTCTAAATGGATTTTTAATTTATAAAAAAGTCAAAATAATTAACTCAATTAATTTATTAAATTAAAATATAAAATAAACCTAATTTTAAATTATTTGTATTTTTAATATGAAAAGAAAACAAATTAAAATCCTAGGTTCTATTAATTTTAAGATTAAAGAAAATAGTTAAAATAATTATTAATTAATTTACAAAATTAATTTAATAAAAAAACCCTAAAACTATATTTTTTGGTGATTTTAATTATTTTTTGCTGATTAAACAAAACATTACAAAAGAAAATAATTAAAAAAGACAAAAAAAATAAAGAAAACCATTTGGGCCATGATGTTAGTAGAAATAAGGGGGGTGGAATCTGGAATTCGCTGGGCCCAATTTGCTGCTAGCCCATAGTTGTTGCACCTGATCCCATGTGGCTGGTCCCTTGAGGGTTCATCATGTACAAGCATGCTTGGGGTATTGGATCTCCATCTGTTGGCATCTGATGGTCTAGAGATGAAGACACATGATATACGCCCAAATCTTCCTTACACTAGATCTGCAAATAAAATATGAAAAAAGAAAAACCTGGGGATCGAACCCAGGTTTTTCATACTTGCAAACACACGCTTTACCAACCGGCCAACTTGTTCATTCATTAATATAACTAAACCCATTATATTATATATGAAAACCAATCATAAAAATATTCAAATCAAAAACACGCGCGCTGAGTGGGCCCCTACTATTTAAATGGACCAATCAGGAAATGGCATGGGGCCACGCATACCCTCGCTTGAGTCCAACAGAGTCAACAACGCCGCAGTCAAACTTCGGTTGTCTTCTCCGACCTATCAAAGTTGCAAACCTGCGAAATTGTTAGATTAAAGACAAACTAAAAGCCCTATCTTGCTTAAAATTTCTCCCTGATCATGAATCTGGCCTTAGATTTGCCAGAAAACTCCTGTATCCTGAGTTGCGAATCCAAAACCCTAGCACGACTTAAACATGGTTGTATGCGTTCTAAGGCCCTAGCTTCTCATGTAACACGTTAGAATGCACGCAAACATCATCAATAACATGAATATATGCTTAGTAAAGATTTAAATGGCATGTATTGATAATTTGAGATCAAGGAAAAATTACAAAATTGAGAGGTCGTGAGAGATTTCTTGCGTGTGTTAGGCTTGCCTTAGGATTGAGAATGGTTCCTGGAACCTTCAGGAAGTGTATGGCACACTTGGTTTGGAGGGAGAAGGATTGGATTGCTTGATATGAATTTCAACCTTTCTTTGAATTTTTGAGAATTTTCTAGGGCTTCTTGGAGGCAAGCTGCACGTGTCCCTTGCATCTGAGATCGTTAGGTTTATATAGACAAAGGGTTTAAGTCAACAAATGTGCATCATATCTTAGTACATTATGATAGAGAGATTTGATTTGAATTTTGCATGAAACTTGCTATATTTGATCCAATCATGTACCAATCCAATTTATGCGTTTTTTCAAGCTTGCTATGAGTTGTTTGAGCCTCAAAATATTCAGATGTTAAGCCTTGCATTTTTTATACATTTATCTAATATTTATTTAATTTATTTTGATTTTATTTAGATAAAAATCAAAATAAATAAAATAAAGTAAAACTTATGCATGGGTGAGTTTATAGGTTCTTGGACATGTCATGAATATGTTTTAAATCTCAAAATTTGGGCCCATTAACCTAAAAACACCAATTTGCTCAAGGTGTATTTCTTGAAATTTCTTAAAACTCACCATCTTGTGCAAATCATAAATTTCTAAATTTTTGTCTCATGATGATTATCTTTAACTTTATGGAAATCCCAAGATGTCTACTTCAATCCCTCTCTTTATCAATTTTGCATTTGAATATTTATCTTGATGTAAATGGTCTTGGCAAAAAGTGTCTTTTGTTGACTTTCTAAAAATGACTTGTAACGTATGAGCTTGTATCTTTCAATTGGTGCATTTATTGAACTTGAGGGAAGATGAGAAGTTGTAGGGAATTGGACTCTCTTAAAAATGATCCTTGGTTGGGGAAAAATGGATGAAGTATGTGAAAGTTATGCCTAGTCAAAGTTCAATTGACTTTTCCTATAGAAACCCTAATTTAGCAATTCTTGACTTTTGATAGATTAGGAGCATTTCTTGAGGAATCATGATCAACCCTTGATCAAATGATGGATATCACTTCAAAATGTTAATGTTGACCAAAAATCTTGAAGTTTGACTGTTATAAGCCATAGTTGACTTTTGACCTAGTACAGTTGATTTTCAAGCATTTGAGCAATTGACGGAGCAAACTTGTAGTGCAAGGCATGAAATTTGGCATGGAAATATTAAAGACATATTAGGATCATGGAAAACATTTGAGACCTTTGGAGCTACCACATCTTGGTGAAAAGTGAAACCCTAGTTAGAGGTTCATTGCTTAGGAGGAGAATTTGTCTAGTCAATTCTTGGTCATCCTTGAGCAATTAAAGACCTCAATGAGCATGTCTTGAGTAAAAATGGGAGGGAAAATTTTGGGGTACAATAAGGCCCAACACAATTATTCTATTATTCTACTAATTCTAATATTATTATTATTATTAATCAACTAATTAATTAACTAATAATAATCTAGGAACTTATGCCAACAATTCACAACATCTCACAACTTCAGCGAATAATTCGAAAAAATTAATTAAATAATTAATTTATTAACGAGCGTTACAAGACCAATCACAACCTCTCCCTCTGCCACACTAACTCTTGACCGAGTTAGCATCGCCGCACGCAGAGGCTTTCCCCTTCTTCTCCGGTAGCTTATTTTTTAACCTGAAAAAAATCCGCACAAACAAACGACAAGAGGGATCATAACCTACTAAAAAGACCCCCAGGAATTCAATGGTGCATTCAGAATTGACTGAAAGTGGCTATTTGATGAGTTTCGAAGCTTGGTCATTTGCAACTCTAACAATGGTGGTATGTTATTCTGACGTGGAAACTTCCATGTAAACGGCCAAACCTACTATAAATGAGTACCTGAGATGATCCAGCCACACACAAATAGTTAAATATGCATAGTTTATGAAATTCAAATTAAAAAAAAATCACCAAATGGTTTGCTTGGTATGCACAACCTAGGCATGATTTCACTTGTTCTTGGACCTGATGATGCTTCTGAGGATCTCAGGAAGGATATTAGATCCTTTGTTTGGCTCGAGACAAGATGGAATTTGGAATATGAAATTTGAACTTTTCTTTGAATTTTGTGAATTAACCCTAGTTCTTGTGGTTGCCAATTCGTGTCCTGAGCATCTGAAGTTGTTGAGTATATATATATAGAGAGGATGACATTAGGTCAAACAAATGAGGAAAATATCACGTGACCAATGCATTACAAAAACCAAATGAAAATGTTTTCAACTTTCCAATTTGAGAAGATTATGTTCCAATCTTTCCTCCCATGGTTTTGCATGGTTGGGAAAGAGTTATTGGGCCTTAAATCTGATCCACAAACAAGCCCATATGCCTTAACCCATTACTTTGCTATTTTATTTATTTTATTTTGTATTTAATTGAATAAAATTCAAAATAAATTAAAAAAAGCATGGTATGAATGAGTTTAGGAGTCCTCTATAATGTCATGAACATGTTTAGACCTTAGAAGATAGGTCCATTAGTCCAAAATTTTAAAATTGCTCAATTGCGGTTCATGCATTTCTCAAACATTGCTCAACTTGCACCAATCATATCTCACTCAATTTTCATCATATTAAGGTGATATTGGACTTTTTGGAAAGCTCAAGATGTCACCTAAAAATTTCGTTTTGACCATTTTTTCATTTGAAGTCTTTATCTTGATGTAAATTTCTTTGACAAAAGATGACTTTTTGTTGACTTTTAAAATGACCTGTAATGTTTTGGCTCATATATCTCAAATGAAGCATTTTTGGACTTGAGCTTAGAGAGACAAAGTTGTAGAGAATTGAATTTCCTTCAATATAGGATTTGGTTCAGAATTTTATGATGAAGTATGTGAAAGTTATGCTTGGTCAAAGTTCAGTTGACTTCTTCATAAGAAAACCCTAATTTAGTAACTTTTTTACTTTTTGATGAATCTTGAGTTTTCTTGATGAATAATGATCAACCCTTGATCAAATGGTTAATTTGAGTTCAAAATATTGATGTTGACCAAAAATATTGAAGTTGGATGTATGTTAACCATAATAGACTTTTTGTCCAATATAGTTG
The DNA here is from genome assembly GCA_948472305.1 of Vicia faba. Taxonomy (NCBI): domain Eukaryota; kingdom Viridiplantae; phylum Streptophyta; class Magnoliopsida; order Fabales; family Fabaceae; genus Vicia; species Vicia faba. The sequence continues at coordinate 992,205,877 of OX451740.1, read as the reverse complement.
ATTTTCACTCATCTGAGCAATTGACTTAGCAAATTTGTGATGTAAGGCTTGAAACTTGACATGAGTATTCTTTGAAGCATATGAGGAACCATGAAACTCACTTGAGGCATTATAAACTCAATTTTCTTTGAGAATACCAAAACCATAATCGTAGGCCATTGCTTATGAGAGGTGCTTGTTTGCTCAAACCCTTGAGTATTCTTGAGCAATTAAGAACCCTAGGAGCATAAGAAGGTATCTTGAATCAATTATCTTCAAAAATAGGAGGTAAAATTTTAGGTTACAACAAACATGATTGCGAAGGTAATTCCCCACGCATGTGTTACTTCCTTGAGTTACTTTATTTGTAGTCCGGGAGAGTAATTCACCTCTCTATAAGACTTATTTCAAATAATCCTTGCATAATATTGTACCCCAAAATTTAACCTATTAATTAAAAACCTATTTGTATTATACTTCATTATCATATGCATACATACATATCATTGGTTCTATGTTCATAGGATCAAGGCATTTCTCTTAAACTTCGTCAAGCTACGGAAGACGGTTGTTTCATCAATCAATGTAGTAAAGCATGAACTCAAGGTTTCAGAATTAAAATTCACTCAACATGCTTCCCCATGATATTTAATTAGTGATTAATAAATTCCTTATCATGCCAAGTTACCATGTGTTCCAACATGCCTTTAATTATAAAGAAAATCAAATTTTCCAGTTGATTTGAAACAGTTTGGACCGAAAATCAACATTTCATAGTTTGGGTTCAGAAATACATAACTTTTGTGTGGTTCATCATTTTTAGTGGTTCTTTGGGAATAAGAATCTCCTTGATGTCCTTTCCATTTCATATGTTCGGATCAAGAGCCAGTTATGTATGGAAGATCTCCAAAATTGCAATAACTTTGAAAAGTATACGGTGAAGCAGGTTTCTAGTCAACGGTTTCTCAAATATTGCAAAAATCATAACTTTCTCGATTTTCAACATTTCTTCATCTACAAATTTGCTTCATGATTCGAGTTTGAATTATGCTAAAAAAGTTTAGGTTTATGGCTCGCTTCTCAAATTAAACATGAAAATATGGTGAAAAAGTTGTGCAACCCAATTTTGACATGAAAAAGAGGGAAATTTGACTCCAAAAACCATTTTTATATTCCAAATTCCAAACATGACTTAATCCTCTCTCTATATATTGATTTTCTCTCAATTTCAAAGGGGGGATTCCATCACTTTTACAAAATCACTCTCAAATATTCAAGAAGCTCTCAAGTGGAAAAGGCTTTTTCTCTCAAGTTCCGACGCATCGAAGCTCTATCTGACTGCATCGAAGCCGCAACCACTGCCCTCCACACGCGACTGCGCTTTCCTCCCTCCACCATAAGCCAGCTCATGACTTCCCCTCCATCGTAAGTTGCTCCGCCGCTGATCCTCTCCCTCCTCCGATCACGTCCTCCTTCCGTTTGCGTTTTCAATCAATTTCTCCAATCACCACTTTCAGTAACTTCTTGATTCTCTTGGAATTTAATCGTTGTGTTGAGATTAATTGGTGAATTAAGTGAAATTATATTGAATTAACATGAAGTAATTTTTGGATTCTAGAAATTAAGTGATTCATGTAAATCTTCATGTTCATGATGTTGATAATTGTTGAAATCAGATGATTACTTGATTTATTTGTTTGGAACTCATGGATTCCAAGTTGATAATTGCTGATAATTGTTGAATTTGATGTGTCGGTGCTTGATTCTGAGTTGAATTGTTGATAATTATTGAAATTTATATGTCGGTGTTTGATTTCGAGTTGATTAGTTATTGTTGACACTTAAATAATATTTTTTTCGATGCTTGGAATTCATTGTATCGATGTGAATTTAATTGTTGCAATTTATTTTTCAATTTCAAGTGAAGTTTCAAGTGTCGGTGTTCAACTTTACGTGTTCGAACGTGAATTTTCAATTGATTTTTGGTGAATTCTGACACATGAAAAGTTGATGTCTAGTATCTGCAAATACATGAAAATTATGGTTTAATTCTTGATTGATTCATGTTTGTACTTAACTCGATAATTATTTAATACCGGTGTTGAGTTTTGATGGTTTTGAAGTGATTTTTGGAGGATTTTCCTGAGTCAAAAAGTTGTTGTCCGGTAATTGTTTTTACATGCAAATCGTGATTTAACTATTGCATAATTCATGATTGAATTTAAGATAATATTTGATCGATTAATTAATTATTGATTATTCAATTAAATCCTTTATCCTATTTCTTTTTAGTTCAGATTTGTTTGTAATGCGTTTGAGCTTGGATTCTCATTCCATGAGATGCGTAGATTGTTGTTGTTTGTCTGGACTTGTATTTTATACAGGACTATTATTTTATATTTAGATATGCTTGAAGCACTTTCCACTTGTGATTTATTTTCACATTGATGATGCTTCTACACTTATATCATGCATTTAATTTCTGACTATTTTGCCTGATGATGAAGCTTACGTGAAGGTCTTCGGCTTTCTTACGCTTTTCCAGAAAAAGGAAACTGAAATTTTTCCATTTGGTACCTTTTCTCATTTATCCTATTTCTGAATTGTCTTTCAATTTATTTTCCATGAGAAGTAGGAATATAGATGCATGATCTGGAAGTCCTACTATTGTAGGCAAGAGTTAATCTGGAAGTCCTACTTTGTAGGAAATATTTCTATGATTGTTAGCTTGTTTCCCCTTTTTACTTTATGCTTGCAATCGAGTCAATAAAGTGGAAGGAGGGCTCTCAATCGGCTCCCGCATTTCAAGTCCCTTGGTCATTCTTAGCTCGTGTTTCACATTGATGTTTTGTATCTTGCTTTCCTCTTGTTATCGAGTCAATGAAGTGGACGGAGGTCTCGCAATTGACCCCCATAATTTGTCTTCGTTACGACGATACTTAGCTCACATTTCTTAAAACGTTGATGCTTCGAGTCTTTACTCGATTTGTACTTGAGCTATTCTAGTTGAAGAAGAGTCTCTCGACTCCCACGCCAAAATCTGCCTTTGATTCTTGTTTTTCTAGCTCACGCTTTGTGCTTAGGTGGTCACCTAATAGCATGTGTGTTTATTGCTTTGATACTTGCTTGGTTAAGTACGTATTCTTTAGGCATCTTGGTTAACGACATATTTTATGAGTAACTGGTTACTTCTCACTTGTTGTGTGCTTGCTTTCATATCTTGTTTAAGTTCTTGATTGCTTGCATTCTTCTTTCTTTCTCTCCTTGTGTGATCACATGTTCCCCATAGGATCTTTAGTTCATTCTTGGTCAAGATTTAACTAAGTAGACCTTAGGATTGATATCCATGCATGACTAAATTAGGTAGAATTCCCTTGATCCCAACCTTAGGTCCATAAGCATGACAACAAGTAGGATCGAGATTCCCCTTTTGATAGTCTTTTCCTTTTGCATCCATGTTAAAACTAAAACTCTTATTTTTAATCAAATTCATAAAATACTCTAATATTACTTAAACCCTTTCATAATTAAGAGGGAAATGCTAAGGTACCCACACCTTTTGAGGGACTATTTGATGTATTCTTTCAACAAAAATATTCAAAAAATACAAAACATTTTTGTCTTCGGACCTTTTTCTTTTAAAAACTTTTCATAATAAGGATGTGTTATTCCCTCTCCACGCATGAGACGCATAAAGTCCCCAAAGGTCAGGCAACCCTATTTCTATTGCTAGGGTGTGAATGTAACATTATCTGCATAAAAAAACACAACAAATAAACATTTTTGAGAAGAACTACGAGTGCCCTGATCCCCTATTGCATGAAAGTTGGTACGTAGGCACATAGGCTCGCAACCGCGGCGGGCACAACTAATAAAACCTTTTCTTTTTGTATATAATCCTTTGCATCCATGCATTCCATTTATGACCTAGTTTAGATTCAAACTCACCCTTTGATTAGAACAACAAGAGTGGATCCCGTGGAGTACCATGGACGTGAGGGGTTATATCATCTTCCCCTTGTGTAATCGACTATCGTACCCATTCTCTTTGTTGCGAGACCTTGAATTTTCCCTTCTCTGGATTTCTTCAATGTTTTCCTTTCCCTTCTGTGGGATAAATAAATATTCGATGGTGAATTCATTGTTTGAGATTTTCTCAAGTTTCCTTAGCTGGAGACTTCACTGAGGACACCTAAGTGAGTCAGTCCTAGTTCTTATTTGCTTTATTTTCTTTTGGTATTTGTTTGTTTTTTGCTTTGTTGCTTCTTATGTATATATGTGTGCATTCATTTATATCTGGATTATTGGTTCTATTATTCTGTAATGCTGCTGCGTTGTGATGTCTCTTTGGTGGGAGGGTGTTACTTTGAGGTAAAAGGCCCATTACCCATGCCAGTATACACCTAGGTTTAGAGTGCATACTCATGTCAAATCTCGTGTTTCGTTGACATGTGTGAGGAGGCGTGAGGCACCACACATAGACGAGGTTCTCTTGATAATGCATTTGTCTTGCATCCTTTGTGCAAACATGAGGTGTTTGAATAGAGGACTCACGACTCTGGTTTCCACTTGAAACCCCTATTATGATAAAAAATTTACCCATGAGGTGGGGTGGGAATTATCCTTACAGGTACAAATGCTGATCTTCATGGTACTTGGTTCTCTTGTATTCTGAAATGGTATGGACCTTTTATCTTGTTACATATGGTGGTAGTTCTGTTATCAACACAACAGTGGTTTAGATTATGGAAGCCTTGATCCCATTGCATTCATGAAACATTTTATAAACCTCATTTTGACATACACATTTTCTTATTTCCAGGTTTTCTAGTCTTTGAGTCTTGTTGTTAGGCCACCTTTGAAGATGGATACTGATAAGAAAGACAACCACATATATCATATCGTCTACAAGTTCCCTACGCCAGTTCTTGATAATATCCTCTTGTTTTCAAAGAGGTGTCCTCCTGAGAATGTTTAAGCTTTTAGAAAAGATTATGGAAGGATTTTGATGTGTCTAGAGTCACCTCTCAGTGAATACCAGAAGAATGCCATCCAAGCTCTATTACAATTTTATGATTGTACCCTAAAATGCTTCATATTCCCTGACTATCTATTAGCACCGACTTTGGAAGAGTACTCCACCATCTTGGATATTCCTATATTGCACCAGGTACCTTTCCATACTTCTATGAAGAAACCTGATGCTGCTCAGACTGCCGCCGCCATTTATTTAGGGGAGTATGTTATAAAGGCCAACTTTAAGAAGAAAGGGACTGTACATGGTTATCACTTGAGTTTTATGTTGAAGGAAGCTAATATAAAGGATGATAAAAAACATTGGAGGGGTTTCAAAGATATCTTAGCTTGTTTCATTTATGGGATGGTCCTATTTCCTAATGAAGTCAAGTTTTTGATGAGAATGCTGTTGTTATATCCATGCATAGGAATCCTGTGCAAAATCTCCTAGGAGATGTCTATCATTACATCCACGAAAAAAGCTACAAGGGGAAAGGTGGAGTTGTTCATTGTTGCGCCCCATTGATGTATTATTGGTTTAGAGGTTTTCTTCATCATCAACGTGCTTTTGTTGATACTCATCATACTCTGAAATGGGCTCGAAGGTTGATGGGGATCACCTCCAAAGATATTGACTGGTACAAGCGCAGTTTATCCAAGACAAAGAGCAGAGAGGTAATCTTTTGTTGCATAGAATTCCCTAAAGTACCTCTCATGGGCATAAGGGGTGGCATTAACTATAATCCAACTCTTTCTCGAAGACAATTGGGATATGCTTTGAGAGGACCTCCTGAAGAATAATATGTGCGAGAAAATTTGTTCTATGATGTGCCTGATGGTACTTGATGGATGGATAGAGCTATCGAAGTCTGGAAAATCATTCACTTCAAAGGAGGGCAATAATTTGGTAAGAAGGATCCCATAACTTATGCGCCTTATATTCAGTGGATTGAAGAGAGAAACAAAGGTCGTCGCTGGCCTTTTGCCATAGAAGATCCTTTGTACCCTAAGGAGCCTAATCTACCTAATGTTGTACCAAAAGAAAATTGTGAACAAGTACAAGCTCAAAATAAACAACTACTTGAGGAACGTGAGACTATGGTGGTAAAGTTTCTTATGGCTACCCAAGAGAAAGCTCAACTAGTCCACAAGCTCAGAAGGTTCAAGTGAGAGATGTCATAGGTTGTAAAGAAGAGATTGAGGGATAAAGACACTTTTGTTTCTTTGAAAGATCATCAGAAAGTTGTTGCTGAAGTTGAAAAGAAGTTCAAAAAAAGTGTCGAGATTGTGAGATCCTCAAAGCATCCAAAGCTGAAATGGAGAAGAGGTACAAGGCCAAGGTTGAAGAGTTGGAGAAGCAACTTCTAACCAAAGGTTCCTAGTTTGAAAGAGAGAATACCCAGAGGATCATATTAGAGACTCAGCTAAAGGGGAGTAACATTCAACTAGCACAAGTTATATAAGAGAATGCAAAGCTCAATATTCAATTGAAATACACATCAAGGGACGGGGATCTTTGAGCTATCTGGAGTTGGATGTTTACTTATTGTTTTTATCTTTTTTCCTAAGATCACCATCAAGCTTATTGATGGGATCTCTCTTTGATTATTGTAATACTTTTGGTACTGATGTTTGAGCTACTTATACTCCTTTGTGTTCCAGTTTATTGAGAATTTGACTTATTGGTGTTCAATACCTTGTCTCTTGCTATTGTTTAAAAGAATTGAATGAAAGTTATAAGACCCTGGAAATATTTAAACATGTCATTTCATGGATTGAATCCACTCATACATCTCCATGCATTTATAACAGACACTCAAGGTGGGGGAATTCTTATTCAGACTTGGTATTCTTTTCAGAACTACAAATCTTGACTTCTCATTGCTTCGTGCTCAGAGATAAGATATGGAACAACTTCATGGGGAGCTGGATGAGATGAAGGGTCGGATGGGGCTGTTTATGGTGGACATACAAGCTTTGGTCTATGGTCAGGAACATCTGAGAGAAGAGAATAATCAGTTGAGGAATCAGCTGAGTTTAGTTATGGAAGTTCTGAGGACAATGTTGAAAAATGAAGACTATCCTATACCTGATGCGGCAACAGGAGTTTCCATTCCTCCCCATGATTTGGGATCTCTTTCAAGTCATGGAGTTATTCAAAGATATCCTCCACAACTTTTGTTTTGGGGTCTTCTCGTCTGCATCCAGTTTCTTCTCACTAAGTGAATCCAAGGAACAAGGCTCGTCAGCAAGGGCAGAAGCATCCTAAGAAGAAATTTAACCCAACTCCATTGATGTATGCTCAGTTACTTCCTCGATTGCTTGGATTTCATTTGGTTGAGCTCCAGACTCTTACACCACTCCCACCAGCAAAATGGCCTCCCGGTTATGATGTCAATGCTAGATGTTCATTCCATTCTGGAGCGCCTAGTCATAATGTTGAGAACTGTATGGCGTTGAAACACAAAGTCCATGATTTGCTTGATGCAGGTAAAATTTTGTTTAATCCCAATGGTCTGAGTGTACAAATTAATTCTACCCTAACTACTGCAGGGAAGATGGTTACACCTTCTCATCTTTAAGGTTCTACCTCGCGTCCTGGGTCACACCATTCATAACATGTGCTCCCAGAGTTCCTCTCCAGCAATCATTGCCTATTCCAATTGATGAGAATTGGATGGTTAATAAGAATCAGTATCATCCTTATGATCATCTAGTTTAGTGTGTTCCGCATTTGCAAACCTATCAATAGAGACGTAAGCAACAAGGTAAACAGAGGTACATGGATCCAAAAAGAGTGTATGACACAATTCCTATGCCTTATGGTCAATTGTTCTTGCATTTTCTCGAGCTTTATTTGGTGGAAACCAAATAGTTGGATCCTATTTTTTCTCCTTATCCTGAGGGATTTGATCCTAATGTAAGATGTGGTTACCACGTCGGGGAACCTGGCCATTCGATTGAAGATTGTAAGCCATTCAGAGACAAAGTTCAAGACCTGATTGATACAAGGGATATTATGTTCACATTAGATAAGAATGGGGATCCTTTTCCAGAGTGATTATTAAGATTGCAGAAAATATCCAGAATCAAGAAGTCCAGAAGGAGTCAAGTCTCCTCAACAATGGCAATCTATTGTCTTTTGATGCATTTTCATCTGTAATTTTGCTTGTTAGTTTAAACATTGTTCGCGTGTATGAACTTGTTTGTTTCTGATATTATTTTTAATATAATGAGTATGTTCGTCTTGAAGTAATTCATTTGTTTACACTCATCAATTTTTTTCACTCATGAAAGGTTTTTCTTGCATTATGATACCGATTGTACTAGTCTATTACTTAGGAAAATGATTGGAGGGAGGATGATGATATGAAAAAACGAAAAAAAATCTATGGTTATGTGATTTTGAATAAATCCATGTTGATGATGTACAAGCATTGTTTCAATTCCTAAACACCAGAGATATGAGGGAGTGAAATCCTCGTTAACCCCTTTGAGCCTTAAAGTAGGAGTTTCTTTTATAGTCAGAAAAAAACCCTCATTTTTAACCCTGGGCTAGGGTAGTAATCAGTTAATTTGATTGAGCATTTAAATCATATCAGGAGTGCACGTGTAAGGATCAACCACAATGGTTATCCCTCACACATCAGAAGTGTGCATTTAAGGATCACCCATAATGGTTATCCTTCACCAGTCTGGAGGATAAAATATGAGGATACCATAATGGTTATCCCCCATAAACCAAACAGCAAGGTAGTCACCACTCTTCGACAAGTCAAAAGACTCAGGATCACACGACTTGTTCAAAGAAAATAAAGAAATGATTGGAAAAAAAAAAGAAAAGAAAGAAATCCCATTAAGTCAAAAGAAAATAAAAAAGCTTGAAAGCCATTGGCTTAGGCAAAAATTAGGGCATCCCACTGGACTGCAAAATTAAAAGAGCAAATTCGTGTGATTAGACACCAAAGAAAAAAAAGAAGAGGATTACGAAATGCAAATCCTCAGCAAAGGGCAAAGTCGTGTGATTAGACACCAAAGCACTAAAGGTGAGTGACTATCGTATCTAGAAAACCTCGTTGATTCCTTAATCGTCTCCAATTACTATTGAGAGATGAATGCTCGTATCGAGTTAATTGAACGTAGGAATGGAGAACATCATGGAGAATGGGTGGGTTAGGTTAGACTTCGAGCCTTAAATCCCTTTTTCTAAAAACTGTGAACCATGCCAAGTTACAACCCTTAAAAGTCCTAATTGAAACAGGGTTTATTTCGAAAGCATGCTACGATGAGATATCATTAGCTGACTACTAGAAGATGTGTTAAATATCAATGTTGGTATCTTAGGCTTGCATTATCTTTCATGAAAAAAAATATTTTCAAATGTTTCACTCTAGCTAGTGATTAGTTCACAGCAGAGTTGTGACATCATTTCATTCAAAGTTTTTTTCAACTTCAAGACAAATATATGCTTTACATTAGAATTTTCATTCTCAGAAAAAACTTGATTCTGTTTGCAAACAGTTGTCTAACATCGAGTAAGTTTTCATGATGGGAATCAGTGAAGAGCATGATCACGTCAAAGTAAAAGGACTTAAACTCCGTGAAGTAAAACCCAATCATTTCGAGAGAATGGTCATAGCCAGGGGTAGGTTGCCTAAAGATTCCATTGAGTATAAGTAAGTTACTTTCTTAGTGTGATCACCCTAAAAAGGGTAAAGTTTGAAGTCTATGTTGAGCTACGAATACGTCGAGGGAGGCCAGTCTGAGGCAGTTATGTCGAGATTCAATCAATCTCTTCGAAGATTTGAAGAAAGTTAAGGCAGATTATCCAGAAGACTCTGTGGAGCAGGGGCATGCCACTTTCAGATAATCATAAAGGTTGTTTCCCCAACTTTGTTCACCCTCAAGAAGAGTAGAGTTTGAAGATTCAGCCGATCTGGGGCAACCAAGGCGGGATTCGATCCTTTAAACTTCGGTTAATTTGGGGTAGTTACACCGCGAAATCTCATCAAAGTTCAGCTAATCTAGGGCAGTTACACCGAGAAATCTCATCAAAGTTTAGTTAATCTGGGGCAGTTATGTCGAGATTTTGAAAAATCCCTCCAAGAATCCGTTAATTAGAGGAGAATCATTTCAGAACTAGAAGATACTGGGGCAAGTCATCTCCAGTCATTATGGTAAAAAAGGACCCTTGCGAGGCAAATCCCTTCATAAATCTTATACCTAGGGGCACGTGTTGTGAACTCTCGTTCACTTGTGAAAGGTTTTGTACAATACCAGCAGAAGATTCTTGGTTCATTTCCTCGAAGCAACACACTCTTCCCCAGCAAAGTGAGCATGTTCCTGTTTCTCCCCAACAGAATTTACACTTGAGATTTTCTTCACTATGATACTTTTCAGGAAGCTTTCCCCAATAAAAATGTATTTGGTTGAAAGCTTTAAAAAAGATGATTCCCCACTATAGCCTACACTTTTTGAGAGTTCTCTTAAGAATTATCCAACTACCTAGTGAAATACATGTTGGTGCATTCGGTACAACAATCAACCTCCACAATGTAGTCTGCATTAAAGGTTATTGTAAGAATTCTTTTATTGGCCAACAAGAAGTTTCTTGATTTATACCAGTGAAGTCTATACATCTGGTTTGCCTGTCTAATATCTCTTTCAGGAGTTTGGTTTTTCTTCTTAGCAAGGTTACACTCTTGGTGAATAGATTACAAGGTTTGCTTCACCAGCGTAATTTATACCAGTGTGAGTTCTTTAAAGAATTCTCCTACTCCCCATTTGTTTTACCCCAAAATTTTCCCTCTCATTTTACTCAATACATGCTCCTAGAGATCCTCAATTTGCTCAAGGTTGCCCAAGAGTGGACCAGACAAACTCTCTCCTAAGGCAGTATACCTCAAATTAGGGTTTCCATTTTCATCAAGATGGGTGAACCAAAAAGGCCTCATATGCTCTCCATGGTCTTAATATGTCCTCAAGACCCTACATGTCAATTTTTATGCCTTGCACAAGAAATTTGCTCAGTCAACTGCTCAGATGCTTGAGAATCGACTATATTAGGTCAAAAGTCAAATGTGACCCACATACAGTCAAACTTCAAGATTTTTGGTCAACATTAACATTTTGAAGTGACTTTCATCATTTGATCAAGGGTTGATCATGATTCCTCAAGGAAGGCTCCAAATTCATCAAAACCCAAAAGTTGCTAAATTAGGGTTTCTCAGTAAACGTCAACCCAACTTTGACCAAGCATAACTTCCACATGCTTTATCAGAAATTTTCCATCTAGATCTCATTTTGAATAGGATGCAATTCCCTACAATTCATATTCAGCTCACAAGTTCAAAATGTGCACTCATAAAAAGATATGAATTTCTACATTATGGGTCCTTTTGAAAAGTCAACAAAAACACCTTGTGGGTCAAAGCTTCTTACATGAATATGGAAGACTCAATTGAGATGAGACCATAAGGGTTGCTTAGGGGACACCCTAAGATTTATAAAAAGTCCAAGAACACATCTCTAGGGTTAAAATTGGAAGAGATATTCCTTGTCAAAGTTGACCTTTTTTGCAAAATTGTCAAAAGTCAAATGTGCTCAAAAATGCATTTTTTGCTAAATGGGCCTAACTTTTTATGCTTGAACCTCACTTATAATGTGGTCCACGACTCAAATATTCACCCACACATTATTGGCTCCATTTTGCAATTTATTTTGATTTTTTAATAATTAAAAAGTGAATTAAATCAAATAATTTGTGAATAATAGAAAAGATATGATTTGATTTGGTTTTTGGATAGGTTGGCAATCAAAATATGCTGAATTATCAAGGCCAAAACGAATCAAGCATAATTGGTACAAGAAAGGGAAGATTTGGCTCAAAATAGCAAGTTTGCATATGGCTAAAGAATCAAATCAAATCTCATCAAACTTCAAGATTCAATCCAAGTTTGTAACCCTAATTCATCCCTAGGTACATATTGGACAAGAACAAAGCAAAGAACAAGGTTTTGCAGTCGTAAAAACACCAAACAAAATTCAAAAAAGTGACAAAAAGTGATGGATCATTTTTGAACTTAGAGGTCAATTCAAGCCATTCCAACGCTTCCAATAGTTTCTTAGACCTTCCCAGGAGCTAATACGATCAGTTGCATGCGCTCTCACGCCCAAAATCTTCCCCTAGCATTCATACGGTTTGCCCATATTTTCAAAATCGATTACTGTATTTCTTGCATCATTAGCATGTTTAAGTTATATATTTGTGATCCTCATCGTGTTTGCAAGCTAACTGAATAATTTAATTGCATTTTTGAAGCCTATATGTGCCTTTGCCATTGTTAGGGTTTGTATGTGCAGTTTAGGGGTTTGTTCTACAGGTCAAATTGGGCAAAAAGAAGGGTACCATGATGTTCACAAGATCAAAATGAGTTGATCTATATAGTTAGATGTCATTTATATTGCATTTTATGGATTCTTGAGTTTTACAGGTTTGTAGCTACAGACCTTTGTCCGTAGGTAAAAGTATCAGAACCTAAGATGACGGAGAGAGGAAGAAGAAGATTAGGTGTCAGCCAGCCATTCGCCCATTCGAACCAGCACACGCGTTTTTTTTGTTTTTTCCCACTAACCACTTTATTTCATATATTATATTGTGTTTTCATTATAATTACAACTAAACATGATAGCCTAGTGGTTGGGCGCGTTAGTGGTGAGAGTGAGGACCTGGGTTTGATCCCCAGGTCCCAACAATTTTCTTTGTTCTATTTTTCCTTTACAAATCACGTACTCCATTCCCTCAAACGTCCACCATGCGCTAGCAATATCCAACCAGTGGATCCAGGATCAATCAGATTCAATGCCTCAAACAATGAGGGACCATGATGAACTCTCCAGCCAGCACCCCGTGGGATCAGGCATATCGACTGGGCTTGAAGCATCTTGGGCCTAAAAACTCATATTGGCACCCCCCGGAGTTGCTATTCAACACAGGCTCATTTTCTTTTCTTTATTTATTTCTTTTATTTTAATTATTTTGTTTAATTATTTTTCACCAAATTAATTGCCTTTTTTTTGTTAATCATAAAATCAATGAATCACAAAACATAAAAAAAAAGCATTTTTAATAAAATATTTATTTTAATTTAATTAGAAAATATAGGTTAATTTAATTTCTTTTTTTTTCATAATTAAAAGCAATTAGAAATTAGGGTTTTAATTAATGTGCAATTATATTTCTTTTCTCAAATAAAAAACCAAAAATACACAAAATCTTTTTTTTTTTTGTAAAACATTTTATTTTCGTGAAATTATTTAATTTAGTTTAGATTAGTTTAATTTCAATTTCTATTATAATTAAAAAATGATTAGAATTAGGGTTTCAGTCGTGCATAACTCAATTAATTATTTTCTCAAAAATAACTTAATTATTTTTTCAATTAGATTTTAGGGTTTTCAATTTCTCCTCATATTTAATTCACTGCGCATTTAATTATTTCTTTTCCATTATTTTTGTAACTGCCAATGGTTTGTAATAGTTAAATTAGGGTTTTATACTGCTTTAATCCCCGATTCTTTGGTTATGCAATTAATCCCCATCCCCGGAAGCCTTGTAATAGCTAGGTTTATTTTTTTGCATTTTTAATTCCTGCAAATATTTAACTATCTAGATGTATGTTAATAGGATTGTATGGCAAGAATATCTGAAATTAAAATGGTAGATCACCTAATGTGCAAAGATTAAATAACTTAAACGAATCATACGCACATATTTCACTCCTAGGGTTTACCTCACTTCGGTTACCTTAGGTAAACAATCATTAAGCATAGGAGATTTTAGTGGTTGCCCTCCAGTCTAAAAAGATCAAATTGTCCCATTCAAATGTTGCCTCGGAAATGTTGCCTCGGAAATGTTGCCTCGGAAATGTTACCTCAGAAAGATCTTAAGACTCTAGGGATACTACTAAAGTTTTCTAACTATTGCTTTAGTGATTGTACTTGTCCCTTTCGAATGTCCCTTACAACTCCAACGACGGTGCTACTTACTCCTTAATAGTAGGATAGCGCTGTCTAAAGGAAACGAGAACAAACAATCTTTTTTCGAGTAGGTAGAATCTCAAGTACTTGCTCAATAAAAACTTTTCACACAAACACCTTTCAAAACAAATTTTCAAAACAAACTTCATCACATCCTTGAGGACTGATACAATGGTTATCACGAAGTAAAATATTTTCAAGACAAACACACACAAGCAATTTGAAAAATGAGCGAGTACCTAAGAGCCCGTAGAAAACTACAGATAGAAAGGGTGCTAACACCTTCCCTTTCTATAATCTACCCCCCGTACTCAGAATATCTCGAAAAAAGGTTTTTTTTGTTCTTTTTCCTTTTCCATGATTGGATGAAATAAAAGTCGGTGGCGACTCTTGCTTACCGCGATATTTTGTGAACAAAAAATGCAAAACACAAACCAGTAAAAATAGTTGGTTCTGCCACCGTATCACACCAGTGATAGAAGATGTTGTATCATTCCTCAGTGGAGTTGAACTTCAATGGTTTTTCTTGTTCAAAAACTCCTTTCTCCCCAAGTGAAGATTCGTTCCCCAGAAGAGTTTATTATAGACTCTTTTTGTTTAGAGAGATCTCCTCATCCTCAGTAAAACTTGAAGTTTTCTTTTCCCCTGTGGATTTCCATACAAATAATCCTTGTCTGATAAGGTCCAATTGATAAAGAATTCTTGATAAGAGTTTGTTAGCCCCTAGTGAATTTTTATAAAGGCGGTTTTTTTTTGTGAATGGTCATTCACAAAGCAGAGTTTTCTCCCCAACTGAGAGATCTTTCTCATTCCCCAGCCAAGTTGTGATGAAAATTATCTTGTTCCCCAATAGAAGCTGTTATCGAGATTTCTTTGTCAAGGTTTCTCATATCTCCAAAAGGGTCTATTTGTTGAAGCATTCTTGTTCAAGGATACTCATATATCCGGTAGAAGCGTGTGGATGCATTTTTTGTTCAAGAAATTATTTCATCCCCAGTGAAGAGGTTGGCAAGTTATTCCATGCATATCCAATGGTTATTGGTATCCCTCGGCAGCATCTAATCTTCATTGGCATCCTCGCTCATAATTTGCAGTGTGTCTTGATTCTCTCCAGTGAAGTTTGTAATTTATTTTTGCAATTCCTCTCAGATTTCACCTTGTGGTTACCGACTATTCAACTTGTTATTCCTCACAGAATTTCATATTTTCAAGGGTTCCTCGTCAGTAGTTCCTTGTATCCCTTTATTTCTACGACAAAATCGTGCATCATTACATTGCATCTACTCAAATGTGTTGCGTTTCCATTCATTTTGGAACATTACTCCATATAAAAATTCAAACATGCATTGAAGCATAAGCCAATTTTATTTCCTTCTTCCCCAGTAAGGTTGCAAAATTTCTTGATATACCCAGTGATTCGCTAATCCTCGCAGATATCCCATAATACTCCTAGTAGGTCTCTCTAGAGACTACTTATCATATGATATCACCTCTTTACAGTTCTCTCACGATCAAAATTCACTAGCGTCCCTACGTCTAGAAGAAACTGGTCTTCTTTGGTCTGATGTTCACTCATTGCCTTGTTGGTGATCCAGTTCCTCCCTGGCACAACATTTTTAAGTCTGGTGGTCACCAATTCCTTTTGAGGTCAAGTCCACTACTTGTTACCTGATTTTAAGTAGAACGTTGTTCTAGTGTTCTTTAGGGTCTAGTGGTTACTAGTTATCTTGATTCAAGTGGTCACATGTCTCTTTGTCTCTTTCATCCCTTGGCTAGATTCAGTGGACACTGGTTCTCCCCAGATGAGAATAGAAGGTGTTACCTTGTTTTGGATTAAATGGTCATTGATATCATGTTGAGTACTTTTAGGTCTAGTGGTCACTAGTCCCTTTTAAGTTGAGTGTTCACTCGTTGTTTTGTTTGTGATCTAGTTCTTTCCTGGCACATTCTTTGTAGTACTCCTAAGGTCGAGTGGTCACTCGTTATCTTTACTTGATCCCCAGTGTTCCGCCAATGCTCTAATGGTTTGGTTCAGTAGTCATTATTCCGTTTTTGATCGAGACCAGTGATCACTGGTATTACCCTTTTAGATCCAATGGTCATTGGTGTCTTTTGATTCTAGTGTTCACTAGGTCTCTAGGGTCGAGTTCGCTAGTCGTTTTTTAGGTCTTCAAAATGGAGCCCCATTCTGATGGTGCTAATTGGAGACTAATGGTCACTAGTTCTCTTTGTTTGTTTCCATTATTCATAGACGTATCCCTTTTGATTGGAAGTCAGTAATGTATCTGGTTAGGTTCAGTTGTCACTGTTTCATTTTGATCAAAACCAGTGGTCACTGGTATATCCTTTAGATCCAATGGTCATTTGTATCTTTCAAGTCTAGTGGTCACTAGTCTTCTTGGGTCGATTTCAATGTTCATTAGCCTCATTTTTCAAAGTCCAGTGTTCACTGGCACTCTCTAGTAAGGTCTAGTGGTCACTATTCCTCCCCGTCTTTAATCCAAAGATTGCAAATCCAGCTCAGTAGGTTTGAAACAACAGAAATACCAAAATACATTCACTAGTGTTGATACACCTTGTCCTAATTAAGAGCGTAAATATTTGTGTTCATATTTATATTCAATCCCCTTCTACCTCATTGCTCGAAAGGCTGACGCCAATCTCACTTTCAGGTTTAAGATGATTGAATAGGAGCAATTGTTGTACCCGAAAATTGACCCTATTCATTTCAACCTTATTTGTCTTATACTCCATTATTATATGCATACACACATATCATCGATTCTATGGTCATAGGATCAAGGCACTTCTCTTAAGCTTCGTCAAGCTACGAAAGACGGTTTTTTCGTCAATCAATGCAGTGAAGCATGAACTCAGGGTTTCGGAATTGAAATGCAATAACCATACTTCCCCAAGCTATTTAATTATTGATTGATCAAGTCCTTATTATGCCAAGTTCCCATGTGTTCCAGCATGCCTTGAATTGCAAAAAAAAAAAATCAAGTGTTTCAGTTGATTTGAAACAGTTTGGGCCAAAAATCAGCATTTCACAGTTTGGGTTCGGAAATTCATAACTTTTGTGCGGATCATCATTTTCAAGTGGGTATTTGGGCATAAGAATCTCCTTTAAGTCCTTTCCATTTCATATGTTCGGGTCAGGAGCCAATTATGTATGGAAGATCTCCGAAATTGCAAAAACTTTGAAAATTATATAGTGAAGCAGGTTTCTAGTCAATGGTTTTTCAAATATTGCAAAAATCATAAATTTCTCGATTTTCAACATTTTGGGACGATTCTCACGGCACGATGTTACAAATTTCGCATCTACAAATTTGCTTCAGGATTCGGGTTCAAATTATGCTTATAAAGTTTAGATTTATGACTCGCTTCTCAAATTGAATATGAAAATATGATGAAAAAGTTGTGCGACCCAATTTTGACATGAAAAAAAGAGGGAAATGTGACTCCATAAACCATTTTTTCTATATCAAATTCCAAACATGACTTAAGCCTCTCTCTATATATATATTATTTTTCTCTCAATTTCAAAAGGGGGTTCCATCCCTTTTACAAAATCACTCTAAAATATTCAAGAAGCTCTCAAGTGGAAAAAAAAATTCTCTTAACTTTTGACGTGTCGAAGCTCTGATCAACGCGTCGAAGCTTTGGCTGACTGCATTGAAGCCGCGACCACTTCTGCCGACCAGAGCCCACTGCACGCGCCTTCCTCCCTCTACCGCGAGCCACCCCGCGACTTCCCCTCTATCGTAATCCGCTCCGCCGCCGCTCCTCTCCCTCCTTCGATCGCGTCCTCTTTTTGTTCGCATCATCAATTAATTTCTCTGATCATCACTTTCAGTAACTTCTTGATTCTCTTGGAATTTAATTTTTATGTTGAGATTAATTGGTGAATTAAGTGAACTTGTATTGAATTAGCATGAAGTAATTTTCGGATTATGGAAATTAAGTGATTCATGTAAATTTTCATGTTGATGATGTTGATAATTATTGGAATCAGATGGTTACTTGATTTATTTGTTTGGATCTCATGGATTCTGAGTTGATAATTACTGATAATTGTTGAATTTCATGTGTTGGTGCTTGATTCCGAGTTGAACTGTTGATAATTGTTGAAATTCATGTGTCGGTGTTTGATTTTAAGTTGATTTATTGTTTTTTACACTTGAATAATATTTGTTTTGATGCTTGGAAGTCAGTGTATCGGTGTGAATTAAATTTTTGCAATTTATTTATGAATTCCAAGTGAAGTTTCAAGTGTCGGTGTTCAATTTTACGCGTTCAAACATGAATTTTCAATTGATTTTTGGTGAATTCCATCACATGAAAATTTGATGTCCGATATCCACAAATGAATTCAAATTGTGGTTTAATTCTTGCTTGATTCTTGTTTGGACTTAACTCGATAATTATTTAATGTCGGTGTTGAGTTTTGATGGTTTTAAAGTGATTTTTGGAGGATTTTCATGATTTGAAAAGTTGATGTTCGGTAATTGTTTTTACATATAAATTGTGGTTTAATTCTTGCTTGATTCATGTTTAGACTTAACTCGATAATTGTTTAATGTCGGTGTTGAGTTTTGATGATTTTAAAGTGAGTCAAAAAGTTGTTGTCCGGTAATTGTTTTTGCATGTAAATCGTAATTTAATTCTTGCTTAATTCATGATTGAATTTAATTTGATGATTGTTTCATGTCGATGTTGAGTTTTGTTTGTTTTAAATTGACTTTTTGAGTATTTTCATGGGTTGAAATGTTGATGTTCGGTACTCACAAATGCATATAAATTATGATTTAATTATTGCTTAATTCATGATTTAGTTTAGTTTGATGATTGTTTGATGTCGGTGTTGAATTTTGATGGTTTTTAATATACTTTTTGATCATTTTCATGAACCAAAATGTTGTTGTCTGATAATTGTTTTTGTTGTTCCGACACTTGTTTGGAACTTGTTTCTTCATGAATGAAGCTTGATTTGAGTAATGATATGAATGCTTAACTTCGGTTGTCACTCCTTGTTATTACTAACTCATTTGTTGACTTGTGAAAGTTTCCCAAGGAAGTTCAAGAGAGAATTTAATCGATTAATTAATTCTTGATTATTCGATTAAAACCTTTATCCCATTTCCTTTTGGTTCGGATTTGTTCCTAACACGCTTAAGCTTGGATTCTAATTCCATGAGACGTGTAGATTGTTGTTGTTAGTCTGGAATAGTATTTTATGCAGTACTATTATTTGATATTCGGATATGCTTAACACACTTTTAGCTTGTGGTATATTTTTACTTTGACGATGCTTCGACACTTATCTCGTGCATTCGATTTCTGACTACTTTACGTGTTGATGAAGCTTACGTGAAGGTCTTCGGCTTTCTTATGCTTTGTTAGGAAAATGCAACAAACCTTTTTCTATTTGGTACCTTTTCTCATTTAACTTATTTCCACATTGTCTTTCAATTTCTTTGCCATGAGAAGTAGGAATAGAGATGCATGATATGGAAGTCCTACTTTTGTAGGAAATGGTTGATCTGGAAGTCCTACTTTGTAGGCAATATTTCAGTGATTGTTAGCTTGTTTCCCCTTTTTACTTTGTACTTGCAATCGAGTCAATAAAGTGGAAAGAGGGCTCACAATTTCCCCCCATATTTCAAGTACCTTGGTCATTCTTAGCTCGCGTTTCACGATGATGGTTTGAATCATGCTTTCCTCTTGTTGTCGAGTCAATGAAGTGGAAGGAAGGCACGTAATCGGCCCCCACAATTTTTCTTCATTTTGATGATACTTAGCTCATGGTTCTTTAAACCTTGATGCTTCTAGTCCTTACTCGATTTGTACTTGAGATATTCTAGTGGAAGAAGTGTCTTTCGACTCCCTCGCCGAGATCCGCCTTGGATTCTTGTTTTTATAGCTCATGCTTTGTGCTTAGGTGGTCACCTAATAGCATGTGTATTTGTTGCTTTGATACTTGCTTGGTTAAGTAGGTATGCTTTAGACATCTTGGCTAAGTGCCTATTTTGTGAGTAAGTGGTTATTTCTCATGTGTTGTGTGTTTGCTTTCATATGTTGTTTAAGTTCTTGATTGCTTGAATTCTTCTTTCTTTATCTCCTTGTGTGATCACATGTTCCCCATAGGATCTTTAGTTCACTCATGGTCAAGATTAAACTAAGTAGACCTTAAGATTGATATACATGCATGACAACATTAGGTAGAGTTCTCTTGATCCCAACCTTAGGTCCACAAGCATAAAAACAAGTAGGATCGAGATTCCACTTTTGTTAGTCTTTTCCTTTTGCATCCATGTTAAAACTAAAACTCTTTTTCTTAATCAAATTCATAAAACAATCTAACATTACTTAAATCCTTTCACAATTAAGAGGTAAATACTCAAATACCCACACCTTTTGAGGAACCATTTAATGTATTCTCTCAACAAAAACATTCAACACATACAAACTATTTTTGTCTTCATACCTTTTTCTTTTAAAACCTTTTCATGATAAGGATGTGTTATTTCCTCTCTGCGCATGAGACGCATAAAGTCCCCAAAGGTCGGAAAACCCTATGTCTATTACTAGAGTGTGAATGTAACATTATCCGCCTAAAAAACACATAACAAACCAACATTTTCTAGAAGAACTACGAGTACCCTAATCCCCTATTGCACGAAAGGTGGTACGTAGACACAAAGGCTTGCAACCGTGGCGGGCAGAAATAATAAAACCTTTTATTTTTGTATATAATCCTTTCCATCCATGCATTCCTTTTACGACCTAGCTTTAGATTCAAACTCACCCTTTGATTAAAACAACAATAGTGGATCCCATAGAGTACCACAGACGTGAGGGGTGCTAATATCTTCCCCTTGCATAATCGACTCCCGTAGCTGTTCTCTTGGTCGCGAGAGCTTGATTTTTCCCTTCTCAGATTTTCTTTCATGTTTTCCTTTCCCTTCTGTGGGATGAATAAATATTAGATGGAGACTTTATTGTTTGAGATTGTCCCAAGTTTCCTTACAAAAGCTTAGAAAACTCTTTGACAAATTGCATGTTAGTAGAATCAAATACGATATAATGTCAAATGTGTTATTCTCGATGTTTAATGAAGCTAAACATGCTTATGTACACATAAGTGTTTATAAAAAATACATGAAAATATAATATGATGAGATCATTATAAGTATATAAATTGATAAGTCACCATGTCAATAAGAATTATTTTCCAAATGAATACTCATAATATATATATATATATATATATATATATATATATATATATATATATATATATATATATATATATATATATATATATATATATATATATATATATATATATATATATTATGAGTATTCATTTGGAAAATAGTTCTTATTGAGAGTATATCATACACCAAATATGTCATGTACTAAGAGAAATAAACAAGTAAAAGAGAGAACTTACTAACAAAGTGAAAGTTAAATCGATATTACCTCACCGTACAATATGACGGAGGAATGTACTTGGATATTACATGGAACTCTCGAAAGAAAGTTGAACCAAATGCCAAGTATGCTACAAAGATTTTAGAACAACACGATCTTACCACTTTTCACTTTGACAAAGTATCCAAAATTATAACTTGTGATGAGTCTAAGAAGGTCATTAATTTGATGATTATTAATTTTGATTGAACTCTCATCTTTATCCCTTTGATGTTAGTTATCTTTCTCCTCCTTATGTTTCACCGATTCGGGTTGATCAATTCCTTTTTCAGCGTCATTGAGTGTGTCTCTTGAAGATACACCTACATCATGAAATGAAATACCTTTTCCAAGTATTATTGGATACGACATCAAAAGTAATTTATGCATCTTTTACCAATAAAACAAAACTTGTTGTTGCTTTCTAGATCGCATAATCCATCATCTTGCCTCATATACAATAGAATTAGAATATGTTCATATGCCTTGAACCACCATAAATGAGAATCCATATTCTCTTCATAGAGTTAAGACAAATGTTCCTACAAAAACAACAAGACAAGCTAAGTACCCAATCTTAATTAGGTCCTTGGGGGTTAGTGAAATAATTGGTTGCATTTGGGAAATCCTTTCATACAACTATAGTGACAATTTAAATCTTCACCATCACTAAAATCACTATCGTATATGTGCTCACATTTAGAGGACCTTGAACTTGACGTCCTAAGAGTTTTAGACTTTGTTCTTTCCTCCTTATCCGTGTCTTTCTCCTTTTTCTTCTTCTTCTCATGTTTTTCTCATGCTTATCTAAGCAAGTAAGTTCTTTCTCATGTTATTCAAACTTACCAAACAATGTAATAAGAACAAGTGTTGTAAGATCATTAGCTTCCTTGATCGCAGTGACCTTCAGTTACCAATTCCTAGTAAGACATATCACAACTTTGTTAGTATCAATTTCATTGGAAATAAGACTACCAAGTGCATTCAAACGATTAATGAGATTTAATGTATTTTCATTATCATCATTATTCCATAGTGCTTTCGGCTTAGATGTGACAACGCCATTAGCCTTGTTTTGAGTAATAGCGTCACACATATCCTTGTCATATGAATTAATATCAATGTGCATACAAGATTTCCAATAACTATAGTTTTCTCCCAAAAAACTTTTGTGGCTGTTTTGAAATCTCCTTTACGTTCGAACGCTATTTTCTACTAAGAGTTTCGAAGCACATAATAAACTGGAGCTCTGATACCACTTGTTAGATTACGACAACTCATCTAGAGTGGGGGTGAGTAGATGCCCATATTAAAATTCACATTTCAAAATGGTTACTTAAAAACTTATTTGAAAAACAATGTTGAACGGAAGGTTTATTAGCCTAGATCAAAATAGTAGTCTAAACAAACCTAGTTATTAGAAACTCAGATATACATAATCCATATGGAATTAAGATAATGATAAAAATAATCAACATAATAATATCTCAATTAACAGTTTAATATCAAACAAAACCGTTTCATATTTCCAATGAAATCATCTTAAAAACATAACTCAACACTTTATCGAACATGTCGCGCACAATCAATTTTTTAGAATTTTCTTTGAGCTTAGTTGATATGAAAAATCACTTACAATCAAAGTGACTATAATCTAATCAACAAAGCAATTTAAACTTTAACAATCAAATAAAAATTCTATATAAATTGATCAATCAAACATCACATTCAACAAGTTGCACATAGAGAGTAAATGCATTACAATTTTACTTTGAGTTGAACAAGCTAAACAATTTGTCAAACACTTGGTGTGCAAGTGAATTTCAAAATTTTCCTTTGAGTTGTGTTGATACAGAAAAAGACTTATAATCAAAAGTGATTATGAGCAATATCAAAACTTGATGTAAATAAAAAAAAGTTCGGAAAATTACTTACAATTCAATTCATAACATAATGATATTTGAAAAATTTATTGAAGAATATTAAAGCAACTAAATGCAAAAATAGAAGAGACGCAAGGAATTTGTCTTCACAGTTCCCCACTATTGTCCTTGTATGTGGGTACGTCTGCGCCTAATTCCAATGGAATTAGGATAATTCTTACTATGCAAAAAGTTGATACAAGAGAAGTGTTCAAGAGCAACTCCATAAATGCTAATGCTAGTTGTTGATTCAACCCCTTCTCTTCTTTTGATCTTTGATCAAGACTAACACCGATAGATGTAACCTATTTTCCGCTTAAGCTACTTCCTTGCAAAAAATTTTAAACACTCCAAGGATCCCTGCAAATATTTCAAATACTCCAAGGGATTTCACTCGATTAAATATGATTGCACTCTATCCATATAAGATCTTCAATTCTACCTGCCACTTATTGCTACTACCTTGCAAAGATTTTAAACACTCCAAGGGAATTCACATGGAAGACTCATTCTTGATCGATCTTGTCGCAAAACCCCCGTACAAACACGGATCTGGGAGGGAAAACCCTAACGAAGATTTTTCCTGATGAAACCCCTATAAAGATGAACCCAATACTCAATTGGACCCTATCAATCCTTGTATAGATGGCACCCAAATGGAACATCGTCACAATGTAATGTTAGTGTGTATGCATAGGTTGAAGGTTCAAGATGAAGAGAAAAGTAGGCTAATTTTATGGTTTCACCAATTTATGAATGATGCATAAAAATATATTTATAGTTTTGAAACGTTTAGGGCAAAAGGAACAAATTCAGAATAAAAATATTTTATGAAAATTGACCAAACAAACAGTATGCGTCAACCTAAGTATTGTATGTGTCGACACATACATAATTTTTAAACTATAAGTGTCGACCTATAAAAGGATATGTGTCGATCGAACCAAGTCAGAGGCTACAAGCCTTAAAATGATAGTAAATGTGTCGATATGAAAAACTTATGTGTAGACACATGAAATAAGAATTTTTGCAATTTCAGAAATGCTTTAGTATGTGTTGACCTGAATGATTGCATGTGTCGACCTGTTACTTACAGAAGCTATTGGCTTTAAAAATGAGTTGCACGTGTCGACCTGAAAAACGGATACGTCGACACATGCAATAAAAAAATTATGGAGAAAATTATTTTTAATGGCTTGGATCAATTTCAAAATGCTTTTTAATGATTCCTAACACCTCTAATGCAAAGGAGTGTCATAAGACATAAGGATACCGTCCACCATATTGAAATGCTAGACTTTAGAGTTTTTACATCATACAAAACATCCGATAGTGAAGTTGCACTCACAAATACTGAGACTGTCAAACTTGTGATGGCTCTCTCTGAAAGATGGGCAGATGAAATAGAAGCTTGTGATGAAAATGATCTCTGTGAAGATCTGGTTGTATCCCACAAGGATACTTGTGACATGTGTGAAGAAAGTCTTAAGATAGAGGAAAATCAGAGAAAGATCATATCTGAGTTGGAGAATATAAAGAAGAAGCTTCTATGTACTGTTTGTCATCTTCAAAGTGAGGTATCTTTCTTGAATTCCAAGCTTAATAACTTGACAAATTCTTTGAGAATAATGAAAAATGGAGTTGATAAGGTGAAAGAAATTGAAGATATAGAGATTATTCATTCATTTGATAATCAACAAAGTCAAAGAATTGTAGAACAGTTCTTTTCTTATGAAAATAAAAGAATGATCAACATGTCAAACCAAATGTTACAACATCCTGGCAGACACAAGGCAATTTCATCCAAATCTCAATACTCAACTTGGAGATGTTATTACTGTGGTGAGAATGGTCATATAAAGCTTTTTTGTTATAAATTGTATGGAGATCAAAAATCTCCAGTTCATTCTAAGGCTGATCAAGTGAGCAAAAAGAGAAGTGTTGAAAATAGGGATATTAACTTTATAACTCATACTTCCTTAATAGACTCAAATGGAAAAGAGTGGTACTTTGACAGTGGATGCTCTAGACATATGACACGGGTTTAAGTTGTTGGTGGATATTAGGCCTCACCCCACAGGTACTCTCACATTTAGTGATGGGTTTAAAGGTGAAATCGAAGGAGTTTGAAAGTTGGTGTGTGTTGGTTCTCCTAGTATAAAAGATGTTCTTCTTGTGAAAGGATTAACTTCTAATCTTATTAGCATTAGTCAATTGTATGACCAAGGACTGTTAGTTAACTTCTCAAAGTCTGAATGACTGGTCAAAGATGAGAAAGATGTTGTTGTGGTGAAGGGCATAAAGTATAAAGACATTTGTTATTTATGGGAATCTCAAATAATTCCTTACTCTTCCATATGTTCAATAACCAATGAGAATGAAGTAAAGCTATGGAACTAGAAACTTGGACACCTTAATTTCTAAATTATGAAGGAAATCATATCTAAAAGAGCCATTAGAGGAACGCTAGAGCTCAAGATTTAAGAAAGGAAAGTTTGTGATAAGTGTGAAATTAAGAAGCAAACCATGATGTCACACCCAATGTTGCAACGTCAAACTACTTCTAAAGTGCTGGAACTTCTTCATATGGACTTAATGGGACCAATATAGATAGAAAGCTTGGGTGGAAAAATATATTTCTATGTGGTTATAGATGATTTTTCTGGGTATACTTGGATGAAATTTCTTAGAGGACAATCATATACTTTTGAAGTCTTCAAAGATCCGTGTCAAAGTATTCAAGAGGAGAAGAAGAGTGTGATTGTGAAAGTTAGGAGCTACCATGACAAGGAGTTTGAGAATACAAAATTCCCTAAATATTGCGCTTCTGAAGACATCAGTCACAAGTTCTCTTGTTCCATATCTTCTCAGAAAGATGTAATTATTGAGCAAAATATTAGAGATATACAAAAACCAGCTAGATTTATGCTTTCTGCTAAGCAATTATCATTGGAGTTTTGGGCTGAAGCTATGAGTACTGCATGATACATTCATAATAGGGTCACTATGAGAGGAGGTAATTCAATTACTCTCTATGAGTTATGGAAAGGAAGGAAGCCTATAGTAAAATATTTTCATACCTTTGGAAGTAAATGTTATGTCTTGATTGACAAAGATCAAAAGGGTAAGAAGGATCCCATAAGGTATGAAGGGGTATTTCTGGGTTACTCTTCAAGCAGAAGAGCTTATAGAGTTTTTAACTCCAGAACTAAAGCTGTTATGGAATCCACAAGTGTGGTAATTGATGATTTATTCACTAAAAGGGAGAAGGATGTTGAAGACAATGTTGGAACATCTTATGTGCAGACTGAGGAGTCAAAAAAAAGTAACATGTGAGTCTACAAGTGTTAATCCAAATAACTATGAAGTTAGAGTTCAGACAAAAAAAAACCCAAGGAGATCAATACAAGACATTCTAATGAAGCATACACCAAAAATTTTAATAAGGAAATATCAAATTCATGTCTTGTTTCTAAGCTTGAACCAAGGATGTGTCTTACTATTTAATAAAGAAGGATCTTGAACTGTATCACTGGGTCAAAGTGGTTCAGTAGATATTTATATCTAAGAAACAATTTGATTTCCTGTTTCAATAAGAAGCAAATATGTGCTTCTGGGAATACTACTGAATCTGAGTATGGTGGAACAAGGAAAATTTGTTCTCAATTGGTGTGGATTAACCAGATGTTGAAGAATCATAATGTGAAACATGATGTCATGACATTATATTGTGAAGATTTGAATGATATCCGATATCTCATTCAACATGGCTGGAATAAGAACCTTGATAGTCATAATCAACTTATCAAGAATCTTGTTGAAGGAAAGGTTATTACTATGGAGTATATGGACAACAAGGAACAACTTAATGTTATGTTTAATGATCAAATTGAGAACATAAGTAGTGGGATTAGAACTTACACTATTGAGGAGTTATAACAATTATATATATGGAGGAGTGCAACTGATACTATATTTTTCCTCTATGTTCTGATGAATGGGAATCCTAAGCAAGTTGCTATTAGATGGAACAAAAGGTCTCTACATGATAAAAATGATGGTGACAACACCAAGGAGTGCAAAATGATCTTTGACAGGGGAAAGAGGTGGAAGACCACCTAAAGATGTTCAAAAGTTTGTGTGCTTCCATGAGCTTTTAAGCAAAGAGTTAAGTATTATATTTGAAGTATAATATTCTATTTAGTTCTTTTGGTCTAGCCACGGGTTAGTGACTGTAGGTATCACTGAGGTGATTGGAAGTGAGAAGGTGATCTCATATATAGAGGTGTCTAGGTAGAAGTTGCACAAGGTAGTGATTAGGAAAGAAGTTGTAAACTAGGGTTGATTTAGATTTGAACTAATACTATCATAATGAATTTCCTTCCTAGTTTGGTAGCCCACAAAGTAGGCGACGTTACACCAAATTGAGTTAAAAATTGATTGTGTTATTTATTTTTCTGCAATTTATTTTCTACATAATCTCTTATTTCAGCAAGTGTTTTCTGTCAGCAGATGATGTCATAACATCTGTCTTGACATTGTATTGATGTTGAGACATCGGTCTTTATATCTGTATTTCAAGTGCCAAAATATCAATGAGGATGATATTATGATATTTTACAAGAGCTCCAAGAAAAATATTCGCAGTATGCTTCATATTTTCAAAGATTAAGGTGTTGTCTCGGGACAAAGAGTCAATAATGCCAAGAGTAAATAATTTGGCGAGTCTTCTTGGTTTTATCATGGACTATTTCGTTTAATTATCTTGGTTGTCCCATTTTTGCGGGGAATCCCAAAGCTAGTCACTTTCAAGCATTGTCTGATGTGTTGTATCGGTAATGTGAATAACATCTCTTATTGGAAAGATAATTAGCTTGGAGTTCCTTTGGTTGATTTTTTAACATTCTGCATATTGCTCATCATCTACTTAAGTCAAATGCCTCATATTTATTGGATAATTTCGCCAAGATAATCCCATATATTATTATTGAACACCACCTTGATGTAGTTGTTTCTATCTCATATGTTATCATTATGAGGGAGCCCTTAGTTGATTTTTTCATGTGGAAACATTCTAAGGATGGTAACCTCTCTTTGAAATAAGCCTATTATGTTCCCTCAAGTTCAGAATTTTTGGCAGGTGCATGTGTGGCACAATTATATTCCGCCTTCTTATTTTTTTGTGGTTTGGAGAGTGCAACACTTAAAATAATCTACTAGTTATAATCTTCAAAAGCCGGGTTGTATTGTGGTATCAGTGTGTATGCTTTGTATGGAAGCGCAAGAGAGCACTTCTCATCTTTTCTTCTTGTGCAAATTTGTTGTGGATATCTGGAATTGGCTTGAGGATCTGTTTGAGATTGTTTTTTTTTATCGTTCTTCTACTTATTTTATTTTTCGTAGTTGTAGAGATTCTTAGAGTTTCAAAGATCTGAAATATAGCTACAACAACAATTATGCATTATTTTCATTTTATTTGAATGGCCTGTAACATTAATAGATATAACAAGGTTCAAGCAACGTTGCATGCAACAAAAATTAAAATTCATACTTCCATTACTACTAGTGCAAAGATTTAAAAGTTCAAACTGCAGGTGCGCATAAAGGTCTTTCAATTCTTTAAAATTTGGAGTTCTTAAGAGACAAGTTGGGCCTTCATTGGTATCGTTTCTCTTAGCAGGTTTTTGCTTCTCTGTTCTCTTTTTGGGGTTTTGATTTGCTCCCCCTTGTACATATTTCTCTTTTACTTTTAATATTTTATTTTTGAGCTATGGTCATAGGACATAATCATCGTTGGGTGCTAGCATAGTTTGGATTCTTAGATTCTCCTCGATGGTAGGATACTCTTAATTTAGTTAAAAAATGATATTTAATTAGTTTCATAAGATTATGAGCATATTTATTTCATTTTTTTAAATGTTATATTTGTTTTATTCGACTGTGATTTTTAATTATTTGGACTTGTTTCTATCTGCTCTCCATCATTATCAATATAAATTTTAGTCTATGGTAACATCGGATTATCGGTCATTAGCTTTCTAAGAGCAATTAGTTGACATAAGGCGAAGCTGCTTCTAGACTCACAAACAATGGACAAATGAGTACTCCTTATGTAAAAGATTTTTGGTTGTATCAATTTCACTGATCATTTTTAGAGTAATTCGGGGGTTTAAAACGAGGGAGCATTATTACACTTGGGTACTTTCTTTCATAAGCAACACACATTTGTAAGAGACACATCACATACTCACCAAAAATCTTAAAGTGATAGGTATGTGGATTCTTCCACTTATAAATGATTAAGTCTCCACATTTCTAACCAATGTGACACTTTCCCACACTAATCACACTTGTTATTCTTAACACCCCTCCTCAAGTGTGAGTCTATCCACAATGATTCCCCTCAAGCAAAATCTCTTTTTATCACATACACTTATACCTCCGTTGACATTTTTCAACGGGCCACCTTCTACCCTATAGGGAATTTCAATACAAGTAATTCGGTCCCTTCACTCGAACCAAAGGCTCATGATACCACTATTAGAACTTGAAATCACAAGGTCGATGAAAATTGAAGGTTTAAATGTGAAAAGGGATAGAGAGAGAGATAATTAATTGAGGGTGAGAAATTACATTGACATTGATAATAATACCTCCAATATATTTATACAAGTACAAGTGGATTGGGATACAAGTAAAAAATCAATATAAATTGAAAAATGAAATTTGCGTACCTGTAACATGTTGCACAAAACCTGTAACTGATTACAATTGCTAAAAACTAGAAAAATACTAATAGTGGTAACCAGTTACAGTGAATGCGTAACTGGTTACACCAACAACAATATCACTTTTTCTTAGCTTATTTGAACTTTTTACATACCTGTAACCAGTAACACCCCTGTGGTAACCGGTTACAACACTTGAATTATCAATTTTCACTTAACACACCACTTTAATTCAATTGCTCAAAGTATTCCATGCCCATGTTCATCTTCAACCTATTGAACACTTCAATTATGACTCCCTTGATCAACAAATCAGCCATTTGGTCTTCACTTCTACAGTATCCCAACCTCAACCTTACTTTACTGACAATTTCTCTCAAGTAGAAAAATATCATTTCAATATGCTTGCTCCTCACATGTGCAGTTGAGTTCTTAGCAAGGTTTATAGCAGAAACATTATCAATCATGAGTGTTAAAACGTCACGCTCATTGCTACCCATCTCCTTCAATAAATTCATCAATCACACAACTTGGCACTAATCGAAAAACTAGAAAGTATACTAATTTTCCTCTGCAGTAATAATAGGGAATTTCCCCAAATATCGTCTCAAGGGCTGCGTATGCGTATTGAGCTTAATTTTGGTTCAATTAACAAAAACATAAATTTCTGTTTGGTTTGGAATTTATCCTTGACAATTATTAAAATAAGAAGAATGTAAAATATGGATTTTTCACAAGTATGAGCAACATGCTAGGGATAAGTGTGAAAATCCCTTTACTTCAG
The DNA here is from genome assembly GCA_948472305.1 of Vicia faba. Taxonomy (NCBI): domain Eukaryota; kingdom Viridiplantae; phylum Streptophyta; class Magnoliopsida; order Fabales; family Fabaceae; genus Vicia; species Vicia faba. Next base: position 992,174,930 of record OX451740.1, on the reverse strand, counting down.
CTGGAAAGTACCAAAACACCCTTTCAGGTAAATATTTGGGAGAAAAACATTAAAACACCAGAATCAGCACCACTGGAAAACACGAGCCATGTTAGGCAACACAGGTGCCCGTGTTGGCCCTTTAAAACTTATTTTCTTTTAAAGTCCAAGAGGCTATAACACGGCCTGTGTCAAGTAACACAGCCACCCATGTTGCACTCCAGATTTCCTCTTATCTTCATCCTGCTTTAGGTGTCACAACACGGGCCGTGTCTTGTGACACAGGAGCCCATGTTTCTAGACTGATCCTCCATATTACTTTTCTCCAAAACTCGGGTTTTCGCCACTTTCTTACACCGTGTCTAGTGGATCTTCAACTTAGACCTGAGGACAATAAAAAACAACATACCACATCATAAAATGGGAAAATAACTTGAAATAACTTAAAAACTATAAAACACAGAGAAAACTTAAGAAACATAAAATCTACTCAAATGGTAACACAATACGAAATAAAGTGGTGCAAAATACTTGGATTATCGTCGGACAAGTGACTAAAACATAGTGAAAATGGTGACCGACCATAACCTCGAACTTAGCTCATTGCTTTTTGTGATACGCTAGGAGGACTGACTTGGGTGTTTTGCCTTTTGTCGCAAATGTTGCAGTTAGCAAGAGTCGCCATCGACTTTTCTTTTATCCAAAAGGAAAGGCTGAAAAGAACAGGAAAGACCTTTGAGATTATTTTTTGAGTTCGGGGGGGTAGATTATGAAAAGGGAAGATGTTAGCATCCTTTTCATCCATAGTTATCTATGGGCTCTTAGTTTCTTGCTAGATCACTTGCTTTTGTTTAAAAATGTACTTTGTATGGTTTTTTGAAAGTATTTTGAAAAGGCGCCTTCGTTTAGGAAAACTTTGTAATAGTTCTCGTTCCTAAGAACGTATACAAAGTGTTGATCTTTTGAAAAAGTTTCATGTTTGGAAAAGGTTTTGAAAGTGTTTTGAAAGTTTTGGTGTTTGTTTTGAAAATAAGCAAGAGTGTTTGATTTGAAATTGAGCAAGCAACTAGGAATAATCTACCTACTCAAAAGTCTTTGTTCATTTCTTCCTTTCCTTTGATATTGCTATCTTACCATTGATTTGGTAAGAAGCCTTATCTTTGGATGTAAAGGGACGGGCGTGGGTCATCGTATAGCCATGGTAGCAATATTGTAAGATATCTTAGCATTTATTTTTGAGGGACTAAGATCATTTTGAAAGAGAACATGGATAGCTTCATCGAGGGACTATGATCTTGTATTTTTTTATTGCTTTTTGCTAAGATATCCCACATGCGTAACATGGCCATTTTTATAAGGCAACAAGTGGAATTACCCTAAGGGTGCATGTGTGAATAGTGTGTTTGATTTGCATGCATTGTTTATCTTGAATGAGGGTTCTCTAAACATTGATTTTATCTTTCCATACAAACCCTAATTTACTAGCATTGATATGAAAGTGATAAATTGTGGAAAGTAAATTTACTACGCTATTACATCATTTGGGGATGGGGTATACAAATTTACAAAAGGGGATGACAAGTAAAGTAAATCCTAATTATTATTACAAAACTTTGACAATTACATAATTTATAATGTAAAAATAGTAAAATATGCAAAAAGAAGTAAAGTGAGAGAAATTGTTTTTTAGGTTTTTTTATAGAAAAGGTTTTGTAATTAATTTCATTGAAGAAAAACTTAAGCCTAAGTTAACTTTAAAAAAAAGTAACTAATTGTTTTGAAAAATGTTTGAAGTTTCATTTGAAAAAAGGTTTTATAGTGTTAGGTCATTTCCAAGCAATACAATATGTCCAAAATAAACTAAAAGAATCTCAAAAATCAAGAAATTTGGTACCTGAGCTGACACAGGCCGTGTCGTGTGACACGGGCACCCGTGTCAGGATCTGTCCATGACATCTCTGCACTTTTTTTCCATCCAATCTGACACGGCCGTGTCGTGCGACAAGGGCACCCGTGTCAGCTCATATCCATCTTTTTCCTGCTCGTGTATGCACCAGTAACATTGACACGGGTCGTGTCGTTTGACACGGGCACCCGTGTCATCCCCTGTCCCTGCATTTTGTTATGTTTTTAACCCAACCAAGCTGACATAGGCCGTCTCATGTGACACGGGCATCCGTGTTAGCCTTTGGTCTGGTTTTTTTTGCAAGTTTTTCTCTTTGATATGTCTTGTTATATCTTTTGAGCGCAAAAGCAAATGATGTATGAACAATGATATCACAGTTTGAGAAAGTTTACCTCTCGAAGCGGAAGCTTTAGAATACGTACAGATGTTTTCGGGTGCAAAGTGGTGATTGATCGAGATCCTTTTAACCTTCTTGAAGTAGCTCCAACCTTCCTTTTGTGCTGAAAATGGTTGAACCGCTCCAACCAAGTCAAGTTGCAATGTATGTTTTTTTGAGTTTGGAAGATGGTGATAGTGATGCTACATAAGTAATTCTTATGTTTGAACGACTTCTATATGGTGTATGTGAAGTGTTTGGATGGTTTATTTGGAGAAAACTTGCAAGGTATGAGATTCAAAGATTTGGACTTCAAAGCTCTAAAATGGAGGTTTTGTGGACAAATTTGGTTTTTGACAGCAAAAATGATTTTGAGTGTTAGTTTCTCCTTCTATTTTCTAACCCCTTTCTCTTGAAAATGCTTCTTCTATTTATAGGCAAGAGGTTTGTGCATATGAGCTGATTATGTTTGCAAGACAGCATGTTATGGTTTGGTTGGATTACAAAGATCAAACTATGTCAAGTATTCTATAGTCCCAAGATGAAGTACCAAATTTGCTGGTATAGAGGAGCTACTTCCCATGATTTATGGTGGAGTATAATCAACAACAAGCAAGGTATGGGATTAAGACAAACTTTGTACCAAAAGGCTTGCTTTTCAAGAATAGCAATGGTGCCTTTATGCCATAAATGGAAAGGTCCTTTAGACAATGGCTTAAACACTTGGGTAATAGCTCAAGAGTGGGTGTAAGAATTAAATTATGATAAGATTTGAAAGCAAGGAGGCCTGCAACATAAGATTATTCAGCAAATCATGCCAATTGGATTATGTGTTCTTCAACAAAAATGGCTTATAATTCAAGAATGAATGCCCAACTTCAGCCCCTTGAATATCCTAGCTCAAATATAATGAATTCATGCTCTTGGATGTTTTGGAAACTTTAAACACCCTCTACAACTTTCATGTTGACCACTTTTGTTAAATCAAACTGAAACTTGATGAAAATTGGCCAAGAAGTTGGGATAAAAACCTGACCAAAACTGCTGAAAATTTCTCTAAGTGTTTAATCAAAAATGCCATGACTTCATGAATTTATAACTTAAAATCCAAGAATTTTTAGAAAAATTCCTTCTCTAAATTATTTTAGATCTCATTGAGATCTACAACTTTCAAGTTGGAAGTTTTCCTTGAATCATCTTGCATCTTGGTGAAAGAATGGCATGAAGTAATGAAATTATCATGTATAAAAGACACTTAGAAAAATTTCTAAGTCTTGAAAAGTTTGACTTTTCAAAATGAATTTTGACTTTATTGATTTCTTGATGAACAATCTTCATATTTTGACATGACTTGTTAAAAATGTGATTTTTGAACTTGACTTTGATCAAAAAGTCAAAGTTTGACCTTTCAGTGTACAGTTGACTTTTCCATCAGTTGACCAAATTTCAATTATCAATCAATTGATCTTGAGAAATGTTTTGAGCCATGTCATTAGGTCAAAATGGTGCATTTGAATCCTTGAGATCATGTATTAAACCAATAAGTCATTTGTTAGGTCAAAAAGTCAAAAATTGAACCTCCTCAGTCAAAACCCTAATTTTGACCATTTTGCCCTTTTGATGCTCTCATCAAATTTCTTGAGGAATTATGATCCAAACTTGGTCAATTGACATATATGAGTTCATAATGTTGTTATGTACTAAAAATTGTGAAGTTTGACTGTAAATTGACTATAGTTGACTTTTTCCCTAGTATAGTTGATTTTAGGTCAACTGATCAATTGACTGAGCAAAAATGTGATCCAAGACTTGAAACTTGACATGAGCAATCTTGAGGATCCAAAATGATCCATGAAAGTAATATGGGGCATTAAAAGTTCATTTTTCCTTGTGCAATCTCAAACCCTAATTTTTAGTCATCAGTGCTTAAGGAGGTGTCTTGAGCTGATCAACCCTTGTGCAGTCTTGAACCAAAGGAGATCTTGTGAAAGATTACTTGATAAATGAGAGAAAAAATTTAGGGGTACAACAACTGCCCCTGTTCAATCTTCTTAAACCTGAAGAGTTATATTGGCGGATTCGTCATTTGTGACTTGAAGGTGGAAGATGATTGAACACTAAAGTGCCCAAATATTTGCACTTGATGATGTGTTAGTTGACTGTGTAGGGAATGGGATTAAAGATGCCATTTGGAGAAAGGATGGAAAGTCTTTGGAGATGGGAGAAGAATCAGAATAAATCTTTGGAGTGATTTATCTGAACCAGGGAAAATGTCTACGGGAAAGGAATCAAGATAAACCATTGAGAGATTTAAACTGAAACAGCAGATGTAGTGGGATGAGTATCAGAATAATATCCATAAATAGATTGTATCTTACTCATATCTGAAAGATGTACTGAATGAGCGTCAGAAAGAGATCCGTATCTGGTTCATATCTGGACAGTATTTGAAAGGAATCTGGAGCAAGTATCAGAATGTCATCCATATCTGGATCGCATCTGAACCTTTTTTAGAAGGGCGTATGTGAAGGAGCCCGTGTAGGATTGCTTCAGCTGTCTGTATAGATAATTTCTCTGTCTTGTCTCAGGTGTTAATCTCTGATCTGGGAAAGAAAGATAGTTTTCCTGGCTTGTTACAGGTGTTAATCTCCAATTAGTCGTCCACAAATAGTTTTCTTGGCTTGTTATAGGTATTAATCTAGAACTTGAAAAGGTTGGTTATTGACATAGTTGTCCTGTCTGGTTTCAGGTATTAATCTTTGACCTGAGAAAGAAAGATAGTTTTCCTGGCTTGTTACAGGTGTTAATCCTCAAAATCTTCATATAGATAGTCTTCCTGGCTTGTTACAGGTATTAATCTACAACCAGTCGTCCACATATAGTTTTACTGGCTTGTTACAGGTATTAATCTGGAACTTGAAAAGGTTGGTCATTGAGATAGTTGTCCTGTCTGGTTTCAGGTATTAATATCTTACCTGAGAAAGAAAGATAGTTTTCCTGGCTTGTTACAGGTGTTAATCCTCAATCTCTTCATGTAGATAGTCTTCCTGGCTTGTTACAGGTATTAATCTACAATCAGTCGCCCACAGATAGTTTTCCTGGCTTGTTACAGGTATTAATCTGGAACTTGAAAAGGTTGGTTGTTGAGATAGTTGTCATGTCTTGTTTCAGGTGTTAACCTCTAATCTGGGAATGAAAGATAGTTTTCCTGGCTTATTACAGGTGTTAATCCTCAATCTCTTCATATAGATAGTCTTCATAGCTTGTTACAGGTATTAATCTACAATCAGTCGTCCACAAATAGTTTTCCTGGCTTGTTACAGGTATTAATATGGAACTTGAAAAGGTTTGCTTCAATGATGAGCACGTGTATGGTTGCACCTGGTCACATAGATAGTTGCTCTGTCTTGCTTCGGAAACTAATCTTAGACCTATTGAAAATTGTTGATGATAGCCATCTGTTGATTGACTTTTTCCTGAAAAGGCAAAACGTTAGCTGCATGCAATGTCATGATGTATGAAATGCATGGTGTAATGATGTTCTCAAAGTAAATGAGATTGTTCCGTATGCATTTGTCATGTATGTGATATGATGCATGAAATGCGAAATGTTGTTGGAATGCAGTTCCGTATTTGAAAATAAATCCTTGACAAATGTTGGGGAGTTTTGGGAGGCTGAATCCCGGACTGTTGTTGGGGGCAAAGAGTATGCACCTCTCTAGACCTTGTTTTAGGATATTTCTGCTGGGGATTCCTGTTTTTCTTGTTTGAGAAGAACTCCACCGGGGAATGCTGGCTTTGCTTGAGAAGGCTCTGTAGAGAGCGTTGATCTCTGTTTTGGGAAAGAGAGTTCAGAAGTCTCTGTTGCTCTACTGGGGAGTTATTTTGGGGGAAATTTAATTGACTGTTATCTGGTCGTATTCCAGGCTTCGCAAAAAATTTCTTGGGGAGAGTGAAGTTAGGTTGTTATCTGGTTGGGTCCAGGCTTCTCAGCAACTTACTGAAGTTAAATGTTATATGGTCGGTTTCCAGGTTTCGCAGTAACTTGTTGGGGATTATAGAGCAGTCTATAGGGGAGGAGAAGTTGTAGTCCCTTGATTTGTAGCAATCGGAGATGTAAACTCAAACTGGGGAATCTGTAGTTTATTGGGGAAATAAACTATGTCGCTAGTCTGTTAGGGAGGAATCTTCAGAGATTGAAGCCCTGGTTGGGGATCATCCTATGAACAGGATTTTGGGGGAGATCCGTCACTACCCCTAGTAGCAGGTGTTTGTGGTACCGACAGGAAATGTTTGACTGTTCGTAACCCTTTGTTGGGATTCGCGTTCAATGCCCCAAGTGATTCAGATGGAGACCCGCCCCTGGTATACTCAGCATTTCTTGAGAGATTTCTTGGAATCTTGACTGGACTGCCTCAGATGTATTGGATGGTGACACATCGTGCCCTTTTGCTTATATGAAATCTGTTATAGGAAGCGTCTTCCCACTTGAAGTGATTTTGTTCATTGAGAGGTTTTTTGTTCACTGGATATTCGTCGTGTGAATTTCTCTGCTATCAGACAATTAGCCATATGCAAACAATAATGCAAAGTTTATGCTTGTCTTGAAGTTTTGAAAATGCGTTTTTAGCAGATAAAAGAATTTTTGCAGGAAAATTCAACTCACGATTTAGAGTAAAGCTTTGCAGGAGTCAGGATACCTTTTGTAACAGTATGCTTTCAAATTAACCCATGCTTCAATTAGGACTTTTGAAGGGTTGTAACATGGCTTGGTTCACGGTTTAAGAAATAAAAGATAAAGGCTCAAATTTTATTTGTACCCACCCGTTCTTTGTGATGTTCTTCAGTCCTAAACTCAGTTAATTGTATGTTCTAACTCCAATGATGTTTTGGTGATTGTTCAGACAAGTTTAGTTTATCTGAAGGCAGTCATTTTTTGCAAAATTTTTCATGTTGGTCGAGGATCTGTAGTGACCTCTTTTTGTTTATTATCCCTGATTTTTCCTGACCGTTCTTTTTTTTTATTTTTTATTGAGAGATAATGATCGCCTATATGATAGAGAACCATCACTGTCTTTTGATTCCAGAGGAATGTTTTTGATGTCATTCATTGTATTACAAAGTGAAAGTTTGCGACTGAATGCGCATTTGAATTAACTGAGAGACTACCCTGCCCCGGGTTTTGATTAAAGGTTTCAATTTGTGTGAAAAATAAAACTTCTACTTCTTTGGCTCAAAGGGGTTGACTAGGGATTATCTTCCTTATAACTCTAGTGTTTAGGATTTGAAAGAATGCATGTACATCGTCAGTGAGGTCTTTCCAAAAGCATATAGTATGGGATTAAGGTATTGTTTTCGTCATCCTCCCTCTAAAGGCTTGTAACTTTTATCAAGAGTTGAGAGTAAAAAGCATAGTTTAAATATAGTGAAAATGAATGAATTCAAGACAAACATATGCAATGCATTAATGAAATAGAGTTTGATATTAATAGATAAGTGTTTGAACAAGCAAAAGACATTAAAATTAAAAATTCAAATGAACAAAAGCCTCTTTATCTGAACTTGTCACTTCAGGTGGTGAGTCTTTGAGGGATGGCAGAAAAATTCAATCTGACCGTCTTGTGTGAACTCCAATACTCCTTTGTCAATCAAGACTTGAATCTTATTTTTCAATACCCAACAACTATTTGTATCATGTCCCTGACTATTGGAATGGAATGCACATATTGTATCAGGATGATAGTTAGGAGCGGAGGTATTGGGATTTCGAGGAGGATCCCTCAATATAATCAACTCCAATTTCAACATGTGTTGCAATACTTGGGCCAATGATATGTTGATGTTAGTAAACTGTCTCTCGGGCTTGTTTTGCCTTTGCTGATTTTGACGAGGTCGTTGTTGAGCCTGTGACGTGGCAACAATTCAGAATGGTATGTTTTCCCTTGAATCAGCTTCTTGTCTCACGGGCTGTCGAGTAGTGACTTGATCCCCGATCTTGACCGTTTATTTCACACGGTGGCAACCGTCCTGATGAAGTTGGTTGAAAAGGGCTCTTAGCTCTTCTTGTCCTTGAGCCAGGTTTTGGATAAGAGCCATCTGGCCCACCAGTTTTCCCATCATTTGGTCCTTTATTATGGCTATCTCGATTTGTAGATGCTTCAACCGGTCATCTCTATCGTCCCTTATCTTGATGTTTTTGATGTCATTCATGCCCCTGGTGAGGAGTGCCTTCACCTTATCTTGTCCCTTAGATAGGTTTAAGAACATCTTTTGAAGTTGAGTGTTTTGAATCTGAATGCTCTTGATGGTCTGTTCTATAGCCATCCTTACTGAAATAAACAGTAAGAAGATAAGGAAACATGTACGGGAAAACCTGTTACAATGACATGCATGATATGTGGATGCAATGTTTTCAAGGATCTCGTGGGGTAAACACAAGAAGATATTAGAATTTGAACGTTGATCAACAGCTTTGATTGGAAAATTTGTATCGGTGGATATCCTTCCACGAGAATCAAGCTCACTGTGTCAAGTGGGTTGTAGCCCTTGACTCAAGTTACCGTGTTTTGGTCTTTGATGGCGTTTGGTTAGAGGAAAATAAATCCTCTTGCCCCTCGTTAGACGTCTGGTTCAACATAACCCAACATCATAGGCCCTCGAGATCCTTGAAATAGTTATTGAAAATGCTATGGTATGATGTTTATGATGTTATGTACAAGTAAGCAAATTGTTATGTACACACAAAGCAAACAAGTCCTTAGGTTTAAGCTTGCATAGAGTCTCATAGGTAAGTACCCTCTTGAAGTTTAGTTGGCTCAAACCTGTCATAGAAATAGTAATCAGGTTCTAAGGGATCTCAATATCACTGATTTTTCTTCTCAGGTGTTGTACCCCAAAATTTGCCCTCCCATTTCCTCAACATTTTCTCACCATAAGACCCTTGGAGCTCAAGATCCAGTTAGGGTTTGCTCTGCTCAAGACTCCTCATTGCACTGTTGACCCAAATTAAGGTTTGAGTTTGCACAAAGATGTTTTGACCTAAAATTCCTAAGATTACTTTCATGCTTCATGTTGAACTCCCAAGTTTATCCATACCAAGTTTCAAGCCTTGATTCCAATCTTTGCCCAGTCAATTGGACAGTTGACCTAGAAATCAGCTGTATTAGGGAAAAAGTCAATTGTGGTCAATTGACAGTCAAACCTCATGATTTTTGATCCATATCAACATTATGAACTCATATGAACCATTTGATCAAGTTTGGATCATAATTCCACAAGAAATTTGATCAGATCACCAAAAGGGCAAAATGGTCATTTTTAGGGTTTTGACTGCACAAAGGCAATTTTTGACTGTTTGACCTAGCCAATGGCAAACCAAGCTCATATATGGACTCAAGGACCCAATGGAATTGTCTTGACATGTTCAACAAATTCAAAAGACCCCAAATGCACAAGATTGACAGATGATTTTTCCAGTCAACTGAGCCAAATTTGACTGTATACTGAAAAGTCAAACTTTAACTTTTTGGTCAAAATCAAGTGTCAAGATTCATTTTCCATCAAAACATGTCAAATTATGAAACTTGTTCATCAAGAAATCAAAAATCACAAATTAGGGTTTGAAATGAAGAATTTTCATAACTTCGAATTTTTCTAAGTTATGAAAATCCCTAATTTTTTCCTAACTTTGTCCCATTTTTTCATCAAGATACATTTGGATTCAAGGCAAACTCAAAACATGAAAGTTGTAGTAAATTGCAAAATCTACAACTTTGATTCACAAAGTTTCCTCAAAAGAAGCTTGTATCTCAAGTTATGATTTTTGGAACAAGGGTGCAAAACATTCTTAACTTAGAAAAATTTTGACCTATTCTAGGCAGGATTTTTGCCTAACTTCATGGCCACTTTTCACATGCTTCCACTTGGAATTTAAACTTGTATTACAAAGATGGATTGTAGTACACATTCCAAGCTTTCCAAAATGTCCAAGAACTCATCAAACACCCTTTTGGTTAAGGAGAATCGAATTTGGCAATATGGGCAAAAGTCACTTTGTTCATGAGCCATTTCCATGTTCATAACTTGTGCAATTTTTCAAATCAGCATGAGCAAGCTAGTTACAGGCCTCTAATCCTTTTCTTACTCAATAATTAAATGCCAATCCATTGTGCCAAGGCATTATTTTGTGCATTTGGTCATTGTATGAAGAATTAAGCCTTAATTAGAAAAAGCACTTTATCCATTTTTGAAAAGTATGGCTTTATGTCAAGTTTGCAAATCAAGAAGTACAATGCAAATCTTTTTGGCACAAGTTCAAGGACATAACACACTGATCAAGACTCAAGTGTGCAGCATACTTGAGGGGCCTAGGAAAGCTTGTAAACCAACTTGTCATTTTTTGCTTAAGAGAGAAGAAACATTGCATAACTTAACACAACTCACATTGCTGCAACCACAAGCCTAGACAAACTTGTTGAACACATTCCAAACATCAAACCTGAGCTAAGGCACGAGCTAACTACCTTCCATACCTCCCTAAACCTCAAAACACCACTGTACTGCACAAAAATAGGGCATCCCTGCAGTTTGAGTGGCATAACTCAATCCACTCGTGCGCCTTGGCCAAAACCAGTTCATACACACTCCATACCACCTATACAAACTATCCCAAGCATTGGACACGACCTGTAACACCTCTAACCAACTTCACCATTTTCACTTTTTCTGTTTTGCAGGTTGACTTCCATAGCTTGATTCATTTGGTTTCAAAGCAAGCTAAAGGTGGGAGAAGCATCCCTGAACTTCAAGCAAGCTGTACAAGTCCTCACATTTCCTTGAAAGTGCCTCCATTGTCAGACACAGTCCAAGCTGAACAGGTAAGTTCATGGACTTCTATCTCTTAATCTAGGAAGAGTTAGCTTTAGGTTTATGAATGAAAAATGCTCTACTCATGGCCCTGAAGCTACACATATATTTACTTTCCATTTATATTGCATGTGCTGAGAGAATTTGGAACCTGAACATTAGAAAAAACTTAGGTTAAGAATTAGGGATGGAGAAATTCTCTCTCATTTCTGAGAGTTAGATCAAGTTCTTGGTATGTATGGAATCGTGGCTTAATGTTTGACATTTTTCATGTTATAAGTTTGTGCTAAAAGTCTAGGAATCAGGATGTTTGAACAAGGTGGGAAAGGCGCGCGTTTTTGACAAGTTTGTTGCTGGAGGTTGAAGACAACCTCTTTGGGCTGGGCCTGTGTTGTTTTTCCTTTTTGCACCACTGTTTTACACATGCACCCCCTGGCCCATTTTGAGATATATTTGTCATTTTTAATTTTTTTTTCCTTTTGATTTTGTTTCTATATTTTTATTTAAGCATGAAAAACTATTAAAAATATTTTTCTCCCATTTTTTGCATTTTATTTGATATTTATTTTGTTTCATTTAGTTTATATGTAAATAAACACAAAATATCTTTTATTTAAAAATACTAAAAATAATACAAACACATTTTATTTCTGATTTTTATTTTATGAAAACATTTTATAAAAAATATACTTTTTTTGTAAATATTAAATATTTTATTCTTGTATATATTTAATATATTTAGAAAATAATATAAATACTTATATATTTATTAGAATATTTAGGGAAAATACAAAGAAATAATACATTTTATTTTTATTAATATTTTGACTTCAAAAATCTTTTTTTTACAATATACTTTCTTTTTATTTATTTTTTGTACATAATTAATAAATATTGCATACATTAAATAATTAATACATTTTATTTAGCAAAAATTAGGGTTTTTGCCCTAAACATAAGAAATATCTAAAATTATTCATTTTTATTTTTGTTTATTTGTCACATAAAAAACACTTTTACATACATATAAAAAATCATTTTTTGCATCTTGCATATTTATTGTATTTTTATTTAATTGTTGTATATTAAATAATTTGTATAATTCAATTTGGATGTAATAGTTTAGTTTTAATTTCTTGCTAAAATATCCCCATTCGAACATTTGTACCCCCCATCCCATATTTGTGTTGTAATAACTTAGGACCTTTAAATTTCACACTTTAAAGCTTTCTAAATATGCCATGATAGAATTAGGGTTTGTATGCAAAAATCAACCAAAACAAATAGCTTGACCTAATTCCAAGATAAAAGCATGAAAATGAACAAACACCAATCACACTTGCACCCCTAGGATTACTCCACTTGTTGCCTTCAATAATGGGCCATGTTGCATGTTAGGTGTCTTTGGCAAAAACAAAACAAATAAAATGATCATAGTCCCTCGATGACGCTTTCGAAAGTTGCCTAAAAATGATCAAGTCCCTTAAAGGAAAAATTGCCCAAAGACACTTGGCACCATTGCAATCATGGTCTAAATGATGACCCGCGCCCGTCCCGTTCACATCCTAACACAAGATTGTCCACCAAATACAATGGTGGAACAAAATTGTTAAAAGGTTTAAAACATAGCAAAGATCTTTGAGAAATTTAGAGTAGACAAACTCTTGGTTACTTGCCAACTTGCAAAACAAAAACACTTGCCTATCTTTCAAAACCACACATCACAACACTTTCAAAACAATTCCAAAAAACATTGAAAAACTTTTCAAAAGATAAGTACACCTTTGTATACATCCCAACATGGATCATTACAAAGGTTGCCACCACATTGGCCTCTTTTCAAAACATTTTTCAAACCCACACACAAAGCACCATTTCAAACAATTGAAAATCAAGGCAAATTGATCTAAGCAAGTAGCTAAGAGCCCATGGATAACCATGGATAGAAAGGGTGCTAATACCTTCCCTTTCTATAATCTACTCCCCGAACCCAAGAAAACATCTCAAAGATTTGTGCTGTGCTTTTTAACCTTTCCTTAGGATAAAATAAAAAGTCGGTGGCGACTCTTGCTTAACTGAAACATTTGCGAAAACAAACGTAAAACCTCAAGTCAGTTCTCCCACCGTATCACAGAACTGGCGACTCTGCTGGGGAAAATTTTAAAGTGGAGTAACCTTAGGGCTTAGATCACCCTCTTGCATGACTAATTGTTTGCTTTGATTGCTTTATATCTTGGTTCTCTTGTTTGGGCTTGAAATCCTACACCCGGATTTGGGGAAACATTCATAGATAGCAATACGTTGTGGAAACTGCGCGGGGTATACCGACACGGTTGAAGCAATAGCTATATTAGTGCGACATATTTGTGAGTACCGGTAACCCTTGAGTTCAATCAAGGAGAGTACGGGGCCGCTGAGTGATGTCACTAAGCACTAATGACCTAGAACCTTACTTGACCATCTTGGCCTTTCATTAGGGGTAGTGAGATGACCGGCTTTGGTGCAGTCCGAAGTTGGTAGATACTCGATACTACACTCATTGAGGGTTGTTTTCTTGGAATATTTTGGTCGCTAGTTAAGTGGCTAAACCAAAACAATGAACAATGAAAACAATCCAGTGATATTGAGCTCCTTAGAACCCGATTACTATTTATAGGACAGGTTTTTAAGCCAACTACACTCAAGAGGGTACTTACCTATGAAACCTCATGCAAGCCTGAAACTAGGGTTTGGTGTGAATTGCTTGTACATATGTTTGTGCATACATCATGAACATCATAAAGCATCATATGCATACACTAACCATTTCAAGGGTTTAGATCTTCATCTTTGTTTTTGTTTTGTAGGTCATGGAAATTCTTCGCAGGAAAACTATCCAGGTCAACCTCGTGAGAATCCCTCCTCAACTCAAGGAGCTCACATCAAGAATTCCGGAAAGCTCTCCCTTCAGTGAAAGACATGGTAGACTGCTCAGCCTAGTCAACACCAGCATTGAAGAGGACATGGTAAAGGTGTTTTTCCAGTTCTTTGACCCCCTTCACCACTGTTTCACTTTCCCCGACTACCAGGTTGTGCCTACTTTGGAGGAATTTTCTCAACTCCTGAGAATTCATATTCTTAATCAACTACCCTACAAACGGTATGGAAAAAGAACCAAAGCCTGAAGATGTTGCTCAAGCACTACACTTGCAACCATCTGACATCAAGGGGCATTGGGAAACTAGAAGTGGTGTCAAAGGCTTCTTGGAAAAATTCTTGTTTGAGAAGGCACAAGAGTGTTGGAATTCATTGGACCTACAAGCCTTTGAAGAAATTGTGGCACTCCTCATCTATGGGTTGGTCTTGTTCCCAAATCCTTACCAGCTTATAGATGTCAACACCGTCAAGACCTTCTTATCCAGAAATCCAATACCAACATTGCTTGGGGACATTCTTCACTCATTTTACACACGAACAATGAGAAAGAGGGGTGTTCTCACGTGTTGTACTCCTCTCCTTGCAAGGTGGTTTATTTCGCACCTTCCACAAACTGTCTTGAAGAATGACCAAGGCTTAAGGTGGTCACAACGATTGATGACCCTTACTCATTCTGATGTACATTGGTGTTCTCGGTCCAGAGAAAATGTCATCATCGTCGATCATTGTGGAGAGTTCCCTAATGTTCCATTGCTTGGCATTAGAGGAGGCATCACCTACAACCCTTGTCTAGCCTTGAGACAATTTGGATATGCACGGAGGGATGGCCCTCATGACATGTTGATTCCTGACCTAGTTTTTGACTTCGACAACGATGCGCAAGGACTTCGCCAAAGATTCATCAGAGCTTGGAGGATGCCTAACAAGGTTGACAGCAAGACACTGGGACACAAGAATTCAATCCCTCTTGAGCCTTACCTAAAATGGGTACGAGCCCGAGCCCAGAGTCTAATGATGCCTTATCCTCATGTTCTCCCTGTGATTAAAGAGCCCGTTAAGGAAGGAAAGGTTCCCTACACCATCCTATATCCTGACATGCCTACATCATGGGAGGAGATGCAGAAAAGTTGGATCCAACTCAAGGAGGAGCGGAACACTTTTAAAGCCAGCTTCTACGCCAGTGAGAAGAAGGTTTTGGAGCTTACCCGTCGACTTCACGAGGAAGAGACCCTCAACACCTACATCGCACCAAAAAGGATGCGCAACGTCTTTTTACCTTGAGAAGTTTTTTTTGTAATATTTGGCCCATGGGGCATTTATGTACTGACAAATTTCTTCTTATTAATATGACGTGCGTTCTTTTTGTTTGCAACAATTTTGAACTTTCTAAATCCTTGAATGCATTGCATACATAAGCATACCATTCATCATGTGCATAAGCAGGTCTCCACACCAGGTTTCCTTATCTTTCTGCTGTTTATTTTAGTAAGATGGATCTCGAACAGACGGTCAAGGATTTGCAGTCTCAGAATTCACAGTTTCAACAACTCCTGATGACCTTGGCTAAGGGTCAGGAAGATTTGAAAGCCCTACTGGGGAACAAAGAACAAGTGAAGAAGAAGAAGAGAATCGGGGTGGCTACCCTAGGAAGAAGGTTTGAGGGTGAAGCCAGAAGAGTCCTTGAATTTCCCCCTACATCTGAAGAGGGAACCAGTAAAGGGAATGCGGCTGCGGTACCTTCCGAATCCGAAGTGGAAGAACAGGAGGCTGAAGAGGACAAAGATTACTCTGATCAACAATACCCGCCCGCCGATGATAAGTACAAGGGTTTGGAAGACAGGTTGGTAGATATGGAGCTGCAGAGAGTTCCCGGCTTAGATTTCGAAGATTTGGGATTAGTTGCTGGAATTGTCATCCCCCCGAAGTTCAAAGTGCCAGTTTTTGCAAGATATGACGGGCTATCCTGCCCGAAGATGCATCTCAGATCATATGTAAGGAAGATCCAACCTTACACTGCAGACAAGAACCTTTGGATCCATTTCTTTCAGGATAGCCTTTCCGGGGCTCAACTCGAGTGGTTCTATCAGCTGGATGGAGCCAGTATCCGAAACTGGGAAGACTTGGCCACCACATTTTATAAACAATATCAGTACAATTCTGACCTCGCTGCTACGCGTACCCAACTCCAGGGTATGTCACTGGGGACGGGCGAAGGATTCAAGGAGTATGCGCAAAAGTGGAGAGACCTGGCTGGCAGGGTGCAGTCACCGCTAACTGACCGTGAACTTATTGACATGTTCCTAGGGACCTTGTCTGGTCCGTTCTTTAACCATCTGATTGGTAATTCTTCTGCTGGGTTTACAGATTTGATCTTGACTGGTGAGAGGATAGAAGCTGGTATCAAGTCAGGGAAGATACAGAAAAGTACCTCCGCGAGTACTGAGAAGAAGCCCTTCAAAAAGGAAGCCAGTGCTGTTTATGGTCCCAGAAGACAAGTTAAGCCGGAACGCCGCCAAGCTGTCAATGCATTGGTAATTTCAAAGCCTGCTGCTGCTCCTCAGCAGTATAATCAACAAAGGGGTGAGAGACCCAAAAGGCAGTACACTCGGCTCAGCATGACCCTGTCTCAGATTTTGCCGCAGCTACTATCAACCAATCTGGTAACTGTCAAAGAAGCTCCGAAGGTAGTGAACACAGCTTCTCCAAAGTATAACCCCAACGCCCATTGCGCTTATCACTCTGATAGCCCGGGGCATACTACGGACGATTGCTAGGCTCTGAGGAATAAGGTTCAAGACCTTATTGATGCTAAAGAAATATAGTTTGAGGCGCCCGAAAGACCCAATGTTGTGACTGCTCCCATGCCCCAGCATGGGGTGAATGCTGTGGAAGAAGACTGGTATGTAGCCTCCATGGAAGAGATTGTTACTCCGTTGTTGACTGTCAAAAGGAATTTGTTGCTAGCCGGTTTATTTCTGGGATATGGTGAAGATTGCCTTCTATGTGCTGTTTCGCTTTTTGTTTGTCCTTTGCTGAAATCAGGTATCCAAAGCCTGATGGATAGCAAAGAAATCATGTTCGAGAAGATTGTTGTTCCTGCTGTCCCTGCCGAAGAAGTTTCTATTGTCACTATTTTCAACAAACCTCCTAAGGCTCCTTCAAAGAAGCCTGTCAAAATCATGTCCACTCAGAAGATTGCTCCTATCATCATTACTGTTCCGGGGACTCTCCCTTATACATCCGACAAAGCTGTCCCATGGCACTATGGGGCAGACGTTTATGTCCTTGGAGTAAAACAAGAGTTTGATACAAGTACCGGTGTCAGCAATATCACCGGGCCTGCCAAAATTACACACAGTGGTAGGCTGTTCTCGCCAGATATTGCGCCACCAGCTATTCAGAAACCCCTTGTCATCACACCTGCAAGTATGCATGTTCCACTTCCTAATCAAGTTCCTGTTTCTACCCCTGCTGCCGAGTCATCTGACGCTCGGGGCAAAGGGATTGCTACTGATTTGCCTGCCCTGACGGAGGCACCGAAAACAACCACTGTTGAAGCCTCCCAGCAAGAGATGGAGGAGATCCTCAAGATTATCAAGAAAAGTGATTTCAACGTAGTTGAGCAGCTGGGGAACACCCCATCAAAGATTTCTATGCTATCACTGTTGTTGTGTTCAGAAGCCCACGCCAAGGCTCTGATCTCCTTCTTGAAGACGGCCCATGTGCCACAAGAAACATTTGCTGATCAATTTACTGATTGTGTGGCCAACTTGACTGCCGATAATGGCTTGGGCTTCTCTGACGCCGATCTGACTACAAAAGGAAAGAACCATAATGACGCCCTGCATGTCTTCATTGAGTGCAGGGGCACTACTCTTGCCCATGTGCTGGTAGACACCGGTTCTTCATTGAACTTTTTGCCCAAGAAAGCCCTAGACAGATTGGATTGTGAGGGTCTGGAGCTCAAGCCTAGTAACATTGTTGTCCGAGCCTTTGACGGTTCGAAAAGGATGGTACATGGGGAAGTTGACATTCCAATCAGGGTTGGTTCTCAAGTTTTTGATTCTACTTTCTATGTGATGGACATCTGTCCATCCTACTCTTGTTTGCTGGGTCGTCCATGGATCCACAAGGCTGGAGTTGTGACCTCCACACTACATCAGAAGCTTAAGTACCCAGTGAGAGGAAAGATTGTCATAGTTCAGGGGGAGGAAGAATATATGGTCAGCCACCTAAACTTATTCCGGTACGTAGAAATGGATGGGGAGTTCATTGAAACCCCCTTTCAACACTTTGAAGAAGTGCCTCAGACACTTGCGTCAGCTAAAACTGTGATTGAAGACCCTCCTTTGAAGATGGCTTCCTTAGAGGATGTCCGGGCTGTGATTGAGAAGGGTGAATGCGCAAACTGGGGCCGACTCCCTGACTTTACTCCGAAGACTGACAAGTTTGGCTTGGGCTTCACTGTGGAGGCTCAGAAGGCTGTTCGTAAGGCGAAGATTGGAAGACCTCCTGTGTTCATCACCAACCCAGGAGTGAATGCTATTGAAGACGAAGTGGAGGAATCTGAATTCGACAGTTGGATCTACCCAACAACCGACAGTGGACCAAGCAACTGGACTGCCAAAGACTTCACACCTATTACTTTTGTCACTCAGTAATGAACTCTTTTGTTTTCAATTTGTAACAAACAATATGTTGAAACTCTTATGGCTCGGTGTCCTACCCGGGGCATCGTGGCTCCATTTGTGAGGGCTTTTGTATGACATTTTCATATATCATTAATCAAAACATTGGACGTTTGTTGCATTTCAAAATCTTGCGCTCCTTTTCTTTCTTTATTATATATTGCAAAACAGCTATATTTACACACACTCACTTATACAGGTTCCAATCCACTCTGGATCTCACTGGTAACGACTCTGCTACTGCCAATTATGACTTCGAGAATCCGATCAACTTAGCTGAAGACGAAGGTGAAGATGATTGCGAAGTGCCTGGTGAACTTACAAGACTGCTACTCCAGGAAGAGAGGGCCATTCAGCCACATGAAGAGCCAATGGAAACGGTAAATCTGGGTACTGAGACAGACAGAAAGGAAGTCAAGATTGGTGCCAATCTAGAGCTCAGTGTGAAGCAACGGTTGATTCAGATGCTGCATGACTATGTGGAAATCTTTGCTTGGTCTTACGAAGACATGCCTGGGTTGGATACCGACATTGTGGTTCATCACCTGCCTACCAAGGAAGACTGCCCTCCGGTTAAACAAAAGGTCCGCCGTATGCGTCCAGAAATGTCCGAGAAAATCAAAGCTGAGGTTATGAAACAATTTGATGCCGGGTTTCTAGCTGTAACTTCTTACCCTCGGTGGATTGCCAACGTGGTTCCAGTACCGAAAAAGGATGGTAAGGTCCAGATGTGTGTTGATTACAGGGATTTGAACAGGGCCAGCCCCAAGGATGATTTCCCTCTGCCTCATATCGACGTTCTGGTTGACAACACTGCTCAGCATGAAGTATTCTCCTTCATGGACGGCTTCTCCGGTTATAATCAGATCAAGATGGCTCCTGAAGACATGGAGAAGACCACTTTTGTCACTCAGTGGGGCACCTTTTGCTACAAGGTCATGCCTTTTGGGTTGAAGAATGTTGGGGTAACCTACCAACGTGCCATGGTTGCTTTATTTCATGACATGATCCATCATGAGATAGAAGTGTATGTCGATGATATGACTGCAAGGTCCCAAACTGAGGAGGAACACCTTGACCATCTACGGAAGCTATTTGACCGTCTGAAGTTGTACAAGCTAAGGTTGAACCCAAACAAATGCACCTTTGGGGTGAGATCTGGAAAACTACTAGGTTTCGTCGTGAGCGACAAAGGTATTCAAGTGGACCCTGCTAAGGTGAAAGACATATAAGAGATGCCGACTCCCAAGACAGAGAAAGAAGTCAGAGGCTTTCTAGGACGGTTGAACTACATTGCCTGATTCATCTCACATCTAACTGCTACCTGTGAACCAATCTTCAAGCTGCTGAAGAAGGATCAAGTAGTACGTTGGAACAATGAATGTCAGGCTGCTTTCGAAAAGATCAAAGAGTATCTCCAAGAACCACCCATTCTTATGCCACCGGTTGAAGGGAGACCTCTAATCTTATACTTGACAGTACTTGACAACTCAATGGGGTGTGTGCTGGGGCAGCATGACGAGTCTGGCCGAAAAGAGCACGCCATTTATTACCTGAGCAAAAAGTTTACCGACTGTGAGACTCGGTACTCACAACTCGAGAAAACTTGTTGCGCTCTGGTATGGGCTGCTCGCCGGCTGAGACAGTATATGTTGACTCACACTACTCTGTTAATTTCAAAAATGGATCCAATCAAGTACATATTCGAAAAGCCTGCTCTGTCTGGAAGAATAGCAAGATGGCAAATGATCTTGACGGAATACGACATCCAGTACACGACTCAAAAAGCAATCAAGGGAAGTGTATTGGAAGACCATTTGGCACACCAGGCTGTGGACGACTACCAGTCGTTGAACTTTGAATTTTCAGACGAGGGTATCATGGTAGTGACTGATTGTGAAGTACCTGGACCGCATGAAGGACCTGAAGAAGGATCTCGATGGTCTATGCACTTTGACGGAGCCTCAAACGCTTTGGGTAATGGTATCGGCGCTGTGATCATATCCCCCAAAGGCACTCATACTCCACTCACTGCTCTGCTATGTTTCAACTGCACCAACAAAATGGCGGAGTATGAGGCATGCATCATGGGTCTTCAAGCTGCAATTGACTTAAGGATCAAGTTTCTGAGTGTCTTCGGAGATTCCGCTCTCGTGATCAATCAGGTCAAAGGCGAGTGGGATACGAAACACCCAAATCTTATTCCTTACAAGGATTATGTGCTGACATTGCTTCCCCACTTCGAAGAGATAACTTTTGAACACTTCCCAAGAGAGGAGAATCAGTTAGCGGACGCGCTGGCTACGATGTCTTCTATGTTCAAAGTCAAATGGGACAACGAGGTGCCCCGGATCATTATCTGGAAATTGGACGAACCTGCATATTGCTGTGATCTTGAGACCGAAGAGGTAACTGAAAAACCATGGTATCATGAGGTGAAGAGGTACCTTGAATCTCAAGAATACCCCGAGGGTGCATCCGTTAACGACAAGAAGTTTCTAAGAAGGTTCGCAGCAAAGTTCTTCCTCAGCAACGGCATTCTCTACAAGCGAAACCATGATTCAACTTTATTGCGTTGTGTGGATAAGACTGAAGCAGAAAAGATCATGGCAGAACTACATGAAGGTACATTCGGGACACATTCCAGTGGACATACCATGGCAAAGAAAATCCTTCGGGCAGGATATTTCTGTTCCACAATGGAAGTCGACTGTTATCAGCATTCTCGAACTTGTCATAAATGCCAGATCTATGCTGATAAAGTGCACATTCCTCCGGTTCCTCTGAACGTCTTGACAGCACCTTGGCCTTTTGCAATGTGGGGGATTGATATGATCGGCGAAATCAGACCGACGGCATCCAACGGGCATCGCTTTATCCTGGTAGCGATTGATTACTTCACGAAGTGGGTTGAAGCAGCTTCCTACGCCACCGTAACCAAGAGCGTCGTGGCACGGTTCATTCAGCACAACCTGATCTGTCGATACAGTATACCTGAAAGGATCATTACGGATAATGGTACCAATCTTAACAACAAGATGATCACTGAGCTCTGCGAGCAATTCAAGATAC
Source organism: Vicia faba (assembly GCA_948472305.1). NCBI lineage: Eukaryota > Viridiplantae > Streptophyta > Magnoliopsida > Fabales > Fabaceae > Vicia > Vicia faba. Next base: position 992,153,128 of record OX451740.1, on the reverse strand, counting down.
AGCACCACAACTCTTCTCCTTATCGGCCGAAGATGAATGGGGTTGTCGAAGCAGCGAATAAGAACATCAAGAAGATTGTGCAGAAGATGACAGTGACCTATAAAGATTGGCACGAGATGTTACCGTTTGCTCTTCATGGGTACCATACCTCAGCACGAACGTCAACGGGGGCAACTCCCTTTTCCTTGGTCTATGGCATGGAGGCAATCTTGCCTATTGAAGTCCAGATACCCTCTCTCCGGATAATGAAGGATGTAGGTTTGAGCGAAGATGACTGGATCCAGACTCGTCTTGATCAATTAAACCTAATTGACGAAAAAAGACTCACTGCTATTTGTCATGGTCAGACGTACCAAAAACGGATGATCAGGGCATTCAACAAGAAAGTCAGACGACAAGAGTATCAAGTTGGGGACTTGGTAATCAAGCGCATCATTCTTCCTCAAAGTGATCCCAGGGGCAAGTGGACCTCCACGTACGAAGGGCCATTTGTGGTTAAACATATCTTCTCAGGGGGAGCTATGATTTTAACCACCATGGATGGTGACGACCTTCCTCACCCTGCCAATGCAGACATAGTAAAAAGATACTACGCATGATTAAGGACCCGCTAGGTTGACACACCTAGGCAAAAATAACGGCTTCCCGGCGAACCAAAAGGGTTCGGGCAAAAATAAGGGATGAAATGAAAAAAATCTGTACACCCGGCAATTCGAAAACCTGGAAAGGCGACTTGGGCAAAAATGGGTATCCCGGTGGACTGAAAACCCGAAAAGGCGGTCCAGGCAAAAGTTAGGGATAAGGCGTAACACTATGTCTCATTGGATCACCTTGCATCCAGAATTCGGCACAATTATCGGGCTCAGACGGCATCGATCAATCAACTTCATCTTTAACTAAGCAGCAAAGTGATGAGACGCTTGAAGACATAAAGGCGATAGCAGAGTTGGAACCCAGTGGGATTTATTTTTCACATAGCTGTTTTGTTTCCTTTCACAAAATTGTATAAACTATATGTTGCTCGGCGGCGTTCTCTTACTAGGACGTCAGCCTCTTGTACAAAAACGCCTATTTTCAGGCAAATTTCAAAATCAATACAAGTTCAATTTCTCAGACAAATTATCCATTGTTTTTCCTTTTTCTGTTCTGTTTTACGAAGAACGTCCAATGTTCATTTTTGATATATGCATTTGACATTAATTGCTAATCATGACTAGTTGCATGCGAAACAAAGGACTGATTACAAGTGACATCAGAAACAGGGGCAATGTAGAGTTGTCCAAGCAGTCTAGTTGCTCTGACCACCAAGGTACCAAGGTAGGTTCGGCTGAAGAACGTAACCAAGTCACCTCAACTCCCCACAGAGTAAGGCAAGATTCAGCAATACTTTCCCCAAGTAGAGTTGGTTTCCTATCAGCCCTGAAAAGGCACAATATTCCCTTTGCAAGTCAGCAATACTCTCTCCAAGCAGGGTCAGTCTACTGTCAGCCTTAAGGAAGTTGGGTATCCCCAGAAGACCTCAACATTCCCCAGCGGAGTATAGACGTTCCTAAACAAGCATCCTCGGCGGTCTTAATATAAGATTGTTCCCCGGCAGAATACAGACACCCCAGTGGAATCGTCCCCCAGTACAATCTAAAGTTTCCCCAGGAGAGTGGAATCCATATCCCCAGCAGGTCTGAAAGCTTATCCCCAGTAGATTCTGGAAGCTTTTCCCCTGCAGAGTACGAACGACTCTCCCCGACTTTATTCAGAGGTTATTCCCCACCAGAGCCTATAACTGGGTTATCCTCAGCTAATTACCCCGGAAAGATCGTCCTCGGCGAGGTTCTTCCTATCCCCAGCGGAGTTCATCAAATTCCCCAACATAACTTATCAGCGGAATCCCCAGCGGAGTTTATCGTTGAAATCCCCAGCGGAGTTCTCATCAAAACCTCAACGAAGTTTCTCTTCCCACAGAGTAATACCCCGTTGAGTAATCTCTTCACCTATTTTATTCCCCTCAGAGTAATCTCTCCAACAAGTTTATTCCCCAACGGAGTCATCTTCTCATACCGGTTTATTCCTGCAACCATCATCCCCAGCGGAAGCGAAGAACTCTACTCTTCAACATCAGCCCAGGATTTGATTCCCCGGCCAATCGTCAAGGATTTATTTGCCTAGACGAAAATACATTCATAGACATTCCACATTTCATACATCCTGCTTACATACATGTTAAAGTGCATACAACACTATCTCATTTTGAGCATCATGACATCATGCATCTCATACAGCATTACATTGCATACAACTAATGTTTTATCTTTACAGGAAAAATTCAATCCAAAGATGATTACTATCAACTATCGCAATTCCAGATTCGATTCCTGTATCTAGCCAGGGCATATCTGCATGAAGAGTTTGAATTTCAACCCATGTAACAGGCCAGGAAATTATCTTTCATTCTCAGGTCAGAGGTTTACACCTGTATCCAGCCAGGAAAGCTACCTCTACCAACCTTTTGCAATTCCAGATTTGATTCCTGTATCTAGCCAGGGCATATCTGTGAGCAACTAATTCCGGATTCGGTACCTGTATCCAGCCAGGGCATATCTGTAGACGACAATTCCAGATTCGATACATGTATCCAGCCAGGGCACATCTGTAGACAACAGTTCCAGATTCGATTCCTGTATCCATCCAGGGCATATCTATAGACAACAGTTCCAGATTCGATTCCTGTATCCAGCCAGGGCATATCTGTAGACGATAACCCCAGATTCGATACCTGTATCCAGCCAGGGCACATCTGTAGACAACAGTTCCAGATTCGATTCCTGTATCTAGCCAGGGCACATATGTGAGCAACCAATTGTAGATTCGATACCTGTATCTAGCCAGGGCATATCTGCATGAAGAGACTGAAGATCAACACCTGTAACAAGCCAGGAAAACATCTTTCTTTCTAAAAGTACGCGAGTTCTCGCTAAGGAATCTCTTATGCGATCAACACTTCCAAATGGCATCTATAAGCCCATTCCCGACAAAGTTCTGTCACATCTCCAGATGGCATCCATAAGCCCATCCTCCTATCCATCCTATCTCCAAATGGCATCTATAAGCCCATTCCCTCCATCACATTGCTGATACTCCACTATGCGAGTGCAAATTTCTGGGCACTCTAATGTCCAATCTCCTTTTACCCTCGAGTCGCGAAAGGCAAAATTGTCAATCTAACTCTTCAGGTTCAAGAAGATTGAACAGGGGCAACTGTTGTACCCCAAAATTTTCCCTCCCATTTCCTCAACATTTTCTCACTACAAGACCCTTGGAGCTCAAGATCCAGTTAGGGTTTGCTCTGCTCAAGACTCATCCTTGCACTGTTGACCTAAATTAGGGTTTGAGTTTGCACAAAGATGTTTTGACCTAAAATTCCTAAGTTGACTTTCATGCTTCATGTTGAACTCCCAAGTTTATCCATACCAAGTTTCAAGCCTTGATTCCAATCTTTGCCCAGTCAATTGGACAGTTGACCTAGAAATCAGCTGTATTGGGGAAAAAGTCAACTGTGGTCAATTGACAGTCAAACCTCATGATTTTTGACCCAAATCAACATTATGAACTCATATGAACCATTTGATCAAGTTTGGATCACAATTCCATAAGAAATTTGATCAGATCACCAAAAGGGCAAAATGGTCATTTTTAGGGTTTTGACTACACAAAGGCAATTTTTGACTGTTTGACCTAGCCAATGGCAAACCAAGCTCATATATGGACTCAAGGACCCAATGGAATTGTCTTGACATGTTCAACAAATTCAAAAGACCCCAAATGCACAAGATTGACAGATGATTTTTCCAGTCAACTAAGCCAAATTTGACTGTATACTGAAAAGTCAAACTTTGACTTTTTGGTCAAAATCAAGTGTCAAGATTCATTTTCCATCAAAACATGTCAAATTATGAAACTTGTTCATCAAGAAATCAAAAATCACAAATTAGGGTTTGAAATGAAGAATTTTCATAACTTAGAATTTTTCTAAGTTATGAAAATCCCTAATTTTTTCCTAACTTTGTCCCATTTTTTCATCAAGATACATTTGGATTCAAGGAAAACTCAAAACATGAAAGTTATAGTCCATTGCAAAATCTACAACTTTGATTCACAAAGTTTCCTCAAAAAAAGCTTGTAGCTCAAGTTATGATTTTTGGAACAAGGGTGCAAAACATTCTTAACTTAGAAATATTTTGACCTATTCTAGGCAGGATTTTTGCCTAACTTCATGGCCACTTTTCACATGCTTCCACTTGGAATTTCAACTTGCATTAAAAAGATGGATTGTAGTATACATTCCAAGCTTTCCAAAATGTCCAAGAACTCATCAAACACCCTTGTGGTTAAGGAGAATCGAATTTGGCAATATGGGCAAAAGTCACTTTGTTCATGAGCCATTTCCATGTTCATAACTTGTGCAATTTTTCAAATCAGTATGAGCAAGCTAGTTACAGGCCTCTAATCCTTTTCTTACTCAATAATTAAATGCCAATCCATTGTGCCAAGTCATTATTTTGTGCATTTGGTCATTGTATAAAGAATTAAGCCTTAATTAGAAAAAGCACTTTATCCATTTTTGAAAAGTATGGCTTTATGTCAAGTTTGCAAATCAAGAAGTACAATGCAAATATTTTTGGCACAAGTTCAGGGACATAACACACTGATCAAGACTCAAGTGTGCAGCATACTTGAGGGGCCTAGGAAAGGTTGTAAACCAACTTGTCATTTTTTGCTTAAGAGAGAAGAAACATTGCATAACTTAACACAACTCACATTGCTGCAACCACAAGCCTAGACAAACTTGTTGAACACATTCCAAACATCAAACCTGAGCTAAGGCACGAGCTAACTACCTTCCATACCTCCCTAAACCTCAAAAAACCATTGTACTGCACAAAAACAGGGCATCCCTGCAGTTTGAGTGGCATAACTCAATCCACTCGTGCGCCTTGGCCAAAACCAGTTCATACACACTCCATACCACCTATACAAACTATCCCAAGCATTGGACACGACCTGTAACACCTCTAACCAACTTCACCATTTTCACTTTTTCTGTTTTGCAGGTTTACTTCCATAGCTTGCTTCATTTGGTTTCAAAGCAAGCTAAAGGTGGGAGAAGCATCCCTGAACTTCAAGCAAGTTGTACAAGTCCTCACATTGCCTTGAAAGTGCCTCCATTGTCAGACACGGTCCAAGCTGAACAGGTAAGTTCATGGACTTCTATCTCTCAATCTAGGAAGAGTTAGTTTTAGGTTTATGAATGAAAAATGCTCTACTCATGGCCCTGAAGCTACACATATATTTACTTTCCATTTATATTACATGTGCTGAGAGAATTTGGAACCTGAACATTAGAAAAAACTTAGGTTAAGAATTAGGGATGGAGAAATTCTCTCTCATTTCTGAGAGTTAGATCAAGTTCTTGGTATGTATGGAATCGTGGCTTAATGCTTGACATTTTTCATGTTATAAGTTTGTGCTAAAAGTCCAGGAATCAGGATGTTTGAACAAGGTGGGAAAGGCGCGCGTTTTTGACAAGTTTGTTGCTGGAGGTTGAAGACAACCTCTTTGGGCTGGGCCTGTGTTGTTTTTCCTTTTTGCACCACAGTTTTACACATGCACCCCCCTGGCCCATTTTGAGATATATTTGTCATTTTTAATTTTTTTTCCTTTTGATTTTGTTTCTATATTTTTATTTAAGCATGAAAAACTATTAAAAATATTTTTCTCCCATTTTTTGCATTTTATTTGATATTTATTTTGTTTCATTTAGTTTATATGTAAATAAACACATAATATCTTTTATTTAAAAATACTAAAAATAATACAAACACATTTTATTTCTGATTTTTATTTTATGAAAATATTTTATAAAAAATATACTTTTTTTGTAAATATTAAATATTTTATTCTTGTATATATTTAATATATTTAGAAAATAATATAAATACTTATATATTTATTAGAATATTTAGGGAAAATACAAAGAAATAATACATTTTATTTTTATTAATATTTTGACTTCAAAAATCTTTTTTTTACAATATACTTTCTTTTTATTTATTTTTTGTACATAATTAATAAATATTGCATACATTAAATAATTAATACATTTTATTTAGCAAAAATTAGGGTTTTTGCCCTAAACATAAGAAATATCTAAAATTATTCATTTTTATTTTTGTTTATTTGTCACATAAAAAACACTTTTACATACATATAAAAAATCATTTTTTGCATCTTGCATATTTATTGTATTTTTATTTAATTGTTGTATATTAAATAATTTGTATAATTCAATTTGGATGTAATAGTTTAGTTTTAATTTCTTGCTAAAATATCCCCATTCGAACATTTGTACCCCCCATCCCATATTTGTGTTGTAATAACTTAGGACCTTTAAATTTCGCACTTTAAAGCTTTCTAAATATGCCATGATAGAATTAGGGTTTGTATGCAAAAATCAACCAAAACAAATAGCTTGACCTAATTCCAAGATAAAAGCATGAAAATGAACAAACACCAATCACACTTGCATCCCTAGGGTTACTCCACTTGTTGCCTTCAATAATGGGCCATGTTGCATGTTAGGTGTCTTTGGCAAAAACAAAACAAATCAAATGATCATAGTCTCTCGATGACGCTTTCGAAAGTTGCCTAAAAATGATCAAGTCCCTTAAAGGAAAAATTGCCCAAAGACACTTGGCACCATTGCAATCATGGTCTAAACGATGACCCGCGCCCGTCCCGTTCACATCCTAACACAAGATTGTCCACCAAATACAATGGTGGAATAAAATTGTTAAAAGGTTTAAAACATAGCAAAGATCTTTGAGAAATTTAGAGTAGACAAACTCTTGGTTACTTGCCAACTTCCAAAACAAAAACACTTGCCTATCTTTCAAAACCACACATCACAACACGTTCAAAACAATTCCCAAAAACATTGAAAAACTTTTCAAAAGATAAGTACACCTTTGTATACATCCCAACATGGATCATTACAAAGGTTGCCACCACATTGGCCTCTTTTCAAAACATTTTTCAAACCCACACACAAAGCACCATTTCAAACAATTGAAAATCAAGGCAAATTGATCTAAGCAAGTAGCTAAAAGCCCATGGATAACCATGGATAGAAAGGGTGCTAATACCTTCCCTTTCTATAATCTACTCCCCGAACCCAAGAAAACATCTCAAAGGTTTTTGTTGTGCTTTTTAACCTTTCCTTAGGATAAAATAAAAAGTCGGTGGCGACTGTTATACCCCAAAATTTACCCTCCCATATTCTTCAAGATTTGCAAAGAGCATGCTTCAAAATCTCAAGGGTTGCACAGTTCAAGGGCCTCCTAACAGTCAAAAACTAGGGTTTTGGTTCTGGCAAAGAAATTGAAGTTTCCAAGGGTCCAAACAAGTCCCACATGCCTATAAACATTGTCAAGCATCCTCATGTCAAGTTTCAAGTCTTACAGCATAAAATTGCACAGTAAAAAACCCTAATTGCCCTACAATCAACTGTAGGGGTAAAATGGTCATTTGACAGTCAAAAGTTCAAATTTTTGGTCAACATCTTATTTTGAAGCCACAAACATAATTTGATCAATGCTTGATCATGATTTTCAAGGCATGGCTCAAAAAGTCTCAAGATGCAAAAGTTTCCATATTTGGACAGTTGAAAAAGTCAACTGTAACTTGACCAGGGCATAACTTCCACATGGTTTATCATAAAAATTCCATCCAAAGCTCATTTTGAAGAGAAAGACATTTCCTACAACTCCTCTTCACACTTCAAGTCCAAGAAATGCTCTCATAAAAAGTTATCAATTTCAACATTATAGGTCATTTTCAAAAGTCAACAAAAAGGGACTTTAAGTCAAAGACCATAACTTGAGATTGGTAAATCAAAATGATATGGGACCAAAGGCATTGGTTAGAGGACTTCAAGACCTTTCCAACATGTCCAAGAACATGATCAAAGCTTAAATATTGAGCAAGATATGCCTTGTGGAAGTTAGGAAATTTTTCGGAATTTTGAAAAGTCAACTTTGCTTCAAATGCCTCAAAATTGCTAATGGGCCACATTTTCTTCCAAGAATCATCATCCAAAGGCTATGCACGACCATTTGACCCAAATGGGATTTATTTCATCATTTTTAATTATTTATTTGAATTTTTATCACTATTAATTCATTTAATTAAATAAAATATGACAAAAATACTCAAGCATGCATTTTAAATCTTTTTATGCAGCTAATAGGTCTATCATAACTCCAAGATTTCGTGCACACTCAATTTGGAAAGATTTGGCCATGATTGATATCAAAAGGGCATGGAAAAGATTGAAAAAGATCCATGGAAATCAAATCTCAAAAGCATTGAATGCAAAGGTTTTTGGTTGAAATTTCTACCCTAATTCATTCCTCACATAAGTATAAACCTAAACCTAATGCTCAGAACCTTGAAGCTGCGCTCATACTCAAGAAGAAAAACTCACTTTTTCCTTAAAAACTTCAAACCTGTTTTCTTGGTTGCAAGGCATTTCAAGGCGTGAAAAGTACCTCAAAAGTTTGTTGAGACCTCTCTGATCATAACCCAATCAAAATCACATCTCCATACACAAAGAACGGGTAGAACGAAGCCGCCCTGTTCTTGATATTTTGCATAATCGTATTTGCCTTTCCATGCCATATTCATACATTCTAATGCTTGTTTTACACTAATATGAACTCAACGAAACTCATGGTATCATTGAATTGAATTGATATTGCTTGTATAGAAAATTGCCATGGCTATTTTTTAGGGTTTCAGGAACCACGAATCGGGGCTTTACGCTTGGGGGAAAATTGGCCAACCTAAGTGGCACCATTGAAACCAGAAGCTCATGACAAATCAATTCCATATGTCGCGCTAAATTTATGATCAACAGGGTTCTATTCGCTATTTTTGTATGTGTCATTTAGTGAGGGTTTAAAACCCCCGCAATCTTGTTTTATTTTTCAGGCAAAATAAAGAACGAATGAAGAAGAAGATTAGTTGTCATCATATGGTTGGCCAGTTCAAATCCTGGCGCGCGTTTTGTTGAAATTCCAGAATAATGCTTATGTTCCATTATAATATTTGCGTTCCATATAATAAACAAAGAGCGCGCTTAGCACAGTTGGTGGGCAACGTGGACAATAGGTACTGGGACCTGGGTTCGATTCCCAGGTCCCCTCTCTTCCTCAATATTGTTTTGTTTAACGTATTTCCATGCAGCATTCCTTTCAGAAGTCCACGATGCACCCTACGCTCAAGCTGGCCACGCGTCCCACAACATCAATCCAATGGCCATGATCTGGAGTCCACCGTGGACATCAGTCAAACATGCCACACGCGTGCTGAGAAAGTCAAACAAGGCCAGGAATCAGTGGGCCTAATTGCTTGCTACAAACCTCCAAAAGGGCCAACAAACCCCCCTTTGTTTGTATTTTCTTCCCTTTATTCTTTTCCTTTTTTTATTTTGTTTTAATTCTTTTCTCTTAATTTCTTTAAGTTAATTTTAAATAATAAAAATACAAAAATCAGAAAGACAAAAATAAAAATATATTTTATTTAAATGTTTTTGTAAATAAATTTTATTAACTAATTTAGTTTTAATTCTAGGTTTAATTTTAATGTTTTTTAATAAACTAAAAAATGTAGAATTAGGCTTTTAAATACTTTTATTCTTTTTCTTTTTCTTTTACCATTATTAAATATTAATTATTTTTATAAATAAATATGCCATGTAAATAATTAATGTAAATTAGGTCAAACTAAAAATATTTTTTTAATAAATTAAAAACAATTTAGAACTAGGGTTTTAATTAACTTTTTAATTCCAATTTAATTTTCTCATTAAACTCCATAAATACAAAAACTCCAAAAAAATTCTTTCTTTTATTTAAATTTAATTAATTTCATAATTTTAATTTAATTTCTTTAAAAGGGTCCAACGCCCTCGCTTTCGATTATAATTTCGTTTCGCGCGCTTATTTTATTTCTTTTTTTTATAAATTTCATGTATTTATCTCAAAGCCTTGTAATGGATTAATTAGGGTCTTTATTTTCCGCATTTTATTTTATTTCAAATCGGGTCTTGGATTAATTTGGCGATGTAGACCCGCGCCTTTGTAATAGCGTAGGACTTTTACCTTCTCGCACCTTTTAACTGCTAATAATTTGAATGAAAGAATGAATGCCAAAAAAACAAAACGTAGATCACAATGGATGAACAAGATAAACATAATTGAAAACGACACACAATTCACACACCACCCCTAGGGTACGTCTCACTGTTGCCTTGCCCCTCGAAATGTGGTCGTCGAGTAGAGGATGTTTTAGTAAGTCCTCATGTCCATGAACATGGCATGAGGGTAGCTTCTAAGGTGTCTTCCTATTGCTCTGGTGATCACACTGTCCCGAACCCTCGAATTGACCCGAACACCTCCAACGGTGGTGCTACCTACCTCTCAATGGTGGGATGGCACTATCTTAAGGACATTTACACAGACGAATTCCTTAGGGTAGGTAGATGACTCATGGATACTTGCTCTAATTTCAAAACAAATCAAAAACTTCTTTTCACACCGACACCTTTCAAAAAGCTTTCAAAAAGCAATTTTTCAAACACTCTTGAGGACTGATACAAGAGTCGAACTGAAATTTTAAACGAAACTTTTTCAAACCCACTCTGAAAAGCAAACAAACAATTTTGAAAACAAAAATGAGCAAGTATCTAAGAACCCATGGATAACCATGGATAGAAAGGGTGCTAACACCTTCCCTTTCTATAAATCTACCTCCCGAACCGAGAGCAATCTCTATAAGGAATTTTTCTATGCTTTTGTCCTTTCCATTTGGAGAAAATAAAACACGGTGGCGACTCTTGCTTCCGCGACATTTCGCGAACCAGCGTTAAACAGTCAGTTCCAGATCCACCGATCACAGCGACTCTTGCTCAACTGAAACATTTGCGAAAACAAACGCAAAACCTCAAGTCAGTTCTCACATCGGGCATTGTTTCAGCGCAAGCCTCTTTCACAGCGACCGAAATATCCTGAAAAGTCAAATCTCAATTGAAGTGGTGAAAAACACAAGAAGGGGGGGTTGAATTGTAAAACTGAAATCTAAAGCAATTGACAAGATATTTTTATCCTGGTTCGTTTGATCTCAAACTACTCCAGTCCACCCGTCAAGGTGATTTCGCCTCTCTCCAACGAGGTCTTAATCCACTATATTCAACTGAATATTACAGACTGCTTTAACAACTGCTAAAGCCTTCTTGATTCAAACCACAACCCGGTTTGTCAAGGTAACACTTTCTTACAAAGAGATAAAACTATGTGTGTGGATGTTTTCTACAAAACTGTATCACAACTGTGATGTATACACAAAATGAAGCTTAGAAACTAGATTGCTAAACAGTAATGGAATATCAGAGTGTATGTTTTAGCAAAACTGGTAGAACGAAGATTATGGTTCAGCTTTTGTGCGTGTAGAGATTTGGAGAGCATTAACCATTTCAATCTTCAAAGCCTTGTTTATATAGCATTGAGATGATGAACGTTGGATGCAATATTCTTGATTCAATGCTAATAACAAACTTTCCTTATTGAGCAGATCTTGTCTGGAATGAAGCCGTTGGAATTAATTTGTTTTCAATGCACAGTACAGTTGCTTACTTAATGCTCATTCTGATTCTGCTTCGCTGCTGATGAACTATTGTGTTTCTGTATCAGAGTATTAAGCGCAGTCTTGTTCATCAGGCTTCAGCATGTACGTGAGTTGATCATCTGATTTTAACGTTCTGATGTAGCAACTTCTGATGCTGGTGTCTGAAATCAAGTTCTGATGCTGAATAGATGTGATCTTGCTTATTTCAATCAGCGTATCTGCAAGTCAGAACATAATAATCTTAGGCAGCAGATAGTTCATTCATGACACTTATAAATACTATATCTTTTCACTTTGTTATCATCAAAACTTAAATATAGGGTAGTAGATTCAAACATTGTTCTAACAATCTCCCCCTTTTTGATGATGACAAAAACTAGATATTTTAAATGAAAATAACGTGAAAAGGTATCTGGAATATGTATCAGAATAAGAAGTAAAAGAATAAGGAGTAAGGAAATACTCCCCCTGAGTTTATTACTTCCCTTTGATTATACGCGTTCTTCAGGATCAGATCTTTTTGCCTTTCTTTGAACATCAGAGTATCAGAGTCTTTGACTTATCAGAAGCTTTATGTCAGAGCAGAGCTTCAGAGCTTTTCTTGTCAGAGCTTTGCTTTGGATCAGAACTTCATATTGATCAGAGCAACTTCATATTGATCAGAGCTTCTAGTCTTCAGAGTGTCCAGGAGCTTCCTTGTGCCTGTAGACTTTAAACACAACAGAAAAAACATTTCAAGTAATAGAGTTAGAATGTTTGAGAATTTCTGTCTAGTTAGCCCGTTATTGATTTAAATATCATTCTTGTTCTCCCCCTTTTTGTCAGCAATCAAAAAGTGTTGGTGATGTGCTAAAACAATTAAGATCAGAAAAACTAATCATATTAAGATAGTTCAGAGTCAAAACGAGAAAATATTACAAAACATAATCAAACAGTACATCAGAAAATCAGGGAAAACATAAAAAAGGTCATGTATGAAAAAGATTAAGGTTGAGGAGGCAAGCGTGTGAACAGGCTCTCCAGCATGGCTTGAATCTTTTCAGAAGTCTCATTCTGCTTATGCACCATGCTGACAACAGTGTCAATCTTGTTGTCCTGCACATCCATTCTCTCTTTCATCTTCTGATCGTTTTCATCCATCCGCTGCTGCAGACGCATGTCATTCAGCCTTAGTTCTTCCAGAGTCTGCCTGTCCAAGGCAGCTTGAGAAGCATCAGAAGGAGGAGGCTTCTCAGAACTTTCAGCAACATCCTCTGCTTGACTTTTAGCCTGAATGGTCTTGTCTTCTTCTGATGGTTGCACCTTTGCAGCTTGCTGTTTCTCAGGCCAAGGTTCACTGTCCAGAGGGAGCACGTCCTCTTTCAGAAGCATACTTCCAACTTCATTCAGAAGTTTGCTGAAATTTTGTTGTGCCTGCTCATAGTTGATATCCTGCAACTTGAGGGCTTCAGCACGTACCCAAAGTCTGAACTGTGACCAGAGCTGATCAGAAGCAGCTGGGTCAATCATCCCAGGACAGACTTGCTTCAAAGAAGCAATCCATTGCAGCACACCTGTTTCAAAATTCAAAATACCAGAGCCAACATCTGGTTGCTTTGGTTTTGGGATGGAAATTTTGTGTTTTAGATCAGCAAGACGGTCAAGACTGGTTAAGTCAATGAAAGTCCTGCTGGGGTTTTCAGAGGTTTTCTGAGAGGCTGTTTGTTTTGGAGAAGGGGTATCAGAGTCAGATATTTCGATTGGAGTGGGTGGTGTTTTGGGAGTATTTGGTGGTGTCGATTCTGATGAGGATGGTAACTGGGGCATGACAACAGTGGTTCCACATGGCAACTGAATTGCCAGCGGTGATGGTTGAGGTGAGTGAGGGTCAGATTGATGAGGGGAAGGAGTTTCAGAGTGGTGAAACTCTGTTTGTGGTGAAGGTGGATTTATTTCTGGTTGGGGAGAGGGAGGTGGAATCTCTGATTGCTCAGGGATCAGAGGTTCTTCTGAGAGTGGTTGTTGTTGTGGTTCTGGTTCTGGTTGTTGTTGTTGTTCTGGTTGTGGAGGAGGAACATTTTGTGGTTCAGAGTTTGGTTGAGCAGAGGCATGTTGACGCTCAATATCAGACAACACTTGGTCAAGTGCTGTTGTTGTTGAAATTGTTGGTTGTTTGGGGTGTTTGGTTCTGGGTCTTCTGAGTTTTAATGCCTCAGAAGGGTCTTCTTCTTGTACAGTTTCATCAATGGTAGGGATGGGAATTGATATTCTATGAGAGGTTTGAGGAGGGATAGATGCTGGAATAGTAAAAGAATTTGAAATAGGGGCAGCAGATGAAATACCTCTTTTCTTTGGAGTCTGCTGAGATGATCCTTCTGATGGCGCTTTCCTCTTCTTTGTCTTCTTCAGAGTCACTTTTGGTTGGGGTTGACGCAGATCTCTGATATTCAGCTTTGGATCTGTATCATCTGCCTTGTATGCATCTGGGTACCTGAGAAACATCTCTGGTTTGGATTCAGTTTCAGAGAATAACGGAAAATCACTCAGAGGCACTCTTCTGCTGGAGATATCAGCAGTGGAAGTAGCTCTGGGTTCCTTCTGAATGTTCTCTATCAGCTTCATCTTTTTCAGATTCTTTGCGTTCAGAGGTTTTCCAATTGTTGGTTCAATAGTGCTCAGCTCTTGAGCTTCTATCAGATGCTCAATCAGTCTATTCTCTGTCAGAATATCTGATATCAACCTTCCAAAAGGTATCCAGTCCCTCTTGGTTCTTTCTTCTTCCCTTGTTTCTTTCACACTGGTTTTGAGATGGTTGAACAGGAAGTGAGCCAGATTGATCTTTATCTTCTGATCAATAAAGTAGATCAGAAACTGCTGATCCACATTTATATAATCAGGAGAACTTGTTGGTTTCCTGTGGTTGAAGCACCCCAGAACAATCTTAGCCCATACTCTGCAATGATCCTTCAGATCTTTAATCTTGCTGCTGGGCATCCCAAGAGTGAAAATCCTGTTAGCTACCACACCTATATCAGCACATCTTTCAGCCATGTCCACACAACAGACGCCACCACCACTTTGACCGATTAGCCTTGCAATGAGATCTTCAGAAATCACAATCTTCTTCCCCATAACAGAGGAGATGACTAGATGTGTTGAAACCTTGGCGTGAATCCAAAATTCCTTGACCAGCGCTGGGAATGTTGGTCCAACCAACCTATCGAAATACCTTTCCCACTTTTGAGCCCTAACTTCTTCAGTTAGGTCAAAACCATTCTCCTTCAAGCTTTCAAAATCAATGATTAACTCAGAGAGCACTTCAAGGTTCTTCACCGGAGTGAGGAGAGTTCTGAGTGGCACTTGATATTGCTCAGAAGTTGCTTTCTTCTGATTACCTGCAGAAACGCTACTGGAGGTTGCCATGTTCACACTAAAAGGGTTTTGAGAATGAACTGAGGAAAAAGGTTTGCAAGAGATGAACTCAGAAATATGCAGAAAATGCTTGAGTGATAGTGAGAAAGCGTAGAGAATAAGAATGAGAGATTAATGTGCTTAAATAGAGTTTTTCAAAACTATTTTGAAAAGATAAACGTTTTTAAGAGAGAGAAAAATCATGATTGCCATTTAAAAGCATGATTACTTTTCATTAAATGCTTGCTGATTTTGGGGGATTTGAGAAAGATACTTAAAAACGGTTACCAGACATGTGTCTCAATGCACCCAATCAGCGCTTTGCCTTCTCAGAAGCGTGCACGCGTTCTGCTTCAGAGATATGCTGATGATTGGATGACACTTGTTTGATGTAGTGATCAGCACGTCTGTTTTTGAGCTTAGACTCTCAGATCTTTAGACTTGCATCTGATACAATCTGCATGTTCTATCTTTCTGAAAGGAGATTGATCAGAAGTTCACAGTAAAATAATTACATTCTGAAAGTAAATATATGGAATTAAAACATTTTCACTCTGGACACACTTTCATGCTGAGATGTTTCAGAATGAAATTAAACCTATCTTCTGAAAGGGGTTTAGTAAATATATCATCCCATTGATGGTCTGTATCTATAAATTTTAAGTTCAAAATACCTTTCTGAATATAGTCCCTAATGAAGTGATGTTTTATTTCTATATGCTTAGCTCTAGAATGTAAAATAGGATTCTTACTTAAGCAAATAGCAGAAGTATTATCACAAAGTATAGGAATGTTACTCTCAAAAATCTGGAAGTCTTCAAGCTGACTTTTCATCCAGAGCATTTGTGTGCTACATCCTGCTGCTGCTATGTACTCAGCTTCTGCTGTTGACAGAGCAATTGTTGCTTGCCTTTTGCTGGACCAAGAGATCAGATTTTCTCCCAGAAACTGGCAGCTTCCAGAAGTACTTTTACGTTCCACTCTGTCTCCAGCAAAATCAGCATCACAGTAGCCTACTAAGCTGTAATCACTAGATTTTCTATAAAACAAACCCAGATTAGTAGTACCTTTCAGATACTTGAAAATTCGCTTAACAGCTGTTAAGCGAGATTCTCTAGGATCTGATTGGAATCTAGCACAGATACAAACACTGAATAGTATGTCAGGTCTTGAAGCAGTCAGATAGAGGAGAGAACCAATCATACCTCTGTAGACTTTCTGTTCTACATTTTTGCTTACCTCTTCTCTTTCCAGAATGCACGTGGGATGCATTGGAATCTTTGATGGCTTACATTCTGACAGGTCAAATTTCTTCAGAAGATCTCTGATGTATTTGCTCTGATGAATGTAAGTTCCTTCTGGAGTTTGATTGATCTGAATTCCCAGAAAGAATTTCAGTTCCCCCATGAGGCTCATCTCAAATTCTGCCTGCATACACTTAGCAAATTTTCTTCCAAGAGAAGGATTAGTAGAACCAAAAATGATATCATCAACATAGATTTGACAGACTAAGATGTCACTCTTAACTGTTTTACAGAATAGAGTAGTGTCCACTTTCCCTCTGGTGAATTCATTTTCAAGCAGAAAGTTACTTAGCCTTTCATACCAAGCTCTGGGAGCTTGTTTCAGACCATACAGTGACTTCTTTAGTTTGAAAACATGTTCTGGATGTTTTGTATTTTCAAAACCTGGGGGTTGGTGAACATAAACTTCTTCTTCTATATAACCATTTAAGAATGCACTTTTGACATCCATCTGATACAGAGTGATGCCTCTATTAACAGCAAATGAAATTAAAAGTCTGATAGATTCTAACCTGGCGACTGGGGCAAAGGTTTCTGTATAGTCTATCCCCTCTTGCTGACTATAACCTTGTGCAACCAGTCGTGCCTTGTTTCTGATGACTTCACCTTGTTCATTTAGCTTATTTCTGAACACCCATCTTGTTCCAATGACGTTGAATCCTTTTGGTCTGGGAACGAGATCCCATACGTCGTTTCTGGTGAATTGATTCAGCTCTTCTTGCATTGCCAGAATCCAGTCATTATCTAGAAGTGCTTCATCAATAGAATACGGTTCAATCAGAGACACAAGTCCCATAAGTGTTTCTTCAGAGTTTCTGAAGCTTGCTCTTGTTCTGATTGGATCTTCCTTTCTTCCTAGGATAGTCTCTTCTGGGTGATCCAAGCTGCTTCTGGGTAATCTCTTCTGAGGTTGATCAGCAGCTGTTGTAGGATTTCTAGCAGTGCTCCTTTCAGACGTTGAAGGAATGTCTGTGTTGAGAGCTTCTGATGACTTGTCTTCAGAACCTGCAAATTCAATTTCTATACCTGCAAAAATTTCATTATGCTTTGACTTTTCAGAGTCAAGCTTATCATCAAAACGAACACTGATTGATTCTTCCACAATTTGTGTTTCTGTATTGTATACTTTGTACCCTCTTGAGCGTTCATAGTATCCTAACATAATACACTTATGTGCCTTAGAGTCAAACTTGTTCAAATAATTCTTTGTATTTAATATAAAGCAAGTACATCCAAATGGATGAAAATATGAGATGTTGGGCTTTCTGTTCTTCCACAATTCATATGGAGTCTTTTCCAGAATAGGTCTTATTGAGATTCTATTCTGAATGTAGCACGCTGTGTTTATTGCCTCTGCCCAGAAAGTCTTAGCAACATTTGTCTCATTGATCATGGTTCTGGCCATTTCTTGCAATGTTCTGTTCTTTCGTTCTACAACTCCATTTTGTTGGGGAGTTCTAGGACAAGAGAAATCATGCAGAATGCCTCTGTCATTAAAGAATGACTCAAAATCTTTATTTTCAAATTCTCCACCATGATCACTTCTGACTTTAACGATTCTAAGATCTTTTTCATTCTGAACTTGGTTACAGAAGGTAACAAACACAGAGTGTGACTCGTCCTTGTGTCTTAAGAACTTTACCCATGTCCATCTGCTATAGTCATCTACGATTACTAACCCATACTTCTTACCACTGACTGAAGCAGTTTTAACTGGTCCAAATAAGTCAATGTGCAGAAGTTCTAATGGCTTAGAGGTAGAAACAACATTTTTGGATTTAAAGGAAGGTTTTGCAAATTTGCCTTTCTGACATGCTTCACACAGAGCATCTGAATTGAACTTCAAATTAGGAAGTCCTTTGACCAGATTGAGTTTGTTAATCTGAGATATTCTTCTCATACTAACATGCCCCAATCTTCTGTGCCAGATCCACTGCTCGTTGTTAACAGACAGAAGACATTTTACATTCTGACTCTTTAGTTCAGAAAGTTTGATTTTGTAAATGTTGTTTTTCCTCTTACCATTAAACAGGATAGTCCCATCTTTCTGACTAACAGCTTTACATGATTTTTGATTAAAGATTATATCATAACTGTTATCACTTAATTGACTTATGGATAACAGATTATGCATCAATCCATCTACTAGCAGAACATTATTAATAGAGGGAAGATTTCCATTACCTACAGTTCCAGAGCCAATTATCTTTCCCCTCTGATTGCCTCCAAAGCCAACGTGGCCTCCAGGCTTAAGTTCCAGGCTTTGGAACATATGCCTTCTTCCCGTCATGTGTCGTGAGCAGCCAGAGTCCAGGTACCATGACTGGTGTTTCTGACTTGCTGCTAAAGATATCTGCAACATGTATTATTTTGTCCTTAGGTACCCAGATTTTCTTGGGTCCTGATTTGTTAGTTTTACCAAAACTCTGGTTGAATTTTGGTTTCACAGAGTGCTTACTGCTAGTATATTTGATATCATGTGTGTGACCATACACAAAGTGTGAATTTAGAGGAGTGTGTTTAATGGTTAAGTCCATGACATTCTTTGGTGTAGGAACCTTACCTTGGTATCCTATTCCTTTCCTGCCGTTTCTGCTAACTCCATAGATCATTGAAGCCATTCTGCTTCTATCTATGCTTTTAGCTAGGAACTTCTGGAAACTGTGATCATACTCCTTGATGATCTCATCAGCGTTGCTGGGAGTTTCAGAACTTGGTTCCTTCTGAGAGTTTTGTAAATTGTTTTCTAATTTTGAAATCTTATTTCTCAGCTCAGAATTTTCCAATTTGAGACTCTCAGACTTATTAGAGTCAGATTCAAGATTCCTTTTCAGGTCTCTGAATTTAGCTCTAATTTGCTGATAACGTTCCAGAATCTCATTAAGGCTTTCAGCAAGTTCAGCCTTTGTAAAGTTAACAGCGAAGTTAGGAAATACCTCTTCAGTGTCTGATTCTGAGTCTGATTCAGAAGCTTCACTATCTTCTGAAATGTTAGCCATGAGAGCTATGTTTGCCCTTTCATCTTCTGATTCTGAGTCAGCTTCAGACGAGTCAGAGTCATCCCATGTGGCCATGAGACTTTTCTTCTTCTCTCTTCCAAACTTCTTTTTGGGCTTTTCCCTCTGAAGCTTTGGGCAGTCACTCTTGTAGTGTCCTTGCTCATTGCACTCGTAGCAGATGATGTCTTTGGTGTTTGGCTTCTTGCTACTGGAGGAGCCTTCAGATCTTCTGTATCCAGAGGAAGAATCTGTCCTTCTGTATCTGGAAGAAGACTCGTTCTGATCAGATCTTCTGGGATTCCTGAACTTCCTTTGTCTTTGCTTCCACAGTTGATTTACTCTTCTGGAGAGAAGGGAAAGTTCGTCTTCTTCTGATGAGGATCCATCAGATGTTTCTTCAACTGCCTGCAAAACTTTAGACTCAAATTTTCTGTTAGATTTTAATGCTAAAGGCTTACCTTGCTTCTGAGGCTCATCAGCTTCTAGCTCTATCTCATGACTTCTGAGGGAGCTGATAAGTTCCTCCAGAGTGATTTTGTTGAGATCTTTAGCTAGCTTCAGAGCAGTAACCATAGGCCTCCACTGCTTGGGTAAACTTCTGACGATTTTCTTGACATGGTCAGCAGTAGAGTATCCTTTGTCCAGAACTTTGAGACCAGCTACCAGAATCTGGAATCTAGAGAACATAGTTTCAATGGATTCAGATTCTTCCATTTTGAACGCCTCATACTTCTGAATGAGAGCCAGAGCTTTTGTTTCTTTGACCTGAACGTTGCCCTCATGCGTCATTTTGAGAGAATCAAAGATATTTTTTGCTGTGTCTCTGTTGGAGATCTTTTCATACTCAGTATAGGAGATGGCACTGAGGAGGATGGTTCTGGCCTTGTGGTGATTCTTGAAGTCACGCTTTTGTTGATCAGACATTGATTTTCTATCAATCTTCTGACCACTTGCATTCACAGGGTGCGTGTATCCATCTGTCACCATATCCCACAGATCAGCATCATGTGCTAGAAAGAAGCTTTCAATTCTGTCTTTCCAGTAATCAAAGTTTTCTCCATCAAAGACTGGAGGTTTGCCACTGAATCTGTCTCTGTCCTCATTGTTGTCATTGCTGATGTGAGAATTGTTTCCTGCCATTGTGTTTTTCTGACGCTGGATCTTGTACTGACACGGTTAAGTGTTTTAGCTCAGAACCAGGCGCTCTGATACCAATTGAAGTGGTGAAAAACACAAGAAGGGGGGGTTGAATTGTAAAACTGAAATCTAAAGCAATTGACAAGATATTTTTATCCTGGTTCGTTTGATCTCAAACTACTCCAGTCCACCCGTCAAGGTGATTTCGCCTCTCTCCAACGAGGTCTTAATCCACTATATTCAACTGAATATTACAGACTGCTTTAACAACTGCTAAAGCCTTCTTGATTCAAACCACAACCCGGTTTGTCAAGGTAACACTTTCTTACAAAGAGATAAAACTATGTGTGTGGATGTTTTCTACAAAACTGTATCACAACTGTGATGTATACACAAAATGAAGCTTAGAAACTAGATTGCTAAACAGTAATGGAATATCAGAGTGTATGTTTTAGCAAAACTGGTAGAACGAAGATTATGGTTCAGCTTTTGTGCGTGTAGAGATTTGGAGAGCATTAACCATTTCAATCTTCAAAGCCTTGTTTATATAGCATTGAGATGATGAACGTTGGATGCAATATTCTTGATTCAATGCTAATAACAAACTTTCCTTATTGAGCAGATCTTGTCTGGAATGAAGCCGTTGGAATTAATTTGCTTTCAATGCACAGTACCGTTGCTTACTTAATGCAAGTTCTGGCTTGGCTCATTCTGATTCTGCTTCGCTGCTGATGAACTATTGTGTTTCTGTATCAGAGTATTAAGCGCAGTCTTGTTCATCAGGCTTCAGCATGTACGTGAGTTGATCATCTGATTTTGACGTTCTGATGTAGCAACTTCTGATGCTGGTGTCTGAAATCAAGTTCTGATGCTGAATAGATGTGATCTTGCTTATTTCAATCAGCGTATCTGCAAGTCAGAACATAATAATCTTAGGCAGCAGATAGTTCATTCATGACACTTATAAATACTATATCTTTTCACTTTGTTATCATCAAAACTTAAATATAGGGTAGTAGATTCAAACATTGTTCTAACATCAATGAGTGTAGTATCGAGTATCAACCAACTTCAGACTGCACCAAATCCGGTTATCTCATTACGTCCTAATGGTCAAGTTGGTCAAGTAAAGGTTCTAAAGTCAATTAGTGCTTCATGACACCACACAACAGCCCCGTATTCTTCTTGACTACTCAAGGGCTACCGGTACCCACAAATGTGTCACACTAACGTAGCTATTGCTTAAACAATGTTGGTATAACCCACACAGTTTCCACAACGTATTGCTACTTACATATAAGGTATCTTAAATCCGGGTAGAGGATTAGAACAAGCCCAAACAAGGAACCAAAATGTAAAGCAAACAAATCAAACAATGAAAGCAAGTAAAGGTGATCTAACCCTAAGGTAACCCCACTTTTAAGTTTTCCCCAGCAGAGTCGTCGGTTCTGTGATACAGTGGGAGAACTAACTTGGATGTTTTGCGTTTTATTGCAAATGTTGCGGTTAGCAAGAGTCGCCACCGACTTTTCTTTTATCCAGAAGGAAATGCTGAAAAGAACGGGAAAGACCTTTGAGATTGTTTTTTGAGTTTGGGGATTAGATTATGAAAAGGGAAGATGTTATCACCCTTTTCATCCATAGTTATCTATGGGCTCTTAGTTGCTTTCTAGATCGCTTTCTTTTGTTTGAAAATATGCTTTGTGTGGTTTTTTGAAAGTATTTTGAAAAGGCGCCTTCGTTTAGGCAAACTTTGTAATAGTTCTCATTCGTAAGAACGTATACAGAGTGTTGATCTTTTGAAAATGTTTCATGTTTGGAAAAGGTTTTGAAAGTGTTTTGAAAGTATTGGTGTTTGTTTTGAAAATAAGCAAGAGTGTTTGATTTGAAATTGAGCAAGCAACTAGGAACAATATACCTACTCAAAAGTCTTTGTTCATTTCTTTCTTTCCTTTGATATTGCTATCTTACCATTGATTTGGTATGAAGCCTTATCTTTGGATGTAAAGGGACGGGCGTGGGTCATCGTATAGCCATGATAGAAATATTGTAAGATATCTTAGCATTTATTTTTTAGGGACTAAGATCATTTTGAAAGGAAACATTGATAGTGTCATCGAGGGACTATGATCTTATATTTTTTATTTCTTTTTGCTAAGATATCCCACATGCGTAACATGGCCATTTTTATAAGGCAACAAGTGGAATTACCCTAACGGTGCATGTGTGAATAGTGTGTTTGGTTTGCATGCATTGTTTATCTTGAATTAGGGTTCTCTAAACATTGATTTTATCTTTCCATACAAACGCTAATTTACTAGCATTGATATGAAAGCGATAAATTGCGGAAAGTAAATTTACTATGCTATTACATCATTTGGGGATGGGGTATAAAAATTTACAAATGGGGATGGCAATTAAATTAAACCCTAATTACTATTACAAGGCTTTGACAATTACATAATTTATAATGTAAAATTAGTAAAATATGCAAGAAGATGTAAAGTGAGAGAAATTGTTTTTTAGGTTTTTTTTACAGAAAAGGTTTTGTAATTAATTTCATTGAAGAAAAACTTAAGTCTAAGTTAACTTTTAAAAAAAAACTAATTATTTTGATTTTTTTTTGAGGTTTCATTTGAAAAAAAGGTTCTATAGTGTTAGGTCATTTCCAAGCAATACAATATGTCCAAAATAAACTAAAAGAATCTCAAAAATCAAGAAATTTGGTGCCTGAGCTGACACGGGTCGTGTCGTGTGACACAGGCACCCGTGTCAGGATCTGTCCATGACTTCTCTGCACTTTTTTCTTCCAACCAATCTGACACGGCCGTGTCGTGCGACACGGGAACCCGTGTCAGCCCATGTCCATCTTTGTTCTACTGGTGTATGCATCAGTAACATTGACACGGGCACCCGTGTCATCCTTTGTTCCTGCATTTTGTTATGTTTTTAACCCAACCAAGCTGACACGGGCCGTGTCGTGTGACACAGGAACCTGTGTCAGCCTCTGGTCTGGATTTTTTTGCTAGTTTTTCTCTTTGATATATCTTGTTATATCTTTTGAGCGCAAAAGCAAATGATGTATGAACAATGATATCACAGTTTGAGAAAGTTTACCTCTCGAAGCGGAAGCTTTAGAACACGTACGGGTGTTTTCGGGTGCAAAGTGGTGATTGATCGAGCTCCTTTGAACCTTCTTGAAGTAGCTCCAACCTTCCTTTTGTGCTGAAAATGGTTGAACCGCTCCAACCAAGTCAAGTTGCAATGTATGTTTTTTTGAGTTTGGAAGATGGTGATAGTGATGTTACAGAAGTTATTATTATGTTTGAACAACTTCTATATGGTGTATGTGAAGTGTTTGGATGGTTTGTTTGGAGAAAACTTGCAAGGTATGAGATTCAAAGATTTGGACTTCAAAGCTCAAAAATGGAGGTTTTATGGACAAATTTGGTTTTTGACAGCAAAAATGATTTTGAGTGTTAGTTTCTCCTTCTATTTTATGGCCCATTTCTCTTGCATATGCTTCTTCTATTTATAGCCAAGAGGTTCGTGCATATGAGTTGATTAGGTTTGCAAGACAGCATGTTATGGTTTGGTTGGATTACAAAGATCAAACTATGTCAAGTACTCTATAGTCCCAAGATGAAGTACCAAAGTTACTGGTATAGAGGAGCTACTTCCCATGATTTATGATAGATTATAATCAGTAACAAGCAAGGTATGGGCTTAAGATAAATTTTGTACCAAAATGCTTGCTTTTCAAGAATAGCAATGGTGCCTTTATGCTATAATGGAAAGATCTTTTGGACAATGGCTTAAACACTTGGGTAATAGCTTAATAGTGGGTGTAAGCATTAAATTATTATGAGATTTGCAAGCAAGGATGTCTGCAACATAAGATTATGCAGCAAATCATGCCAATTGGATTATGTGTTCTTCAACAAAAATGGTTTGTAATTCAAGAATGAATGCCCAACTTCAGCCCCTTGAAACTCCTAGCTCAAATATGATAAATTGATGCTCTTGGATGTTTTGGAAAGCTTGAAACACCCTCTACAACTTTTATGTTGACCACTTTTGTTAAATCAAATTGGAACTTGATGAAAATTGGCCAAGAAGTTGGGATAAAAACCTGACCAAAACTGCTGAAAATTTCTCTAAGTGTTTATTCAAAAATGCCATGACTTCATGAATTTATAACTTAAAATCCAAGCATTTCTAGAAATGTCCTGCTCTACATTGTTTTAGATCTCATTGAGATCTATAACTTTAAAGTTGGAAGTGTTCCTTGAATCATCTTGCATCTTGGTGAAAGAATGGCATGAAGTAATGAAATTATCATGTATAAAAGACACTTAGAAAAATTTCTAAGTCTTGAAAAGTTTGACTTTTCAAAATGAAATTTGACTTTCTTGATTTCTTGATGAACAATCTTCATATTTTGACATGTCTTGTTAAAAATGTGATTTTTGAACTTGACTTTGATCAAAAAGTCAAAGTATGACCTTTCAGTGTACAGTTGACTTTTCAATCAGTTGACCAAATTTCAATTATCAATCAATTGATCTTGAGAAATGTTTTGAGCCATGCCATTAGGTCAAAATTATTCATTTGAATCCTTGATATCATTTCTTAAACCAATAAGTCATTTTTTAGGTGAAAAAGTCAAAAATTGAACCTCCTTAGTAAAAACCCTAATTTTGACCATTTTGCCCTTTTGATGCTCTGATCAAATTTCTTGAGGAATTTTGATCCAAACTTGATCAATTGACATATATGAGTTCATAATGTTGTTATGTACTAAAAATTATGAAGTTTGACTGTAAATTGATTACAGTTGACTTTTTTCCCAATACAGCTGATTTTAGGTCAACTGGTCAATTGACTGAGCAAAAATGTGATCCAAGACTTGAAACTTGACATGAGCAATCTTGAGAGTCCAAAATGATCCATGAATGTCATATGGAGCATTAAAAGTCCATATGTCCTTGTGCAATCTTAAACCCTAATTTTCAGTCATCAGTGCTTAGGGAGGTGTCTTGAGCTGATCAACCCTTGTGCAGTCTTGAACCAAAGGAGATCTTGTGAAAGATTACTTGATAAATGAGAGGGGAAATTTTGGGGTACAACACTTGTCCTCAAGAAATGTTCAAGACGAAGAGAATCAGACACCCCCAAATATCAACTTACCATAATACTGCCGAGACCTTTTGCAACTTGCTTTCGCTTTCCTTTCGACGTTCTCTGCTTCCCTGAATCAAGTGTTCCACCACACTTCCACATAAAAGAACCACTTTACCTGTCAACCTATTTCACACTCTCACCAAATCTCTCAGGGTTAAAGTCTTTCACTCAATGTTTCACAGTATGCAATATCAACTCACAAATTTGATTAAATTCTAAATTCATTTGACATACATGTTCCACACACTTTTCGAGGTCTTTGGGTTGTAACGGTGCTTAGGGTACAGTGGGATAAATAATCTAAAGGGAAAACAAAGGGTTT
Organism: Vicia faba; assembly: GCA_948472305.1. NCBI lineage: Eukaryota > Viridiplantae > Streptophyta > Magnoliopsida > Fabales > Fabaceae > Vicia > Vicia faba. The sequence continues at coordinate 992,127,056 of OX451740.1, read as the reverse complement.
TTGGGCTCATATCACTATTGTCATCCTTTTCACTGTGTTCCTTCTTGATTTATCAATCACAAGGGAATCTCAGATACCTTTTCATTTTTGACTTCTCAGTTTCGACTCAAATATTTTCTTTGAATATGGATCTTTGTTTTCTAGCTGAGTCTCATCTTTAGGTAAGTGCAATTTTTCTTTCTTTCCTTTTTTTTCATTCATATTTTATTTTATAATTCTCTTTTTTTTCTTTTTGGTGCACTTACCTAATCTATTACCGGTGTACCAACCCCAAACTTAGAACTTTTATAGCTCTAAGATAAGCAACACTTAACTGAGTAGGGTAGTGGAAGTACTTTGGATATGGCTTAAACATATGTGGCGATAAAAAAACAAACAAATGGATATACAAGATCAACTGGGTTAACGAGGGATAAACATACAAACGGGTGGCTAAAAAGTTTCAGGGGTAAAAACAAACAGCGTGCCTCAATTGTGTCATTATGTAGTGATGTTCAAAATAGAACATTAGCAAACTCAGAGTGATAGAGACATACCTGACTAAGATCTCATGATGACAACTGTGTGTTTGTCTTTTTTTTGCTCTCACCATGTCAGGTAAAGTTGATAACTTCCATAATGCCTCTCAGTGTGATGCAACTTTCCACTTAACTCGGGGTGCACATGATATCTTTGTCAGTCACCTATTGATGGTTGCATCTGATCAATTATTAAGCATTATCAACTTTCAGGGGTCTTTCTCAACAAGCATAGTTAGTGGGGAGATCTCCTTATCCACTATCACCAATGCTCATCACTTACCTAGATGACAACTCCAAGATCCTGCACTATACGACACAACAATACCTAAACAATAACCAAATAAATAACCAAAACAAACAAGAAATTAGAAATTAACTATCCAAAGAAAATAAAAGCAAGTAAATCCCCCAACACTTGAACTAAACATTGGCCCCAATGTTTTAGAACAAGATGAAGAGGGGCACTCACAGTAACTTATTGAGGATGCGTCTCACTCACCATGTTCCCTTGTCGAGTCTTCTCCTCCCCTTGTCTTGTTTGCTCAGTCCTCAGATGATCGAGCTTTGATTTGACCCACTCCTACTGATTTTAATAGAGAAGGATCATGATCCTTGATGAGCATAGTGTATGGGTGGTGGTACATATTATGGTTGCACGATGTTGTCCTCGTCTGCATGATCGCCTACATCAAAATCATCAAATTGGTTGTCCTTGTTATCGAGGACGAAACTTCCACATAGCCAGTTAGCACGATCAGCAGTGCCAACTCTGGCCTGGTTAGGCAACTCAATAAGAAATTTGTTTCTGCTCATCAACCAATAGTTACCATTAGTAATAGAAATCATACCCTAATGTATTAGTGACTCTATGTCAATTTTTGTCTTACCTGGAACAGGGGTATCTTCATCCAGTAAAGATTCATACCCGAAATGTTTGGAAATTTGGGTGATGATACCCCCCATAGAAATTCAACCAGAAGTGGCTCGACCTACTTTTCCCAAAAAATCAGCTACAAAGGCATCTGCATTAATAGCATCATTATTAACATGGCATAGAGGAAGAATAATTCCCTCATGGTCTCCAATCCAGTTTTATCACCCCTGCCAAACATTGTGTAAGCAAGGCCCTTTTTAGCATAACAAATACAAGGGTTCTGAATAACTGAAGCCTTAGCTCCTGCAGCCACGTAATTGTGGAAACCTGAAATATCTTCCAAAAATTGTTTCATTGGAAACTCCTCCAGAATAGCTTCGGACCCGTACATGGGCAATCAGAGGATACCACCCAACTCCTCCACCGACAATTGATAATTCTCATTAAAAAGACAGAAAGTGAAAGTACCATAGTAGTACTTCATCGGGCCATTCCACTTTTTCTCTAACTTAAACTCAATTGTGCTTAAAAACTCGAGAGTTAGGCGCTCATAAGAAGGTGCCTCCATATACATAAACTCTAACATACCAAGATTATGAAATAACCTATCAACCTCAGTTTTAATTCCTATGGCATTCATCGCATTTTCACCAATATACCTGCTCGGAGTTAGTTTCCGCTTCACATGTGCCATGTACCTCTTATGATGGGCATTATCCTAGAAGAGAATATCACGTGTGTTCGGTTGTCTGACACTTTGCTTTTGCATGTCGGAGGTCTCGGCCACCTGCTTTCCCTTGAGAGTCCTCTTTAGGGGCAGTTTTGGTACCCGCAAAATTAGAAAGAAAAAAATCTTGAAATTAGAGAAAATCAACTCTGGATTATGGTCGAGGATGCAAATTAGGAAAGGATTTTTTAATGGAGTTGTTGGATTTGGGGTGATTTTGATGGTAAAGAAGTGAACTTTAGAGGTGGTGGCTATGGAGGATTTAGCTTTTGAGAGGTGGGGAGAGAGATAGAAGGTTAATATGTAGAGAGAATCAAAAGAAAATCTGAATTAATGAGTGTGGTGGATGATGAAAAGTGTTATAACAAAAGATGGGGTCCACCAAGATGAAAAATCAAAATTCAAGCTCACACGCCTAACACGGGTTGTGTTGGCCCACTCAGTCGCCCGTGTTGGGAGACTGTACATTTGTTTTCAAAAATAAAAATACACCATGCTTTAGGAGGGGCATCACGGGCTGTGTTACAGGACACAGGCACCTGCGTTGCAAACCTGACTTCCCACGTTTCAACAATTTTTTTTGACACCATTCTTCAGGAGAAGCAACACGGGCCGTGTTACAGACACAGGCTCCCGTGTTGCAAAGTTAACTTTCCTTCAAAAAAAATTCATTTTCACTTTCTTTCTCGCTTATTCCCTCACCACTTCCTTTACTGATGCTAGTATGAATCTTTAATACATTCACACGCTTCCTCTTTCTAGTGAGGTTACTATGTATACCTAAACAAAAACCTAAGACACACAACAAAAACAAAGAACAAAGTTAGAGTAAAAACGCGTGGGTTTCCTCCCACGAACCGCTTCGTATAATGCTGCATAGCTCAACAGTTGTAAATCTCATCAAGTAAGACAAACACCATCTATCAAGCCACTCTCTTGGCCTTAATAGTATGGTTTTAACCGCTTCCCATTCACCTTAAAAATGTCCCCGTTGTTTGGATTTTTTAGTTCTATTGCTCCATAGGGAAACACTTTGTGAACCACAAACGGTCCAGACCATCTGGAATTTAGCTTTCCAGGAAATAACTTCCACCTGGAATTAAACAAAAGGACCAACTGTCCTTCCCAAAATTCCTTCCTTAGGATCTTTTGATCATGCCATTTTTTTGTCTGTTCTTTGTAAAGTTTGGCATTCTCATAAGTCGGATTCCTAAATTCTTTTAACTCATAGAGTTGATGAATTCAGAACTCACCAGCTTTTGTTAGATCATAATTAAGGAATTTGGAGGCCCAAAAAGCTCCATGTTCTAGTTCAAGTTGTAAACCACACACTTTCCCAAAAACCAACTGATAAGGAGAAATACCTATCGGAGTTTTGAACGTTGTTCTGTACTAACTGAATGAAGATTATGTCCAACACTTCAATATTTTTACTTGTACCTTCATCACCTTTGAATTTCATGGTGTCCCTCATATTAATTTTCAGCTTTTCATTATAGACTTTGATTTTCATGGTTCATTTTCCTTAATATCTATCACGCATCTTCCTGTCTCTAGAAAAGGTCTTCCCAAAATTAGTGGATTTCCTTTTCTTCTGGCATTTCCAGAACCACAAACTTGTCAATCTTCACCAGAACATCATTTGCAATACCATACGGTCTTTTCACCGAATGATCTACAAATTGGAGTGTCATGTAAGTATCTTGCACCTCACCGAGTTCAAGCTTTTTGTAAAACGGCAACAACATAAGGCTCACACATTCTCCCAAATAGATAAGTTCCTTTTTGAATGATCTATCCTTGATGGTGCAAGGAATAGTGACTTCACCTCTATCTTTCTTCTTTATTGGAATTTTTAGACCCTTCAAAATAGCACTACATGTTTCATTTAGCATTAACGGCTCAGTGTCGATGGAACGCTTCTTGGATATGATGTCTTTCATTAATTTGGTATAAATAGGCATTTGTTCCAATGCTTCAGCAAAAGGAATATTAATTTCAAGCTTCTTGAACAATTTGAATAATTTCTCAAGAAATTTCTCATTAAGATCCTTCTTCCTTGCTCTTGTAAGATAAGGAAGTATGACTTTTGGCTTGGGATCTTTTGATTTTTTCTTCTCAATCATTGGTGGCATAACAACCTCCTCAGCTTGTTTCAGATAATCTCTTATTTCTAAATCCAGTTCTAAAAAACCTTCCTCTTCTATTACTTCTTTTTCAACATTTCCAGCTAACTTACCGCTTCGGGTCACAACTACATTCACAATGTGATTATCTTTTGGATTTGCAACTGTTTCACTAGGCAGAGGGCCTGGTACTTAAGCATTTTCTAGCTGTTGTGCTATCTGCCCCATATGAACCTCCAAATTTTTTATACAAGTGAAAGTGTTTCTGATTGTTTCTTATCTCTTCTTGGAACTGAATATTGTGAGTTGTCATCTTTTCGATGGCAAACTCCCAATCTGCTTTCTTAGGATCTTGTTGTTGCTGCTGATATTGGTTCTGATATTAGCTTTGACGATGTTGCCCAACATTCCCTTTCTGATCCATCCAAGTAAAATTTGGATGATTTGTCCACCCAGGATTGTAAGTATTCGAATAGGGATTATTCTGCTTCAATAACTTTATATCATTAACTTGTTGTGGAGTTGAAAAATAATGTACAATACTATGTGGTTCCTTAAAAATTTCACAAATAGCATTTTGTGCCTGTTGGACTTGAGCCACCTGTTGAGCACCTATATTCATCGCCTTCAGCTTTTTCTCCACCTCTGCAGCAATTGTTTCTTTGATTTTTATTTGTTTGTTGGCTTCTAACTTCAAAACAATTACTCCCTCTAGTTTACTTATAACCTTATCATATAGCTCCAAATGCTCGTTTACAGCAATTGCTTCAATTATCTTCTTAATACCAGTGGGTGTTGAAAAGTTTTATGAGCCACCAGCTGCTATGTCATTTAACTACTTTGTCTTGATTCTAAGACCATTCACAAACATTCGCATCTGCTCAGTCTGATCCAAATTGTGAGTAAGACAGTCCACTAGGAGTATTTTGAATCTTGTATAGGCATCCTCTAGCGACTCACCCTCTTTCTGCTTGAAATTGAGGATCTCATATCTTTTTCTCATGAATATTGATGTTAGAAAGTACTAATTCAGGAATGTTGTTTCCATTTCTTCCCAATAAGTAATGCTACCAGTCGGGAGGGAATAAAATCACTCTTTATCCTCATCAGCTAAAGTGAACAGAAACATCTGCAACTTCTTCGCTTCATCAGTATATCCATTTATCTTCAAGGTGGTGCTCATAGTCAGAAATCTTTGTAAATGCTTGTTAGCATCTTCATTCACCCTTCCAGAAAAGTATCTCCTCTCAAGTTGAGTGATCATGTTGGGATGCAGCTGAAATTTTGGTACACTCAAGGGTTGGTTAACAATTGTCAACCTACCAGCCAGTGCATTTGTTCCGCCATAGTCACCAAGAATTCTCTCAAGTGCTGGTGGACTTTCACATATTGTTTCGGGTTCTGATTCTGAATCTGAGTGATTTGAAAGATGTTCTGACTTTGTTTCTGTGTGAACGAAATGTTCTTCGTCAGGGGCCAGTCTTGCTAATGTTGCTTGTCTATGCCTTGCGTGAAAAGTTCTTTATATCTCTGTGTAAAAAGGAAATTCAACTGAGGCCTTACGTCGCATAAATAAATTAGACAAAAATTAGTACAAATAAAAATAACAAAAAATAAAATTTTAATTGCAGAGCAACAAAATTTCAATTTAATTACAATTAAACTCTATATTTTGGAAGTCTCCGGCAATGACGCCAAAAAATTGATCAGAAAATTAGCAAGTCTACTAATTTGCCTTTGTAGTAATAATAAGTAATTTTCCCAAATATCGATCTCAAGGATTGCGTATGAGATTGAGCTTAATTTTGGTTCAATTAAACAAAAACTTAAATTTATGTTTGGTTTGGAATTTATCCTTGACAATTGTTAAAGTAAGCAGAATGTAAAATATGACTTCTTCACAAGTATGAGCAACGTGCTAGGGGTAAGTGTGTGATTACCCTGTAATGACCTTAAATCCTGATTTCTTCAATAAGTTCATAACCTTCAATTATCATATCTTTAGTTTGTTTTCCCCTAAGTCCTTAGTGGGAAAAACTTTGGTCATTCATCCTAATACCTAGGTTCTTAGAAAATTACGATGACACCAAGCCTTTATTTTATCAAGATTCAACGGGTAACTATATGGTATCCCTAGTCCTAGGTGATATCTAATATAGTTTAATCGTATAAAAACCTCAACAATGGTGGTCCAACCCTAATTGTTAATCGTAAATCAATCTCAATTGGTCCGATCAGGAAAACCTTAAACACATTGAATTATTAAATTAAAAATAAACTATTATGTAAAAATCAAGAATTAAAATTCATTACAGATGTGTTGTGCCTCAGTTTTTGCCCCTAAGATCCCTCCATCATATCATATCAATTCAATCACAACAAGATCACATTAGGGTTTGGTTCTTCTCCCTATCTTTAGCTTTTGCTCTAGGAGGAATCACCAAGCAACTTGACTTGTATTTTATGATCATCCATGTTTTATATTGATTAGTCTTTAACTAATAAATACAATTAGTGTTTTCCCCAATTGTTGATGTTGTAGGTGAAAGCACAATACATTCCATCAAGATTGATCTAGGGATTCATGAGTTCATTTTGTGCCTTCCTCAACAAAGCTTCATTTAGATTCAACCCTCATCATTAGATATATTTTGAAGTAATATCATGACAAAGTCTTTTATGATTCATCATACCTCAAGTTGTCAAAATTAGTTCAAAAGTACAAGGGTTGATTGAAGAAGTTTAACTCAAATGGACAAGTCTTTAATTTCAATGATAACAAGTGCATATCTCCTTCAATTCTAAAGGTTTGGAAGTGGTTTTGGTTGATTTGGTTTCTCCTTGTCATCCTCAACAACTTATAAGCTCATAACAAAGGTATTTGTGCAAAAGGGTTGGTCAAAATTACAAAGGTTTCCCAAGGCATTTTCTTGCTCTAGGAGCCAGGGTTTTGAACTTAAAAGGGGTATATCTTACTCATCTTTTGATATTTTTGAGTGATTCCAAAGACATCCTTATCTTGAAAGGGTTATTAGCAAATCACTTCAAAAGTTTCAAATAAATTGTGTGTGGAAGAAACTTAATGATGAAGAAAGATTACAAGTCCTCCAGATGAACCCTCGAATTCCCTTATGTGACTTCAAATGAACATAACTTGATCAATTTTTATCACCTTGAACCCATTATTTTTCCATAATGATCTTGAATATGTGAACTTCAAACTTTCTTTTATGTGAAAAGTATGAAAATGGATTGAAGATGCCCTAAGGATGCAAAATATTATAGGTCATTTCATGAATTTTTTCCAACTTCAACAAGTCATAACTCTCTCAGTTTTTGGAGATTTTGAATGGTTTAAGTTTCAAAATATCATTCAAGAGATCTATTTCATGCCATCATTTTTGGTCAAGAGCAAATTTCAAGTGGAAAGCCATGTTTAAATGCAAGACATTACAAGTCATTTTTGAAGAAAAACTTAGAAATTTTCTAAGTATAGAAAGTCAACCTCTTTTTCTCAACTTTGACTCATCACAATTATTATCTCAAGCATCCATTTGATCCCATTTTTTGCACATTGTAAAGCTTGTAATCTCCTCTTCCTAAAGCTTCAAGAATCGTGTCCTAAGACCCCTTGAGTTGAAAATGCCATGGGTTTGAATTTGGCAATTTGAAACTGAATTTTTCACCAAGTCAAAAATTTAAAACTTTTGTTTTGGCTTCTAATCACAAAATTGTTGCGCGTTTTTGCTTCTGAACATGTTTATTGAACTTTCGGAAGTGATTAGTGCATCAAAACGCAAGGTTTGGATGAGTTTTGATAAAAAAAATGAGTCACACTTTTCCCATGCTGCAGATTCACACGAATTCCCTCCAAAATTCATCATTTCACACGCTTGAGCATCCCATTACCTTCCCTATAAATAGAGGATCATCTCTCATTCATTTCCTCAAGCTTGGAAATCCAGAATCACCCTGCCAAACTCTCTCTTGAACTCAATTTTCTGTAACTTCGAATTTTCTCTTACAGCCTTTCTCAATCATTTTTCTTTGTCAATTCACCTTCCTTGAACCTCACTGAAGCTAACAGAAGAAGAATTAAGTTCTAAAACTCCCTGAATCATGCTAGCCAAGTCCAGTTTCAGAGCTCTGCAACTTAATTTTAATAGGTAGATTCCTTCATCAATTCTCTCAAACTTTGATACTATTGTGAAGCTCTCATCATCCTGGTTCTAGTTGCAACACTTGTTTTTAACTGGAAGTATGCTTTGACCACAAAACTTCAAATCCCTTTTCAAAACTTCTCTTCCAAATTGTTTGAGCTACAGTTTATATAAATTTTTTGCGAAAGTGTGGTCGCCTTCGTCTTGATGAGACGAAGCGAATGACATAGGTCTGGGCTTCTGATTTTACAATTTGAGGAACCTGTGTTTCACGTTGGCTGGAAGTTGAAGATGACCAATGTGTCGTCTTCCAACCAATGATGGTGTGCTATTTGGAATTTTTGAAAATCTGATTTATATTTGATTCAGTGCTTTATTCAGTAATGACCATGATATGTACAACACGCCAGATCCCTTGGATTTGATTATTAACGCATTTTGACTCTCATCCATTGGTCCACATTTTTTTACTTTATTTTATTTTCTGATTTTTATATTTAAATTGTTTTAAACTTCAAAAATTCATAGAAAATTCATTTTAACTCCAAAAAATCTGAAAAAATTATGGAAAATACTTTTGATTTTTATCTTTCTGATTTTTATTTTTTTCAAAATTTTATTTTGTGTTTTGGTATTTTTTATAATTTTTCACTTTGTTTGAGTTATTTTAAATGTTTAAAAAATATTTTTCTTCATTTTTAAATTCTGAAAAAAAATAGGGAAGGATCTAATGATATTTTGACAAATATTGGTGACCTCATTTATTTTTTATTTCTGACTTTGTTATTTTTTATCATTTTTGGTTTATTTCTCCTATTTCTTTTAATTTTAAAAAAAATAGTTTCTGAATTTAAAAAATTACCAAAAATTTTATAAAAATATTTGAGTTCATTCCTGATTTTTTATGGTCTTACTTATTTTTTCTTGATTAATTTGAATATAGTTGTTATTTCTCTCCCTTATTTCCATTTTATAATCATTTTAGAAACTTTCTTTTCTTTTATTTTAAATATAATTTTATTATTTGTATATATTCTGGCTGATCTTGGATTAAAATTTTGATCATTAACTTTATTAACATCATTGGATCTATGGTTTTGAGTCTAACTCCATAAAAATGGATGAATGATTTTAATAATAGTTTGGTTAAATTTTAGTTCAAATGTGGTTTATTCATTTCGCCTTCCCTCTTCATCTTATCCCATTCTTATTGTACCAAATGTTATTGGAGCATGATTTACATATCATGTCTCAAAACATAAGGTGCATAGATTGCTATTGACCAGCCTCAAAATATGTGTGACTTCTATATAAGTCCACTTACGATTGCTTAACATAGCGCTAAATTTTGTCCCGATTTAAGAAAATGATCATTCATGGCCCAAATCTATGTTTGCAAGCCCAAGTATGTTAATTTGAATCCTTTGATCCAATAACCTTGAGATCCATTGTTAGGAGGCTTTGGTTCTACCAATCCTCTAATGGAACTTCATCAATTTTGGTCAAAGTGGATCATTTAAACATCATTGATCATTAAGTGTTATATTGAGAATTCTTAAATGGATGATATACTTGACAAAAAGCAAATGCAACTTGTTGTTGAGAGGCTTTGGTTCTACCAATCCTCTAATGAGTTCCAAATGCAAGTTTCAAGATGGTCATCCAACTAACTACTAATTGCTAACAATTAACTTTATTTTATGCTTTTACTTTATGTACCATTTACTTTAGCATTTAAATTTCATGCTATTTTTATCTTTGCTCATTTGAGCCTTTATCTTCATGTCATTTTTATTTTGCTCACTTCAGTTTTTCATTTCTTCTTGAAGATGCCTAATAAGTAACTTGAACCCTAAAAACTTTAATGTTATTTGGATTATTTGGTTACTATCCTCGACATTATGGAGTGATGGACTTCTTGAACTTAGGATTAGAAATTGTGACCTACCTGGAGACCTTGTGACCTTGATTATTATCTTGTCTGGAGTTCTTGGGGTTTACCCCAACACATTGGGTTGTTTGTTTATTTTGTGTGTAGGTTATTGTGATTACATGCTTAGTCTGTGATCTGGAATTCACCTCTATACAGATGTTACTCTGTCCAATTTTTGTGAAGACTTAATGCAATTGGAGCTTGGTTTCCTTAAGAGGTCCTTCTTTGTAGTTGTTTGTTTGGTTTCAAATCCAAAGGATAGGAATTCTACATTGGCTCATTGTGTCAAATGTTGGCTTTTTGTTGGTTAGATGGTTCTTTTTCCCTAACTTTTACCTTATGCTTTAGGTTAGTCTCTTCATCTTCTCTCATCTTCTTTAATTTCAAAAAATTTCTCCCTCCTTTTGAAAACTCTTCTTGTTTTAAAACTTGTACCACTTTCACAATAAACTTGGACTTATGTTCATGCATTTTCAAAAATTATTTCTTAATCAAATTTCAATCAACTTAACAATACTTTGACATTTTGTGAGAAGACTAAACCTCAATAAATCTCATTCAAACTATTTTTCCATTTTGGATTTTATCTTTAAAAACATTTCTCAAAAGATTAGACTCTTGTCAATCATTGTAGTGATGCAAACAACTATACTTCTACAATATATAGTGAAGTGAGATATTCTCCACTTGGGTGTTGAGTGGGGCATTGTTTATTTTGAAATCCAAGCCATATCCTCCACTTTGAGATGACGCAAATTCTCTTTTCTCATAATTGTGGGTAGTAAGTATGTTTTCCACACGGATTATGACAATGATGTCTTATCTCTTAAAATTAACCAACACAATTGTGTTTTTTTTTTAAATTTAAAAGAGGAACTACGCGTACCATGATCCCCTATTGCACGGAAGGTGGTACGTAGGCACTAAAGGTTCGCAACTGCGGCGGGTGCAAAAAAATCACAAAAAATATACTTCTTTTCTCACCACCACAATCTATTTTCATACAACATTTTATAGCCAAACGTTACAGATTTTACAAAGAGGTTCCTACGAAGTACCATACATGTTTAGGGTGCTAATACCTTCCCTTTGCAAAACCAACCCCCTTACCTAGAATCTTTCCCCCTCTTTTTAGTTATTCGCTATTTTCCCATTCCTTTGAAAATAATAAAGCGCGGTGGCGATTTTTATTTTGATATGTGCGAGTCAAGTTAAATCCAATGGCTTAGTCTCAACATTTCTACCACTACAAGATGAAAAACATAGGCACCCCCTAGCATTTGGGGTTTAGCCACTCATAATATTGTTCAAAAGAATTTCAAATTCAATAAAGATATACATTACAAATTATGGTGAACTCAGGTATTCAATTGCTTCCGCTCATGAAAAGTCTTCGTTCCCCAACACTTGCATAAGCTTCAATCTTCAATCGTCTGAATTCTCCTTGTGCAAACAAGGTCCTCTTTTTATCGTGCAAACTCCTCTATATAGTGAAAATCCCTTTAATTCAGCTGAAAAGTACCAAAACACCCTTTCAAGTCAATATTCGGGCAAAAAACATAAAACACCAGAATCAGCTTCTCTGGCTAACACGGGAAAGTTAGGCAACACGGGTGTCCGTGTTGGCCCTTTAAAACTCTCATTTTATTTTAAAGTCCCAGGGGCTGCAACAAGGCCCGTGTCAAGCAACACGGCCACCCGTGTTGCACCCCATATTTCCTCTTTTCTTCATTCTGCTTCAGGTGTCACAACACGGGTCATGTCTTGTGACACGAGCTCCTGTGTCGCTCGACTGGCCCTCCATATTTCTTTTCTCCAAAACTCGGGTTTTCACCACTTTCTTACATCGCGTCCACTGGATCTTCAACTTAGACCTGAGGACAATAAAAAACAACATACCACGGTATAAAATGGGAAAATAACTTGAAATAACTTTAAAATTATAAAATACAGAGAAAACTTAAGAAACATAAAATCGACTTAAATGGTAACACAATACAAAACAAAAATGTGCAGAATACCTGAATTGTCGTTGGACAAGTGATAAAAAAATAGTGAAAATGGTGACCGATCAGGCGTACACACAACAAAGCAGCAATGTACTTGGCCTTATAAGACAAGGGTGCTACTACCGGTTCCTTCTTAGAACACCACGATATTAGTGTACAATTGAACATAAATATGTATCCAACTGTAGACTTTCGATCCTCTTTATCTCTGCACCAATTGGAATCAATAAAACTGAGTAAATTGCATTTTTTTCCCATATCCTCTGTGGGAAAGAGAATTCTATAACCAATAAATCATTTGAGTATCTTAGAATCTTCTTGACTGTTGCCAAATGAGACACCTTCTGTCTCTCCATGAATCTACTCACAATACTGACACTAAATGCCAAATCCGGTTGCGTATTGCACAAGTAACACAAGGATCCAATCAACTTCTTATGCTGAGTTGGATTCACCTCTTACTCACTTAGACAACTACAACCTTGGTTCATCCGATGTAATGGCACAATTACAATGCTCCATTTCAAACTTCTACAAAATCTCTAGTGCATACCTTCTTTGGTGCATGAGCATTCCCTTCTTGGATTTGTGAAACTCAATGCCAAGGAAGTATTTCACAAGACCAAGGTCGGTCATCTCGAGCTCTTTCATAAGCTCACTATTGAGCATAGAAATAGATTTTTCATAGCTCCTCAAATCAACAAATCATTTATGTATAGACAAAGGATAATCACCCCTTCACTTGTATCCATCTTCACATACACACCATGTTTGGATACACACTTCTTGAAGCTAGTCTCCTTTAAGAAACCATATATCCTCTTGTTCAAAGATCTTGGAGCTTATTTCAAACTGTACAACACTTTCTTCACCTTATAGACTAATCCTACACCAATCAGCTTCTTTCCTTCCCGTAGATCAACTAACTCCTAAGTATTGTTTTTCTCAATCGATTACAGCTCCTCCCTCATAGGACAAATCAATTTTGGATCACTCAAGGCCTATTCAGTCTTAACGGGTTCGAATTCGGCCATAAGTGCAAAATGGACAAAATCACCATCATCATTAACTTTGTCATCTCAGAAAATATCACAATCTTGGAGTCTTGGAGGAAAACCTATTCTCCTTGTTGGTCTTATCACATTCTCTTCAAATTGGACTTCAACATGGGTTGGTTCTACTCTCTTAAACTCTGCAGAATTTGATTTTTTTAATGTTGTAACTAGCTACAACTTTTACGTAATCGGTTACAGGCTACTGTAGCTCCTTTATCTCATCAATAATGACGTCTTAATTAATCTCAATCCTCATGTTTGTTGCACCATACAACTTGTAACCACTGGTATAATGATACCCCACAAGTATCACTAACTCTCCCTTATCATTAACTCTCCATTATCATCCTAATTTTCCCTGGCACATGTCGGTACGCTACGGATATGAAAACTCTCAAATGGTTCAAATTCAATTTGAATTCAGACCACGCCTCTTCTAATGTTATCTTCTTAAGCTTCTTTGTTGGACACATATTTAACAAATAAGCATATGTGAATACCCCTTCTCCCCATAAATCTTTATATAAGTTTTACCCTTTAAACATGCTTATCACCATATTCATAATCAATTGATTCTTTCTTTCGGCAACACCGTATTGCTGCAGTGTATAGGGTGGTACTACCTTATGTACTATTCTTTCTTGATCATAGAACCTCCCAAAGTCATTTGAGACGTATTCTCCTTCACCATATGTTTTGAGAACTTTGAGCTTGTGGTTGTTTTTCCTCTTAAACATGGACTTGTACTTATTAAACACTTCGAATTATCATTTTTTTCTTGATTAGGTACGTTTGTAGCTTTCGCCTATAATCATCGATGATTGTGAAAAATATTTATTGCTACCAATAGAATAAACTTGCATCGGTCCATACACATTGGAATGCACCACCTCAAGGTGATGCTTGGTTCTACAACTTGCATCTTTGCTTAATTTTCCCTTGTGTTGCATCCATAAAGCGTAATGTAACGCCTCAAATTGCTTTCAGGATTACCGACTAACCCCATAAACCAACATGGGTCTTTTCAGCATGCTTTATCATTACTCACACGCTTTCCGAGAAACTTCTTAGAAGGTTACCCATCTGAATACTACTCCAAGTCAAGCACGCTTAACTGTGGATTTCTTATCTGTTTGGATATCTAAAAGAAGATGCATGTTGTTGGTATAGGTAGTACTAATTAATCCTTATAAGAACAACCTCAGGATCCCTCTCATTCCTATGTGAATTCAGTTTTTTGCCTAGAAGCTTTCAGGAGTGTCTCATTGTCATGTCTTGTGCATCGACAACCACTCCTTATCCTCGTTGGCCTCGGGTTTTACATGCTCACCAACTTTTGCTTGGTTCGTTCCTGAACCACATCATACTGAGAGAAGTCTGCTCGGATACCATTTATAACACCTCAGACTACTTTCAAGATTACCAACTAACCCAACAAACCAACATGAGTCTTTTCAGCATGATTTATCCTCACTCACACTCTTTCCTAGAAATTTCCCATAAGGTCACCTATCCAAATACTACTCTAAGTCAAGCACATTTAATTGTGGAGTTCTTATATGTTAGGCTACCAAAAAGAAGATGCATCTTGTTGGTATAGGTAGTACCAATTAATCCTTATAAGCCTTCCTTCAACCATGCAATCCCATACCTGCACAACCTCAAGATCCCTCTCAATCCGATGTGAATTTGGTTTTTTTTGCCTAGAAGCTTCCAGGAGTGTCTCATTATAATGCCTCGTGCAACAACAACCACTCTGTGCCCTCATCAGCCTCGGGTGTTACACATAACACCTTGCTCTCCATACAAATCTTGTAAGCCTTCTCAAGCAATTGGCCATTACTTAAAAGGTTACACTTGATTTTAGGAATATACAACACAACCATTATCAAATAATGTCTACCATCCCTTCTCTCGATCGATACATCACTGTTCCTTCCACCGTTAGAGCGATTTCATCCAGGAACTTCACTTTGTTCTTCATGGCACGATTGATTTTAACAAACCAGTCCTTCCTCCCCGTTATCTGTGTAAAAAATCTAGAGTACAAATACCATCCCTCTCTGTACTTAACTGCTTCATTCACAGTCACCATTATGTTTTCTTTTGCTTGTAACTAGTTACAGCTTTTACGTAACCAGTTACAACATGGTTCTGTAATGTTTCCAGAACGGTAGATGTTGCTATTCCGCGGCCTGTTGCTACTGCATTCTCCTTTTGTGATCATGACCAAGAGTGTGTTCTCTTCATCAAGCTTTTGTCTTGCAACCTTGCGTTTATCCCCTCAAGGTTCCTTCTTATTTGTATTGCATTCTCTTATAAAATGGTTGAACTTTTGAAAAATAAAGTATTGCATCTTGATCTTGTCAATCTTTCTCTTTTCACCACTAAAGTTGCCTTGACCACCATTCTTATTGCAGTTGGTCTCACTCTTTTGACAAGTCGAATTCTTGAAACTTTGGGACTCTCTTCCATAAAAATTCTAAAAATTCCTTTTACTCTTTATGGGCCATTTTTCTTTTGACTTCTTATGTTTCTCATTGAAACGAGCTTCAAAGCGATCTCCGTCTTTTCCTTGTCATTATTTTTATCCTCCATCCTTTGCCCATGAGCCTCAAGAGAGCTTTGTAGCCCATCTTTCCTCATTATCTCAAGATCCTTTAATTCCTCAATTTCTACGACTATGTTATCGAATCTTTCTGTCAAAGAACACAAGACTTTCGCGACAACATACTACTCAGTAACAGTTTCTCCTACATGCTTTTACTTGGTTCACAAACCGATTAATTCTCGTTGCGTAATTGTCTATTGTCTCATTTTCCTCTATTTGAATCAATTCAAGTTAACGTTTGTGAGTTTGTAACCTCACCACCCTTGCCTTGTCAGCCCTTGCATATGCCTTTCCAAGATTTCCCACGCTTGCTTTGACAATTCACAATCACCAACTTTCTCAAAGTTGTCACCATCCACACATTGATGGACCAAAAACAGTGCTTTGAAATCATTCTTCTTCTCTTCCTTGTGAGTTTCTCGTTGTGCATCTGTTTCACCTTCGACAAGAGGACCCACCCCGTTCTTGATCACTTCAAGAACATCTGGATAGTCAAACAACACTTTCATTTACTTGCACCATTTGTCGTAATTCTTCGCATCAAGGATGGGTAGTTTGTAGGGATTCTTTCATTAGAGACAAAATTCATGTTGCACACTACATGTATGATAGATTGAACCAGGCTCTGGATGCCAAATGTTAGAATCTGAAATCACTTGGTTTGTGAAAATGGAGGGTTTGAATGTGGAGAGTGAGGGAGAGAGATAGAGAGAACTAGAGAGAGTAATTGAGGATGAAAATATTTATTAACATTGACAATAATACCTCAAAGGTATTTATACAAGTACAAGTGGATTGGGATACAAGTAACAAGTCAATATAAATTGAAAACTGAAATTTGCGTATCTGTAACCGGTTACACAAAATCTCTAACCAATTACAGCTGCTAAAAACTAAAAAATATTAATAGTGACAATCGATTACTGCGAATGCATAGCCAATTACACCAACAATAAAATTACTTTTTCTCAATTTATTTGATTTTTTCACATACCTATAACCGATTACACTCTAGTAGTCAATTTTCATTTAACAATCATATCTCAAATATTAGTTGAAGTTATCAACATGAAAATTCATATTAATCATCTTTATTAATTAATAAGAGTTCAATTTTTTTTATCAAAAACCTAAATATTTATATTTAATTTTTAATTAATAAAATATGTTTAAAATAATTATTTGTCGGGTCAATCCGTCAACTCACAGCCCGTCAATAAACGAGATGAATGTGAAATTTTAGACTCATCTGCCTAAATTGACTCGGCTAATCTTACTTTTCTTTTTTGACTCGTTTAACCTTCCATATATGTTACTATTCGGTTTTTAAAACATGGGTCATACGATTGAAAATGAAAGGCATTGTTTAACCTTCCATATATGTTACTATTCGGTTTTTAAAACATGGGTCATACGATTGAAAATGAAAGGCAACAATAATGTATGATAGTGTGTGCTTTAAGAGAAACACCTACTAGTATGTTATAATAATTAGCAACCAGCTTGTATTCATTGTTTAGTGACCTTAATTGAAAAGGTATTGTAGGCTTGTAGCACGATGATAACACAAAAATAAAGAAAAGGTTCAATATTTAGGTGGATAAATAAGCAAAAACCCGTGCTATGTTCCGCTTCAATAATAGCAGCATCTCTTTCAATTTTAACTAAGAAAACCACACGCTCCAATCCCTTCCTCTCACATGGGCCGTGGAGTTGACTCTTGAGACAGCAACATTGCGTTCTGTGGAAATAGGCACGCGTGTTGTTGGGGGAACTCATAAATATTATCAAACTTGATAATTCCACCCTAATTTTAATACTCACAAAAAATATTACTTTTAAACATATTAAATAATCTAGATACCACGTATTATTTAATATAATAATAGAGATTAGTAACATTTAAACTAAAAAAAGAATAACAATTTTATGAATTAAACTAATCAACAACAATTGGATGGACTCATTTTATCATTTAAAAAATAATAATTTTCATAAATGTTAATATATATATATATATATATATATATATATATATATATATATATATATATATATATATATATATATATATATATATATATATATATATATATATATATATATATATATATATATATATATATATATATATATATATATATATATATATATATATATATATATATATATATATATATATATATATATATATATATATATATATATATATATATATATATATATTGGACTTCCTAAATGTATAATTGATAACACAAAAATATATAGTATATTTGACTTGATTAATATAAATTATGTCTCTATTTTATTTTAATTATGTTGCTTTATGTTGGTATTTTAATGTGTTTCAAGAATTTAATGTTTACAAGGCTTGTTTGAGAAAAGGAAGAAAAATGGGGTACAAATAAAGAAAAATAGGAAATATAAAAGAAAAGAAGAAAAAAAGCCCACGAAGAACCCAAGGTCCACAAAGACAAAAAGGCGCGTGGCCCATGTGTGCAAGGTGTGACGCATGTCACACCCTCTTGACGATCGACAGGAGCAAAAGGAAAGAGTGGCGGTCATCACTTACCCCTGATGGTCGGCATGCTTAATGCATGCGTGCCCCACGTCACACGCATTGCCCCTCATCACAAGATTTTTTCAATAACTTCATTTCTAACAATTAAATCACTTTCTCCTACTTTTTCTCCACGCATGACCACACCAAGTCTTCCTATTTTCTCTCACCAAAACAAGTTATCAGAGGAGTATATAAAAGCAAGGCAGTTTGCAACAAGGGCTCTCTCTCTCTCTCTCTTCGATTATTTCCAATTTCTATTGTTTTAGTTTTTAGGCAGAAATATTCACCATGTAAAAGTGGTAGTTTCTCACACCGAGGAACTACCACACCATTAGTTTTAGGTGTTGTTTTTCTTTTATTTCCATTTTGTATCTGATTTTCAAGCGTGCCGGCATTTTCTGAATTCCAGTGTTAGCATTAATTTCAGTTTCCATTTTCTACATTTACAGATTCTTCATTTTACCGCTTCATTATTATTATTATCATTGTTATTCTTTTTTATTGCATTAATTATTATTACTATTTTGTTTGTCAAATTTAATTTCTATGTCGTTTTTCATCGTAACTATAATTATTCACGCGTTTTTAATTAGTAACATGTCTGGCTAAATATTCTTGAGTCTGGTGTATGAGGACCGTTGTTGCCAACGGACTCGATAGAAAATAATAGTTGCAAATTTATGATTAGAATTTTGTTTTGGTTTTAATTCCCAAGTCTAATTTAAATAACCTTGTCACGAGAGTGAAAGATTATTTAACATGATTTTGTCACGAGAGTGAGAAATCAATTAAGGTTAGAGCCGACACTGCGAGAGCGTGGGGATCGAACCAGATAGTGGAAATTAGACAATAAATCTAAATACACCGAGAGCGCTTTAGATGCGTTTAATATATAATTGGCTTTCAAAATATATTTCTTAGTTACCGGGCGAGCGAGAGCAAAATCTTGGGACTAGGAAGTATGTCTTTAGTTAATAACATGATTGCGTGAGACAGAGTCTTTAAGTTAGTATATTCTACGGAACTAAGTTATAGTCGTTATTAGTACCCGTTTTCTATAAGTTCTTCAGGAACGCAGAAATCATATTCCGGTATCTCTTTATTATTATATTTTCTAAAGTCATTTTTAGTTTTAGTTCTTAATTTCCCGCAAAAATCCAATTATTCATTAGCCTTAGCATTACAAAGTAGCGATAGATTGCAGTAGGTTGACATTAGTCTATGTGGTTCGACAATCTTTTATATTACTTCGATATTTCTGTGCACTTGCGGACGCATCAATAATACGTGACAAGCATTAGTGATTAAGAGTTGTCAAAAGTTTTTAGAGTTGTTGTAGGTTTTAGAGTTAACTCACGTAGGGAGGTGAGAAGCTATGTATATAGTTTCTGCGTAAATGCGTTTTGTTCTCACTCAGCCTTAGAGTTGAGGTAGTTATAAGAGTTTATGGGACTGAGTCTTAGATCTTCAAGAAGTAACAACTACTTTCTGGAGGGGGGAAATGAGTAATTAATCCCATATTATTCAGGAGGGTGTGGTTAACTTTCTCCAGAATCCTTCTCTGCACTGTTGCAGACTTCGGACACGTCACTTTCCATATTCCCACACTTCAGGCATGTTATCTAGGAAATGGGCGGTGTATTCGAGGAACGAGTGCTGCATCCAGTAAACATGAAATATATATAATAAATGGGCTATTGAGATGCAATTTGGGCGGTATGTTATTTCCATTATGGGCCCTTCATAGATATACAAATACACAGTCCCTGAAGCACAAGGTGCTTGGAAAGGACGAAGTGATTTAGTCTTGCATTCTTCTCTTAATATGGATAAGTCCCTATGGTAGGCCTATGAAGATCCTCCTACGTACGTGGAAGTCCCTCGAGTCTAGGGAGAGTCATGTGAGTATAGCTTGAGGCATACCCCAGGTGTCAATGAGGTGAATTACCATACATCAGTCAACTGAGGGAAACCAAACATCGTTCAACTGAGGGAAATCGAGGGTCAATTGAGGAAAACATGTGTCGCATTGAATCCGGTCGATGATGATTTTCTATGGAGAGCAAATGTTGTCCTTACTCCTTACATGTGTCCCTAACGAGGGGAATCTTTCCCTTTTTCTTTAACTGTTGATATTTCTAGTGGGTGGCAGTAGGTTACCACTACGGTTGAACTTCCCCTCCTTATAAAAAGATTCCAACTTTCCTCCTTCAATCTTTTTTGCATTCTTGTTCTAAACTTCCATTCATGTTGTAAGTGTTTAGTTATTGGCATGTATTTTTGGTAAAACCAGGTGTGTGAATGTCATGACTGATGTCATAACATTCTGGGTTATTAGGTACTTTATGCAGAAAAAGAATGGCATACAGTAGCTGCTATTCATGAGTGTGTATCTGAGCATTTTGCAATGATCACATTTATTACTTTCTACCAAAATCAGTAAACAGGATTTCTGTTGTCATAACCAATGTTAAGACATCCTGTACTGATCTAACAGTTATGCAGTTTGGTTAATTCTGAGATTTTTCAGGAATTTGATTCATACTTTCCAGAACAGAATCTCACGTGGACTTTAGGTTAACCTAGCTCAACCCTAATCTGGTTGATAAAGTCTTGTGACCAAGTCTTGAGGTTAACCCTAATTAACCCTAGCTTTTCGTGGAAGCCCTAACTGAAGAAACAACTGCATATATATTCAACAGGAAAGCTATTGGAAAATCAACTCTTTGACAGAAGATCAACTAGGGGTTGTATAGTTTTAACTACTGTAATCCAAGCAAGTATCATTGTGATAAGTGACTTGGAGTAGGTTTTGATTGTAAGGGTTGTGTATCACTCGAAGCTTTGAAGCAAGAGTGTTTGTGTCACTTGATTAAAGCTTTGAAGCAAGGTCAAGTTAGGCTTATGTATCACTGAAAGCTTTGAAGCACGAGTGTTTGTGTTACTTGATTAAAAGCTGTGAAGCATAATCAAGTGTATGTTCTGAAGAGTGTCTTCATTATTTCATTAGTCAATTGTTTAGTATCACTGCTGTGATTGAGGGGGAGTGAGTAGGAACTCAGGTTTAAGTTGAACTTAGATTGAAGTTGCATTGGGTAGGTCTTAAGTGAAGGAGATAAACTGGTTGGTTTATTCCTGAATTAATATCTCTTATAGTGAATTTCCTCCCTGGTTTGGTAGCCCCCAGAGTAGGTGTTGTTTCACACTGAACTGGGTAAACAATTGACTGTGTTCTTCACTGCTTTTTGATTTACTGTCCTATAGAAAGTCAGATACGGTGTCATAACATTCACTGTGACATTGAGTATCTGTTGCCAGAATTTCAATTGGCATCAGAGCAGGCACCCTGCCTGTCTTACTGGGTGAGATCTAGGGATATCACTTTCTGGCGCTATGGACAAAGAAGGAGTTTTTGGAAACAGACCACCCATTCTGGATGGATCAAATTATGACTACTGGAAACCTCATATGATTGCCTTCTTAAAATCACTAGACAAAAAGGCTTGGAGAGCTGTTGACAAAGGATGGAACCATCCCACCATAACTGAGAAAGATGGGACAATCAGTCTGAAGCCTGAGGAAGAATGGAGCAAAGAAGAAGATGAGTTAGCCCTAGGTAATTCCAAAGCATTAAATGCCTTGTTCAATGGAATTGATAGAAACATATTCAGACTAGTACATCAATGTGAACTGGCCAAGGAAGTTTGGGACACTCTCAAAACTACCCATGAGGGCACATCCAAAGTAAAAATGTCAAGGCTTCAAATGCTGACTACCAAATTTGAGAACCTAAGGATGATGGAAGATGAAACCATTCATGAGTTTCACATGAACATCTTGGAAATTGCCAACACCTCAGGAGCATTGGGAGAAAATATGTCAGAAGAAAAACTGGTGAGAAAGATTCTCAGATCCTTGCCTAAAAGATTTGCAATGAAGGTAACTGCTATAGAGGAAGCCCAGGATATCAGCAAGTTGAAGGTGGATGAACTCATTGGGTCTCTCCAGACCTTTGAGATGGGGATCAGTGACAATGTTGACAAGAAAAACAAGAGCATAACACTTGTATCCAACACTGAAGATGAGAACAAGGAGGATGAAGAAGAAAATATTTTAGAAGCTATAGCCATGCTTGGAAGACAATTTAACAAACTCATCAAGAGAATGGATCCAAAGTCAAGGTCAAATGTTAAGAACATTCCTTATGACATTAACAGATCTTATGACTCCAGCAGAAGACCAAAGTCTGAAGAGAAGGGAAATCAAAGCAGAGGAATTCAATGCCATGGATGTGAAGGATATGGGCACATTCGAGTTGAATGTCCTACCTTTCTTAAGAAACAAAAGAAAGGAATGTCTGTTACTTGGTCTGACTGTGATTCCGAAAGTAATTCTGAAGAAGAATCTGCCAAACTAGTTACTGCACTAACTGGTATTTGTACCTCTGATAGTGACACTAGTGATGAGGAAGTGACATTTGAAGAACTGGCTGATACCTACAAGAAATTATGTATCAGAAGTGCTGAAGTCTGTCAGCAAAATGAGAAACAAACAAAACTCATAATAAAGTTGGAGGCTGAGAAAAGGGCAGACATTGAAACTATAAGTCATCTGGAAGGGGAAGTTTAAATGCTGAACTCAAAACTGGACCAGATGACCAAATCTGTCAAGATGCTGACAAATGGAACTGACAAATTGGAAGAAATCCTCCAGGTTGGACAAAATGTGGGAAACAAGTCTGGTCTAGGATTTGTGGCAGCAAAGAAAACTGGTACAGACAAGAAGATCAGGCCTGATAATCAAATGTCAAAGCAGATGTCACAACACATCACTCAACATCGGGAACAGAGAAATATGAAGAAAAAGTACCAAAGATGGAGATGTCATCATTGTGGGAGGTTTAGTCACATAAAGCCATTCTGCTTCAGATTGTATGGATACCCTAATCAGAACCCAGGTGTCAAACCTAAGTCTAACAAGGTACCACATACTCCACAGTGGAAGAAAAAGGCTACTGCCCTGATAGCCCACACTTCCCTTAGAGTCTCTGCAAAGGAAGACTGGTACTTTGACAGTGGATGTTCTAAGCACATGACTGGAATCAAGAACCTTCTCAATAATGTTAAACCTCACACCACTAGTTATGTGACCTTTGGAGATGGTGTTAGAGGAGAAATCAAAGGAGTTAGAAACTTGGATTGCCCTGGAGTTCCAAATCTAAATGAAGTATTGCTGGTAAAAGGCTTGACTGCTAATCTCATAAGTATCAGCCAATTATACGATCTAGGATTAAAGGTAAACTTCTCAAAATCGGAATGTCTTGTAACTAATGAGAAACAAGAAGTTGTAATGAAAGGAATCAGATCTAAAGACAACTGCTACTTGTGGGAGCCTGAGAACACTAATTACTCTATTGTGTGTTCTATTGCCAAAGAAGAAAAAGAAGTGAAACTGTGGCACCAAAAACTTGGTCATCTACATCTAAGAGGAATGAAAAGGATTATATCCATGGAGGCAGTCAGAGGGATTCCAAGACTGCAAATTGATGAAGGGAGAGTATGTGGTGAATGTCAGGTTGGTAAACAGACTAGGATGTCACATCCAAATTCAAGACATCTGACCACCTCTAAGGTTCTAGAACTCCTACATATGGATCTGATGGGACCAATGTAGGTGGAAAGTCTTGGTGGAAAAAGATATGCCTATGTTGTTGTGGATGATTTTTCCAGATTCACCTGGATTAACTTCATTAGTGAAAAATATGATGTATTTGAAGTTTTTAAAGAACTGTGCAAAAGAATTCAAAGAGAAAAGGAAGGATGCATTGTCAGAATCAGAAGTGATCATGGCAAGGAATTTGAAAACAGTAAATTTAATGAGTTCTGTTCCTCAGAAGGAATTAATCATGAATTCTCTTCTCCTATAACTCCTCAACAAAATGGATTTGTAGAAAGGAAAAATAGGACCATACAGGAATCTGCCAGAGCAATGATACATGCCAAAAGACTTCCTATTCATTTTTGGGCTGAAGCTATGAATACAGCCTGTTATGTCCATAACAGGGTCACCTTGAGAAAGGGAACCTCATCCACCATTTATGAACTCTGGAAAGGAAGAAAGCCAATAGTGAAGTACTTCCATGTATTTGGTAGCAAATGCTATATTCTGGCAGATCGTGAACAAAGGAGAAAGCTGGACCCTAAGAGTGATGAAGGAATATTTCTAGGATACTCCACCAACAGCATAACTTATAGGGTATTCAATTCCAGGACCAAAGTCATGATGGAATCAATAAATGTCATAGTTGATGATTATCATGAGGAAACAGATGTCCCTTGTAATGTTGAGACATTCTTTGAGACTTCAACTCAACAGAATGATCTACCTAACACCACTGCAGAAGACTCTGAATCAAAGGAAGCTAGCAAAAACCCTTCCATCAGAATTCAGAAAGATCATCCCAAAGAACTCATCATAGGAGATCCTAACAGTGGAGTCATTACAAAATCTAGAGAAATCATCTCAAACTCTTGCTTTGTGTCTAAAATTGAACCAAGAAATGTTAAGGAGACTTTAAATGATGAATACTGGATTGGAGCAATGCAAGATGAATTGAACCAATTCAAGCAACATGAAGTATGGGAGTTAGTTCCTAGACCAGAAGGAACAAACATCATTGGCACAAAATGGATTTACAAGAACAAATCAGATGCTGAAGGAGTTGTCACCAGGAATAAGGCAAGACTGGTTGCTCAAGGATACGCTCAAGTTGAAGGGGTTGATTTTGATGAGACCTTTGCACCTGTAGCCAGACTAGAATCAATCAGACTCCTATTGGGAATTGCTTGTCTCCTGAAGTTCAAGTTATTTCAGATGGATGTAAAAAGTGCCTTCCTAAATGAGTACTTAAATGAGGAAGTCTATGTGGAACAGCCTAAAGGATTTGTGGATCCAAACTATCCTGATCATGTCTACAAATTGAGGAAAGCTTTATATGGCCTGAAACAAGCTCCTAGAGCATGGTACGAAAGGTTGACAAAATTTCTCTCTGACAAAGGATACAGAAAAGGAGGCTTGGATAAAACCCTTTTTGTCAAAAATGAAGGAGGAAAGATAATGGTAGCTCAAATCTATGTTGATGACATAGTGTTTGGGGGAATGTCAGATCAAATGGTTAAACATTTTGCTGACCAGATGCAGGCTGAATTCGAAATGAGCCTCATGGGAGAATTGACCTACTTTCTTGGACTGCAAGTCACACAGATGGAAGACTCAATTTTTCTATCTCAAAGCAAGTATGCAAAGAACATTGTCAGGAAGTTTGGTATGGAGAATGCCAGTCACAAAAGGACTCCTGCACCTACT
Source organism: Vicia faba (assembly GCA_948472305.1). NCBI lineage: Eukaryota > Viridiplantae > Streptophyta > Magnoliopsida > Fabales > Fabaceae > Vicia > Vicia faba. The sequence goes on along the minus strand of OX451740.1, from coordinate 992,101,112 downwards.
CATTTAAAGCTATCCAAAGATTCAAGTGGGGTTAAGGTGGACCAAAGCTTGTACAGAAGCATGATAGGAAGTCTGCTGTACTTAACAGCCAGCAGACCTGACATTGCTTTTGCAGTTGGAGTATGTGCAAGATACCAAGCTGATCCTAAAGTCAGTCATATCAACCAAGTAAAGATAATTTTGAAGTATGTAAGTGGAACTTACAACTATGGCTTGCTGTATACTCGTGGTTGTGAACCAACTCTGACTGGTTACTGTGATGCTGATTGGGCTAGAAGTGCTGATGATAGAAAGAGAACCTCTGGAGGATGTTTCTTCTTAGGAAATAATCTGGTCTCCTGGTTCAGCAAGAAACATAATTGTGTGTCTCTCTCTACTGCTGAAGCTGAATACATTGCAGCTGGTAGTAGCTGTTCTCAAATGATCTGGATGAAACAGATGCTTACTGAGTATAATGTCACACAAGATGTTATGACATTGTACTGTGACAATCTGAGTACAATCAACATTTCCAAGAATCCTATTCAGCATAGCAGGACCAAGCATATTGACATTAGACATCACTTTATCAGAGACCTTGTAAAGGAGAAGACGATTAAACTGGAACATGTTGCCACTGAGTTACAGCTGGCTGACATTTTTACCAAGGCACTTGATGCAAATCAATTTGAAAATTTGAGGGGCAAGTTGGGTATTTGTCAACATGAGGAAATGTAGCAATTAATTTTTCTTAAAACAAGGGATGAAGGAGATTTTTGTGTTAAGTCTATTTTGATTGGGTTAATCATATGTTTTCCTATTTCTTTCAAAATTGTTAAGAAGTTGAATAGACACTCATTTACCTCCTTCCTCTCTCGGCTCTACAACAATCCCCATTCTCTCAATCAAAGATTTCTGTCTCGTTGTTACTGGTTTTCTAAGACTCTCAAAATGTCTCAACTATCCATGACATCATCCTCTTCCAAGACGATTGTTTCATCCACATCCTCTGATCAAGACCCTAGGGCAATCGCAACATGCATGGATTCTGAAGTACTGGAGATTAATCCTCTTAGAGAACTGGTAGTTAACCCCTCTAAGGTTAAAAAGCTGAGAACAAGGCATGCAGGAAGGTCTCAGGCTACTTCATCTGGTAATACCTCTAAACCATCATCTTTTGTTCCCTCAGAAATAGCAAATAGGGAAGGCACAACTTATGTTCATCAAGCAATAGCTAGACTTGTTACAAGAATTCTGAATGAAAACCACTATGTACCTGGCATTTCTGTCCCTTTAAATCAAGAATCTGCTAGTCCAAATGTGGAAATAAATCCAGATGTCTCTAAGAATGTTGAGACACTGGATGACAACATTCAGAAAACATCTGAAAATCTTGATGATATTCAGAACCCTTCAGAGAAGGATGTTGAACCACCGATTATTGATGTGGATGAAGAATACTCAGACAATGACCTAATTTCAAATATCAACCCTAGCATAGCTAGGAGAATGATGAACAGAAAAGGTAAGCAGGATGCTACAAAATGTCTGACCAAAGAGAAGACTGTTGATGTTGCTCACAAGAAAACCAAGTCTGAAGGCAAGACTGGTGTAGAAACTGTGAAGACTGGATCGTCCAAAGGGAAGGTGAAAACCCGAGTACATGCTGGTAGTCTCTCAAAGCCTGTGAGACAACCAATAGCAAAGAAAAGGAAAGAGCCTGAACCTTCTGATTCTGATGAGGAATCAGAATTTGAAGTTGATGCTGAAGACATTCCTCTCAGAAGGAAACTCCCTTCAAGCAAAATGGCTAAAGTTCCTGAAGTCCCCACTGACAACATTTCTTTTCACCACCCTGAAAATGCCAACAGATGGGAGTATGTTTGTTTGAAAAGAATAGCCTTGGAAAGAGAACTGAACAATGGTGCCATGGAATGTAAGGAGATCATGGACCTAATCAAAACTGCTGGACTAATGAATACTATGGTAAAGTTTACCAATTGCTAAGAAAATCTTGTCAAAGAATTCATAGTGAATTTATCTGATGGATGTGCTGATGGAAGGTCAGCTGACTTTAAATGTGTCTATGTGAGAGGAAGAAAGGTTAATTTCTCTCCCTCTGAAATAAACAAATTCCTTGGAAGACCAGATGATGCTTGCACTGAACTAGAGGTTACTGACAACCAAGTATGCCAAACCATCACTGCAAATCAAGTCAAGAGCTGGCCCTTAAAAGGCAAGCTGAATGCAAGCAGGCTAAGCATGAAATTTTCCATCCTGCACAAGATTGGTGCATCCAACTGGGTTCCTACCAACCATAAATCAACCATCTCTACAGGATTGGGAAGATTCATTTATGTTGTTGGAACCAGGACAAAATTTGACTATGGCAGATATATCTTTGATCAGACTTTAAAACATGCTGGAAGCTATGCTGTTAAAGGCCCTATTGCCTTTCCCTCCCTCCTATATGGTATTGTCCTTGCTCAGTATCCTGACATTCTAGTGGAAAGAGATATTGTATGCAAAAAAGCCCCTGCTCTTGGGTTGCACTATAAGCTATTTCAGGGAACTCATGTTCCTGACATTGTCATGACATCAGCTGATACATCAACTGTCAAAACCCAGTCCAAGACATCTGATGTTATAGATGTGCTGAAGGAAACCTGCAAAGAGCTGGAGACAAGGAAAAGGACTCTTGAGAACCTAATTTCCATATTAGAACAGGAGGAGACTGAAGGACAAAGAAGGGAAGAGGATGCTGTTGAAGATCAGCTTAATGCTGAAGAAAGTGCCTCCTCTGAAGATGACAGTGCTTGAAGTTCCATGGAGTTGTCAAGCTTGCTGCTGGTACCTGTTGCTGCAAGTGATTTCAGATTTTTTGTTGTTTTTATTACTCATTTTGGATGACTGTATAACCTATAAGTACATGTATCTTTGGCCTATTTATGGCTAAAGAGGGGGAGAAGATTTTGTGTTAATTACTTGGTAGACATTATTTTTTCTGCAGACATATTATTTCTGCTGCTCTCTATTCTCTGATTGTTTAGGGGTTTTAGCCAAAAATTTGCCAAAGGGGGAGTTTGTAAGTGTTTAGTTATTGGCATGTATTTTTGGTAAAACCAGGTGTGTGAATGTCATGATTGATGTCATAACATTCTGGGTTATTAGGTACTTTATGCAGAAAAAGAATGGCATACAGTAGCTGCTATTTATGAGTGTGTATCTGAGCATTTTGCAATGATCATATTTATTACTTTCTACCAAAATCAGTAAACAAGATTTCTGTTGTCATAACCAATGTTAAGACATCCTGTACTGATCTAACAGTTATGCAGTTTGGTTAATTCTGAGATTTTTCAGGAATTTGGTTCATACTTTCCAGAACAGAATCTCACGTGGACTTTAGGTTAACCTAGCTCAACCCTAATCTGGTTGATAAAGTCTTGTGACCAAGTCTTGAGGTTAACCCTAATTAACCCTAGCTTTTCGTGGAAGCCCTAACTGAAGAAACAACTGCATATATATTCAACAGGAAAGCTATTGGAAAATCAACTCTTTGACAGAAGATCAACTAGGGGTTGTATAGTTTTAACTACTGTAATCCAAGCAAGTATCATTGTGATAAGTGACTTGGAGTAGGTTTTGATTGTAAGGGTTGTGTATCACTCGAAGCTTTGAAGCAAGAGTGTTTGTGTCACTTGATTAAAGCTTTGAAGCAAGGTCAAGTTAGGCTTATGTATCACTCAAAGCTTTGAAGCACGAGTGTTTGTGTTACTTGATTAAAAGCTGTGAAGCATAATCAAGTGTATGTTCTGAAGAGTGTCTTCACTATTTCATTAGTCAATTGTTTAGTATCACTGCTGTGATTGAGGGGGAGTGAGTAGAAACTCAGGTTTAAGCTGAACTTAGATTGAAGTTGCATTGGGTAGGTCTTAAGTGAAGGAGATAAACTGGTTGGTTTATTCCTGAATTAATATCTCTTATAGTGAATTTCCTCCCTGGCTTGGTAGCCCCCAGAGTAGGTGTTGTTTCACACTGAACTGGGTAAACAATTGACTGTGTTCTTTACTGCTTTTTGATTTACTGTCTTATAGAAAGTCAGATACAGTGTCATAACATTCACTGTGACATTGAGTATCTGCTGCCAGAATTTCACATGTAATCAAGTGCTCTTATAGGTGTAGAGTGCATTCATTTCGTAAGTTCTTGGTAGTGATTGTAGGTATGATTCCACTCTTCCTTTGTCTCTCTATTCTTATAGGTACTTATTAGATTTTGAAACGTTTAAGGAGTGATTGTGGGATAACATAGTGAATTAGGCCTCAAGGGTCGTGAGAGTGCTAATAGTTATGATAATGATTTTCTTGTTCTTCTTTTTCTTACTAGGAATTGATGGAAGAAATGGATGCTAAATGTTTCAAAGTCCAAGACTTTGAGTCTTTGTATTACAACAAGGATGGTATCACTATTTTTCAGTGAAAAATACAACTTTCCAATACTGGACATGAGGACGATGTGATCTTGGAACCATGTTCTGAAGCAGAGGGGGGCAATATGGTTGTCTTAGATTGGCTCTCATGCCTCTACTTCTACCTACATCTCTCTATTATCCATGATTTAGGGGTTTTGATACCTTTCACGATATTTGATGTCGAGTTTCTAGTGACTGTAAATGTTGCTCCTTCTCAGGTTATACACAATGTTTGGGGTACCTTTAGGGCGTTCAAAATTATATGTCGGTGGTTATGAGTCCTTCCCACTACAGGGGTATTCTTATCATTCTATGGCATCAAAATCAATGCCAAAATTGGATGGGTGACCTTATGTAGTCTTCCATGAAGAAGATTTCAAAAATCCCACTTAAAACTTACAAGGACCGAAAATATAAGCTTGTGATGGTCAGAGGGAAAAATTGTGCCTCCATGCTCACGATTCGGACGATAAGCACCGATCGTTCCCCCTGTCTTGAATGGGTGATCCGGAAATGATCATCGACTTTGACTTTGATGATCTTACCACAAATGTGTGAGAGATGGTTCATTTATTGAGCAATTTCAGGTTCTTGAGCTCTCGTGCCCTAATCACTCTAAATTAAGGAAACAATAGCGGGATAGATCAATACTTAGGTGAGTTTATGGATGGGGAAAACCCTTGATTTGAGGTTGTTTATTCTTTAATCCATCTTTATATTTTTCTTGTATAATAAATGTCTATATTGAGACGAAGGTGCGCCTAGCTAGGAAGAAGTACAAACATAGATTGATAGACAACCCTATAATTTCCCCCGACATCGTAATGATAGTGGAGGGAAAAAGGAGTGGCGAAGACCATGCCTTGGGTGCTGCCCGCCCTTCTAAAATCTAGAAGAAATGAGAAAACCCTTCATAGGTTCCTAAATATGGTCAAATAACGACTGGTGAAGAAGGTAGAACTAAGTGGAAGCCCTTGCTAATGAAGAATAATTCTACCTCCAACCTTCTTTGTTGAGTGAACCTTTGTTCAATGCCATCAGGTTTCTTAGGAGTCACCTCCCTTTTCTTGAGAACTTACTTATTTATTATAAGAGTCTTCATGATAATCTGCCCCTCGACTTATTGAGGATGGCCGAAAATCAACTACGAAGGGGCCTTATGATATATCGGGTCCATAGGGAGATGTATATTCAAGTTGTTGGTGAATTTAAATCTAAACATGAAATGACCCAAGGGAGAATTGCCTAGTGTGATACGATGGGAGAACTGACTTGGAATGTTTGTGTTTTATCATAAATGTTGTGGTTAGCAAGAGTCGCCACCGACTTTTATTTTATCCAAAAGGAAAGGTGGAAAAGAACAGGAAATACCTTTGAGATTATTTCTTGAGTTCGGGGGATAGATTATGAAAAGGGAAGGTATTAGCACCTTTTTCATCCATAGTCATCTATGGGCTCTTAGTTGCTTGCTAGATCACTTGCTTTTGTTTGAAAATATACTTTGTGTGGTTTTTGAAAGTATTTTGAAAAGGCGCCTTCGTTTAGGCAAACTTTGTAATAGTTCTCGTTCGTAAGAACATATACAAAGTGTTTGACTTTTGAAAATGCTTCATGTTTGGAAGATGTTTTGAAAGTGTTTGGTGTTTGTTTTGAAAATAAGCAAGGATGTTTATTTTGAAAATGAGCAAGCAACTAGGAACAATCTACCTACTCAAAATTATTTGTTCATTTCTTCCTTTCCTTTGATATTTCTATCTTACCATTGATTGGTAAGAAGCTTTATCTTTGGATGTAAAGGAACGGGCGTGGGTCATCATATAGTTATGCTAGCAATGTTGTAAGATGTCTTAGCATTTCTCTTTGAGGGACTAAGATCATTTTGAAAGGCAACATTTATAGCGTCATCGAGAGACTATGATCTTGTATTTTTTATTGCTTTTTGCTAAGACATCTCACATGCATAACATGGCCATTTTTGTAAGGCAACAAAGTGGAATTACCCTAAGGGTGTAAGTGTGCAAGTGTGTTTGATTTACATGTATTGTTTATCTTGAATTAGGGTTTACTACTTGTTGATTTTAGTCTTTCTATACAAACCCTAATTACTAACATTTATATAAAGCGATAAATTGCGAAAAGTAAAATTACTACGCTATTACATCATTAAGGGAGGGGGTATACAAATTTACAAATGGGGATTTGTAAGAAAATTAAACATAATTAACTATTACAACCATATTGAATAATGTGCAAGAATTTGAAAAGAAAATAATGCAAGAATGTAAATGGAAAAAGAAATGATTTTTGTTTGGTTTTTATGAAAGGATTTAGTTTTGACCTAATTAAGAAAATGATTAATTAAAATAAAATTAAAACTAAACTAATTAAGAAAGAAATTAAGTTAGAAAGAATTTTTTAGGGTTTTTTAGAAAAGGTTTTAAGTTTAATAAAAATAGTATGGAAATTAATTAATTAAAAGAAAACCTAAATTCTAAGTTAATTTTAATTAAAAAAAGAGAATAACTAAACCTAAATCTAATTATTAATTTAATAAGAAAAAGAAATTAAGTTTTTTATAAGAAAAATGTTTTTTGTCTTTAAAGGAATAAAATATATAGAATACAAATAATAAATAAAAATATTTTTTGGAATTTTTAATATGAAAATAATAAAAAAAATATAAAGAAAAAGTAAAAATAAAATAAAAAAAATATATTAAAAAAAGTTTTATGAGCTGACACATGAGCTTATGTATTGGCTCATGCATGTTTCGTATTGGCTCATGTGTCGGCTCATGTATGTTTCTTGCTCTTGGAAATCAAAACAACTCAGTATGAGTCGACGCATACTGGTTTCGTGTCAACTCAAACCATTTCGTATCGATGCATACGTGTTTCGTGTCGACTCATAACCTGTTTTGAACATAATATGTGTCGACTCATAGCATTTCGTGTCGATGCATAACTGTTGTTTTTTTTCTTTTATCACTATTTTGCTACATGTAAAAGTTAATTCTCAATATATGGTTAGTGAAAATGAAAAGCAAGCATATGGTTAGCTTCAAGGCAATGATATCTACGTTTTATCTTCACAAATGAACCATTAATGATGCTTGTATGAAGAGTTCAAAGTCAAGAAAACTTACCTTGAAACTGAAATTTGTGCTTTGAGTTTGAGCTGCTGTATGTGCTTTTGTTGAGCTTGGGAAGTGATGATAGTGATGTTACAGAAGTTGTTTTTGTGTTTGAACAACTTCTATATGATTTATATGGAGTGTTTGAATGGTTTGTTTGGAGAAAACTTGCAAGGTAGGAGATTCAGAGATTTGGACTTCAAAGCTCAAAAATGAGGGTTTTGTGGACAATTCTGGTATTTGACAACAAAAATGATTTTGAGTGTTAGTTTCCCCTTCTTTTTTCTGACCTCTTTCTCTTGCAATTGGCCTCTCTATTTATAGAGAAGGTTTGAGACTTCAAACAAATCAGATTTTGAATCACATGTTATGGCTATCTTGCTTGTTTTTGAAGCTAGCATGAAGAACATGTTTCCAATGCTTGTACCAAGCTATCTAAAGTTCTTAATCACTTTAAACATGTTTTTTCTGACTTATATAAGTTGAGTGTGATTAGAACAACAAGTTAGAGTCTCAAGAAATTGACTTTATGATTAAAGTGAACTTTGCAAGAATGACAATGGTGCCTTTGTGCTAAAAATGGAAAGATGCAATGGATAATACTTGAACCACTTGGATAATGGTTCAATCAATTATGTAAACATCTGATTATGGATAGATTTGCAAGTCAAGAGGCTTGCAAATTGAATATTATGCAGCATGGCTAAGATTTTGGTTCCTTGTTCATCACAAATCTGCCTTGTAAATCAAGAATGAATGTCCAACTTCAGATCCTTGAATCTCCTAGCTCAAATATGATAAATTCATGTTCTTAGATGTTTTGGAAATCTTGAAACACCCTTTATAACTTTCATGTTGGCCATTTTGACAAAATCATCTTGTAACTATGGGAAAAAATTCCAAGAAGTTGGAATAAAATCCTGACCAAAACTGCTGAAAATTTCTCTAAGTGTGTATTCAAAAATGCCATGACTTCATGAATTTATAATTAAAAATCCAAGCATTTCTAGAAAAATTCCTGCCCTAAAAAGTTTTAGATCTCATTTATATCTACAACTTTCATGTTGGAAGTTTTCCTTGAATCATCTTGCATCATGGTGAAAAGTTGGCATGAAGAAATGAAATTATCATGTATAAAAAACACTTAGAAAAATTTCTAAGTCTTGAAGAGTTTGAATTTTCACATTGACTTTTGACTTTCTTGATTTCTTGATGATCAAGTTTTTATATTTTTGAATGTCTTGATGAATTTTGATCTTTGAGACTTAATGTTGACCAAAAAGTCAAAGTTTGACTTTTGGTGCTACAATTGACTTTTTCATCAGTACAACTAATTTTTGGTCTCTTGGTCAATTGACTGAGAAGACTTGAAACTTAACATGAGCATTCTTGAAGGTCCATAATGATCCATGAACGTTACTTGAAGTATTAGAAGTCCAATTGTCCTTATGCAAATTCAAACCCTAATCTTAAGGTATCAGTGTTGAGGAGGTGGCTTGACCTAGTCAATACTGGTGCAAGCTTGAGCTTTCGCAGATATTTGTGAGAAATGTCTTGAGAAATGAGAGGGAAAATTTTGGGGTACAACAGTTGCCCCTGTTCAATCTTCTTAAACCTGAAGAGTTAGATTGGTGAGTCTTCCATTCGTGACTTGAAGGTGAAAGATGATTGAACACTAGAGTGCCCAAAAATTTGCACTCGATGATGCGGTGGTTGATTGTGTATGGAATGGGATTAAAGATGCCATTTGGAGAGATGATGGAAATTTGTTGGAGATGGGCTTATAGATGCCATCTAGAGTGACTGTGGAGGGTATCAGGATAAATCTTTTGGTTGATTTATACTGAAATAATAGATGCCATTTTCCTGTTTTGAACTGGAAGAGATAAATCTAACAAGAAGAGGCCTTGGATTCGCCTGTTATTAACTGGAAGAAATGAATCTATCCAGAAGAGGGCTTTTGGTAGCCGGTGTAGGGCTGCTTTATGAGACATATGAGGGGGAAGTCTGGGTAGGGCTGCTTCAGGATGAGCCCGTGTAAAACTGCATATGGAAATGTAGAGAAGGAACTTGGGTAGGGTTGCTTCATGATGAGTCTGTGTGAAACTATATCTGGAAATGAATAAGAATGAACCTGGGTAGGGTTGCTTCATGATGAGTTTGTGTAAAACTTTATCTGGAAAATAGAAGGAACCTGAGTAGGGTTGCTTCATGATGAGTCAGTGTAAAACTTCATTTGGGAATGAGAAGGAACCTGGGTAGGGTTGCTTCATGATGATTCTGTGTAAAACTTTATCTGGAAAGGAGAAGGAACTTGGGTAGGGTTGCTTCATGATGAGTCCGTGTAAAACTTCATCTGGGAATGAGAAGGAACCTGGGTAGGGTTACTTCATGATGAGTCTGTGTAAAACTTTATTTGGGAATGAGAATGAACCTGGGTAGGGTTGCTTCATGACGAGTCAGTGTAAAACTTCATCTAGGAATGAGAAGGAACCTGGGTAGGGTTGCTTCAATGATGAGTCAGTGTAAAACTTCATCTGGAAATGTATGAGAAGGAACCTATATAGGGTAACTTCATGATGAGTCCATGTAAAACTTCATCTGGAAATGTATGAGAAGGAACCTCTGTAGGGTAACTTCAGTTGGTCGTGCGGATAATTGTCCTGTTTGGTTTCAGGTATTAATCTCTGACCTGAGAAAGAAAGATAGTTTTCCTGGCTTGTTACAGGTGTTAATCTTCAATCTCTTCATGTAGATAGTTTCCCTGGCTTATTACAGGTATTAATCTACAATATGTCGTCCACAGATGGTTTTCATGGCTTGTTACAGGTATTAATCTGGAACTTGAAAAGGTTGGTCGTTGAGATAGTTGTCCTGTGTGGTTTCAGGTATTAATCTTTGACCTGAGAAAGAAAGATATTTTTCATGGCTTGTTTCAGGTTTATCATGGAGGTGACTTCCAGGGCACTGGATCTGGATTGATGTTGATCATATGGTTGAGAAGAGGGGCGCACCATGTATGCTATAGGCTTGCTTGCACAAAATCTATAAAGAAAATATGAAAAAAATACAAAAGGGGGTTCACATTGGTTCAAACCCTCGCCCTTTAGGTAAGAAGTGACTTAGTACGCGCGCGCTTGCCACTTGGATGGCTGTTTCATCCGGTCATATAACCAAACCATAAATATATAAAATAAAACAAACCCTGAGGCTTACTTCATCTTCTTCCTCGCGCCTATGGCTGAAACACCATTTTTGAATCTTGTATCTCTCTCATTTCTCAACCAAATTCAAAAATGTAAACATGAAAGTTATGTATTTTTTCCTCACGAATCCAACCATATAACTTATATAAGTTAAATGTCAAAGATGAAAACTAATTTTTCTGGCCCTAAATTGAAACCTAATTTTCTCAGAAATTTCAAATCCAAAATTCTCTATACATAGTCAATATAAATGAGAACTATGAACATGGTTAGCTTTAGAGTAAAGATATCTACATTTTATCTTCACAAATCAGGATCAAATGATGCTTGTATGAAGAGATAGAAGTTTTAAAACTTACCTCTTGCAGCTAGAGTCGTGAATGGAGTTTGAGAAACTTTTGAGATGGCCTGAGGATCTGTTTAGCTTGCCTGGACCTCCTTGAGTGTATTCCAACTTCTACTTTGCCTTAAAAGTCCCTGAATCTCTCTACTCAAGTCAACCCGAAAGCTTGATGTTTAAAATTGGTGGATAGTGATGGAGGAGTTACAGTCTTGAAACAGAGGCCTGGATTACTTTGGTATGATGTATAGAAGGTGTTTGAATGATTGGTTTTCAAAACGCACGAGTGGAAATGAAGATGATGATTTTTGGCTTAAAACTGTCAAGTTAGGCAGTTTTGTGCAGCAATGGTGTTTTGGAGAGTTTTACGGTCTTCAAGCCCGTGTGTTAGCTTGCAAATAGTGTATGTACTTATAGACAAGAGGTTTTGAGGCTTGAAATAACTCAGAAATTGAAATCACACGTTATGGCTTGGTTACTTTATTTTGAAGCAAAGTTGACAAACATGGTTTCAATATGAAGTACAAGGATTTGTAGGGTGGTTAGCAGGCTGTAGAATTGTTTCTTCTTGCTTTTAAATGTTTTTGAGTCAGAAACAACAATGTATGGGCTCAAGAAGAGTTGACATTGTGATTAAAGTCACTTTTCCAAAATGGAAGTGGTGACTTTCTTCTCAAAATGGAAATGCAACTTAGATAATGGCTCAAATGCTTGGACAATGGCTCTATCAGTTGTGTAAACATTAAATTATTGAGTTATTAGAAATTTTAAAGCCTGCAAAGCAAGATTTGTGCAACATGCTTGAATATTGGATCAAGTGTTCTTCACAAAATGGCTTGTAATTCAAGTTTGAAAACCCTAACTTCTTGCCTTCGATTCTCCTTGCTCAAGAATGATCTCAAGGAGTTATTGGACATTTTAGAAATATTGAAATGTTATCTAGAACCCATATTTGAATTTCTTTTGAATATTCCCCTTGGAACTATGTGAAAAATTACCATGAAGTTAGGTCAAAAATCTGCCTAATTAGGGCAAAATTTCACTAAGTCGTTTTTAATTCATGAGCATGTATTCACAAAATTATAACTTGAGATATAAGAATTTTTAGGAGAATTTGTATGGATGAAAGTTTTATATTTCATGTAGGTCTACAAATTTCATGTTGGAAGTTTCCTTTGAATCATCTTGCATCAAGGTGAAAATTTGGCTTAAAGTTATGAAAAAATAAGAAAATTTTCATACTTAGAAAAATTTCTAAGTTAAGAAATTTTAACATTTCAAGATGAAATCTTGATTTCTTGATGAACAAGTTTCATATTTTGGCATGTTTTGATGAATCATGATCCTTGGCACTTGAATTTGACCAAAAAGTCAAAGTTTGACTTTTCAATATACATTTGACTTTTGATCAGTTGACTGCAAAATTCATCTATCAATCTAATGGATTTGTAATGTTTTGAATCATGTCATTAGGTCAAAATGATGAAAATGGACTCTTGAGAACCTTCCTTAAACCATTTTACCATTTGCTAGGTCAAAAATCAGAAATTCCCCTTTCCCAGTCAAAACCCTAATTTGACCATTTTGCCCTTTTGGAGATTTGATCAAATTTCTTGAGTAATTATGGTCCAAACTTGATCAAATGATACATATGGGTTTAAAATTTTGATGTGGATCAAAAATTATGAATTTTGACTGTAAATTGGCCATGGTTGACTTTTCCCCCAATACAGCTGATTTTTAGGTCAATTGTTCAATTGACTGATCAAAAGTATGATCCAAGGCCTGAAACTTGACATGAGTAATCTTGGGGGTCCATAATGGTCCATGAAAGTCATATGAAGCATTGATATTCAAAAAATCCTGGTGCAAACTCAAACCCTAATTTTGGTCATCAGTGCATGGGGAGGTGTCTTGAGCTGATCAAACCCTAGTGCAGTCCTAAGCCCAATGAGATCTTGTGAGAAGATTCTTGATAAGTGAGATGGAAAATTTTGGGGTACAAAACAATGCATTAACGAAACAGAGTTTGACATTAATAGATAAGCGTTTGAACAAGAAAAATAAATTAAAATTGAAAATTCAAATGAACAAAAGCCTCTTTGTCTGAACTTGTCACTTCAGGTGGTGAGTCTTTGAGGGATGGCAGAAGAATTTAGTCTGGCCATCTTGTGTAAACTCCAGCACTCCTTCGTTGATCAAGTCTTGAATCTTATTTTTCAATGCCCAACAGCTATTTGTATCATGTCCTAGACTATTGGAATGGAATGCACACATTGTATCAGGATGATAGTTAGGAGCGAAGATATTGGGATTTCGAGGAGGATCCCTCAATGTAATCAACTCCAATTTTAAGATGTGTTACAATAATTGGGCCAATGACATGTTGACGTTAGTAAACTGTCTCCCAGGCTTATCTTGCCTTTGCTGATTTTCCTGTTGACGTTGATGAGGTTGTTGTTGGGCCTGTGATGTGGCGGAAATTCAGAATGGTCTGTTTTCCCTTGAACCAGCTTCTTGTCTCATGGGCGGATGAGTAGTGACTTGATCCCCAATCTTGACCATTTGTTTCATACAGTTGCAACCGTCTTGATGAAGTTGGTTGACAAGGGCTCTCAACTCTTCTTATCCTTGAGCCAGGTTTTGGATAAGAGTCATCTGGCCCACCAGTTATCCCATCATTTGGTCCTTTATTATGGCTATCTCGGTTTGTAGCCGCTCCAACCGGTCATCTCTGTCGTCCCTAGAGTTTCCCATGATCATGCCCCTGGTGAGGAGCTCCTTCACCTCTTCTTGTCCCTTAGATAGGTTTAAGAACATCTTTTGAAGTTCAGCATTTTGAATCTGAATGCTCTTGATGGTCTGTTCTAAGGCCAACCTTACTGAAATAAACAGTAAGAAGATAAGGAAACTTGTACGGGAAAACCTGTTATGATGACATGCATGATATGTGGATGCAATGTTTTCAAGTATCTCGCGGGGTAAACACAAGAATATGTTAGAATTTGAACGTTGATCAACAGATTTGATTGGAAAACTTTATATCGGTGGGTGTCCTTCCACGAGAATCAAGCTCACCGTGTCAAGTGGGCCGTAGCCCTTGACTCAAGTTACCGTGCTTTGGTCTTGACGGTGTTTGGTTAGAGGAAAAATAAATCCTCTTTCCCCTTGTTGTACCCCAAAATTTGTCCTCTCATTTATCAAGTAATTTCTCACAAGATCTTCTTTGGTTCAAGATTGCACTATGGTTGATCAGCTCAAGACACCTCCTTAAGCATTGATGACTGAAATTAGGGTTTGAGATTTCACAAGGATAATTGAACTTTTAATGCCTCATATGACTTTCATGTATTATTATGGACCCTCAAGATTGCTCGTGTCAAGTTTCAAGTCTTGGATCACATTTTTGCTCAGTCAATTGATCAGTTGACCTAAAAATCAGTTGTATTGGGGAGAAAAGTCAACTATGGCCAATTTACACTCAAACTTCATAAATTTTTTTATCCATATCAACATTGTGAACTCCTATATGTCATTTGATCAATTTTGGATCACAATTCGTCAAGAAATTTGATCAGATCATCAAAAGGGGCAAAATGGTCAAAATTAGGGTTTTGACTGAGAAAGGGCAATTTCTGATTTTTGGCCTAGCAAATGGTTAATTGGTTTGAGACATGATCTCAAGGTTTCAAATGCATCATTTTTGAACTAATGTTATGACTCAAAACTTCCCTCAAGATCAATTGATTGATAGTTGATTTTCAGTCAATTGATCAAAAGTCAATTGTACACTAAAAAAGTCAAACTTTGACTTTTTTGGTCAAAATCAAGTGTCAAAGATCACAATTCATCAAAACATGTCAAGATATGAAACTTTTTCATCAAGAAATAAAAAAGTCAAGATTTCATTTTGAAAAGTCAAAGTTTCCAAACTTAGAAATGTTTCTAAGTGTTGAAAACTTCATATTTTTTCATAACTTTGAGCCAATTTTTCACCATGATGCAAGATGATTTAAAGGAAACTTTCAACATGAAAGTTGTAGATCTCAATGAGATATAAAACATTTCTTAACACAACTCCTCCTAAAAATGCTTGGATTTCAAGTTATTAATCCATGAAATCATGGTCATGAAACTAAAACACTTAGTGAAATTTTGAGCATTTTAGTCAGGATTTTGACCTAACTTCTGGGTCAAGTTTCATATATTTCCAATTGGATTTTGAAAAAGAGATTCAAGTATGGGTTGTAGAGCACATTAAAAGATTTCTAAATGTCCAAGAACTCCTTGAGATCATTTTTGAGCAAGGAGAATCGAAGGCCAGAAGTTAGGGTTTCAAGTTGTTTTACAAGGCAGAATTTTGTGATGAACATGAACCAAATCCATAGCCATGCTGCATAATCCCACTTTTCAGGCCCTCTAACTTGTGTATCTATCCTTAATCATAAGATTACACAAACTTTATGGCTATTATCCATTAAATCCAAGCTTTGTCTAAGTTAAGTTTCCATTTTTGGAAGAAAGGCAAGACTTCCATTTTGGAAAAGTATGCTTTTGCAAATGTCAACCCTTCTTGAGCCTCTCAATGGATCCTTCTGCGCAAACAACATCTACAAGTCATAAGCAAGTTTGCTTAAAGCTCAACCACTCTACAATAGCATGGTACAAGCTTTGGGAAGATGTTTGTCATGTTTGCTTCAAAAACAAGTAAAGGTTTTACAACATGTAAATTCAAATTCTGACTTGTTGTAGAACACAAAAGCTCTTGCCTATAAATACATATACTATTTACAAGCTAACCCACGCATGTACAAGCCCTTAAACTCACTCAAACCCTCACAAACTCAGATTGCACACAAAACTCCATTTTTGTGCAAAAACTGACCTTACACTCCCATCTCTCAAATTACTCGTGCGTCTCCTCTACAAATCATTCTAAAAGTTCCTAAACATCATCCACAACTCATACCAATACCTGTTACAATTCTGTAACTCCATTTCCACCATTGTCCAAACTCAAAAACAGGGGTCTACAACTTGACTTCTCCAGAACTCCTCGGCCACTTTCAGCTCAAGCCAAGTATCACATTAGCTTCCTGGGAACTTGAGGAAGCTAACCCAATCACTAGAACTCATTAAAAGCTGCTCAAACTCAAAACACGATACCCTTTTGCAAGGTAAGTTTTCTGACTTTTGAACTATTCATATAGGCATCGTTAGGCTTCCATTTTCAAAGATAAAATATAGATACCATTGCCACGAAGCTGTACATATCCATAGTTTGCATTTATATGGCCTGAGCTTAGATAATTTTGGAGTTGAAGTTTATGAAATTTTTAGGTTTTAAATTAGGGCCAGAAAAATTCTCACTCATCTTGGATTTATAGCTTTAGTTATTTATATGGTTGGATTCGTGGGAAGAAATGCCACAAATTTCATGTTTGTACTTTCTATTTTTGTTGAGAGATGAACAAGTTACAGGTGCTCTGGCTGGCTGAAGGTTGAAGATGAAGTACAGGCCTTGGAAGCATTATATGTTATGTATTTATCATTTCATTTTAATAAACAGATGTATAGTCACTCCAGTGGTAAGGCAGTGCGCTGGTAACAAAGAGGGCGTGGGTTTAACACCCAGCGTGCTACCTTTTGTTCATTTTCCATATTTTCACTCTTTTTTGTCACAAACGCACATGCCCGGGCCTCATTGCAGTGGGTCTTGGTCCTTTGTTGGCTTCTAACCCCTGGCCCTGCTTCAGCACCCCCAGGTCATTTATTTTTTTATTTTATTTTATTTTTATTTTTTTAGTTTATTTCACTTTCATATTTTCATTTTATTATTTTCATTACTAATATTATGTTTTTTATTATTAATAGAAAAACCCAAAAAAATATTTATTTTATTATTTATATACTCATATTTTATTTTTCTTTATAAAAATTAAAAAGAATAAATACAATTTTCTTAACAAATTAAATTATTTTTTTAATTTAATATTTAGATAATTAGGTTTAATTATTATATTATATTATTTTCTTGTAATTTAAAATTAATTTAGAATTTAGGTTTATTTTAATTAATTAATTTTCATGTATTTTTATATTATTCTTAAAACCTTTTCATAAAAAATCCTTGTTTTAGTTAATTTCTTTTTTTAATTAGTTTAAGTTAATTTTATTTGATTTTCATTAATTATTTTTCTTAATTAGGTTTAGGTTAAAATCCTCTCATAAAAATCCAAACAAAAATCATTTCTTTTTTCCATTTTTTGCATTCATGCATTTTATTTTCAATTTTGTACAATATTCAATATGGTTGTAATAGTTAATTAGATTTAATTTTCTTGCAAAATCCCCATTTCTAAATTTGTACGCCCCTCCCCTATTAATGTAATAGCTTAGTATTTTTATTTTTCGAAATTTAATGCTTTATATATAAATGTTAGTAAATTAGGGTTTGTATGGAAAGATTAAAATCAACAAGTTAGCAAACCCTAACTCAAGACAAAACAATGCATGTAAATCAACACACTTGCACACTTACACCCTTAGGGTAAATCCACTTTGCCGCCTTATAAAATGGCCATGTTATGCATGTGGGGTATCTTAGCAAAAACAAATCAAAAATACAAGATCATAGTCTCTCGATGACGCTATCAAAATTGCCTTTAAAAAATGATCTTAGTCCCTCAAAGAAAATGCTAAGATATCTCACAACATTGCTATCATGGCTATACAATAATCCACGCTCGTCCCTTTACATCCAAAGATAAGGTTACTTACCAATCCATGGTAAAATAACAATGTCAAAGGAAAGAGGAAATAAACAAGAAAGACTTTTGAGTTGGTAGAATGTTCCTAGTTGCTTGTTAATTTTTAAACCAAAACATCCTTGTTATTTTCAAAACAAACACCAACACTTTCAAAAATATCTTTCAAAACTTAAAACATTTTCAAAAGATCAACAGTTTGTATACATTCTTACGAACGAGAATTATTACAAAGTTTGTCTAAACGATGAAGCCTTTTCAAAAAAACACACAAAGCACATTTTCAAACCAAAGCAAGTGATATAGCAAGCAACTAATATCCCATAGATAACTATGGATGAAAAGGGTGCTAACACCTTCCCTTTTCATAATCTACCCCCCGAACTCAAGAAAACATCTCTAAAGGTCTTTCATGTTATTTTCAGCCTTTCCTTTTGGATAAAAGAAAAGTCGGCGGCGACTCTTGCTATCCACAACAATTACGATCAAATGCAAAACAATCAAGGTAGTTCTCCCACCGTGTTACAGAACTAGCTACTCTATTGGGGAATCTTTTAAAAGTGGGGTTACCTTAGGGCTAGATCATATTTACTTGCTTTCATTGTTTGATTTGTTTTCTTTATATTTTGGTTCTTTGTTTGGGTTTGAATCCTCTACCCGGATTTGGGATACCTTATAGGTAAGTAGAAATACGTTGTGGAAACTGTGCGGGGTATACCGCTATGGTTTAAGCAATAGCTACGTTAGTGTGACATATTTATAGGTACTGGTAGCCCTTGAGTAGTAAAGGAGAATACGAGGCCGCTGAGTGATGTCATGAAGCACTAACTGACTTTTAGAACCTTTACTTGACTAACTTGGCCATTAGGATGTAGTGAGATGACCGGCTTTGGTGCAGTCCAAAGTTGGTAGATAATCGATACTACACTCATTGAGGTTTGGTTTTTTGAGATATTTCGGTCGCCATTAAAGAGGCTTGCACTGAAACAATGCCCGAGAAGACAAACCAGTGATATTGATCTCCCTTAAAACCCGGTTACTATTGCTAGGACAGGTTTGAGCCAACTAAACTTCAAGAGGGTACTTACCTATAAGACTCCATGCAAGCTTAAACCTAAGGAATTGTTTGTTTTGTTTGTATATATTTACTTGTACATAACATCATAAACATCATAACATCATACTCATACTCACTAACCATTTCAAGGATTTTCTAGATTTATCTTTGTTTTGTAGGACACGGATTCTATTCGCAGGAAAACCATTCAAGTCAATCTCGTAAGCATCCCTCCTCAACTTAAAGATTTAGAATCAAGGGTTCCTGAGAATTCTCCATTTACCGAAAGAAATGGTCGCCTCCTAAACTTGGTTACCTCCAACACTGATGAGGATATGATGAAGGTGCTCTTCCAATTCTTTGATCCTCTACACCATTGCTTCATATTTCCCGATTATAAACTTGTGCCAACTTTGGAAGAATTCTCCCAACTCTTGAGGATTCCCATTCTTAATCAACTTCCCTTCAACGGTACGGAAAGAGATCCAAAACCAGAAGAGATTGCTCAAGCCCTACACTTGCAACAATCTGATGTCACAACTAATTGGGAAACAAGGAGTGGTGTCAAAGGTTTCTTAGCCAAGTTCTTGTTTGAGAAAGCTCAAGACTGTTGGAACTCCTTGGACTTGCAAGCTTTTGAGGAAATTATGTCTCTTCTCATCTATGGGATGGTTTTGTTTCCAAATACTGACCAACTCATAGTTGTAAACACCATCAAAATCTTCATGTATCGTAACCCGATACCTACTTTGTTAGGAGACATCCTACATTCTTTTCACTCTCGCACTATGAGGAAAAGGGGTATTCTCATATGTTGTACTACTCTCTTGGCAAGATGTTTCATTTTGCATCTTCCCCAATCTGTATTAAAGAACGAGCAAGGTTCAAGGTGGTCCCATAGGTTGAAGACGCTTAGACATTCAGATACTCATTGGTGTTCCCGATCTTTGGAGAATGTTACTATTGTCGACCGTTATGGAGAATTCCCTAATGTCCCCTTACTTGGCATTATAGGAGGTATCACTTACAACCCCTGCTTGGCCTTACGACAGTTTGGTTACGCCCTAAGGGATGGTCCCCATGAGATGCTTATCCAAGGATTGGTATTTGACTACGAGAATGACAATCAAGGTTACCGCTCGAGGTTTATCCGAGCTTGGAGGATGTTGAACAAGATGGATAGCAAGACATTGGGGCACAAGAATTCCATCCCCCTTGAGCCTTACCTTAAGTGGGCGCGAGCTCGTTCTAAGAAACTTGTGATGCCTTATCCTTCCATCTTACCAGTTATCATAGAACCTGTTGTGGAAGGAGGTGTCCCATACACTATCCTTCATCCTAACATGCCTGTGATCGGTGGATCTGGAACTGACTGTTTAACGCTGGTTCGCGAAATGTCGCGGAAGCAAGAGTCTCCACCGTCTTTTATTTTCTCCAATATGGACAGGACAAAAGCACAGCAAAATTCCTTATGAGATAGTTTCTCGGTTCGGGAGGTAGATTTATAGAAAGGGAAGGTGTTAGCACCATTTCTATCCATGGTTATCCATGGGCTCTTAGATACTTGCTCATTTGTGTTTTCAAAATGTTTGCTTTTCAATTGTGAGTGATTTTGCAAAAAGTTTCGTTTAAAGATTTCAGATCGACTCTTGTATCAGTCCTCAAAAGTGTTTGAAAAATTGTTTTGAGAAAGCTTTTTTGAAAAAGTGTCGGTGTGAAAAGAGTTTTGATTGTTTTTGAATTAGATCAAGTATCTATGAGTCCACCTACCCTAAGGAATTAGGCTGTGTAAATGTCCTTAGGTAGTGCCATCCCACCATTGAGAGGTAGGTAGCACCACCGTTGGAGGTGTTCGGGTCAATTCGAGGGTTAGGGACAGTGTGGTCACCAGAGCAACAGTAGGACACCTTAGAAGCTACCCTTATGCCATGGGTCATGGACATAAGGACTTACTAAAACGTCTTATACTCGACGACCACGTTTCGAGGGGCAAGGCAACAGTGAGACGTACCCTAATAGTGGTGTGTGAATTTGTGTATCTTTTCAGTTATGTTTTATCTTGTCATGCATTTGGTGAGCTACGCATTGTTTTTAATTTAGGTCATTCATTATTTCATGCGATTTATAATTTAAAAGGGCGGAAATTAAAGTGCGGAAAATAAAGTCCTACACTATTACAAGGCGCGGGTCTATACATCGCCAAATTAACAAAGACCCGTTTTGAATAAAAATGCGGAAAGTAAATAAATTCCTAATTACTATTACAAGGCTTGGGCAATTACATAATATTTAAAAGAAACATAAGAATAAACGTGCGAAAAGAAATTAGAATCGAATGTTAGGGGGCGTTGGACCCTTTAAAGAAATTAAATGAAATTAAAAATTAATTAATTATTTAATAAAGAAAAGAAGTTATTTTTTATGGTTTTTGGTATTTATGAAATAAAGAAAATTAATTAAAATTAGAAGTTAAATGAAACCCTAGTTCTAAATTATTTTTAATTGTTAAAGATATTCAAGTTTTAACCTAATTTACACTAGTTAATTAATTACATGGGTATTTACAAAATAATTAATAATTAATAATAATAATAATAAGAAGAAATTATTTATTAAGAAAAAGAATAAAAATGCCAAAGACCTAATTTCTACATATTTTAGTTATTTAAGAAAAGATTAAAATTGAGACCTAATTTTACTAGATTGATTATTAAAAATTTATTTACAAAAATATTTAATGAATAAATTAATTAACATATTTTGATGTCTGATTTTTTTATTATGAAAATTATATTTTGTGAATTAAAAGAAAACAATTAAAATAATTAAAAGAAAAGAAAAGGAGAGAAAAAAATACAAACAATGGGGGTGTCTGACCCAATTTGGGAGGTTTGTTGAAAGCAGTTTGGCCCAACAGATTCCAAGCCCTTTTGACTTTTTGTGGTTGCGTGTGAAGCAGTTGACTGACGCGTATGGTGATCTTCACATCCTGGCCATCAGATTGAAGCCCCTGGACACTTGGCAGGTACAAGCGTACGCGCACATGGTGGACCACTGGAGAGAAATTTCACTTGAACACGTTATAACAAAAACTATTGAGAAATATGGGGGACCTGGGAATCGAACCCAGGTCCCAATACCTGCAAGCCAACTCACCAACCAACTGAGCTAGTGCGCGCATCTGTTATTATTATGGAGCATAATTAATATAAGAGAAAGCAAGCTCTATTGGTAGAAAACAAAATCACGCGCGAATATTTAAACTATCCAGTCATGCTTTGACACGCCAGCTTCATCTTCTCCATCTTCCTGTAAATAAAAACGAATAGCGGGGGTTTTAAACCCCCACTAACTGCAAAACCTGAAAATAACGATTAGCACATAGATCAACATAAAAAGGCGCAAGGTGTGAGTTCAGTTCGTCTTGTTGCCAGGAATCCATTGGTACCAGTTTGAAAGGCTAATTTTTCCATATTAAGGAACCCCTAATTCAAAGCTTCTGAAACCCTAAAATGCATTAATGGTGGATCACGATACATGCCTTGTTAGTTCAATCAAAGGATACCATTAGCTTCACAACATTCATATTAGTATAAATCAATGGTTAAAAATCACAAATAATGCATGGAAATTGAAACACGATTATGAAATTTTTTGTGAAAAGTATGACTGTGTTCTACCAATTCTTGAGGTCTGAAGATCAGCTCTTGATTGTAACACGTTCCTGGCTGTCTTGGCAAGCTTTTGGAATGCTTTTTAAGCCTTGAATTGTACTCTAGGTATGAAAACAGTTTCAAGGTTTTTTGGCCAAAATTTCAAGTTTGTTCTTTGTTTCCTCCGCAGCTTCTGTCTCTCTGCCTTAGGTTTCAGTCTTGCATATGTATGTGAGTGAATTAGGTTAAGAAAACCAGCCCATAATCCATGCATTCATGTTTTTGATATTTGATTTCCAATCATATAAAATCCAATCTTTTTCAATCCTTTTTTATTCCAATCATTGTCAATCATGTAGAATCTTTCCTTTTTGAATGATGCACGAAATATTGAGCACATAATGAGTGAATTCTCTGCACAAAAAGATTTGAAAAGTATTATTTGCTATTTTTTCATATTTAATTTTAATTAAGTGAATTAATAATAATAAAAATTCAAATAATTAATCAAAAATGAGAAAATAACTCCCTTGGAGGTCAATGGGTCGTGCATGGCCTTTGGGTAATGATTCATGGAAGAATTTGAGGCCCATTAGCAATTTTGAGGCATTTGAAGTAAAGTTGACTTTTCAAAATTCCCAAAAATTTCCCAACTTCCACAAGGCATATCTTGCTCAATGTTTAAGCTATGATCATGTTCTTGGACATTTTGGAAAGGTCTTGAAGTCCTCTAACCAATGTCTTTGGTCCCATGTCATTTTGATTTACCAATATCAAGTTATGGTCTTTGACTTAAAGTGCCTTTTTGTTGACTTTTGAAAATGACCTATAATGTTGAGATTGATAAATTTTTGTGAGAGCATTTATTGGACTTGAAGTGTGAAGATGAGTTGTAGGAAATGTCATTCTCTTCAAAATGAGCTTTGGATGGAATTTATTGGACTTGAAGTGTGAATGATGGCAAAATATGTGCAAATTCCTTCCAACCTTGTCCAAACCATATTTTGCCATCATTCATCACCAAATTTATTTTCCAGTTTTCTCCATTGGAAGTCTTTAGACATATAACATTTGGTAAACCTTGTCCATGTTTCCTCACAAACTTTATTGGTAACATCTGTCAAATAAGCATAATGAGCACATAAAATGTTGTATAGGGATGATGCAAGCTTCTAACATGACAAATGAAAGACTTACACAAGGTTTTACAAGCTCTCCTTGTTGACGATTTTCAGTAATGATCATGAAAAACTGGACAACCTTGTTAGCCTCAGGATATTCCGTAGCCATGACCTTTGTTGATGAAGTGGTAGGAAGGAAGTATTGTAACCAACTGAAAATATGTTCTTAAGACCTATGCAGGCGGCAGTGGCGGAGTTTGTGATTGGTTTCTCCTAAAATTACTAGTTAATAGGTAGCTTATGTTTTAACCTAAATCTTTTCTTAAAAATAGGACATTCAAATTTAAAAATTCAAAAAATACTAACTAAAAATAAATAAAATAATAAATCTTAATGAACTGAACTAATCCTAATAAATATAACTAGAGGTCTATATCATAATGTCTTGCAACAGTGGTTTAAAATTATTATGCCTTACAGTGTAGCTTTTTTGGTGAATATCATTATATTATATATCTTTTTTTGAATTTCTTTTCAATATGCTTGAAATAGATAGATCAATCAATGTCTCTAATATTGCTCTTTAGATATTGTTTAACATCCAGCATATGGCTTAGTAGTAGTAAGCTTAGATGCTGAGTTTGTATAGTTAAGAGTGTGAATCTGCTGAAATTAAATGCTGAGTTTGTATAGTGAAGTGAAAATATGGATTAAGGGATAAAATGTGTATAATTGATATTGATATAACTGTAATCATAAATTTTAGTCATTGTATTTTGATATTTGTTGACACATCTACTATACATACAATAAAAATTTTAAACAAGACTATCAAAAATTAAGTTCAAACTTAAAACATCTTTTTATTTAAAAGAGATTTCTTACAATTTTAATTTCATATATTTA
Source organism: Vicia faba (assembly GCA_948472305.1). NCBI lineage: Eukaryota > Viridiplantae > Streptophyta > Magnoliopsida > Fabales > Fabaceae > Vicia > Vicia faba. The sequence goes on along the minus strand of OX451740.1, from coordinate 992,076,476 downwards.
TCTATCGTTAAGTGAGGTACTTACTAACTTTGTGAATTGAATTCGCCATAGGGGTTACTTGTGAAGAGTGAAAGTTTGACCGTTTTTGTTTAGCTTAATTAAGACATGGATAAGACATGGATGAATTCAAACCGATTGTCGAAAGAGTATGAGAAAGGGGTATGGGAATTTGTTGAGTTTGCGGTTGCGCACTCCAAAGACCCGCTTCGAATGCCGTGTCCTTGCTTGGGTTGCTGTTATGCCGGGGGTAAGGTTGACGGGAATCAGTTGGGATCTCATTTACTACGGTTTGGAATTGATAGAAGTTATACATGTTGGACAATGCATGGTGAGAAAAGTACCGGGAATGCTGAGTCGAGTTGTAATAGGAAGTATGCTTCAAACGACGATTGCACAGACACATACGATTGTGATCGAGTCGAAGAGATTGCAGAAGCGCTTGAAGAAGATCTTGCGGATTGTCCCAAAATGTTTGAGAGGTTGGTAAGCGATGCAGAGAAACCGTTGTATGTTGGTTGTTCAAAATTCACAAGATTGTCTGCGGTGTTAAAGTTGTACAACTTAAAGGCGGACAATGGATGGTCGGATAAAAGTTTCACAGAGTTATTAGCCCTTATGAAAGATATGCTACCAGAGGATAATGTTCTTCCCAATCGAACGTATGAAGCCAAAAAGATGTTGTCTTCTATTGGAATGAGCTATGATAAGATACATGCATGTCCAAACGATTGCGTTTTGTTTCGAAACGAGTATGCAGCGTTGAATGAGTGTCCTAAATGTGGTGCCCCTCGATATAAGAAAAAGTTGTCTCCTGCTAAAGTCTTATGGTATTTTCCTATAATTCCGAGATTTAGACGCATGTATCGTAGTGAGACCGATTCAAGACACTTGACTTGGCATGCAGATGAAAGAATTATTGATGGAAAGTTGCGACATCCGGCAGACTCACCACAATGGAGTAAAGTTGATACTGAATATCCTGAATTTGGAAAAGAAGCAAGAAACCTTCGGTTGTCATTGTCTACTGATGGAATGAACCCGCATGGTATTCAAAGTATCTCGCATAGCACATGGCCTGTGATTCTTATGATTTATAACTTACCTCCGTGGCTATGTATGAAGCGTAAGTACATGATGTTATCTATGCTAATTTCTGGGCCTAAACAACCAGGGAATGACATAGACGTATACTTGGCACCCTTAATCGAAGATTTAAAGTTTTTGTGGGAGAGAGGTGTGGAGGTTTACGATGGGTATAGGAAAGAAAGTTTCAACTTGAGGGCGATGTTGTTTGGAACAATTAATGATTTTCCAGCATACGGAAATCTATCCGGGTACAGCAACAAGGGTCAAAAGGCGTGTCCTGTTTGTGAAGATGAAACCGATACGACACGATTGGCGCTTTGTCAGAAGAATGTCTTTCTCGGCCATCGTAGATTCTTAAATTCTAATCATCACTACCGTGGGTGGAGAAAAGCATTCAATGGAGAGGCCGAACATCGTACAGCCCCGCCTTTTTTGTCAGGTGATCAAATTTTTGAAAAGGTGAAAGATGTGAGCACTCAGTTTGGCAAGCCTTTTGCACATTCAATTGTCAAGGGTGGGTGGAAGAAGAAGTCAATTTTCTTTGAACTTCCATATTGGAAGTCGTTGTACGTAAGACATTTCCTAGATGTTATGCATATTGAAAAAAATGTATTTGACAGCGTTATAGGTACGCTACTCAATATACAAGGAAAGTCTAAGGATGGCGTTAACATAAGGAATGACATGGTAAACATGGGGATGAGAACTGAATTGGGGCCCGTGACGAAAGGAAGACGAACATATCTGCCACCTGCTGTTTACACTCTATCTAGAAAGGAGAAGAAAACATTGTGTAAGTTCCTCAGTGAAGTAAAAGTTCCAGAAGGCTACTCTTCAGATATTAGAAGACTTGTGTCCATGAAAGACCTCAAGTTAAAGAGTTTGAAGACGCATGATTGCCATGTTATAATGGAACATTTTTTACCAATAGGTATACGTTCTATTCTGCCAGAAAAAGTAAGAAGCGCAATAACTAAGCTGTGTTTCTTCTTCAGGTCTATTTGCAGTAAGGTGGTCGATCCCGCGATCTTACCAACATTGCAAAATGAGATAGTTGTTACTTTATGTGATCTTGAAATGTATTTTCCTCCCTCGTTTTTTGACATAATGGTTCATCTAGTCGTTCATCTTGTGAAAGAGACACAACTGTGCGGACCAGCTTATATGAGATGGATGTACCCTGCTGAACGTTATATGAAAATATTAAAAGGGTACGTGAAAAACAGAAGTCGACCAGAGGGTTGTATTGCCGAGCGATACGTTGCTGAAGAAGCGGTTGAGTTTTGTACTGAATATCTGTCAAATGTTCAATCAATTGGACTCCCCAAATCTCATATTGTCGAAAAAAAAGAAGGAAAAAGGCTAATTGGAAATAAAGTTGTGACAGTATCAATGGTCGAACGGGATCAAGTGCACTTGTATGTTCTGCACAATGAGATTGAGGTTGAGCCGTTTGTTGAAATGCACAAAGTTGTTCTCCGAGATTTAAATCCAAATAGAAATGAGAACTGGATAGTACGAGAGCACAATCGAAGTTTCATACTGTGGTTTAGAGATCATATTTATTCAAAGTATCGTTCAGATCCTGCTTCAGTAACAGAAAGGTTGAGATGTTTAGCCTATGGTCCATCTGTAATTGTGCTTTCTTATAGCGCATACGCAATTAATGGATACACATTTTATACCAAAGAACAGGATGATAAAAGTACTATGCAAAATAGTGGTGTTACCTTGGTAGCTGAAGCTATGCACATATCAAGTGCGAATGACTTAAATCCGAAATTTGCAAATTTGTCATATTTTGGGGTTATCGAGCGCATTTTGGTGTTTGATTACGCGAAGTTTCAGATTCCTGTATTTGGTTGCAAGTGGGTTGAAAATAATAGTGGCGTACGAATGGATAAGTCAGGATTTTTGCAAGTGGATCTCAATAGGGTAGGGTACAAAGATGAGCCTTTCATTCTAGCCTCTCAAGCTAAACAAGTGTTCTATGTCAATGATCCGACAAGTACGAAATGGTCTATAGTGCTTTTATCTAACAAAATAGTTGATGAAAAAATTGAAGATCAAGGTGATATTGGTGTTGGCATTGAATCTTGTACAAGAAACGATCAAAATGAGAATGAATCTTGTATTAGAAATGATCATAATGAGGGTATTTGGATCAATCCAACCGTCCGCATTGTTAAGAGACGCGTAGTACACAATCCTACCAAGAAAAGAAAGAGACGTTAGTGATAAAGTAATGGTCTCGATAACCTTCACTCGCTTATGTTTAGTAATGGTCTCATTTTTATATTTTTTAATTATTATATTTAGTAATCTGGCATCGAATATGTGAAAATCTTACAATTTGTACTTTAAAACAATTTGACTAAAAATTAAGATTTATTAAATGAACATGCTTTTAATATTGATAGAGTATGCATCCCCTCATCTTTTCCTAAAAGAAATATCATGAAAAAGTAATATTGATTGTATCACATGCTTTTATTTTATTAATATCTTCACGTTGAACAATTAATAATGGATTGATTTTTTTTCTTCTTATAATAACTTCTATGTTGTAATTTTTTGAAATGTTTCTCATATAAAGTTAGTGTTAATAGTGTACTAATGTGCTTTAGTTTGTTTGATACAGGTTCAATGGCTCCAGATAGAGATGCTCCACCTGAAAACCCACCTGAAAACTCACAAGAAAACTCACAAGAAAGAGTTGCTTCGGATACAAATGCTCCACCTGATACTGAAGCAAAAGAGGTTGCACGAGGCATCACTATTATGAAGGGAATCATTCGACATAGAGACCAAGGATTAGTATACCGATTGGAATGGAATTCTGATAAACAACCAATTGGTCCTAATTCTGCAAAGTTGACAAGTTATATTGGTACACTTGTCTGTATGCATATTCCGGTCTCCGTAGCTACCTGGAAATCGAAAACGAAAAATTTAGAATTGGAGGAGAAAAAACAAGCGATTTGGGAAGAGCTTCAGGTATATATCATATATGGTTAATTGTTGTTATTATCTTGACGATAAATTGTTTAAATTACTTATACTAACACACTATGCGTACGTTTTTTTGCAGAGGACTTTTGAGATACCAGATGAACGTAAAAGCTACATACTTAGTTTGGCCGGCAAAAGATATAGAGGGTGGAAAAGTTTTTTGACAAACACCTATCTTAAGGATAAAGATGGAAAATTTCTTGAAGAGGCACCGGGACGGCCAACAAAGTATGCGACCTTCATTGATGAAGCAGATTGGGCTGAGTTTTTAAAGCAAAGAGATGAAGCTTTTCAGAAAAAGTGTTAATATATAGTCTGAATCTAAATCTGCATGATTTTATATTTTACCTAACTTATATGATTTTTAGGCATCCGCTCGGGAGTCACAACAAGTGACGCAGCAGGTTCGTAGCTTACCACCCACTGGTCCTCCGAAGCAAGCGGCAAAAAAAGGCGGTGCTTTTGTGCCTCGATACCGTTCGACACTCGCAACAATGGTTGATATGTCCGATTTGAAGGATGGTGGTTTACGTGAAATCAACATGGATGAAAGTGTCTTCGGTATTGAATTCCCGTCACATATTACATTTGATGACTTGGAAGAGATTTTTAGGCATGATCAACTAGGCGTCAGTAATATGCACTCATACATCCGGTAATATTCACTCATCCGATATATTATTTAATTAGTCCCACAATATAATTTATTTACACATTTCAATGAAAATAATCTAATGTTTATTATGTTTTTATTTAAGGTTGTTGTATGACAGAGTGTTGCGCGGGACTGCATTGTCTAACAGATTCCGTTTCGTGTCTTCCGCCCATTGCAGCGGAATGACAATTGCTTCGGAACCGGAATCAGTTAGACAGCGCTTAGTAGATAGATTCATGTCCACCGGCAATACAGAAAGTCTGCATCTTTGGGCGTATAATACCCGACCAGTAGGGTTAGTTTCTCATTCTTGGTTCATCTAATCTCTGTTTCTTTTGTGTATAGCAAAATTTTCATATAACCTATTGTTTTAATTTATAGAGCACACTGGTTGCTGCTTGCTATCAACCCGATAAGAGAAGTCGTGTATTATCTGAATTCGGTAAATGGTGAATGGACCAATTATCCGGCTATGAAGGAAATCGTTGATTTGTAAGTGGGATCGTTCTAAATATATATTCGTGTATATTTATATATTTTCTTATTTGTGGGATTGATCTAAACATATGCTTTTATATATTTAATAATTAGATCAATACAAGTGTTCCGTAGTCAACGGGACGCACAGGTATCCCGGACTAAATCAAACAACATCACTTGGATCCAAGTGCAGGTACATTACTTTTCACAATTTTGCTTATAATATTTATGCTACTTGGTAAAACAAGACAACTATAGAATCTTATTTGTTTTATTATGTAGTGTCCGCAACAGCGAAACAGTTATGATTGCGGATACTTTGTTTTGAGGTTCATGAAAGAAATCCTTCAGGCGAATCAATTAGAGATTCCGCTCACGGTATGAATTTATAACTTAAGATAATTTCATATAATTTATTACATTTAACTAAATATATCATTTATATTATGTTTTTGTTTTGTAGTACCTTGACGAATTCCGTGCTGCTGGGTACCCGAAGCTTAAGTTGGAAGAAATTAAAGAAGATTTGTGTCAATATTATATTAAGCAATTTTTCATGTAGGATTTGTGTCGATTTGAACTATAATATTATTGATGTAATGATGTATATATATAATTTTGGATATTATAATGGTATTATATTAGTATATATATTGTCTTACTGATGGCTGAAATAATAGCGTCGAAAATATATTACAGGTCAAAAATATATTACAGGTCGAAAATATTACAGGTCGAAAACATTACAGGTCGACTGGGAGGATTAAATTATAGGCTGTACATAAAAATACCTCATTTAGAAACGACAGCGCTTTTAAAAAGCGCTCTTAAAGGTCCACCTACTAAAGCGCTTCTTAGTAAAAGCGCTGCCAAAGACCAGTAAAAAAGCATAAAAAATTAAAAAAAAACGCAGCATACAAAAGCGCTTTTGGAAAAGCGCTCTTATAGGGGGGCCTATCAGAGCGCTTTTTCCATAAAAAGCGCTCTCATAGGGGGGCCTACCAGAGCGCTTTTACAAAAGCGCTTTTGTATGCTGCGTTTTTTTTTAATTTTTTATGCTTTTTTACTGGTCTTTGGCAGCGCTTTCTGGGAAAAGCGCTCTTAAAGGGGGGTCTACCAGAGCGCTTTTTCCAGGAAAGCGCTCTTATAGGGGGTCCTACCAGAGCGCTTTTTCCAAGAAAGCGCTCTTAAAGGGGGGGTCTACCAGAGCGCTTTTAGAAGCGCTTTTGTTACCTACGCCAGCGCCAGCTATTAAAGCGCTTTTAAGCGCTTTTAAAGGCCAAAATAAGCGCTTTAAAAGCCCTTATATGGCGTAGTGTAACACCTTCCCTTTTCATAATCTACCCCCCGAACTCAAGAAAACATCTCTAAAGGTCTTTCATGTTATTTTCAGCCTTTCCTTTTGGATAAAAGAAAAGTCGGCGGCGACTCTTGCTATCCACAACAATTACGATCAAATGCAAAACAATCAAGGTAGTTCTCCCACCGTGTTACAGAACTAGCTACTCTATTGGGGAATCTTTTAAAAGTGGGGTTACCTTAGGGCTAGATCATATTTACTTGCTTTCATTGTTTGATTTGTTTTCTTTATATTTTGGTTCTTTGTTTGGGTTTGAATCCTCTACCCGGATTTGGGATACCTTATAGGTAAGTAGAAATACGTTGTGGAAACTGTGCGGGGTATACCGCTATGGTTTAAGCAATAGCTACGTTAGTGTGACATATTTATAGGTACTGGTAGCCCTTGAGTAGTAAAGGAGAATACGAGGCCGCTGAGTGATGTCATGAAGCACTAACTGACTTTTAGAACCTTTACTTGACTAACTTGGCCATTAGGATGTAGTGAGATGACCGGCTTTGGTGCAGTCCGAAGTTGGTAGATAATCGATACTACACTCATTGAGGTTTGGTTTTTTGAGATATTTCGGTCGCCATTAAAGAGGCTTGCACTGAAACAATGCCCGAGAAGACAAACCAGTGATATTGATCTCCCTTAGAACCCGGTTACTATTGCTAGGACAGGTTTGAGCCAACTAAACTTCAAGAGGGTACTTACCTATAAGACTCCATGCAAGCTTAAACCTAAGGAATTGTTTGTTTTGTTTGTATATATTTACTTGTACATAACATCATAAACATCATAACATCATACTCATACTCACTAACCATTTCAAGGATTTTCTAGATTTATCTTTGTTTTGTAGGACACGGATTCTATTCGCAGGAAAACCATTCAAGTCAATCTCGTAAGCATCCCTCCTCAACTTAAAGATTTAGAATCAAGGGTTCCTGAGAATTCTCCATTTACCGAAAGAAATGGTCGCCTCCTAAACTTGGTTACCTCCAACACTGATGAGGATATGATGAAGGTGCTCTTCCAATTCTTTGATCCTCTACACCATTGCTTCATATTTCCCGATTATAAACTTGTGCCAACTTTGGAAGAATTCTCCCAACTCTTGAGGATTCCCATTCTTAATCAACTTCCCTCCAACGGTACGGAAAGAGATCCAAAACCAGAAGAGATTGCTCAAGCCCTACACTTGCAACAATCTGATGTCACAACTAATTGGGAAACAAGGAGTGGTGTCAAAGGTTTCTTAGCCAAGTTCTTGTTTGAGAAAGCTCAAGACTGTTGGAACTCCTTGGACTTGCAAGCTTTTGAGGAAATTATGTCTCTTCTCATCTATGGGATGGTTTTGTTTCCAAATACTGACCAACTCATAGTTGTAAACACCATCAAAATCTTCATGTATCGTAACCCGATACCTACTTTGTTAGGAGACATCCTACATTCTTTTCACTCTCGCACTATGAGGAAAAGGGGTATTCTCATATGTTGTACTACTCTCTTGGAAAGATGTTTCATTTTGCATCTTCCCCAATCTGTATTAAAGAACGAGCAAGGTTCAAGGTGGTCCCATAGGTTGAAGACGCTTAGACATTCAGATACTCATTGGTGTTCCCGATCTTTGGAGAATGTTACTATTGTCGACCGTTATGGAGAATTCCCTAATGTCCCCTTACTTGGCATTATAGGAGGTATCACTTACAACCCCTGCTTGGCCTTACGACAGTTTGGTTACGCCCTAAGGGATGGTCCCCATGAGATGCTTATCCAAGGATTGGTATTTGACTACGAGAATGACAATAAAGGTTACCGCTCGAGGTTTATCCGAGCTTGGAGGATGTTGAACAAGATGGATAGCAAGACATTGGGGCACAAGAATTCCATCCCCCTTGAGCCTTACCTTAAGTGGGCGCGAGCTCGTTCTAAGAAACTTGTGATGCCTTATCCTTCCATCTTACCAGTTATCATAGAACCTGTTGTGGAAGGAGGTGTCCCATACACTATCCTTCATCCTAACATGCCTGTGATCGGTGGATCTGGAACTGACTGTTTAACGCTGGTTCGCGAAATGTCGCGGAAGCAAGAGTCTCCACCGTCTTTTATTTTCTCCAATATGGACAGGACAAAAGCACAGCAAAATTCCTTATGAGATAGTTTCTCGGTTCGGGAGGTAGATTTATAGAAAGGGAAGGTGTTAGCACCCTTTCTATCCATGGTTATCCATGGGCTCTTAGATACTTGCTCATTTGTGTTTTCAAAATGTTTGCTTTTCAATTGTGAGTGATTTTGCAAAAAGTTTCGTTTAAAGATTTCAGATCGACTCTTGTATCAGTCCTCAAAAGTGTTTGAAAAATTGTTTTGAAAGCTTTTTGAAAAGTGTCGGTGTGAAAAGAGTTTTGATTGTTTTTGAATTAGATCAAGTATCTATGAGTCATCCACCTACCCTAAGGAATTAGGCTGTGTAAATGTCCTTAAGGTAGTGCCATCCCACCATTGAGAGGTAGGTAGCACCACCGTTGGAGGTGTTCGGGTCAATTCGAGGGTTAGGGACAGTGTGGTCACCAGAGCAACAGTAGGACACCTTAGAAGCTACCCTTATGCCATGGGTCATGGACATAAGGACTTACTAAAACGTCCTATACTCGACGACCACGTTTCGAGGGGCAAGGCAACAGTGAGACGTACCCTAATAGTGGTGTGTGAATTTGTGTATCTTTTCAGTTATGTTTTATCTTGTCATGCATTTGGTGAGCTACGCATTGTTTTTAATTTAGGTCATTCATTATTTCATGCGATTTATAATTTAAAAGGGCGGAAATTAAAGTGCGGAAAATAAAGTCCTACACTATTACAAGGCGCGGGTCTATACATCGCCAAATTAACAAAGACCCGTTTTGAATAAAAATGCGGAAAGTAAATAAATTCCTAATTACTATTACAAGGCTTGGGCAATTACATAATATTTAAAAGAAACATAAGAATAAACGTGCGAAAAGAAATTAGAATCGAATGTTAGGGGGCGTTGGACCCTTTAAAGAAATTAAATGAAATTAAAAATTAATTAATTATTTAATAAAGAAAAGAAGTTATTTTTTATGGTTTTTGGTATTTATGAAATAAAGAAAATTAATTAAAATTAGAAGTTAAATGAAACCCTAGTTCTAAATTATTTTTAATTGTTAAAGATATTCAAGTTTTAACCTAATTTACACTAGTTAATTAATTACATGGGTATTTACAAAATAATTAATAATTAATAATAATAATAAGAAGAAGAAATTATTTATTAAGAAAAAGAATAAAAATGCCAAAGACCTAATTTCTACATATTTTAGTTATTTAAGAAAAGATTAAAATTGAGACCTAATTTTACTAGATTGATTATTAAAAATTTATTTACAAAAATATTTAATGAATAAATTAATTAACATATTTTGATGTCTGATTTTTTTATTATGAAAATTATATTTTGTGAATTAAAAGAAAACAATTAAAATAATTAAAAGAAAAGAAAAGGAGAGAAAAAAAATACAAACAATGGGGGTGTCTGACCCAATTTGGGAGGTTTGTTGAAAGCAGTTTGGCCCAACAGATTCCAAGCCCTTTTGACTTTTTGTGGTTGCGTGTGAAGCAGTTGACTGACGCGTATGGTGATCTTCACATCCTGGCCATCAGATTGAAGCCCCTGGACACTTGGCAGGTACAAGCGTACGCGCACATGGTGGACCACTGGAGAGAAATTTCACCTGAACACGTTATAACAAAAACTATTGAGAAATATGGGGGACCTGGGAATCGAACCCATGTCCCAATACCTGCAAGCCAACTCACCAACCAACTGAGCTAGTGCGCGCATCTGTTATTATTATGGAGCATAATTAATATAAGAGAAAGCAAGCTCTATTGGTAGAAAACAAAAATCACGCGCGAATATTTAAACTATCCAGTCATGCTTTGACACGCCAGCTTCATCTTCTCCATCTTCCTGTAAATAAAAACGAATAGCGGGGGTTTTAAACCCCCACTAACTGCAAAACCTGAAAATAACGATTAGCACATAGATCAACATAAAAAGGCGCAAGGTGTGAGTTCAGTTCGTCTTGTTGCCAGGAATCCATTGGTACCAGTTTGAAAGGCTAATTTTTCCATATTAAGGAACCCCTAATTCAAAGCTTCTGAAACCCTAAAATGCATTAATGGTGGATCACGATACATGCCTTGTTAGTTCAATCAAAGGATACCATTAGCTTCACAACATTCATATTAGTATAAATCAATGGTTAAAAATCACAAATAATGCATGGAAATTGAAACACGATTATGAAATTTTTTGTGAAAAGTATGACTTTGTTCTACCAATTCTTGAGGTCTGAAGATCAGCTCTTGATTGTAACACGTTCCTGGCTGTCTTGGCAAGCTTTTGGAATGCTTTTTAAGCCTTGAATTGTACTCTAGGTATGAAAACAGTTTCAAGGTTTTTTGGCCAAAATTTCAAGTTTGTTCTTTGTTTCCTCCGCAGCTTCTGTCTCTCTGCCTTAGGTTTCAGTCTTGCATATGTATGTGAGTGAATTAGGTTAAGAAAACCAGCCCATAATCCATGCATTCATGTTTTTGATATTTGATTTCCAATCATATAAAATCCAATCTTTTTCAATCCTTTTTTATTCCAATCATTGTCAATCATGTAGAATCTTTCCTTTTTGAATGATGCACGAAATATTGAGCACATAATGAGTGAATTCTCTGCACAAAAAGATTTGAAAAGTATTATTTGCTATTTTTTCATATTTAATTTTAATTAAGTGAATTAATAATAATAAAAATTCAAATAATTAATCAAAAATGAGAAAATAACTCCCTTGGAGGTCAATGGGTCGTGCATGGCCTTTGGGTAATGATTCATGGAAGAATTTGAGGCCCATTAGCAATTTTGAGGCATTTGAAGTAAAGTTGACTTTTCAAAATTCCCAAAAATTTCCCAACTTCCACAAGGCATATCTTGCTCAATGTTTAAGCTATGATCATGTTCTTGGACATTTTGGAAAGGTCTTGAAGTCCTCTAACCAATGTCTTTGGTCCCATGTCATTTTGATTTACCAATATCAAGTTATGGTCTTTGACTTAAAGTGCCTTTTTGTTGACTTTTGAAAATGACATATAATGTTGAGATTGATAAATTTTCGTGAGAGCATTTATTGGACTTGAAGTGTGAAGATGAGTTGTAGGAAATGTCATTCTCTTCAAAATGAGCTTTGGATGGAATTTTTCTGATGAACCATGAAGAAGTTATGCTCTGGTCAATTTGCAGTTGACTTTTTCAACTGTCCAAAAATGGAAACTTTTGCATCTTGAGACTTTTTGAGCCATGCTTTGAGAATCATGATCAAGAATTGATCAAATGATGTTTGTGGCTTCAAAATAAGATGTTGACCAAAAATTTGGACTTTTGACTGTCAAATGACCATTTTGCCCCTGCAGTTGACTGTGAAGCAATTGGGGTTTTTGACTGTGCAATTTGATGCTGTGAGTCTTGAAACTTGGCATATGGATGCTTGACAATGTATGTAGGTATATGGGACTTGATTGGACCCTTGAAAACCTCAATTTCTTTGCCAGAACCAAAACCCTAATTTTTGACTGTTGGGAGGCAATTGGACTATGCAACCCTTGGGAGATTTTGAAGCATGATCTTAGCAAACCTTGAAGAATATGGGAGGGCAAATTTTGGGGTACAACAATGCCCACCTCTCTCGAAGACTTGCAAAGGGATTGGATACAGCTTAAGGGGGGGGCGAGACACTTTCGAAGCCCAATTCTACGCCAACGAGAAGAAAGGTCTGGAACTCACCAAGCAACTTCATGAAGAGCGGAGTCTGAACGCCTACGTCGCACCAAAGAGGATGCGTTCAACTTTTTTGTCTTAAAGTTTTGTATTTTATTTCTTTGTAAGCCCAAAGAGGCATGATGTACTCAAACTTTGATTTATTAATATAACGTGTTTTCCTTTTTGTCTAAAGCAAATTTAAATCTCTAATTTCCTTGAAATCATTTGTATATGCATCTTCATTCATCATAACACAAACAAGTTTCTTACAACAGGTCTCCTTATCTTTCTACTGTTTATTTCAGTGAGATAGATATTGAACAGACAGTAAAAGATCTTCAGGCGCATAACGCTCAGTTTCAACAAATGTTCTTGACTCTGGAAAAAGGACAAGAGGATTTGAAAACTTTACTGATCAAAGAAAAGAAGAAGCAATCAACCGGTGTTTTGAATCTGGGAAGAAGGTTCCAAGGACCAGCCAGACGGACCCTAGACTTCGCAACATCATCAGGTGAAGGGGACAATCAAGAAGGGAAAAACAAGGAAGTGACTGACCATCCATAATCTGAAGAGGAAGAAGAGGTTGATTACTCTGAAGAGCAGTATCCTCCAGCTGACGACAAATACAAACAGTTGGAAGATCGCTTAAATGCTATGGAGATCCAGAAAGTACCCGGATTGGATTTTGAGGAGCTAGGACTTGTCTCAGGATTTGTCATACGGCAGAAATTCAAGGTCCCTACTTTCTCTAAATATGACGGTGTCTCTTGTCCAAAACTACATTTAAGGTCACACGTCAGGAAAATTCAACCCCATACTGCCGATAGAGACCTATGGGTACATTTCTTCCAAGAAAGCTTGTCAGGGACACAATTGGATTGGTTCTATCAATTGGAAGGGACCAATATTCTCAATTCGGAAGACTTGGCTGCCGCCTTTTATAAACAATACGAGTATAATGCTGACTTAGCTCCAACTCAGATACAGCTGCAAGGCATGTCTATGGGTGCAGGTGAAGGTTTCAAAACCTATGCTCAAAAATGGAGGGATCTCGCAGTAAGAGTCTAACCCCTTCTATCTGACCGAGAATTGGTGGATATGTTCTTAGGCACGCTGCCTGGTCCATTCTTCGAACACTTGATCAGAAGCTCCTCGGCTATTTACCGAATTAATCATGATTGGCGAATGAGTAGAAGCGGTTATAAGAAGTGGAAAAATTCAAAAAGATGCATCCTCGAGCGTGTTGAAGAAACCATTTGCTGGGAAGAAAGAGGTTGGTGTTGTGTACCATCAAAGGAATCAGGACAGAACTGAACTCCGTCCAACGGTAGGGGCCGTCATGATCTCTAAGCCTACACCTACTCAACAAAGGAATAACCAGCCTAGAACAGAAAGACTGGTAAGACAGTTTACCTGGATAAATATGGCGTTGTCTCAAGTCTTATCATATTTGTTGAGATCTAATATGGTAACATTGCGGGAAGCTCCAAAGAATCCCAACACTACCTCTCCCCGTTACAACCCAAATTCCCGTTGTGATTACCATTCAGAAAGTCCAGGTCATGGTACAAACGAATGATGGGCTTTGAAAAATAAGGTGCAAGACCTTCTTGAGGAAAATGAAATTGAATTTGACGCCACCGAGATCCCAAATGTCATCACTGCTCCTATGCCCAAGCACGGCCGTGGTATTAACGTTGTTGAAGATGATGTGTTTGTTACTGTTGTTGATGAGCTTGTTACTCCTTTCCTGACCTTCAAGAGGAACCTGTTGAAGGCCGGCTTAATTTCGGGCTTTGGCGAAGGCTGCCACCTCTATTTATCCCTACCGACTGGTTGTCATTTATTGAAAGCAGGTGTCCAACGCCTGATGGATGACAAAGAGATTTTGTTTGAAACTAATCTCGTTCCAACCATTGCTTACAAGGATGTTTCAATAGTAACCATTTCTGCCAATCCTCCCAGGGTCTCCACCAAAAGACCCGTCAGGATTACATCTGTTCTAAAGGTGACTCCACTGATAATTACTATGCCAGTGCCAATCCCATACTCCTCAGATAAAACTGTCCCCTGGAACTATGGGGGTGACGTCTACTACCACGGTGTCAAGCAAGATTGGTTGGCTGATGAAGACTCGGTTTTTGAGAGGGCTGACCCCGACATCGGCAACATTTTGGGAACCAGAAAAATAACCAGAAGTGGAAGAGTGTTCTCCCTTGAGATTGCTCCTCCAAAAACTGTTACCGGTCCTGTGATCATCCTTGCTTTTGTTCCTACTGATACTACGACTATAGTTCCTGTGGTTATCCCTACTGACACCCCTATCACCGAGTCGACTGAGACTCGGGGCAAAGGCATTTTGGTTGAACCTGTCCGGATGAAGGCGCAATCAGTATCTATCCCAGAGGCCTCCAAGAATGAGATAGAATAAATTTTGAAAATCATAAAGATAAGAGACTACAATGTAGTCGAACAGCTAGGGAAGACCCATTCAAATATTTCTATGCTAGCTTTACTATTGTGTTTCGAAGCTCATGCGAAGGTCTTGGTGAAATTTCTTAAAATTACCCATGTGCCACAGGAAACCTCTGCTGACCAATTCGAAGATTGTGTGGCCAGTTTGATAGCTGATAATGGTTTGGGCTTTTCTGATGCTAATCTTACACCTAGATGGAGGAAACACAATGTGGCGTTGCATGTCTATGTCGAATGCAAGGGCACTACTTTGGCTTATGTCCTGGTAAATACTAGTTCATCATTGAATGTGCTGCCTAAGAAGGCTCTAGATAGACTAGAATGTGAATGTTTGACCTTAAAACCCAACAACATAGTGGTAAGGGCCTTCGACGGTTCAAAGAGAATGGTGCACACGGAGGTGGACATCCCCATTAAAGTTGGAACTCAGACCTTTGATTCAACTTTCTATGTGATGGTTATTCGCCCTTCCTATTCCTGTTTATTGGGCCGACCTTGGATTCATAACGCTGGTGCCGCCACCTCTACATTACATCAGATGTTGAAATACCCAACCAAGGGAAAAATCATCACTGACCATGGAGAGAAGGAATATATGGTCATTCACCTGAACTCCTCCAGATATGTGGAAATGGATGGTGAATTCATCGAAACTTTGTGTCAGAATTTCGAGGAAGTACTACAAACAGTTGCGGCAACCAAGATTGTTTCCAAAGTTCCGAAGATTACCAACTTCCGCTGAAGATGGCTTCTCTGAAAGATGCCAAGCCAGTAGTCGAAGAAGGTGTGTGTATCATTTGGGGCCAACTCCCGGATATTCCCTACAAATCTGACAAATTTGGTTTAGGTTTTACTTCAGGAGCCCAGAAAGTTGTTCGTCGTACTCGTTCCGGGGAACCACCTTTGTGGATCAGCAACCATGGAGTCAACACAGTGGAGGATAGTGATGACAGCTGTGACCTGGAAGAATGGATTTTTTCAACTATCAGCGGAGGACTCAACAACTGGGAAGCCAAAGAATTTGTCCCCATTACTTTTGTCCAACAGTAATTGTCTTTAAATTTTTGTTGGACTTGTAATAATTAAACAATTTAGACTTTTATAACCTTGTGTCTTACCCGAGGCACAACGGTCCATTTGTAAGGGTTATTACTTCATTTTCATATGTCATCAATAAATCGTGGACGTTTTTGCATGCAAATTTTATGATCTTTGTTCTTATTTTCTACATTTTTATGTTTTCAAAGATAGCTATGCTCTTACACACACTCACATATCAAAATGCAGATCCACATCCACTCAGGATCCCATGGGTAACGATTCTGCTATGGCCTATTGTGACTTTGAAAATCCGATCTACCAAGCCGAAGACGAAGGTGAGGAAGATTGTGAAGTGCCAGGGGAACTAGCCAGGTTACTACAACAGGAAGAAAGAACCATACAGCCCCACGAAGAACCGGTTGACACAGTTAACTTAGGTACCGAAGAGGACAAGAAAGAAGTCAAGGTATGTGCCAATCTAGAACCTAGTGTCAAGAGGCACTTAACTCAGTTACTACATGACTATGTTGAGGTCTTTGCTTGGTCATACAAAGACATGCCAGGACTTGACGCTGATATCGTGGTCCATCGTCTACCAACAAAAGAAGACTGCCCTCTGGTAAAACAGAAAGTCCATCGCATGCGGCTAGACATGTCAGAGAAGATCAAGACTGAAGTCATGAAAAAATTTAACGTTGAATTCTTAGTCGTCACCTCCTATCCACAATGGGTCGCCAATGTTGTTCCAGTGCATAAAAAGGACGGTAAAATACGCATGTGTGTGGATTGCAGAGATTTGAATAGGGCAAGCCCTAAGGATGATTTCCCGCTTCCCCATATTGATATTCTGGTTGACAATACCGCAAAACATAAATTGTTCTCATTTATGGATGGTTTCTCAGGCTATAATCAAAACAAATTGGCATCTGAGGACATGGAGAAAATGACCTTCGTCACACAGCGGGGCACTTTCTGTTACAAAGTTATGCCATTTGGGTTGAAAAACACTGGGGCAACTTATCAGTGCGTCGTGGTAGCTCTATTTCACGACATGATCCATCACGAAATAGAGTTCTATGTGAATGACATGATAGCCATATCTCAAACTGAAGAAGAGCATCTGGACCATCTGCATAAACTGTTTGAAAGACTGAAGAAATACAAGCTAAGGTTGAACCCGAGTAAATGCGCATTTGGAGTGAGGTCCAGTAAACTCCTAGGCTTCATTGCCAGCGGTAAAGGTATCGAAGTGGACCCTGCAAAGGTAAAAGAAATACAAGAAATTCCTACTCCTCGCACTGAGAAGGAAGCCATAGGATTCTTAGGATGGCTTAACTACATCGCCAGATTCAGTTCTCACATAACCGCTACTTGTGAACCAATCTTCAAATTACTGAAGAAAGATCAAGTAGTCAAATGGAATGATGAGTGCCAAGCTGCCTTCGACAAGATCAAGGAGTACCTTCAAGAGCCTCCTATTCTGATGCCGCCAGTCGAGGGAAGACATTTGATCATGTATCTAACTGTTTTGGAAAATTCAATGGGGTGTGTGTTGGGGCAGCATGACGAGTCTGGCTGAAAAGAGCATGCTATTTACTACATGAGCAAAAACTTTACCGACTGTGAAACAAGATATTCACTGCTCGAGAAAACTTGTTACGCTTTGGAATGGGCTACTCGCCGGCTGAGACAATATATGTTGACCCATACTACCTTATTGATATCCAAGATGGATCCAATTAAATACATATCCGAGAAGCCTGCCCTCTCTGGGAGAATAGCAAGATGGCAGATGATTCTGACTGAATACGACATTCAGTACACTACCCAAAAAGCAATAAAGGGCAGTGTGCTAGCCGATCACCTTGCTCGTCAGGCCGTGGATAACTATCAATCCATGAAATTCGAGTTCCCATATGAAGACATCATGATGGTAAACAATTGTGAAGAACTCAGACCATATGAAGGACCTGAACAAGGATCCCGATGGACCTTGGTTTTTGATGGAGCCTCCAACGCACTCGGAAATGGCATAGGTGTTGTAATCATATCCCCTGAAGGATGTCATACTCCCTTTACTGCAAGACTTTGTTTCAACTGTACTAATAATATGGAAGAATACGAAGCGTGTATTTTTGGTCTCAAAGCTGCCATAGATTTGGGAATCAAGTCCTTAAATGTATTTAGAGATTCAGCCTTAGTCATTAGTCAGATCAAAGGAGAATGGGACACGAAGCACCCTAATCGCATCCCCTATAAAGAACATGTGTTGACATTAATCCCATATTTCGAGGAAATTACCTTCGAGCATTTTCCATGAGAGGAAAATCAACTAGCGGACGCGCTAGCCACTATGTCATCCATGTTTAAACTCAAGTGGGGTAACGAGGCTCCCCAGATCACCATTAAGTGGATGGATGAACCAGCTTACTGTCACGAGATCGATACTGAATGGATAGTGGACAAGCCTTGGTTCCATAAGGTTAAGATGTATCTCGAGGCTCAAGAGTATCCAGAAGGAGCTTCAGTCAATGATAATAAGTTCTTGAGAAGATTCTCTGCTAAGTTCTTCCTCGGTAACGGCATTCTCTACAAGCGCAACCACGAAGATGTTTTGCTTCGTTGCGTAGACAAGGTTGAGGCAGAAAAGATTATGGCTGATCTACATGAAGGCACTTTTGGCACCCATTCCAGTGGTCACACGATGGCTAAAAAGATCCTACATGCGGGGTATTACTGGTCTACCATGGAAGAAGATTGCTATAAGCATTCACGAACTTGTCACTAGTGTCAGATCTATGCTGACAAAGTACATGTGCCTCCAGTTCCTTTAAACGTCCTGACTGCTCCCTGGATATTCGCGATGTGGGGCATCTATATGATTGGAGAAGTCAAAAGTACAGCTTCTAATGGACACCGCTTCATCTTGGTGGCCATTGACTATTTCACGAAGTGGGTTAATGCAGCTTCTTTCGCTTCTGTTACCAAGAATGTTGTAGCCCGATTCATCAAACAGAATCTCATCTGTCGGTACGGAATCCCGGAGAGAATCATCACAGATAATGGTACGAATCTCAACAATACCATGATCACCGCATTGTGCGTGCAATTCAAGATCTAACACCATAATTCTTCCCCTTACCGGCCAAAGATGAATGGCGTTGTCGAAGCTACAAATAAGAACATCAAGAAGATCATATAAAAAATGACAGTGACCTACAAGGACTGGCATGAGATGTTACCATTTTCTTTCCATGGTTACCGTACCATGGCGCGTACATCAACATGGGCAACTCCCTTCTCCTTGGTATACGGCATGAAAGTTGTTCTACCAATTGAAGTCCAAATACATTCTCTGAGAATCATAAAGGATGCAGGGCTGAATGAAGATGAATGGATTCAAACTCGACTTGACCAGTTGATTTTTATTAATGAGAAGAGGCTTACAGATGTCTGTCATGGTTAGATGTACCAAAAACGTATGATCAAAGCTTTTAACAAGAAGGTCAGACGTCAGGTATATCGGGTTGGTGACTTGGTAATCAAGCGTATCATATTTCCCTAAGGTGATCCAAGGGGAAAATGGACTCCTACATGATCTCAAGAGTTAAATTGCATCATTTTTACCTAATGGCTTGACTCAAAGCATCCCTCAAGATCAATTAATTAATAGTTGATTTTCAGTCAACTGATCAAAAGTCAACTGATACAGTGAAAAGTCAAACTTTGACTTTTTGGTCAAAATCAAGTGTCCAAGATCACAATTCATAAAAACATGTCAAAATATGAAGATTTTTCATGAAGAAATTAAAAAGTCAAGATTTCATTTTGAAAAGTCAAAGTTTCCAAACTTAAAATTTTTTTCTAAGTGTTGAAAACTTCATGTTTTTTCACAACTTTGAGCCATTTTTTCACCATGATGCAAGATGATTCAAAGGAAACTTTCAACATGAAAGTTGTAGATCTCAATAAGATCTAAAACATTGCTTTACACAACGCCTCCTATAAATGCTTTGATCTCAAGTTATTAATCCATGAAATCATGGTCATGAAACTTAAACACTTAGTGAAATTTTGAGCATTTTGGTCAGGATTTTGACCTAACTTTTGAGCCAAGTTTCACATAGTTCCATTTGGATTTTGAAAAATTGATTTAAAGATGGGTTGTAGATAACATTAAAAGCTTTCTAAAATATCCAAGAACTCCTTGAGATCATTTGTGATCAAGGAGAATCGAAGGTCAGAAGTTAGGGTTTCAATTTGTTTTACAATGCAGAATTTCACGATGAACAGGAATGCAAATCCATGCTAGGATGCACAATATTTGCTTTGCATGCCTCAAACTTGTTTGACACTCCATAATTAATGTTTTGCACAGCTGTTAGAGGCTTCAAATCAAGCATTCAATGCATTGCCCATGCTTATTTCCATTTTGGGAAGAAAGTGCACATTGCCATTTTGAAAAAGTAGCTTTATGCACAAAATATGCTCTTGAGCTTTGCACTTTTTCTCTTCTGATCATACACAGCCTATAACCCAAAAGAAACTGGTCTCAAGCCTCTAACAAGTCAGCCCATGCTTGTACTTTACCTTGAAACCATACTTTCACTTTTCTTCAAAATCAAGCAACATAGCCATAACTTGTACTTGTGTGATTCTGACCCTCTCAAGCCTCACATCCTTTTCCTTAATTATACATGTCATTTGCATCAAAACTGACGCATACACAAGCCCTCGAACGCCCTAGAACTCATAATTGTATCACCAATCACCATTGTTGCACATTCTGACCAAAAACTTGAAACTCACATTTCCCTCGTGCGTTTTCAAGCCTTTTAGTTCCTAAAGCTTATAAACATCAAATACAACTCATCCCTGACCCTGTTTCATAACTGTAACTCTATTTTCATCAACCTCCATAACCAAAAATAGAGCTCTGGAAGTTGACTTCTCCAGAACTCCTCAGCCACTTTCAGCTCAAGCCAAGCATCACATTAGCTTCCTGGGAACTTGAGGAAGCTAATCCAATCACTAGAACTCATCAAAAGTTGCTCAAACTCAAAACATGATACCCTCTTGCAAGGTGAGTTTTCTGACTTTGGAACTCTTCATATAGGCATCATTAATGTTTAATTTGTGAATGAAAAATGTAGATATCATTGCCCTAAATCTAACCATGTCCATAGTTTTCATTTATGTTGCTTGAGCTTAGAGAATTTTAAGATTGAAGTTTCTGGAAAAGTTAGGGTTCACATTAGGGGCAATAAAATTCATGTCTGTCTTTGATCTATAGTTTTAATGCTTTACATTTCTGAAATCGTGAGGAAATTTGCCATAAGATTCATGTTTACACTTTTGCAAAAGGATGATAAATGAACAAGATGCAGGTGGCCTGGCTAGGTGCGAGATTGAAGATGAAGTTTGTCTTCAGGAAGCCGTTTCTAATATATATTTATGCTTTTATTATATGAACGGGTGAAGCAGGTCGCCCCAATGGTACAAGAAGCACGCGCGTATTAGAAGGTCATGGGTTCGAGCCCCAGCGAGACCTTTTGCAATTTTCACATTTTTTTCATCTTTTTTTTTGTTGAATCAGGCGCCTGGGTCAGCAGAGTCATCGGGCATTTGCTTCTTTTGCTAATTTTCTGACCCATTTAACCATTTCCAAACCCCCCCTGACTTTTACATTTTATTATATTATTTTTTATTTTTTATTTTTTTTATTACTATTATTATTATTATTATTTTTATTAATAAAAAATCCAAAAAAAAAATTATTTATTATTTTTACACTTATTTAATTTATTTTGTTTTATAAAATCAAAAGAACAAAAATATTTCTTAATAAATTAATTTCTTTCTTAATAATTAATATTTTAGGTTTAATTATTATATTATATTATTTTCTTGTAAATTAAAATAAATATAGAACTTAGGACTTTTATTTAATTAATTTTATTTACTAGTTTAATTAAATTCACAAAAACCCTAAAAAACTTGTTTTCTTTAATAAATTAATTTCTTTTATTAACTTAATTTTAATTTTATTATTCTAGTCAACTATTTTAATTTAATTAGGTCAAAACCTTTAATACAAAAATACATTCCTTATCCATACTTGTACATTATATTCATTTCATTTCTTGTACATTTATTCAAATTCAATATGATTGTAATAGATAATTAGGGTTTTAATTTCTTGCAATTTCCCCATTTGTAATTTGTACACCTCCTCCCCTAATGATGTAATAGCTTAGTATTTTTATTTTCCGCAATTTAATGCTTTATATACAAATGCTAGTAATTAGGGTTTGTATGGGAAGATAAAATAAATTCTTAGAAAACCCTAATCAAGACAAATCAAGCATGTAAACTAATACACTTGCACACATACACCCTTAGGGTAAATCCACTTTGTTGCCTTATAAAATGGCCATATTATGCATGTGGGGTATCTTAGCAATCAAAAAAATACAAGATCATAGTCCCTCGATGATGCTATCAAAGTTGCCTTTCAAAAATGATCTTAGTCCCTTAAAGAAAATGCTAAGATATCTCACAATATTGCTAATCATGGCTATATGATGACCCATGCCCGTTCCTTTTACATCCAAAGATAGGGTTACTTACCAAATCAATGGTAAGATGACAATGTTAAAGGAAAGAGAAAATAAACATGAAAGACTTTTGAGTAGGTAGAATGTTCCTAAGTTGCTTGCTCATTTTTTAAACCAAAACATCATTGCTATTTTAAAAAAAAACACCAAAACACCTTTCAAACTTGAAAACATTTTCAAAAGATCAACACTTTGTATACATTCTTACGAACGAGAATCATTACAAAGTTTTCCTAAACGATGACGCCCTTTTTAAAATACTTTCAAACACCACACAAAGCACATTTTCAAACAAAAGCAAGTGATCTAGTAAGCAACTAAGATCCCGTAGATAACTACGGATGAAAAGGGTGCTAATACCTTCCATTTTCATGATCTACCCCCCAAACTCAAGAAAAAATCTCAAAGGTATTTCCTGTTCTTTTCATCCTTTCCTTTTGGATAAAATAAAAGTTGGTGGCGACTCTTGCTAACGGCAACATTTGCGATCAAACGCAAAACAACCAAGTCAATTCTCCCACCATGTTACACCTGTTGGTTCAGTTTAGATCTCTCAATGGTTTATTCTGATTCTTTCTCGCAGACGTTTTCTCTGGTTCAGATAAATCTCTCAACGATTTATTATGATTCTTCTCCAGATCCATGCCGGTTCAGTTTAGATCTCTCAACGGTTTATTCTGATTCTTTCCCGCAGATGTTTTTTCTAGTTCAAATAAATCTCTCAAGGATTTATTCTGATTCTTCTCCAGATCCCTACCGGTTCAGTTTAGATCTCTCAATGGTTTATTCTGATTCTTTCCCGCAGACGTCATTTCTAGTCCAGATAAACCTCTCAATGATTTGTTTTGATTCTTCTCCAGATCCCTGCCGGTTCAGTTTAGATCTCTCAACAGTTTATTCTGATGCTTTCCCGCATACATCTTCTCTGGTTCAGATAAATCTCTCAACGATTTATTTTGATTCTTCTCCAAATCCCTGATGGTTCAGATAAATCTCTCAATGATTTATTCTGATTCTTTCCTAGTAGACACTTTCTCTAGTTCAGATAAATCGCTCAAAGATCTACTATGATCCTCTCCAGTTAAAGAATTTTCAAAACCCCTTTTGGTTGAGTTTAAACGTCTCAACGGTTTATCCTGATACTTTCCAAATGAACATTTCTGGTTCAAATAAATCGCTCCAAGATTTATTATGATTCTTCCCAGTCAAACAACATATAAGACTTCTGCTATTTTCAGATAAATCACTCCAAAGATTTATTCTGATTCTTTTCCAATTGAGATCAAGTCTAGACTTAGTCCATTTTCTATCAACAATCACCTTTAGATGGCATCTACAAGCCCATCTCCGAAAAATCTCCATCAATCCTTCAAATGGAATCCATAAGCCCATTCATAATTCATCTTCGAGTGCAAATTTCTGGGCACTCTAGTGTTCAATCATCTTCCACCTTCAAGTCATGAATAATGGAGCTACCAATCTAACTCTTCAGGTTTAAGAAGATTGAACAGGGGAAGTTGTTGTGCCCCAAAATTTTCCCTCTCATTTATCAAGTAATTTCTCACAAGATCTTCTTTGGTTCAAGACTGCACTAGGGTTAATTAGCTTAAGACACCTCCTTAAGCATTGATGACTGAAATTAGGGTTTTAGATTGCACAATGTTGTACCCCAAAATTTGCCCTCCCATATTCTCCAATAAATTTCCAAGTCATGCTGCAAAGCTCCCCAAGGATTGCACAGTGCAAAGGTCTCCTATACAGTCAAGATTAGGGTTTGAGTTCTGATCAAGAAAATGAAGTTTTCAAAGGCCCAATCAAGTCTCATATGCCTACAAATATGGTCAAGCATCCTCATATCAAGTTTCAAGGCATTCAGCTCAAAATTGCACAGTCAAAACCCTAGATTGCACTACAGTCAACTGTAGGGGCAAAATGGTCATTTGACAGTCAAAAGTTCAAATTTTTGGTCAACATATCATTTTGAAGCCACAAACATCATTTGATCAATGCTTGATCATGATTCTCAAAATTTGGCTCAGAAATAATCAAAGATGCAAAAGTTACTATATTTGGACAGTTGAAAAAGTCAACTGAAATTGACCAGAGCATAACTTTCACATGGATTATCAGAAAAATCCCATCCAAAGCTCATTTTGAAGAGAAAGACATTTCCTACAACTCATATTCATACTTCAAGTCCAAGAAATGCTCTCACAAAAAGTTATCAATTTCAACATTATAGGTCATTTTCAAAAGTCAACAAAAAGGGACTTTAAGTCAAAGGCCATAACTTGAGATTGGTAAATCAAAATGACATGGGACCAAAGGCATTGGTTAAAGGACTCAAAGACCTTTCCAAAATGACCAAGAACATGAGAGAAGCTTAAAAATTGAGCAAGTTATGCCTTGTGGAAGTTGGGAAATTTTTGGATATTTTGAAAAGTCAACTTTGATCCAAATGACCTAAAATTGCAAATGGGCCCATTTTTCTTCCATGATTCATCATTCTAAGCATGTGCACGACCACTTGGCCCAAAGGGAAGTATTTTCTCATTTTTTATTTATTTATTTGAATTTTTATTTATATTAATTCAATTAAATCAATTAAATATGTGAAAAATATCTAAATGAACCAAACAAATCTTTTTGTACACATTTCAGCTTCAATATTTCGTGCACATCCCAACATGGAAAGATTTGGTTTAATTTGAGCATGATTGAACAAAGAACACATGAAAAAAGATATGGAAGATCCTTAAGAAATCAAATATTGAAAACCATTATTGCCATGGATTTGATTGAAATTTCTTAACCTAATTGCTTCACTACAAATGCCTGAAGAGAACCCTAATGCCCAACACAAAAAAGCTGCGCTAAAGAACCATTGACAAACTTGGAAAAAGTCTCTAAAAACTCAAAACTGAAAAGCACTCTAGAGTTCGATTCAAGCCTCCATTCTTGTCTCAATAGCTTTCTTGGAGGTCACTGATCACGTTCCAATCAAGCATAGCCATCAAAACCTCAAGAGTTGGTAGATAGAACTTAAACTGTACAGCAAAAAATGCATAATCGTATTTCATGTTTCAAGCATCTTCATTGTTTTTTTTTGATGCATTCATACTAAGGAACGTGTTCTGAAGCTAACCATGTCGTCTAATTTTGTTTTCGTGCCATATATGGATGTTTGCCATTGATACTTTTTAGGGTTTCTGAACCTTCAAATTAGGGGTTTTCAGGTGCTGTAAAATTAGACCTCCTCAATACCATGGTTGGATTCAGCGCATAGAGACGAAGAAGAATCACTTACCGCGCCTAATTTATGAACGTTGTAGGCTTATTCGCTATTTTCTGGTAGCTGGCTTAAGGCAACGCGTCTAAAACCGTTGCCTAACGTTTTATGTTACAGGGACGATGAAGAGGATGATGCGTTGGCAAAACATGATTAGCCTGTTTGAAAATTGGCGCGCTGGATCCACTAATGCCTTGGTTTTTCTTTTTATTATTTATTTGTTATAATATGTTAATACGCGTGATGTAGTTCAGTTGGCAAGCGAAGGGATTATTAACGTCCAAGACCTGGGTTCGAACCCCAGGTCTGTGTAAATTTCAATATTATTTTTCACTAATAACTCCCATGCAGCGCTTATGATAAGGACCATGATGCACTCTCTTAATCCAAGCGTCCACGCGTCCTGGGACTTCAAACCAAAGGCTGAGATTGGAAACACACGCTAAGCCCTAGTCAACGTTGCCACACGCGTCATACAAAAGTCATAAGGGCCATGCTTAACTGGGCCAGAATTTCACACTAAGACCTCCACTTTGGGGCCTGAACCCCCCCTGGTTTGCAATCTTCTTTCTTTTTATTTTATTTTTAATTATTATTTTATTTTCTTCATTGTTTTAATTTAATTAATTATATTTTTTCACAAAAATAAAAAAATACATAAAAAATCAGAAAAGGACAAAATTGCAATAAATATATTTATTCTAATATTTTCATAAACAAAATGCATATAAATAAATTTAGTTTTTAAATTAGGTTTGATTTAAATTCTTTTCATAACAAAAATCCAAAAATAGAGACTTAGGTTTAATTGAGTTTTTATTCCTTTTTAATTTTTTTTCTTTCTTTACCATAATATTATTGATTTATTTATTTTTTATAATAATTAAATTGTATATAAAAAACTTAGGTTTAATTTAGGTTAAATTTTAATACTTTCATAATAAATTTAAAAACAATTAGAATTAGGTTTAGCTTTTTATTTTAATTTTAATTAATTCTTTTTTCTATTAAACCTTAAAAAAAACATAAAAATACCAAAAACATTCTCTTTTAATTTTTAATTGTAATTCCCCGTTAACTTTAATATTTTGCAAAAGGGTCCAACGCCCGTATTCCTAATTATTTAATTTCGCATATTTATTTTTATTTTGCTTAAACGATTATGTAACTCTCCCAAAGCCATGTAACTCGGACAATTATACTTTTCGCACTTTTATTTGCTTTATTTATTTTCTGTCAAATCGGGTCCGGTTTAATTTTGGCGATGTGGACCCGCGCCTTCTGTAATAGCTTTAGATTTACCTTTCCCGCAAATATTAGCTGTTAAACAAAGCATGCAAGAATGAATGGCCATAATAAAATCAAGCGTAGATCACTTTAACATGACAAGACAAATATCAATAAACATGACACACGAATCACACACCACCCTTAGGGTACGCCTCACTGTTGCCTTGCCTCGAAAGGTGATCGTCGAGTAGAGGATGTCTTAGTAAGTCCTCATGATCCGGGAACCTGGCATGAGGGTAGCTTCTAAGGTGTCTTCCCATTGCTCTGGTGATCACCATGTCCCTACAAACTCGAATTGACCCGAACACCTCCAACGGTGGTGCTACCTATCTCTCAATGGTGGGATGGCACTACCTTAAGGACATTTACACAGCCTAATTCCTTAGGGTAGGTGGATGACTCATAGATACTTGCTCTAATTCAAAAAAACAAATCCAAACTCTTTTCACACCGACACTTTTCAAAAAGCTTTCAAAACAATTTTTTCAAACACTCTTGAGGACTGATACAAGAGTCGATCTGAAATCTTTAAAACGAAACTTTTTCAAACTCACTCACAATTGAAAAGCAAACACTTTTTGAAAACACAAGTGAGCAAGTATCTAAGAGCCCATGGATAACCATGGATAGAAAGGGTGCTAACACCTTCCCTTTCTATAACCTACCTCCCGAACCGAGAGCAATCTCTTTAAGGAATTTTTCTGTGCTTTTGTCCTTTCCATTTGGAGAAAATAAAAGACGGTGGCGACTCTTGCTTCCGCGACATTTCGCGAACCAGCTTTAAACAGTCAGTTCCAGATCCACCGATCACAGAACTGGCGACTCTGCTGGGGAGATTTTAAAGTGAGGTGTACCTTAGGACTAAGATCACTTTTGTTTTCAATTGCCTGTTTTGATTGCTTTATTATTGTGGGTACTGTCTTGGGAGTTCTATAGATCCTAACCCGGATCTGGGGGATACCTTCTTAGAAAGTAGCAACAAGGCTGTGAGGGAACTGTGCGGGGTATACCGACATGGTTGAAACAGTCTGCTACGTTGATGTGGCACTTTGGTGTGTACCGGTAACCCTTGAGTTCAGTCAAGGAGAGTACGGGGCCTCCGCGTGGTGTCATGAAGCATCAACAGACCTTAGGAACCTTAATTGAACCATCTTGGCCTCTTTAGGGTAGTGAGATAACTGACTTTGGTGCAGTCCGAGGTTGGTTGATACTCGATACTACACTCAATTGAGGGTTGCTTTCCTGGAATATTTCGGTCGCCAGTTCAGTGGCTAAATCGAAACGATGAACAATGAAAGCAACCCAGTGATATTGGGACCCTTAGAACCCGGTTACTTCTAATAGGACAGGTTGAACCCACCAACTTCAAGAGGGTAATACCCAGACCCCATGCTGGCCTGAACCCTAAGGGTTTCCCTTTTGTGTGACTTGTGTGCCTTCGTACTTGACTATTTGCATGCTCGTTATCTAACCTTTGAGTTCTTGCAGGTTTTGTTTATAGTCCTTAATTAGGACTCATAACAAAGTTTACCGAATGTCTTGCAGGTTTTGTTCATAGTCCTTAATTGGGACTTATAACAGGGTACACCAAGTTTCTTGCAGGTTTTGGTTTGTAGTCCTTAATAAGGACTCATAACAGGGTTTACCTACATTACCCCATGCATAGCATAACATCATACCATTGCATACATCCTAACCCATTTCAAGGATCTCAAGGGCTTGTGATGCAGGTCATGATGAACCAACTGTTCAGCAAGGGACAAAGGGGATTTATTTTCCTCTAGACAAGGTTGTCAGGGGCTATGACCCACTTGATATGGTGAGCTTTTGACCCTTGGAGAAGGACTCTCAACAATATGAAGTACCTTCAATCAAGCTACCGGACCCAAATTCTAACCAATTTTCTTGTTTACCCCGCGAGGTCCTTGAAATCATTGCATGCATATCATACATATCATTGCATAACAGGTACCCTTTTTGACAGGTTGCTCACCCTCTTCGCTGTTTATTTCAGCCGACCGTCATGAATCCTGAATCGTCTAACGAGCAATCCATCAAGGCCCTTCAGGCTCAGAACGCCCAGTTCCAAGAGCTGATCATGAATTTGACCCAGGGGCAACAAGATCTGAAGACTCTGCTCCTGAAAAAGAAGAAGAAGAAGACTATTTTGTTCAGCCCTAGACGCGGATCTGGGAACACACTGCGGAATGAAGCTGAGAGGACAACCCCATCTGTGGGGAAAGGCAGTCATCAAGAGGAAAGGATTCCTAGCCCAGTGGTCTCTGACAATGAGACAGATTTCAATGACGAGCAGTACCCTCCGGCTGAGGATAGGTACAAACAGTTGGAAGACCGGCTAAATGCGATGGAGATACAAAAGGTGCCTGGTCTGGACTTCGAAGATTTAAGTCTGTCTTCTGGGGTAGTGATCCCGCGCAAGTTTAAGGCACCTGCCTTTGCTAAGTACGACGGGGCATCCTGTCCTAAATTGCATCTCAGGGCTTACACAAGGAGGATCCAGCCTTATACAGCTGACAAAAACTTATGGATTCACTTCTTCCAAGAGAGTCTCTCAGGGACTCAGCTCGAGTGGTTCTATCAACTGAGTGGAGCCAACATCCGTACCTGGGAAGACTTAGCCACGGCATTCTACAAGCATTACCAGTACAATGCCGACCTTGCTCCCACGCGCACTCAACTTCAGGGAATGTCTATGGGTACAGGTGAAAGTTTCAAAGAATATGCTCAGAAATGGAGAGATCTTGCTGGAAGGGTACAACCACCTCTAACGGACCGCGAGCTCGTCGGCATGTTCTTGGGGACCCTGTCTGGTCCATTCTTCAACCACTTGATTGGGAATTCTGCTGCTGGGTTTACAGATTTAATCTTGACCGAAGAAAGAATCGAAGCGGGCATCAAGTCAGGGAAAATACAGAATGGTGACTCCTCGAACACTGAGAAGAAACCATCCAAGAGAGAATCTAGTGCTGTCAACGCAGTAGCTATCGCAAAACCGGCCGATGCTCCTCAGTGTCACCATCAACAAAGGGAAGAGAGACCTAAGAGGCAATTTACTCCCCTCGGCATGACCTTGTCACAAATATTGCCACAGTTGCTGGAAACCAAGTTGGTAACCCTCATGGATCCCCCGAAGAATCCTAACAGGACACCCTCAAGGTACAACCCCAATGCTCGCTGCGCCTATCATTCTGATAGCCCGGGGCATGCTACGGATGACTGTTGGACTTTGAGAAACAGGGTTCAAGATCTGATTGACGCAAAAGAAGTCCAGCTCGACTCTCCAGAGACTCCCAATGGGATCACTGCTCCCTTGCCAAGACATGGCTAGGATTAGTTTTTGTTCATTCAAATATTCAAGTTGTAATTTTCTTTCAATTGTTCAAACATTTTATTTCATGTCAAACTTGGTTATTTCATTAATGCATTACACATGTCTGTTTTGAAGTAATTATTTCATATTCACTATGTGCAAATTATTTTCATATTTTTTCTGATGATCAACGTTCGACTAATAATTCTAAGCCTCTTGAGGGAGGATGACGAAAACGATACCACGATCTTTACAGTATGCTTTTGAACAGACCCCGCTGATGAGGTACAGGCATTGTTTCAATCCCTAAACACTGGAGTTATAAGGATGATAATCCCTCGTCAACCCCTCTGATCCAAAGAAGTAGGAGTTTTTCGTTTCGAAATTTAAAACCCTTAATCATAACCTGGGGCAGGGTAGTCTCTCAGTTGATCCAAGTGCATAACGAATGGCACCAAAGAGGTCCTTACAAAACAAAAGACAGTGATGGTTCGGAACAATCATACAAATAGGCAGTTATTATATCTCAAAAAATAAAATAAAAAGCCCAATAAGTCAAAATACCCATGAAGGAGACTTACAAAGCTGGGGCATCCCGCTGATTGTAATTCCGAAAAAGGAAACAGTTCAGGCAAAAAAAGAAAGGGATAACGAAATCAAAAAAAAAAAAAAAAAAGAAAGAGGTCTTACAAACCCTCAACAAAAAAGGAAATGACTGCCTATTCAAAATAAACTGTCAATATCCGAATCATCACTGGTATATCAAAGCAAAGACTCAAACAAGGTCTAACGCACGATCAACTGAGCTTAGGTTTGGAGAACATCACGAAGAGCGGGTGGGTACAAATAAAATTTGAGCCTTTATCCTTTGTTTATTAAACCGTGAACCAAGCCACGTTATAACCCTTAAAAGTCCTAGCTGAAGCATGGGTTAGTTCGAAAGCATACTGTGACGAAAGGTATCCTGACTCCTGAAGGCTTACGGTAAATACGGAGTTGACATCATGTTTTACAAACATTCACATGTTTTATGAAAAAATGCACTTTCAAAATCTTCAAGACAGACATAGGCTTTGCATTGTTAACATAACTTTGTTTGCATATGACTTTTTGTTTGAACAGCAGGGAAATTCGCACGACGAATGCCCAATGAACAAGAGCGCTTCCAATCAAGGGGCACGGCATGATCATGGTCTACCATCTGGGGCAGTTAAGTCAAGATCCAGAGAATCTCTCAAAAGGCAAAAAAAGCCTGGGGCAAATCTCCACCTGAGTCACTTGGGGCATTCTAACAACGAATCTTGCCTGATCAAACACTTCCGGGTGGAATGACACTTCTAACAGGGGCAACTCCCTACGTTCTGAGAGCGTAGACATAGTCGAAAAAATACTACGCAAAATCAAAGACCCGCTAGGTTGACACACCTAGGCAAAAATTAGGGCTTCCCGGCGAATCAAAAGGGTTTGGGCAAAATGAAGGGATGAAATGAAAAAATCTGTACACCCGGCAAGTCGAAAACCTGAAAAGGCGGCTTGGGTAAAAATGGGTATCCCGGTGGACCGAAAACCCGAAAGGGCGGTCCAGGCAAAAGTTAGGGATCAAAGCGTACGACTATGTCCCAGCACCTCGGCACCTGCCTACCAGAAGACTTGTCAAGTACTCCCACAGGCCTTCTTCTCCCACTGAAACTGGGGCAATAATGAGTTGTCTAAAGGATCCGGTTTCTCTATCCATCGAGGTACCAAGATACGTTCGACTGAAGAATGCGACCCAGATACTTTCACTCCCTGCAGAACGCGAACGCGTCGTCCGACTTTGTTCAAAGAGTTATTTCCTTACCAGGATATAACTGGGTTATCCTCAGCCAATAGCCACAGAAAAGACCGTCCTCAGTAAAGTCTTATCATCCCCAGTGGAAGCAAAAGCTTATTCTTCAACATCAGCCCAGGAGTGACTTCCCGGCACCCGTCAAGGATTTACTTTCCTAGACGAAAGCATACATTCATAAACATCACATTTTCATACACCATGATACATGCATGTACGCATCATGTCATACAATCGCATTTATGCCGTTGCTTGATTCATATCACGCACTGCATATAACTGACCTTTACCTTTCAGGAAGGATACAGTTGAATGATCAGCTATGTCAGAATAGACAAAACACAGTCAGAAAAGACAAATCCCGTCATAAGAGACAAATCCCGTCATAAGAGACAAATCCCGTCATAAGAGACAAATCCAGTCAAAGAATACAAATCCAGTTTAAATCAATGCCTAAAGATTCCTCTGATACAACTCGTCGTTATAGACACTCGTCGTTATAGACATTCGTCGTTATAGACACCCGTCGTTATAGACACTCGTCGTTATAGACACCCGTCGTTATAGACACTCGTCGTGATAGACACTCGTCGTGATAGACACTCGTCGTGATAGACACTCGTCGTGATAGACACTCGTCGTGATAGACACTCGTCGTAATAGACACTCGTCGTGATAGACACTCGTCGTGATAGACACTCGTCGTGATAGACACTTGTCGTTATAGACACTCGTCGTGATAGACACTCGTCGTGATAGACACTCGTCGTGATAGACACTCGTCGTGATAGACACTCGTCGTGATAGACACTCGTCGTGATAGACACTCGTCGTGATAGACACTCGTCGTGATAGACACTCGTCGTGATAGACACTCGTCGTGATAGACACTCGTCGTGATAGACACTCGTCGTGATAGACACTCGTCGTGATAGACACTCGTCGTGATAGACACTCGTCGTGATAGACACTCGTCGTGATAGACACTCGTCGTGATAGACACTCGTCGTGATAGACACTCGTCGTGATAGACACTCGTCGTGATAGACACTCGTCGTGATAGACACTCGTCGTGATAGACACTCGTCGGTATAAACACTCGTCGGTATAGACACTCGTCATAGACACTAGTCGCTATAGACACCCGTCGTTAAAGACCACTCGTCCTTGGAAACAACCTGTCAGTAGAGACAACTTCATCACCGTTTGAAGATCCAGACCCAGCTCCTGTAACCAGTCAGGACACATCTGTATCAAGCATCTGAAATCAACTCCTGCAACGTGTCAGGTACTTACTTCTCTTTTGCAGGTATGCAGGTTCTCGCTAAGGAATCTCTTATGCGATCAATATCCAGATGGCATCTATAAGCCCATCATCCTATCCAGCAATCTCCAAATGGCATCTATAAGCCCATTCCCACCACACTGCCACTATGTGAGCGCAAATTTCTGGGCACTCTAGTGTCCAATCATCTTCTACCCTCGGATTACGAAAGGCACGTCAGCCAATCTGCATCCTCAAGTCTAAGAAGATTGAACAGGGGAAACTGTTGTACCCCAAAATTTGCCCTCCCATATTCTCCAATAAATTTCCAAGTCATGCTGCAAAGCTCCCCAAGGATTGCACAGTGCAAAGGTCTCCTATACAGTCAAGATTAGGGTTTGAGTTCTGATCAAGAAAATGAAGTTTTCAAAGGCCCAATCAAGTCTCATATGCCTACAAATATGGTCAAGCATCCTCATATCAAGTTTCAAGGCATTCAGCTCAAAATTGCACAGTCAAAACCCTAGATTGCACTACAGTCAACTGTAGGGGCAAAATGGTCATTTGACAGTCAAAAGTTCAAATTTTTGGTCAACATATCATTTTGAAGCCACAAACATCATTTGATCAATGCTTGATCATGATTCTCAAAATTTGGCTCAGAAATAATCAAAGATGCAAAAGTTAATATATTTGGACAGCTGAAAAAGTCAACTGAAATTGACCAGAGCATAACTTTCACATGGATTATCAGAAAAATCCCATCCAAAGCTCATTTTGAAGAGAAAGACATTTCCTACAACTCATCTTCATACTTCAAGTCCATGAAATGCTCTCACAAAAAGTTATCAATTTCAACATTATAGGTCATTTTCAAAAGTCAACAAAAAGGGACTTTAAGTCAAAGGCCATAACTTGAGATTGGTAAATCAAAATGACATGGGACCAAAGGCATTGGTTAAAGGACTCAAAGACCTTTCCAAAATGACCAAGAACATGAGAAAAGCTTAAAAATTGAGCAAGTTATTCCTTGTGGAAGTTGGGAAATTTTTGGATATTTTGAAAAGTCAACTTTGATCCAAATGACCTAAAATTGCAAATGGGCCCATTTTTCTTCCATGATTCATCATTCTAAGCATGTGCACGACCACTTGGCCCAAAGGGAAGTATTTTCTCATTTTTTATTTATTTATTTGAATTTTTATTTATATTAATTCAATTAAATCAATTAAATATGTGAAAAATATCTAAATGAACCAAACAAATCTTTTTGTACACATTTCAGCTTCAATATTTCGTGCACATCCCAACATGGAAAGATTTGGTTTAATTTGAGCATGATTGAACAAAGAACACATGAAAAAAGATATGGAAGATCCTTAAGAAATCAAATATTGAAAACCATTATTGCCATGGATTTGATTGAAATTTCTTAACCTAATTGCTTCACTACAAATGCCTGAAGAGAACCCTAATGCCCAACACAAAAAAGCTGCGCTAAAGAACCATTGACAAACTTGGAAAAAGTCTCTAAAAACTCAAAACTGAAAAGCACTCTAGAGTTCGATTCAAGCCTCCATTCTTGTCTCAATAGCTTTCTTGGAGGTCACTGATCACGTTCCAATCAAGCATAGCCATCAAAACCTCAAGAGTTGGTAGATAGAACTTAAACTGTACAGCAAAAAATGCATAATCGTATTTCATGTTTCAAGCATCTTCATTGTTTTTTTTTGATGCATTCATACTAAGGAACGTGTTCTGAAGCTAACCATGTCGTCTAATTTTGTTTTCGTGCCATATATGGATGTTTGCCATTGATACTTTTTAGGGTTTCTGAACCTTCAAATTAGGGGTTTTCAGGTGCTGTAAAATTAGACCTCCTCAATACCATGGTTGGATTCAGCGCATAGAGACGAAGAAGAATCACTTACCGCGCCTAATTTATGAACGTTGTAGGCTTATTCGCTATTTTCTGGTAGCTGGCTTAAGGCAACGCGTCTAAAACCGTTGCCTAACGTTTTATGTTACAGGGACGATGAAGAGGATGATGCGTTGGCAAAACATGATTAGCCTGTTTGAAAATTGGCGCGCTGGATCCACTAATGCCTTGGTTTTTCTTTTTATTATTTATTTGTTATAATATGTTAATACGCGTGATGTAGTTCAGTTGGCAAGCGAAGGGATTATTAACGTCCAAGACCTGGGTTCGAACCCCAGGTCTGTGTAAATTTCAATATTATTTTTCACTAATAACTCCCATGCAGCGCTTATGATAAGGACCATGATGCACTCTCTTAATCCAAGCGTCCACGCGTCCTGGGACTTCAAACCAAAGGCTGAGATTGGAAACACACGCTAAGCCCTAGTCAACGTTGCCACACGCGTCATACAAAAGTCAGAAGGGCCATGCTTAACTGGGCCAGAATTTCACACTAAGACCTCCACTTTGGGGCCTGAACCCCCCCCCCCTGGTTTGCAATCTTCTTTCTTTTTATTTTATTTTTAATTATTATTTTATTTTCTTCATTGTTTTAATTTAATTAATTATATTTTTTCACAAAAATAAAAAAATACATAAAAAATCAGAAAAGGACAAAATTGCAATAAATATATTTATTCTAATATTTTCATAAACAAAATGCATATAAATAAATTTAGTTTTTAAATTAGGTTTGATTTAAATTCTTTTCATAACAAAAATCCAAAAATAGAGACTTAGGTTTAATTGAGTTTTTATTCCTTTTTAATTTTTTTTCTTTCTTTACCATAATATTATTGATTTATTTATTTTTTATAATAATTAAATTGTATATAAAAAACTTAGGTTTAATTTAGGTTAAATTTTAATACTTTCATAATAAATTTAAAAACAATTAGAATTAGGTTTAGCTTTTTATTTTAATTTTAATTAATTCTTTTTTCTATTAAACCTTAAAAAAAACATAAAAATACCAAAAACATTCTCTTTTAATTTTTAATTGTAATTCCCCGTTAACTTTAATATTTTGCAAAAGGGTCCAACGCCCGTATTCCTAATTATTTAATTTCGCATATTTATTTTTATTTTGCTTAAACGATTATGTAACTCTCCCAAAGCCATGTAACTCGGACAATTATACTTTTCGCACTTTTATTTGCTTTATTTATTTTCTGTCAAATCGGGTCCGGTTTAATTTTGGCGATGTGGA
The DNA here is from genome assembly GCA_948472305.1 of Vicia faba. Taxonomy (NCBI): domain Eukaryota; kingdom Viridiplantae; phylum Streptophyta; class Magnoliopsida; order Fabales; family Fabaceae; genus Vicia; species Vicia faba. The sequence continues at coordinate 992,039,745 of OX451740.1, read as the reverse complement.
CCCGCGCCTTCTGTAATAGCTTTAGATTTACCTTTCCCGCAAATATTAGCTGTTAAACAAAGCATGCAAGAATGAATGGCCATAATAAAATCAAGCGTAGATCACTTTAACATGACAAGACAAATATCAATAAACATGACACACGAATCACACACCACCCTTAGGGTACGCCTCACTGTTGCCTTGCCTCGAAAGGTGATCGTCGAGTAGAGGATGTCTTAGTAAGTCCTCATGATCCGGGAACCTGGCATGAGGATAGCTTCTAAGGTGTCTTCCCATTGCTCTGGTGATCACCATGTCCCTACAAACTCGAATTGACCTGAACACCTCCAACGGTGGTGCTACCTATCTCTCAATGGTGGGATGGCACTACCTTAAGGACATTTACACAGCCTAATTCCTTAGGGTAGGTGGATGACTCATAGATACTTGCTCTAATTCAAAAAAACAAATCCAAACTCTTTTCACACCGACACTTTTCAAAAAGCTTTCAAAACAATTTTTTCAAACACTCTTGAGGACTGATACAAGAGTCGATCTGAAATCTTTAAAACGAAACTTTTTCAAACTCACTCACAATTGAAAAGCAAACACTTTTTGAAAACACAAGTGAGCAAGTATCTAAGAGCCCATGGATAACCATGGATAGAAAGGGTGCTAACACCTTCCCTTTCTATAACCTACCTCCCGAACCGAGAGCAATCTCTTTAAGGAATTTTTCTGTGCTTTTGTCCTTTCCATTTGGAGAAAATAAAAGACGGTGGCGACTCTTGCTTCCGTGACATTTCGCGAACCAGCTTTAAACAGTCAGTTCCAGATCCACCGATCACACACAAGGATAATTGAACTTTTAATGCCTCATATGAATTTCATGGGTTATTATGGACCCTCAAGATTTCTCATGTTAAGTTTCAAGTCTTGGATCACATTTTTGCTCAATCAATTGATCAGTTGGCCTAAAAATCAGTTGTATTGGGGAAAAAGTCAACTATGGCCAATTTACAGTCAAAATTCATAAATTTTTTATCCATATCAATATTTTGAACTCCTATATGTCATTTGATCAACTTTGGATCACAATTCCTCAAGAAATTTGATCATATCATCAAAAGGGGCAAAATGGTCAAAATTAGGGTTTTGACTGAGAAAGGGCAATTTATGATTTTTAGCCTAGCAAATGGTTAATTGGTTTGAGACATGATCTCAAGGTTTCAAATGCATCATTTTTGACCTAATGGTATGACTCAAAACTTCTCTCAAGATCAATTGATTGATAGTTGATTTTCAGTCAACTGATCAAAAGTCAACTATACACTAAAAAGTCAAACTTTGACTTTTTTGGTCAAAATCAAGTGTCAAAGATCACAATTCATCAAAACATGTCAAAATATGAAACTTGTTCATCAATAAATCAAAAAGTCAAGATTTCATTTTGAAAAGTCAAAGTTTCCAAACTTAGAAATTTTTCTAAGTGTTGAAAACTTCATATTTTTTCACAACTTTGAGCCAATTTTTCACCATGATGCAAGATGATTTAAAGGAAACTTTCAACATGAAAGTTGTAGATCTCAATGATATATAAAACATTTATGAACACAATTCCTCCTAAAAATTCTTGGATTTCAAGTTATTAATCCATGAAATCATGGTCATGAAACTAAGACACTTAGTGAAATTTTGAGCATTTTGGTCAGGATTTTGAGCTAACTTGTGGGTCAAGTTTCATATAGTTCCAATTGTATTTTTCAAAAGTGGTTCAAAAAGGGGTTGTAGAGAACATTAAAAGCTTCCTAAAATGTCCAAGAACTCCTTAAGATCATTTTTTATCAAGGAGAATCGAAGGCTAGAAGTTAGGGTTTCAAGTTGTTTTACAAGGCAGAATTTTGTGATGAACATGAACCAGATCCATAGCCATGCTGCATAATCCCACTTTTCAGGCCCTCTAATTTGTGTATCTATCCTTAATCAGAAGATTACACAAACTTTATGGCTATTATCCATTAAGTCCAAGCTTTGTCTAAGTTAACTTGCCATTTTTGGAAGAAAGGCAAGACTTCCATTTTGGAAAAGTATGCTTTAAAGTTTCAAAAACATCTTTCAAAACTTGAAACATTTTCAAAAAATCAACACTTTGTATACATTCTTACGAATGATAATTATTACAAAGTTTACCTAAACTATGGCGCCTTTTCAAAATACTTTCAAAAAACCACACAAAACACATTTTCAAACCAAAGCAAGTGATCTAGCAAGCAACTAAGAGCCCATAGATAACTATGGATGAAAATGGTGCTAACACCTTTCCTTTTCATAATTTACCCCCCGAACTCAAGAAAACATCTCTAAAGGTCTTTCCTGTTCTTTTCAGCCTTTCCTTTTGGATAAAAGAAAAGTCGGTGGCGACTCTTGCTATCCACAACAATTACGGTCAAACGCAAAACAACCAAGTCAGTTCTCCCACCGTGTTACACCCCTTGATAGACGTCTGGTTCAACGTGACCCTGCATCATAGGACCTTGAGACCCATGAAATGTTTATTTAAAATGATATGGTATGATGTCATGATGTTATGTACAAGTTTGCAAAATAAGCAAGTTGTTATGTACAAATAATCATATACACATAAGGAAAACAAGTCCTTAGGTTTAGGCTTGCATGGAGTATTATAGGTAAGTACCCTCTTGAAGTTAGTTGGCTCAACCTAACCTAGTAATATTAATCGGGTTCTAAGGGATCTCAATATCACTGATCTGTCTTATCGGGCATTATTTCAGCGCAAGCCTCTTTCACAGCGACCGAAATATCCCGAGAAGTCAAATCTCAATGAGTGTAGTGTTGAGTATCAACCAACTTCGGACTGCACGAAAGCCAGTTATATCACTACATCCTAATGGCCAAGTTGGTCAAGTAAAGGTTCTAAAAGTCAGTTAGTGCTTCATGACACCACACAACGGCTCTGTATTCTCCTTGACTACTCAAGGGCTACCGGTATCCACAAACGTGTCACACTAATGTAGCTATTGGTTAGACCATGTCGGTATACCCCACACAGTTTCCACAACGTATTGCTACTTACCTATAAGGTATCTCAAATCTGGGTAGAGGATTTAAAAAAACCCAAACAAGGAACCAAAATATAAAGCAAACAAGTCAAACAATGAAAGCAAATAAAGGTGATCTAGCCCTAAGGTAACCACACTTTTAAGTTTTCCCCAACAGAGTCGCAATTTTTATCACTGTTTTGCTACATGTAAAAGTCTGTTCTCAACACATGGTTAGTGAAAATGAAAAGCAAGCATATGGTTAGCTTCAAGGCAAAGATATCCACATTTTATCTTCACAAATGAAACATTAATGATGCTTGTATGAAGAGTTCAAAGTCAAGAAAACTTACCTTGAAACTGAAATTTGCTTTGAGTTTGAGCTGTTGTATGGTCTGTTTTTGAGCTTGGGAAATGATGACAATGATGTTACAGAAGTTGTTCTTGTGTTTGAAAAACTTATATATGATGTATGGGGAGTTTTTGGATGGTTTGTGTTCTGGACTGGGCCCGACAGGCCCAAAAGCATTACTAAGGCCCAGTCCAATGGGACTCACTAAGGACCACAATGGGCAAAGGCCCAATCCAATGGGACTCACTAAGGACCACAATGGGCAAAGGCCCAATCCAATGGGACTCACTAAGGACCACAACGTCCATGCCCGACACCCTGATGTCCACCTCGACATCTCAGTGTGCCAGCCCATGCGACGAAGTCACGCTCGACAGACTGCCGTCCAGCTCTATGCCCTGGCTTCCAGCCCGACATTCACTGTCCAGCTCGGGGTCTTGGCGTCGAGCTCGACATCATGCTGCACTGCTCGACATGGACTCGAGCTACCTTGCTAGGGCAGACTCAGTCACCATTGCCCCAACGATACTCCGTAAAGACCGCGTCTCTGTCCGCCCGCACTTCACGCACCACATCCAGGGAGGGGACCACGTGCTGATCCCCACTACCCACGTAGGACCTGGCAGTTCCTCCATTGGGCCAAATCCGCCCGGCCCAGTGAAGGAACCTTGGCCCAGCGCTGGGGGCTATAAATACCCTCTGCTTCCAGAGGGTCAGGTAATCATCAATTCTAACCTCAACTCTATTATCTGCTAGTACTCCCACTGACTTAAGCATCGGAGTGCCTTGCAGGTACCCCCCCCCCCCCCCCTCCTCGTTCGAAAAGCCTTCAGCTCGGAGCAGCCGTGACGGTCCAAACCTTCTGATCAGGTCAGATCAGTGGCGCCGTCTGTGGGAAACAGCTTCCCCGTCTAACGAACAGTTTTCAAAGACCAAAGCTCAATCCATTCACTGTCATGGCCTCTCCAACTCGTGAAGAACAACACACTCGCGTCGTCGACGCCAACAACGTTCCCGCGGACAAGAATGGGCACCTGGACAATCCCAGTGGTGCCGGCCACAATGCCGCCCCCCTGACAACCGCCCCTGGACCTTCCACCCGCAGGGACGGTCACACTGCGTCCTCCTCGACAACTCCCCCAGAACTCGAAGACGATCCGGAAGCTCTCGCCTATCGCCAGGCTGCCCGGTTCTATGAAGTCCAAGCCCCTGCCGGGGCAGATGCCACTGCTCAGGCACTGTTCGCGGCCATCAACCAGACAAACTATCTCCTGTTCGCGCAAGGAGAAAGACTTAGGGCACTGGAAAATGATCGACGCCCCCCGAGGAGACATCAAAGGCCACCATCTCCCCTTCCTCGGGTCGAAGAAGTCCGACACCCTACTCCCCCGCGGAGACATTACAGGGAAATCTCTAGGAGCCCCTCTCCCGCACCAAGGCAGAGGCGGCCCCAATACGAAAGACAGCCCGTCATCCCTGCCGAAGAGCCCGTTCGCGACGCCTCAAGGCACGAACGGAGGCACAACAGAGACGGACATGTGACCTTCGCCCACCGAACATCACGTTCAAGGGAATCCCAGCACGAGCCACGTGCCCGACACAACTACAGGACCCTTTCTCTTTCTCCAGAAAGGAGCGACGAGGACGACCCCCGCGGTCCCCTGTCGCAGGCAATCATGGACGCACCCATCCCCCCGGGCATGGAGAAGCCCCCACACCTAAAGGAGTACGATGGAGTGGCGGACCCAGTCGACCACATTGACGGGTTCGAAGCCATGCTCCACTATCACAATGTCGGGGGTCCCATCAAGTGCCGCCTCTTCCCAACAACTCTCAGGAAGGCGGCCATGGACTGGTACAAGGGACTTGCCCCGGGCTCCATCACCTCGTGGAGGAACTTGAAGAACCAGTTCATCAGCTCCTTCACAGCGTCTCGTCGCCATCCAAAGACTGAGGCAGCCCTCGAGGCCATCATTCAAAGGCATGATGAGACCTTGAGGGAATTCATCAACCGCTTCAACAGGGAAGCAATACAGGTCCCCTGCGCGGACCACATGAAGAGGTATTTGCTGGAGAGGGGCCTCCTCCCCGGCACCGAATTCAGGAAAGCTGTAGGCATCGAGCCACCTGCAACTTTTGATGCTCTCCTCGACAAAGCCCGAGCATATATGGACTACGAGGAGAGAGAAGCTGCCAACAGGGCACGAGACTCCAGGGCTCGCAACCACGGCAGCAGCTCGAGACAAGACCCTCCTCCCCGACGCACCGGAGAGAAGAGGAAGGAAGACAGACCCCGGGAGGTCCGGGAACAAAGGGGCCCCTCGGGCAGGTTTACTGAGTACACTCCGCTCACGGCTTCCCGCGAGCGTATTCTGGCGGAGTGTGCGAGCACAGATTTTAAAGACGGTGGCGTCAAGCGTCCCCGACCAGCTCCTGCCAAGCCAGGAGTAGACAAAAACAAATACTGTCAGTACCATAGGAGTCATGGTCACTTGACAGAGGACTGCGTCCACCTGAAGGATGCTATTGAAACCCTCATCAAAGGAGGGAGACTTGCACAGTACAGAAGAAACGACGCTCCCCGTCGCGAAGCCCGCGAGGAAAAAGAGCCCGAAGAAGATGCCCGACCATCTGACGAGTCGGTGCCACTCCAGACCGCCTTCGCGATAACCAGGCCCGAGGATTTCGAGCTTCCCGAACTCCTGCAGGAGCCCCTAACTACACACAGCAGATGGGAATACTTCCCCTCCGCCATGGTCATCAACGGGGGCGGGTTCAGCGACCTCACCATCAACTCAGCCAAGAGAAAGTTGGACGAACTGGTCGACAAAGCTCCTCCTCAAACCGTGACTTTTGAAATGGTGAGGGGCAGGTCAGAGCCCATCACATTCTACTTGGAAGAGCTCCCCGGCGGAGCACCGAACGCAGTCATCCCCTTGCTGATAAGGGCAAAGATGGCCAATTTTGATGTGCATCGCATCCTGGTCGACGAAGGGAGTTCCGTCGACGTGATGTACACCCAGCTGTTCCGGACCTTGCAACTGGACGACTCCCATCTGTCTCCATATATAGGTTCGGACCTTCAAGGCTTCAACGGCTCGACGTCCAAACCTTGGGGATATGTCGAGCTCCTCGTGACATTCGGGGAGGAAACTGCCACGAGGCAGGTGAAGGTCCGCTTCCTCGTCATTGACTGCCCGTCCCTGTACAATTGCATTCTGGGGAGGCCGACATTGGCGGAGCTGACAGCGGTCCCCTCAACTGTCCACCTAAAGATGAAGTTCTATACCAAGAGGGGGAGGGTAGCCACCATCCAGGGCGACCTCGCTGCTGCCCGCCGGTGCTTCAACGCCGCTTCAAGGGGTCGGGATACTGTCGACGTGGGTCCCAGCACTAGGCCCATCAAGAAGACAAAGCAAGAGCCCGACACAGCATCTCCTGAGGTAGAAGTTCAGAAGGCTCCACCAAAGGTCGACTCCATTGCGCTCGACGCCCGTTTTGACGAAGACGAACCGGCCAGCAGCGAGCAAATCCCCCTCCGACCTATTCCGGACGGTGATTTCGAACTCGTTCCCCTTGGAGCAGACCCGACCAAGGGAGTGAAGATTGGCAAGGACCTCCCCGACTTGGCCAGGAAGCAAATCAAGGCCTGTCTGCGCGAGAATAATGATCTCTTCGCCTGGAGCGCTGCAGAGATGCCCGGACTCGACCCCGAGGTCGCCTGTCATCACCTCGCCATTGATCCAGCCGCCAAGGCAGTAGTACAACGTAGGCGTAGGCAGTCTCCAGAAAAAACGGAGGCTGCTGAAAAAGCTGTAAAAGACCTCCTAGAGGCAAATTTTATTTCTGAAGCCCGGTATTCCACCTGGCTGTCAAATGTTGTACTTGTCAAAAAGAATAATGGAAAATGGCGTATGTGTGTTGATTATACCGATCTCAATCGGGCTTGCCCGAAGGATGCTTTTCCTCTACCGAACATCGATATGCTGGTCGACAACTCGGCCGGCTACAAAACTTTGTCGTTCATGGACGCTTACTCGGGATACAATCAAATCCCAATGGCTTCGGGCGACAAACGCTGCACGGCATTCATGACCAGCTCGGGCAACTATTACTACAACGTAATGCCCTTCGGACTAAAGAATGCCGGCGCGACGTACCAACGCATGATGAACAAAGTGTTCAACAAACAGATCGGCGACATGCTCGAGGTATACATGGACGACATGATCGTCAAATCTCGAGCAGACACCGATCACGCAGCTCATCTCAAGACTGTCTTCGCCCAAGCGAGACAATGCAAAATGAGGTTCAACCCCGAGAAGTGCACATTTGGGGTTAATGCAGGGAAATTCCTCGGGTTCTATCTAACAGAATGAGGGATTGAAGCCAACCCCGACAAGTGCCGGGCATTCGCCGACCTTCCGACTCCAACATCGAAGAAATCGATACAGATAATGAACGGCATGTTGACATCACTTTCGCGCTTCGTCGCGAAGTCCGCTCAGCACGCCCTTCCCTTTTTCAAACTCCTTCGAAAGGAAGCAGCCTTCGAATGGACCGAGGAATGCGAGCACGCACTCCGCCACCTGAAGCAGAGCCTATCTCAACCGCCCGTACTCTCTCGACCAGATGACAACGAGCCACTTTACCTATACTTGGCAGTTTCAAACGAAGCCATTAGTGCAGCTCTTGTCCGCGAGACTCCAGACGGGCAGAAGCCTGTCTACTTCACGAGCAAAGCCTTACAAGGCCCCGAGAGCAGGTATCAACAGATAGAAAAGGTTGCACTGGCCCTCGTCAATGCTGCGAGGAGGCTCAGACACTACTTTCTGGCGCACACCATCATCGTGCGAACTGATCAACCGGTGAGACAACTCTTGGGTCGGCCAGATATGGCGGGCAGAATGCTGAAGTGGTCCCTAGAACTCTCTGAATTCGACATTCAATACGAGAGCAGGAAAGCCCTGAAAGCACAAGCCCTGGCCGACTTCGTCGCCGAAATGACCTCTAACGACATTCCCCCGGGAAAGGAACACAAGTGGACCATCTTCGTCGACGGAGCCTCCAGCTCGTCCGGAAGCGGCGCAGGGATCCTCCTGGAAAACGAAGAAGGGGTGGTAATCGAGCACTCCTTGGTTCTCTCCTTCCCGACATCAAATAACCAGGCAGAATATGAAGCCCTGCTCGCGGGACTGAGATTGGCCGAGGACTTAGGAGCCCGCGAAGTTCAAATTTACACCGACTCACAGCTCGTCGCCTCCCAAGTACAAGGAAGCTACCAGGCCAAGAATGACAACCTCATTGAGTACTTGAACTTAGTCAAAAAGCACATGGCAAAGTTCGTACGAGCAGAAATCTCTCATGTTCCCCGCGAGCAGAACACGAGGGCGGACATATTGTCCAAACTCGCGAGCACACGGAAGAAAGGCGGGAATAAATCCGTCATCCAGGAATCTCTGGCACGGCCGAGCATTGAATCACCCTCGACTACTGTCGAGGTCCATGCTATCGGGGACGCCACGTCTTGGATGACCCCGGTCTACAATTTCCTTACAAAGGGAGAACTCCCGACGAACCAGGCCGACGCAGCCACAATAAAGCGACGAGCATGTTCTTACGTTGTACTCGAACAGAAATTGTACAGAAGGGGATTCTCCATTCCCCTCCTGAAATGCATTGACGAGTCATCCATCCCCGACGTACTGCGGGAGATACACGAAGGTATCAACGCCCAGCACATGGGCGGCAAATCCTTGGCGAGGAAGGCCCTCCGAGCAGGATATTACTGGCCGACGATGCAACAGGACGCCAAGGAACACGTGAAAAAATGCGACAAGTGCCAGAAGCACGGGGATATGCACCTCGCTCCCCCACACGAGCTGAGCACCTTGTCATCTCCATGGCCGTTCGCCTGGTGGGGCATGGACATCCTCGGGCCCTTCGTGCAAGGGACCTATCAGAACAAGTTCCTAATCGTCGCCGTGGATTACTTCACAAAATGGATCGAGGCCGAGGCCCTCGCGAAAATCACCTCACATAACATCCTCCGTTTCTACAAAAGAAACGTGCTCGCCAGATTCGGAATTCCGCAGGCACTGGTGACCGACAACGACACCCAGTTCACCGACCACGGATTCCGAGACTTCGTCACCAAACTGGGGACCAAACATCACTTCACATTGGTCGAGCACCCTCAGACCAACGGGCAAGCCGAAGCTGCGAACAGAGTCATCCTTCGAGGACTCAAACGTCGACTCGGCGAAGCCAAAAGAGGATGGGTCGAGGAGCTCCACAGCGTCCTGTGGGCATACCGCACCACACCCCATTCAACAACGGGTGAAACACCATTTCGACTAACATACGGCACCGAAGCTGTCATCCCAGTCGAAATCATGGAACCATCCCGACGAACGGAGGAACCCCTCGACGAAGAAATGAATGACGAAGCGCTAAGGGACGAACTCGACCTGGTCGAGGAAATCCGATCGGGGGCTGCCCTGCGCGAAGCAACCCTAAAACAGCGAGTGGCTCTACGCCACAACGACAAGGTCATCAAGCGCGAGTTCGAAATAGGCAGCCTGGTATTACGCAGAAACCAGAAAGACTCCCGCGAAGGGAAGTTGGCCGCGAACTGGGAAGGACCTTACCGCGTCCACGGCACCACGGGTACCGGGGCGTATTACCTCGAGCAGTTAGACGGAGAGCCATTACCAAGACCCTGGAACGCTGCTAAGTTGAAGCAGTACTACAGTTAAAAACTGTCAACACCTAGGACCCTCGACCAAAAGCAACCACGCTCGGGTAACGAGGAAAAACGTCCAACTTCGTTTAAGGCTAAGGTACAGGCCGACACACGACCAAATGGCACAGCATCGCGCGGTAGACGTTGACGATCTATAGTGCCCGACGTGGACAGCTATACCAAGCACCACCGTCGTCGTACCCATAAGGCAGAACACCCAGCTCGCGATGGGCAGTTCACGCCAAGGGCGAATCGTCCCTACGGGCTCCACGCCCGACTGAGCAACCTCGCTCCGAAATACCCGACATTCCATCAAGAATAACGGGACATCTACATGGGTCAAAACAAAATCTCTCCCCTCGAGCGAAACACTCAAGCAACCCCGGCCAACCGAAATTGGGCCGAGGTCGCACACAAACGGAGTCGAGCATAGTCGCTCGCCAAATCAAAGCCACCTAAGGGCACTCCTCGGGCCCGGGACGAGCTAAATTCATACAAGCATGTGAGTTCATACAAGGGCGGAAATTCCAAAATAGACAAGGTATAAACGCCCAAAGGCAACAAAGTAATATTAAACCGACCAAGAAGGCCGGCGATGTTCATACAAGCAATAAACGGGCACGCAGGCCCAAAGAATACAAATTCAAATATCGAAGGCACGCAGGCCCGCTATCCAAAAAATACAAAATCAAACTTCCGCATTGTCACCACTGTCGACGCAGGGAGAGTCGGGCGGCGGAATGATCGCGCCACCGACAACCCGATGGGTGTGCCCGATGCCCTCGGTGACCAGGCCGGGATTCAGCAATGAGAGCTGGTCGACGGCAGAATTGAACCCGTCTTCCAAGGCACCGACTGCGTCCTCCTCGAGGCTCCGGATATGGGCAATAAGCTCAGCCCGACTCTTCAAAGCCATTAGATCCTCGGGCTCATCTTCGGCGGGTTGCTGAACAGCATTCAGTTCCTCAATCTTCTTGCCCAGGCGTTCGACTTCAGCAGCCAAACGATCCCTGTCCGTCCGGAGTAACTCCCCTTCCTCGGTCAACCGCCCAGACTTCTCCTTTTCCAAGGTCAGCATCTCCCGCTCGGCGTCAAGTATCGCGGTCTGCTCTTGGAACATCCCCTCGGAGCGTTCCAGAGCGACCTTCAACTTCCTTGAGCTCGCAGTCAAGGCCACCTTCTCCCGCTCGAGCTCTTCAACACGAGCAGCATCCCCTGCATCTTCGGACAATACCAGAGCCATTTCAGCCATTTTAACCAACCCGTCCACACTGGCGACCAGCCGAGACCGCCTCTCCTCTTTAGTCATCCTCTTTATGGCCTCGGCTTCATGCGCGACCACGGTCGGAGGAAACCGCTCGAAAAAGCCCTCCTCCTCGATGCAAGGGGGAAAGGCAAAGCATTGAACGGGACCGGTATCTTCCCCGACAGTTGAACCGCCTTCCACGCGGGTCCTCTTCCTCTGTGTCAGAACGGCGTCGGCGTCAATTACCTCGACATCTGGATCTGACGCCGCCCCCGAGCTCGACGTCGAATCCACCCTCACATGCTGAGGAGCGTTCGGAGCTGTTGGTGGACCCATTCTCGTCGCTTGAGGGGCCGGTACGACCTTCTTGCCTCGCCTCTGCCCGGTTGTCAATTTCAGGAGCCTCTCATGTCGGCTTGCCATCGTACCTGCACGAAGTGAAAGAAAAAGTCAGTATCGAGCAAAACGCGTAAATAAATGACGAGTAAAGAATTTCAAACAAACAACCTAACAGGCGGGCTGCCTCCCTATAGGTCGAACATTCCACCAACGCCTTGGTGTCGATCGGGCGAGCCTCGAATGTCGGGTAACCATCCTTGTCGAGGATGTCATTCCCTTCCCGTGTAACCCACTGGGCGGGATGAAAACTGTCGACGAAGTTGCAGAGGGTCGTGTACGCCCGCTGATCCTCCGTGCACATATCCCCGACCGCGGTATGGAAATAACCTGTTCCGTGCTCGAAGTGTCGGGGCATCCAATACACCGGGAACTTAGCCCGACGTCCTAGCACGGGGCTCCCGTCATCGCCCAACAATACCTCCCCGTCATCATCGCTGACCGGCGCTTCCTCCTCGAAGAGGGAATCCACAGCAGAGTCGGTGATGGGGTGCACCACATACCATTTATCCTTGAAACCCCTCACAGAGTCCATGTACATCCTAAACAGTCTCCTCGACTGCTTCAGGGACACCCAGCTGTGTTTCCCTCCTCGGGACTGACGCTGTAGGTGGAAGACCCTAAAGAAGAGAGGGATGGTCGCCCCTATCCTTAAGTAGCGGCACGTCAGCTCAAACGCCCGGATGAAGGCGAGAGAGTTAGGGTGTAGCTGGGACGGGGCCAGCTCCAAATGCGTAAAGACCCCGGCCTCAAAGTCTGTGAAAGGCAGCCTCAAACCCAAGTCTTTGAACGCGATCTCGTACATCGCAAAGCTGTAATCCGGGTACATCGAGCAAATTCTGGCGGTGGTCGACGGCACCATAACCTCGAAATTATGCTGAAAGTCGGGCTGGTCCTGCCCCTCTTCGATAGCGATGAACGGATGTCGGTCATCCCGACTGTATATCGACGCCGTCCCCCGAGGCTCGGCGCCCACCCATTCCAGCGATGGGTCGGTCACAGTGTCTATAAGGTTGGCCGACTCGTCGGCACTTTGTTCTTCGCTGTCGCGACGACCGGAGGAGCTCGGCTCATCCGCCATGGTTACCTGCAGAGCACGGGAAACCAATCAGATTGAGCATGAAGTCCTATGCTCGACATAATCATGTCGTCCATACACTACCACACAAGTCCATTTTCACAAGTGGATGCCTCCCCGACTCTCCTGAATCCAGTGTTCGTCCACAAACCAACCGCGCGGCCACTCTTCAAACATGTCGACCCGAGGTATGAACATGGCGAGCCGCATTATGAAGCCCACGGCCACGACCATAAACATACCGGGCACCGTCATGAATCAGGCGCCCAGGATCATGAAGACCCCGGGCAGCTCCGAAGTTCTTCGCCTAAAACTATGAATGTGACGGCCACAAGTACGCGTTTGCCGGCCCTAGACATGAATCTGTCGGGCAAAACACGAGTTTGCCGGGCTAATCCCACATTAACGATCCTAAAACATCTACATTTTCCAAGAATCATGCATTCTAAAACAGGAAAATAAAGAAAGTGGATCACTTACTTGGATCAAAGATGGGATTCGGCTAGGAAATGAAGAATCTGAGACGGGAAGTCACGGTTGGAGAGAGTGTTGAGAGTTGCAACGAAGAGAGCACGAAGAACGGAAAGCGTATTATGGGGCCCAAGGACCCTATTTATAGTGATGACATGGAATACCAAACGTCACCTCGTTTAGCCACGGACTCCGTCTCCTCGACGCACTGCACCCAACGCAATGATGGCCCTACCCCCCTAGGGTGGCGGCACAATTCCCAAAAGATGCCTCGCGTGCCCGACCAACGTGCCCGTTACGGATCCTCCACGCATCCATCACCGAGGACGTTCCCGAGCACGACACGAGGAGGCCCCTCGAGGGCCCGCGCCTCCATTCCGGGCACGAGACCTCAGCGACTGAACAACTTGGTTTCAAGTCATGGCTCCTCGCAAAGGAACCACGACTTGGGGGGCTCCTGTTCTGGACTGGGCCCGACAGGCCCAAAAGCATTACTAAGGCCCAGTCCAATGGGACTCACTAAGGACCACAATGGGCAAAGGCCCAATCCAATGGGACTCACTAAGGACCACAATGGGCAAAGGCCCAATCCAATGGGACTCACTAAGGACCACAACGTCCATGCCCGACACCCTGATGTCCACCTCGACATCTCAGTGTGCCAGCCCATGCGACGAAGTCACGCTCGACAGACTGCCGTCCAGCTCTATGCCCTGGCTTCCAGCCCGACATTCACTGTCCAGCTCGGGGTCTTGGCGTCGAGCTCGACATCATGCTGCACTGCTCGACATGGACTCGAGCTACCTTGCTAGGGCAGACTCAGTCACCATTGCCCCAACGATACTCCGTAAAGACCGCGTCTCTGTCCGCCCGCACTTCACGCACCACATCCAGGGAGGGGACCACGTGCTGATCCCCACTACCCACGTAGGACCTGGCAGTTCCTCCATTGGGCCAAATCCGCCCGGCCCAGTGAAGGAACCTTGGCCCAGCGCTGGGGGCTATAAATACCCTCTGCTTCCAGAGGGTCAGGTAATCATCAATTCTAACCTCAACTCTATTATCTGCTAGTACTCCCACTGACTTAAGCATCGGAGTGCCTTGCAGGTACCCCCCCCCCCTCCTCGTTCGAAAAGCCTTCAGCTCGGAGCAGCCGTGACGGTCCAAACCTTCTGATCAGGTCAGATCAGTTTGGTTGGACAAAACTTGCAAAGTATTAAGGGTTCAAGGATTTGCATTTCAAAGCTCAAGAGTGAGAACTTTGTGGACTGTTATGGCTTTTGTGAATATGAGATTTTGAGGGTTTATCAACAACAAAACTTCTGGCTATTATCTCGCTAGTTTTTCTCACCTCTTTCTCTTGCAATTGGCCTCTCTATTTATAGAGAAGGTTTTAGACTTCAAACAACTCAGATTTTGAATCACATGTTATGGCTATCTTGCTTGTTTTTGAAGCAAGCATGAAGAACATGTTTCCAATGCTTGTACCAAGCTATGTAAAGTGGTTGATCCCTTTAAACATGTTTGTTCTGACTTGTAGAAGTTGAGTGTGATTATAACAAAAAGTTAGAGTCTCAAGAAATTGACTTTATGATTAAAGTGAACTTTGCAAGAATGACAATGGTGCTTTTGTGCCAAAAAAGGAAAGATGCAATGGACAATACTTGAACCACTTGGATAATTGTTTAATCAATTGTGTAAACATCTTATTATGGATAGATTTGCAAGTCAAGAGTCCTTCAAAGTGAATATTATGCAGCATGGCTAAGATTTTGGTTCCTTGTTCATCACAAATCTGCCTTGTAAATCAAGAATGAATGTCCAACTTAAGATCCTTGAATCTCCTAGCTCAAGTATGATAAATTCATGCTCTTGGATGTTTTGGAAAGCTTGAAACACCCTCTATAACTTTCATGTTGTCCATTTTGACAAAATCATCTCGTAACTCTGTGAAAAAATGCCAAGAAGTGGGGATAAAATCCTGACCAAAACTACTGAAAATTTCTCTAAGTGTTTATTCAAAAATGCCATGAATTCATGAATTTATAACTCAAAATCCAAGAATTTCTAGAAAAGGTCCTGCCCTACAAAGTTTTTTTATCTCATTTAGATCTACAACTTTCATGTTGGAAGTTTTCCTTGAATCATCTTGCATCATGGTGAAAAGTTGGCATCAAGAAATGAAATTATCATGTATAAAAAACACTTGGAAAAATTTCTAAGTCTTGAAGAGTTTGAATTTTCACATTGACTTTTGACTTTCTTGATTTATTAATGATAAAGCTTTTTATTTTTGAATGTCTTAATGAATTATGATCTTTGAAACTTAATATTGACAAAAAAAGTCAAAGTTTGACTTTTGGCGCTACAATTGACTTTTTCATCAATACACCTGATTTTAGGTTATCTGGTCAATTGACTGAGCAGATTCAAACCCTAATCTTGAGATATCAGTGTTGAGGAGATGTCTTGGCTTAGTCAATCCTTGTGCAAGCTTGATCCATTGAAGATCTTGTAGGGAATGTATTGAGAAATGAGAGGGCAAATTTTGGGGTACAACAAGACTCTTCTCCGTTGCTTGGTAAAGCTCACTCGAAGTTTTCTTGGTTTCTTTGATTGGCTTGTTATGCTAAGAACTTTCGTTCATTTGGTATTTCCTCTGGTTTATCTCATTTCATCATGTTACTGCTTTCTAGATATTATGAGAAGTAGGAAATAAAGAGCGTGCGCTCGAAGTCGCTGTTTAAAGTCCTGTAGTAGGCACCTCTTTCTGTATGCTAATTATGGTTGTTTAAAGCCCTATCTTTGAATAAGAAATTCCACACGTGTGTTTATTTTCTTGCATGATTCATTTCATTTTTGGTATGAGTTCTACATTTGGATACCTGGTCTTGGATTCATTCTCGATATGAGTTTGTTCCAAGTGGATTTGGTTTTGGTTCATACTCGGACGGGTGTGTTCCCTTTACTGTACTGTTTATAATTATGTCAAAATTACAAAAAAAAGGAAAGAAATATTGTTGTGTGCCTGGTTCATACCCAGATGGGATGTTCCTCAGAGGCTGTGGTTTGGTTCACTCTCGATATAAGTTTGTTCCATTTTTAATGTACATTCTGTTGAAGTTACAAAGAAATATTGATTGTTGTACGCCTGGTTCATACCCGTATGGGGTGTTCCTTTGAGGTTTTGTTGGGTTCACTCTCGAGATGAGTTTGTTCCCTCTTTATTTTACTTGCTACACAAGCATAAAAAGAAATACTCAGATGTTATTTGCCTAGTTCATACCCGGATGGGATTTTCCTCAAAGGCCATGTTTTGGTTCGTTCTCAGGATGAGTTCGTTCCTTTGTTTGTTTTTCTATGCGCTTATCTCCTTGTATATATTGTAATTTCTCTCTTTCATACCATGTTCCCTTAGAAAAGGAATTTGTATGCTTCCCTTAGGATCGCTAGATTAGAGTAGCTTTCGAGCTAGACACTAGGATTGTAATCCATACATGCTAACATAGGGTAGAGATTTACATTTCAAAACTCAACCTTAGGATCAATCATTGTATGATAACATTAGGGATAAAACTAGATAGTCTACCTTAGATATTTTTGTTTTTTTTTGCATCCTTGCATTAAGACTAAAACCATTTTCTCGGCAAATGCATAAAACATTTAAAAACTTTCAAATCCTTCTTTAAGGTAAAAAATATCAACCAATTCAAATCTTTTTCTTTCCCGTGGGCATTTAATTGACTTTAAAAGGATATGTTACTTCCACTCAATGTAATACGACATGTAATTCCCCAAGGGTCGGGTTGCACCATGTCTACTTGCTAAGAGTCACGAACGTAACATCATCCGCCTTCAGGCACTTTTTATTTTGAAAGCACCTGTTTAGGTGAGAGCATGTTATTTCCTTTCCACTACAGATGCATGAGTCTCCAAGGGTCGAGCAGCAGGTGGAATGCGAATATAGCATTGTTCTTTAAAAAACACAAACAAACCAAAATATGTGATCCGAACTATAGTAACTTTGATTCCTCAAAAAGGATACCTAGGCATTAGGGTAGGGCCCAAGCGAGCACAACTTTATTTTCCCTACATTATTTTCTATTTTATTTTGCATGCATTCCCTCTTTGCATTTTCTTTTAGCTCTTAAGCTTATATTTTAAACACACCATTTGATTAGAACAACAAGAGTGGATACCATAGAGTAATACGGGCATGTGGGGTGCTAATACCTCCCCCTCATGTAACCGACTCCCTTACCCGATCTCTCAGTCGTTCGACCTTGATTTCATCCTTCTTATTTTTACTCGATGTTTACCTTTCCCTTCATGTGGGATAAAAACCGTTTGATGGTGACTTCATTGATTTCATCTCGATGATTTGTTCAGTCGGTTGTTTCAATACCAAATTATATGTTTTTGGGTGGTATATGCTTTTGGACGTGCAATTGTTTGCAAACTGTAAAACTAAAAAGTTGAAAAAAGAAAAGAATTTAAGAATAACAGTAAATTTAAGAAAAATAGTAAATTCAACAAAACATAGTTTCTTTATATTTTCAAGATTCTAAGCATATTGGTCCCCTAGATGAAAATACATTTATCACAGCAGAACAAGACGAAACAAAATTAAATGAAAATGTCTTAATACAACAAACTCGTAAAAATATAGAAATTCCAAAAGGAGCTAAACTTCAATAACTTCACATCTTTCTTCTTCAAGAACATCGTCGGAACCATTTAGACGAATTGTTTCAATAATTTCGACTTGAGATAAGAGAGCATAAAGAAATCTTCTAAAAGGAATAAATGACTGGTGATAATTTCTGGAAACAACAATTGACCCCCTAAGATAGTTGAAAATGGCTTGAGGTAGGTTGATTCTAACATGATGCACAAAAAGGTAGATTAAAACTCTGTCTGAGTAGACCAGATAGTTCAAATTAACTCCTCTAGGTCAAAGGTTGGTTAGCAAAAACTAAAACCAAACTTTGGCTATGGGAAGAAGATTCTTAAGATTATTTGGCTCATATCCTTCAGAGGTGTTATGAATGGTCCTGAGTCTTTCAGCGAAGGAGAGAGGATATTGAAAATATTCCAATGTGGTTCTGGTTACAGGGCACCTGATTCTAGTAGCAATTGATGTTTGAGTAATGGTAATATTGTTACAAAAGAAGGTTGAGTGTATAGAGTCACCGTCAGCAAAGGCATACAACTAAAATTTCTTGACAAGATAAGGGTAGATGGGTCCATGAAGCATGGAAAAGTAGTTAGACCAACCAAGCTAGATGATGCTTTGGTTAAATCCAAGTTCATCAGGTCTTACCCTGGGAACATTGGGACGAAGTTCGCCAATGACCTCAAGGAGATCCTTAATACCACATAAGGTTTTTGAAGCCATTAGCAGAGGATAGGAAAATTTGTGAGATGGTAATTAAGTGATCAAGAGACTTTGTGAAAGAGCTTTAAATAGATGGAGGAAAATGAAACAGACAGATTTAGAGATATGAGTAAACAACTAGATATAAGAAAACTGACAACAAAGAGTGAAAACTTGTGGATAATGATATATCTACAAGTTCCAAGGTAATTGAAGAAAGATGCATAGAGAGAAAAGATATAGACACTAGAAATTTAGGAGGGAGGTTACTACAAGTATTAGATTATTTAACTGGTTACTTAATATTTGATAATGATTTTTTGAATGGTAAGAAGAAGAAGAAGAAATGAACGGTTATTAGAGCCATGGATTAGCTAAGAGGAAAGAATTTTAATTACCCTAAGGGAATGTATTGTTGGACAGATTAAGTTTATCATTCTCAATTATGGTGATTCAGGTTGAGTTTAACATTATGCTAACCAAGAAATATTGATTAAAAATAATGTTACTAGTTGAAACAAAGTTAAAGAAAAAAAACTTTGTCATATGATAACTGAGACAAGTGATTTTTCCTAAACATGACAGCTTCTAACTGGTAGAAGTATCTAGTAGTATTTTGTTAGAAAGCGTGTAGATACTAACCTAGTAAGTCTTGTTCTATGAAGAGTTTACCTTCATCATTGAACTTGTTTCTGATCATCCCTTCTGTTGTATTCTTCTTGGATCTCCAGATTCCATTCTTTTTCCTGAGATGTTTTTTTTGATCTTCTCGCTTCTTGAGTTTTCAGCAGTAGCTTCACTATATTCAGATTTTTGAAGATAGTTCTCTATAGATGTAGTCTTCTTGTCTGGAAGGGATATTCCTATGCAGACTTCAAGACGTTCCTTCTAAAGAGCTAGCTTAATTCTTCTTGTATTACTAAATATCAATTGCCGATCTGAGACGCTTTATTCACAAGGTACATAGTGAATTTTGTTTCTCCAAAATGTGATGAGCTTGGTCTCAGCTTCATAGGAAAAGCTTCAGGCAACTTGTGAGCAAACATCTTCTGAGAAAACATTTCAGAGCAGTGGAAGTTTAACTTCTTAATTTCTCCTGATCCCACTGTGCTTCGAGAGAATTTTTCATCTAAATTTGCTTCTTTAAGAAGCCTCGATCTTCTTAGAGCTCTTGACAAATCTACTCAAGACAATGTTGATTTGATCCATAACGGCTTACAGAGGTTGTCTTTGGATAATAACTTCAGCTGATGAGTTGAAGTGTTGATTGTTGACCTTTGCTTCTGATGGAGAACTTATGTTGTTTGATAATATGAATTCCTTTTCCACCAGGTACTTGAGCCTTCATAATCCTGAGAACTTGATTCCAGAGATTCTGTCTTCATGTTTCTGATTCTCACCCAGAGTTTTGATTTCTCTATAGATCGAGCTTTGAACCATAAAAGATCTCTATCATTTGAGTAGTAGGCATTGTTGTACCCCAAAATTTTCCCTCCCATTATTACTCAAGACATGCTCATTGAGGTCTTCAATTGCTCAAGGTTGACCAAGAATTGACCAGACAAATTCTCCTCCTAAGAAATGAACCTCCAACTAGGGTTTCAATTTTCACCAAGATTTTTGGGTTACAAAGGCTCCAATTGATTTCCATGGTCCATAATATGTCTTCAATAATGTCCATGACAAATTTCATGCCTTACACTACAAGTTTGCTCAGTCAACTGCTCAAGTGTTTGAAAATCAACTATACTAGGTCAAAAGTCAATTATGGCCAATATGCAGTCAAACTTCAAGATTTTTTGTCAACATCAACATTTTGAAGTGATAATCGTCATTTGATCAAGGTTTAATCATGATTCCTCAAGGAATGCTCTTAATTCATCAAAAGTCAAGAATTGCAAAATTAGGGTTTCCTTAGGAGAAGTCAACTGAACTTTGACCAGGCATAACTTTCACATGCTTCATCCATTTTGCCCCAACCAAAGCTCATTGTGAAGAAAATTATATTCCCTACAACTTTTCTTTTTCCCTCAAATTCAAGAAGTGCGTCATTTGGAAGATATAAGCTTATACATTACAGGTCACTTTCAGAAAGTCAACAAAAGACACTTTTTTCTAAGACCATTTACATCAAGATAAAATCTTCAAATGCAAAATTTATCAAAAAGATAGATTTAAGATGACATCTTGGGATTTCCAAAAAGTCCAAGATCATTCTCAAAGGATAAAAATTGAGCAAGTTATGGCTTTCCCAAGTTGGGGAATTTTTAGAAATTTTAAGAAATGTGCATTGGGCAAACTTGAAATTTTAGGTCAATAGCCTAACTTTTTGGACTTCAAGCATCTTCATGAACTTATGAGGGACCTATAAATTCATTCTTACCCTGCCTTTCAATTTCTATCCATTTTATTCATATTTATTTTGTTTTATTTCAAATAAATATAAAATAAATGGCATAAAATATTAAAAGATAGGTTTTGGCATATGGGCTGATGGTTTGAATTGTTTTAAGGCCCAAGATTTCGTGCCAAATTGTCCAGGTTCAGTCAAAGATGGAAATGGCATGAAATATTCATTTTTGGCATATTTTCAAATTTTGGAGCATGGCCTTAAACACAATAGTTATTGTGTGATTTCTTCCCTTATTTGCAAGCTCTCTCCTTCCTCTATATAAACAACATCATCTGCAAGCCAAAGATGCACGAAGCTGCCTCCAAGATGTCCTAACAAATTTTCAAAATTTCAAAGAGGTGCAACATTGTTTCACACGATCCAGCCTTCCTCAGTCTATTTCAGTCATTTTATCTTCCTCCTGAAAGTTCCAGGAGCCATCCCCATCCGTTAGCCAAGCCCAAGGCACCCTAGAATCCCCTCACGCCACTCCACCGGTTTGTTGAATTTCTTTGAACTCAATTTTTTTATCACGCAATATAAATGAATTATGCATGCATATATGTGTTCATACTGATGATTGTGGCTATTTAGAGTCATCACACGCAAGGTTTAATGCAAGAATGAAGCGTTTCCATTGTTAGGGCAAAGCTTCAGTCGTGTTTCCTTTTCAGGGATACATGGATTTTCAGGCCAATCTAAGGCCAGATTCGTGACCAGGGCGTGATTTTGTGTAGGACATGGCTCTTTATTTCATCTTAAATCACTTATTTTGCAGGGACGAGTTTTGGACCAACCAGAGATGGTGACCGGAGTTTGACTCTAGCACCGTTGATTGCGGAAGACTTTGGTGGCCCACGCTTTGCTGTCCTATTGGTCTGTTTGAATATTCGCGCGCGTGTTTTGGAAATCTGGGAATAATGTTGTTTTCATATTATATTATATTTGTTTCATTATGATAACAAATGAGCTAAGTGGCCCAGTGGTAAAGCACATATGTTGAGGAGTCTAAGAGCCTGGGTTCAATCCCAGGTTTTGCATGTTATTTTCTAATAATTGCTTGAAGAATCCAGTGCGTTGCACTCCAGGGCGCCTACCGTGCACATTGGATCTTCAGCCATAAGATGCCAATGCAAACAAATCCATCTTCTTAAGCTTGCATTCCCATCATAGACTTGCCAACGTTATTCATACCAGATCATGCACAAGCTTTTGGGTTCAGTCATTATTGGGCCCAGCGAATTTCAATTCTCACTCCCCCGCTTGCTAGTTAACATCAGACCCATTTACATTTTTATTTTGTTTTTATTACTTATTTCTCTTATTTTTTTTATTTAATCAGCCAAATAATTATAAAATCACAAAAAAATAGGTCTAGTCTTTTTTTAATTAAAATTAATTTAATTAATTAATTAATTAATTACTTAAAAAAAATTATTTTATTTTATTTTATTTAAAATTAATAGACTTAAGATTTAATTAATTTCAATTCTTTTCATAAATAAAAAATGCCAAAAATGTTAGATTTATTTTTTAAATTAATAATTTTCTTTTCTTTTTTTAATTAATTAGATTTAATGTGATTTAATATTCTTTCCCAAATAAAACAAACTGACAAAAAAGATTTTCTTTTAACTTAGAAGTACCTTAGGGTTTTAGACGTTATTTCCAATTCGCGTGCGTTTATTGCTTCGTTACTTTTTTCATGTTATTGTACTTGCTTATGGGATGTAATAGATTTAAACTAGGACATTTACTGCTTTTATTCCCCATTTTTGGACTTGTAATTCTTCCCCCTCCCCAAAGCCTTGTAATAGTATAAGGTTTATTTTCCGCACTTTAAATTCTTGCACTATTAAACTGTTTAGATGCATGATAAATAGGATTGTATGGCAAGAGATTAAAATCAAACGCTAGCAAAACTAATGCAAAGACAAAATAACTGAATACAATAGACTCTCAAATATACACCTCTAGGGTATCCCTACTTTGGTTGCCTTCGGAAAACAGTCACAACTCTCGAAACGTGAGAGACTTTAGTGGCTACCCTCTAGTTTAAAAGATCAAAAATGACCCTCTCGATGTTGAGTCGGTATGATCTGAAAACCCTAGGGTAGTTACTAAGGTTTCTTGCCCAATTGCCTCTGTAACTATACGATGTCCCTTCGAATGTCCCTCAAACATCCGACAATAGGGCTACCTACTCACTAATAGTAGGATAGCACTGTCGAAAGGAAAAGAGGAAAAGAACAACCCTTTTGAGTAAAGTAGCTAGTTCTTAGATGCCTTCTTAGAAACAATTTTTCACATACACAAAACTCTTTCCAAAAACATTTTCAAAACTCTTCGTATGCATTCTCAACAATACGATAAACATTAAGAAGTTCGCCGCACTAAGGCGTATTTTCAAAATACTTTTTCAAACACACAAAACACAATGTATTTAAAAAATGAGCTAGCATCTAAGAGCCCGTAGATAACTACGGATGGAAAGGGTGCTAACACCTCCCCTTTCCATAATCTACCCCCTTACTCAGAAATAATCTCAAAAGGTCTTTTTCTGTTCTTTTCACCCTTTCCTTTGTTGGATAAAAGAAAAGTCGATGGCGACTCTTGCTTACCGCAACATTTACGAATACAAATGCAAAACCAGTATAACAGTCAGTTCTCCCACCATATTATAGGCAGCTATAGATTTTTTTCTTATTGGATCTCTCTACACGATTAAGTGTTTGATTCTTGAATCAATAACATAGTCGGGCTCTGATACTAATTAAAGGTAGAGAAAACACAAGAAATGAGGGGGGGGTGAATTGGGTTTATAGAAAACATTCCCTTTATAAATTTTGAGCACTCAAATGATAATAGCGATAAAGACAATGAAGAACTAATTCACCTTAAACAAGGTCAATCCAGTCCACCCCCTCAAGGATGATTTCACTTTCAACAAGGACTTAATCCACTATAACCAAATTAATTACAAATTCACGGGCAATGGTTGATAACTAACACACAATGACATGTTCAGGGATCCAACTGGATGTAACATTCATTGACCCAATCGAATTAGACCCCTGAAGATCATCTACCAGGATTTCACAATGACCAACAACCATTGTCATCTTGAGACCTTACCTTTACTCAGTCACTCAAGGAACCTTCAATGATCTGATTTAACAAATATAACAATCATTAACCCAATAGAATCAGATCCCTCAAGATCATCCATTAGGATTTCCTACAATGACCAACAACCATTATGTTCTTGAGATCATACGTTCACTTAGTCTCTCAAGGAAACAATCAACAACATTTGTTACAGTTTTCGTGTTTACATGATTGCTTCTTCTAAGCAGATTACGCAAGTGTTTTAAGCACATATTGTTTAACATGTTTTCGAGCAACAACTCTAGTGTTAACACAATATGAGCAACAACTCTTATGTTCGTTACAATGTTCTATTAAGATGTATATGATCAGAAGTTGAGTAGCATATTGTAGTGTTCTTCTTATTCATATTCTTGTTGAGAAAGTTACAAGCAATAACTCCTTGCTTCTTCTGAGATCTACCAAGGTGTTGATCAGAAGTTAAATAGCATCTTGCAGTCTTCTTCTTTATCTTTCTTTCTGTTCTCTCATTTCTGTATAGTGGTCTTCAGAATGTTTAGAATTTCAGCTTTTACATCTTCAACATCCATAGCGCTTAAGCTTGATGGCCAACAACACTTGGCTTTGAATCTTTGATCTTATTTTATAGCCTTCAGAGAGAGACATTGTAAGGATAGAAAATTCTTTTCCTACACCAACATTTAGTTCCAACAGATAGAATAAGGTATAAAAGTTAGACAGTATAAAATAATAGTTGTGTATCCTGTCACTGTTCAATGATAGCTTTCCACCTTTTCTCTAAATAATGTTTTTAAAATAAGCTTGTAAACAGAGATCCATTGAGTAAAGAAAGATAGCTAGAAATACAACTGTTTGTTCCCAACGATCACAATTAGAGTGGTTGACAATATAGTACGAAAGGATTATCCTTACGCCACCCTAGAGGGTAGAGGTCACAAACACTTTATGTACCTTTTGTACACCATCACACATTAACCATTTTGAACTTCTTCTTATCTTCAGTGGCTTAAGATAATTTGAATGTTGAAGCTTGTTATAGAAAAATCACTCTTTAAGTCTTAGAACATAAATCTTAGAGTCTTCAGAACTTGTCCTATCAGAACTTTGTCTTCAGAGTCTTCAACACTTGGTCGTAAGAACTTGCTTGTCTTCAGATCATCCGAATTTGTTCAGCAGAACCTCGTCTTCATAATCTTCAGAACTTTGTAACACACCTAAGTAAAGCTTTATAAGGCCTCCAAAGCTTAACCGTAAAGTCACGATTAGAACATCTTGTACTAACATTCCTAAGACACGTTGCTAAAGACGTATTCAGAATCTTGACTTCAACTGTAACATGTAACCACATGTTTTCTTCCAGTAGTATATGTTCATAACCTGATGACATCACACGCCTTGATACCAGATGAAATTTTCTACTTTCAATTACCAATGAAAATTTCAAAACTTTGGAATTTATATATTATCCTTATTTGGACGATGTTTGGGGATCAACCTCATTTGGGCTGAATAATCGAGTGAGGGTTACCCAACTTAGTGAGTCGGTTTCCTTTTACCGCCTTTTCATCATTTAGTGCCAAAATTATTTATTTCTCGACCAATCATCCATGCATGTGAATCTAAATTATTCCAGAATGTCAAGATAAACTACTCAAGAAGTACTCCTCAAGATACAAGTACTATGGTACAAAGCTACACATTAGAATCGTATCACTGTCACATTATTCTGAACTTCCTACCCTCAAACAATTATCCCTTTATCTCCATATACTATTCCCGATCTCTTTGAAATACAAGCTCTTGCGCAAAACAAAAATTTTCAGTCAAAATTTGGGAAGATTTTCAACATGCGGTTTTACAAAGAAAATAACCTAAAACAAATGAAAAGAAAAAACAGTAAATTCTCCTCCAAACTTGAACCAAACATTGACCCCAATGTTTTAGAACAAGAGCGAGAAAGGTGACTCACAGAGAACCATACTGAGGAGCTAGAAGATAATGCGACACCAACTGCTGCCTCATAGCTTGCACCTGTAAGGCCTTGTTTATTACATAAAGACAAAGAAAAACAAACAACAAAAAGAAAATGCTAAGTAATTAAAAGTGTGGGTTGCCTCCCACAGAGTGCTTAGTTTAACGTTGCATGGCTCGACTGTTCATCACCCATGTTAGGGTGGCTTATATGACACAAAGAACACATCATCTTTTTCTTTCTTTTGTTTGGTAGCAATCCCATAAACTTAAAGTATTGAGGATGTTGTTCCCAAATAATTTTCAATTTGATTTTATTGAACAAGGCATAAATGACATCCAATACTTTGTCAATTTCTTGTCTTTCATCTGCCTTGTTGTGAAAATAATTTTTAGGGATACTCTTGTGTTGAAGATTTTCTTGTAGGATATCCCCATATTTACAGGTTATTAAATTTGTAGTTTAATCCAGAACTATATCATCTTCAAGTTGCCTTATTTCTCCTTCCTCATATTTCTTGTTTACCTTAAATTCTTTTATTCTTACTGCATCTTTTTCATCCGATGTTATGCATTTTTCTTCTGGTTTCACATCTTCTTCTTCCAAATGTAACTTTCGCCAAATAAACCTATCTGGATAAAAGTTAGATTCCTTACATTCGTTCGTAAGAATTCTTACCTCTCTCTTATATTCTTTAAAAATTTTAGTCGCCTCTTTCCAAACTGAATCCTGAATCAAGCGAACAATATGCAGGAGATACAGGTGGCAATGTATCGAAATAATACATGACTACTAAACTCAGACACTTTATTAGTAGCAAAGTATAGAAGAATTCATGAATCAAGCATAATCCGACCTTTTTTTCTTTCTTTTTTATAATAAAATAAAATAATTCAAATTAAAAAACAAACAAAATTTTAGTTGACGAC
The DNA here is from genome assembly GCA_948472305.1 of Vicia faba. NCBI lineage: Eukaryota > Viridiplantae > Streptophyta > Magnoliopsida > Fabales > Fabaceae > Vicia > Vicia faba. Next base: position 992,012,617 of record OX451740.1, on the reverse strand, counting down.
CAACAAAATTTTAGTTGACAAGCAATAAAATTTCAATTGAACTAAAATTAGAACTCTATATTTTGGCATTCCCCGACAACGGCGCCAAAAACTTGATCGTCAAAATAGCAAGTGTACTATTTTGTCAATGTAGTAATAATGGGAAATCCCAAAGTATCGATCTCAAGGAATGCGTATAAGTATCGAGTTCAATTCGTGGTTTAATTAAGCAAAAACTTAATTTGAAGTTTGGTTTGGAATTTGTCACTTAATGATAAGTAAAAAGAAGCAGAAATATGAATTGGTTTTTTCAGAGATATGAGGAGCATGCTAGGGTAAAATGTATAATTTTCCCTGTAATAACCTTGAATCCCGATTCCTTCAACAAGTTCATGACATTCAATTACCATATCTCTAGTTTATTTTCCCCTAAGTCCTTAGTGGGAAAACCTTTAAACATTCATCCTAAATCCTATGTCGTTAGAGAATTATGATAAAATCAAGCTTTTGTTTTATCAAGATTAAACCAGTAAATATAGGATATCCCTAGTCCTAGGTGATATCTAATATAGTCTAATCATACAAAGACCTTAATAATCGCGGTCCAGCTGATTGTTAATCGTAAATCAATCCTTGTTGGTCCAACAAAGAAAGCATAAAAACCTTGTACAATTAAATTGAACATGAAAAAAAAATTGTATTATGAAATTAGGAATTCATAGTCGTTACAAAATCAAACCAGGGACACCCCCTAAAATTGGGGGGTTTAGCTACTCATATTGTTCAAAAGAATTTCAATAACATAAAAGGTAGACATTACAGATAAAAGATGAACTTTGATCTTCAATTGTGTCGGCTCATGAAAAATCTCCCTCCTTCAATAATCTCATATGTTCCTATTTTCAATCGTCAAAATTATCCGTTGGCAAAAGTCCTCTAATTCACCGTGAAAACTCATCTAAATAGCAAACATTCACTTAGGTCAATCAGAAATACCCAAACCATCATTTCATACCAAAACTTGAGCAAAATAAGAGATAATACTGAAATCAGCGTCACAAGCTAACACTGGCCGTGTTAGGAAACACGGGAGCCCTTGTTGCACCTCTGAGATTTAGGAAATTCATGTTGTCAGGCAGACACGGCCAATGTTGATCAGAAAAATAGAAAGTGTACTATTTCTCCTCTGTAGTAATAACAGGGAAATTCCCTGAATGTCGATCTCAAGGATTGTGTGTCAATATTAAGTTCAATGCGTGGTTCAATTAAACAAAAACTTAAATTGGGATTTTTTTTGGAAATTATTACTTAACAATAAGTAAAAATAAGCAGAATAATAAATTGGCTTTTTGACAGATATGAGTAACATGCTAGGGTAAAGTGTATGATTTTCCATGTAACAACCTTGAATTCTGATTTCTTCAACAAGTTCAAAATACTCAATTACCAGATCTTTAGTTTATTTCCCCCTAAGTCCTTAGTGGGAAAACCTTTGAACATTCATCCTAAATCCTAAGTCCTTAGAGAATTATGATGAAATCTTTGGTTTTATCAAAAATTAACCGGTAACATATAGGGTATCCCTAGTCCTAGGTGATATCTACTATAGTCTAATCGTACAAAAACCTTAACAATCGCGGTCCAGCAGGTTGTTAACCGTAAATCAATCCTTGTTGGTCCGATAAAGAAAGATTTAAAAACCATGTACAATAAAATTTAATATGAAAAAAAATTGCATTACCGAAATTAGGAATTCAGAGTCTTTACAAAATCAAATCAAGGACATCCCCCAACATTGGGGGGTTTAACTACTCATAGTATTCAAAGAAAACAAAAGATAAATTGTAAACATTACAAGTATTGGGAAGAAATTTGATCTTCAATGGCTTCCATTCATGAAAATCTCCTTTCACCTAAACCTTTGTCTTCTCCAATCTTTTCTCGTGTAATTCTCTGTTGTCAAAAAGTCCCCTAATTCATCGCGAAAACTCATTTAAATAGCAAACATTCACTTAGGTCGGTCGGAAATACCCAAACCACCATTTCAGATAAAAACTTGAAAAAAATAAGAGAAAATATTGAAATCAACGTCACAAATCGACACTGTCCGTGTTAGGAAACACATGCACACATGTTGTATCTATGAGATTTTGGAAATTCATGTTGTCAGGCTGACATGGTCGATGTTACCTGACACGGGCGACCGTGTTGCATGACATGACCAATGTTTCCTGGTTTTTGCTCCGATTCTTCTTGAATGCTTACCTGAATCTAAAAACATTAAAGAGACACAACCAAAGTATAAAATTCAGAAAAGGGAAACAAAGTGCTTAAAAACAATGACACAAATAACTAGAACTAACGGCAAACAAAGGTGTAAAAAACATTGATCATGTGTCTTATTTTCATTATGTTAATAATATACACATGTTATTATGTACTGATATGGATATATTTTTCAGGGTTTGGTTGTTGTTTTTGAAGAAATGAATGAAAGGATTGAACACAGGCTGTGTCTGAGGCATCTATATGCAAATTTGAAAAAAAGAATTAGTGGTGGTTCTTTAATCAGAGATCTCATGATGTGGGCTACAAAATCAACATACTATCAGGGATGGTTGACAAAGATGAATGAGCTGAAGGAAGTATACCCAAAGGCATGGAGTTGGCTAATGGGAGTTCGTCCCAGAAGTTGGTGTAATCATGCTTTCAGCTTTTACCCTAAATATGATGTTTTGATGAATAATATTGCTGAGTCTTTTAATGCAACAATATTAGTTGCTAGGGATAAACCAATTCTAACCATGTGTGAGTGGTTTAGAAAAATACTTAATGAATATATGCTCAACATCTGCCATGAAACTTGAAAAGTGGCCTCACAAGGTAATGCCAATTCCCAGGAACAAACTAGACAATGAGGTTGTTATGAGTGGTCATTGAATGCCTACTTGGGCAATGAATTAAAAATTTCAAGTAACCCATTCTTTCAACACTCAGGAATTTATAGTTGACATTGCCAAAAGGTCTTGTACATGCAATTTCTAGGAGTTGGTGGGCATTCCCTGTAGTCATGTTGTTGCAGCTTTAGGTTTTAGGCAGTAGTAGAACCCTGAGGATTTTGTTGATGAATGTTATTCTAGAGAAAAATACAGATTGTGCAATGGTTTTGTTGTTAGTCCAATTAATGGTCAGGAAATGTGGCCTGAAGTTCAGTCAGAAGAACTTTTTCCACCTATGTATAAAAAAGGTCCAGGCAGACCAAGAAAGTTAAGGATTAGGGAGAGTGGTGAAGATGGTGCTAGAAGGAATTTCCAGGTGTGTCATACAGGTGTACAAAATATGACAAGTTTGGTCACAATGTTCAATCATGTAAAAGCACAACACAAGATCCAAATGGGCTCAAAAGAAAGGTATAATTGGTGTTCTTTACTTATTTTGTATTTCTTGTATAAATCTGATCTTATTATGGTTGAATTGTATTTTATTAGAAAAATGTCCAAGTGAGAACATCCAATCCACAGTCAAATTTTGCAATACCTCCGCCTGATAAATCAATTCCAACTTCTGAAACAATTCCAACTTCTGAAACAATTCCAACTTCTGCAACAATTCCAACTAATGAAACAATTCCAACTTCTACAACAATTCCAATTAGTGAAACAAATGATGCTTCTCAACCAACTGACTACTTTGGTGACATATCTTATGAGTTCATTTCAAGCTTTCCTGATATAAATACAACACATGCACCTACTACAAAAGTTATAGCTGTCAAAAATCCCAAAAAGAGGGGGAAAGAAGTCAAGTGAATGAGAAGGAGGTCAAGTGAAAGAATTAAAGCCAAGTAGTTTAAAAAACCAATCATAGGGTCTGGTTCAAACCTTGACCAGCCTATGTATCTGACAGAAGAAGAGGAAGGCACTTTGACACAAGAAGGAAGTGGTTCTCACCGTGCAAAGAAGAAACTTAGGAAGTAGTCTGTTATTTATGTTATGACTATGTTATTATGTATGTTTGAACCCTTAAGTATAAGTTCTGCATTTTGTTATAGCTTACACCTTATGTAACGACTTCTATATTTTGTTATGGCTAAGTGCCCTTATGTAATGACTTCTACATTTTTTTTATGGCTGAGTGCCCTTATGTAATGACTTTTACATTTTGTTATGGCTTATGCCCTTATGTAATGATTTCTGCCTTAAGTTACGGCTAATGCCTTATCAAGTTATAATCTAGTGTTTTTGGTCACTTTTGTTAAATGACATAAAAAAGCAAACTTGCATATATTAACTCACAATACATAAAAAGTTACATGTTTCATCAAACTTCATAATACATTACCGACATTGCATAGCAAACCTCCTAATCATTATTCCAACTTAAACCAACACATTACATAAACTTGTACACTACTGCAAACACAAACCAAGACATCCAAAATGCCATTTGCAATTGGAATTTGTTCCTCTTCATAAGAGCAATCTTCAGGTTGACTTTTTTTAAGCTTATTTATTGCCATTTCAGACTTCACCATTGCCACATCACAGTTTTTGCAACCAACTTCATTCTCTGTGTATTCATTCGTGGAGTGAGCAACTTCATCATCCAAAATAAACAAGTCACATCAATTCCCCATCTGCATACACAAACAACCTTACTGACAGAACATATGTTCCCAAATAAACATGTAAATCGTGAAACTCATATATTCAAACACTTAGCCCTGCGTTCCGACATTTCCAAAACTTTCTATTGCGGTTTTGTACGGTATTCGCTATCCACATCTTCATTGGATGATGAGAGTCGCACATGGGAACAGTTGAAATCTCACACGAATTGATGCTTTCACCACTATTATTTGGACCCATTTGAACGGTTTAGGGTTTCCGACAAAAGAAGAAATAAATGATGGAAGAAGCAACTTTGGGAAAAATGTGAATGGCCACATGGATGAAGAAGAAGAACATGGAACCCTGGAGGATACAAATGATTGACTACGTGGTAGGGAATGCACAATCAGCCAACTTAAAATGACCACGTAGGCTAATGTCACATAATCTTGACTGAAAAATTAGAACAAGATTTTTTAAAATGAAATCTTTAATTGTTGAGGACCGAATAATTAATTTTTTTCTTTAGGAGAATAAATCGAAACACGCTCATATAACAAAATTTATGATATTTAACCTATAAATAAAATATAATAAATATAATTAAAGTCAAAAGTTAGCCGTTATAGTTTATAAGAAAATTGTTTGAGGAGGAGAATTGATTTTAGAATATATATATATATATATATATATATATATATATATATATATATATATATATATATATATATATATATATATATATATATATATATATATATATATATATATATATATATATATAACATTAGAGATTTATAATATTTTAAAAATATTTTAAAAAAAATTACGATAATTTTTTTAATGTGAAAAACATGATTGACCTGAAACGTATCTATGATTATCAATTTGATTTAATTTAATTTTATTCAAAATTAACAAAAAAAAGATTTAAAAATTGATTTCATCTTTATTTTTTTGATCAAATAATTTAATAGTTAAAATTTTATAATTTAAAAGTGAATAAATGAAATGTCGCAAATTTGGTGTTGCAATCTAATGTGTTTGTATAACTATTATTGTCTAACATACTAGTAATAGACAAATTAGTTTGATTTATCTTACTGCCATCCATATTCTAAATATTAGATTCAATTGATTATGAAATTGGTCGTTTTCTTATAATTAAGAGTCTCCTTGGTGACAAATTTTTTTTTTCATTTTTAGTTTTTGGTTTTTTAATTCATATTAGTGAAAAAATTATGTTTGGTAACTAATTTTTAATTTTTAATTGGTAGTTTTTTAAATTAATTTTTAATTATTTAAAAAAAATTATTTGAAGTAGTTTTGAGTTTGTAACTTTTGGATCTGTTTAGTAAAAAATAGCAGTTGATTGATAAATTAGTTAATAGTTTATATTTTATAACTGATGACTGATAACTTATAGTTTATAACATATGATTGAGATTGATAGTTGATAAATTAATTGAAGTGTTTCGTAAAATTATCGGTTCAACTAACTTATAAATGTAAAATGATATAAAAAATATTTAATATATTATTATTTTATTTTAAATTAAAATAAAATTGTAATGGATAAAAGTGAATTTTTGTTAAGATAATAAAGATAAAAAAGAAAGAAAAATAACTAGCCATAATCTAAAATACTATTTGAAATAGCGTCTAGAAAATAAACTATAAATTCGTAAAATAAGTTATAAACTCGTGATAAAAATGACTTTATCAAACAAATCTAAAATGTCATATGAGTTTATAAACTATAAATTCAAAAATGTGTCTTATCAAATAGAACCTTTAACTTGTGACTTTTTCTTTCATTTATATCTTATTATTTTAATAAAAATATATTAATACTCTTCAATATACCACCTTATATATATTCGGGTCAACTTACAAGATAAAAAATAATATAATATTTGATGTTTTTATGTAACATTTAAATTATATAATAAATTTCGAAATAATGTTAATATTTCTCAAGTTAGTGAAACATTAGAAGAGAATCAATGAGATAAACCAAGATGGAAAAAATTCAGAATACCATTATAATTTTATTATAAAATATAGACAATAAATTTATTATTATTATTATTATTATTATTATTATTATTATTATTATTATTATTATTATTATTATTATTATTATTATTATTATTATTATTATTATTATTATTATTATTTTGAATTAATATAACTGAATCTTATTTTATATATTTCACTTAAATTTCATTATAAAATTTTATACAAATTTAATCTATTTTGATGCCATCTTTAATTTTTTTTATACATTAAAATTACTTTTACATATTTTTATTAATATATTTATTTTTATCGAATAAAAATTAATTTAATAATATAATATAATAAAATAATGGATCATCAATTTTTAATTAAAATATTTTTGTATGTCATCTTATATCAAATTGTTGGTGAAATAGCTAATTTTACGGAACACTCATTAATTTGTTAGCTATTAGTCATCAACCACTAACTATCAATTATTGGCTATAAACTACCAGTTATCCGTTACTAGGGCGTGTCCGCTGTTCGGTTTAGATCAATGTTAAAGCAAAAATTCATCTAATTCAAAGATAAATTCACTTGTGGTTCGGTTCGGCTTTGAATGATATATTAAAATAAATCCAATTCAATCTGATCCGATCTAATTTTATGCGATTTAATTTGGATTGAATTTTGAATATCCAAATTACACATTATATTTTTATTAATATAATAAAATTATTAATAAATCATAGATTTGATACAATATATAATATATAATATATTAAAAGTTAATATTACAAAATAAGAATGATCGATTATGGTTGAAATAATAAAAATAAATAGATTATATCAAACTAATAAATATTATTAAAAAAATTATTATCATCTAATAATAAATTCAAATAACATATCATACTAATAAAAGATAAATAAATATAAACATATATGTATGCGCGCGATTCAGTTTGATTTGGATCGGTTTTGAAAAATTCATCTGAAATTCAATCTGAAGTGATTGATTTTCATAAAATGACATTCAAACACGTCCATTAAATTTCAGTTTTTTATGATTTTCGATTTTTTATATCAATTTTTGATTTTTTATTAAAATTAATTTAAATTTGAACACTACCTATCAGCTACCACCTAATTTTAGCAAAGAGAGCCTTAACTGTTAAATTGTAATTCATAGTGTCAAAGAAGATTTGATTTATTTTAGATTTAAATATATTTGATTTAAGTCCAGAATAGATTTGATTTGATTTGATTTAGTAACAAAAAGATATTTTGGGCTTTGGGCTTAGGGTGTAAGCTCAGTTATAAATAGAGGGAGTAATCCCTATTTTTCAAAGCAAGTCAAGTAAGTCAATTCATTGTAATCACAGAATTTGCAGTTGCAAGTGATTAAGAAAGTTTTCCACAGTTTGTGGGCAGAGAGAAACTCTGCAGAAATATTTGTCTTGTCTTCTTTTCTTTGTTTGTCTCATAATTAAATTATCATTGTGGTAGAAATTCATCATAGAATTTGGTGGATTTCCAACATCTGGTATCAAGAGCTTTTGTTTCGATTCAAGGGAAGTGTCAATCAAGAACGATTGAAGAATTCACGATGACAAGTTATGGGAATGCAAACTATCCAGCAACGCTACCAATTCTGAAAGTTGACAACTATGAGAATTGGTGCAAACAGATGAAAGTCTTATTCAGGTGTCAAGGTCTTTGGGACCTTGTAAAAGATGGAGTCGAAGCGCTTGGCGAAAACGCTTCAGAAGAAGAAAAGAAGAAATACACAGAATCTGAGAAGCTGAGTTATAAAGCATTATTTATAATTCATCAATGTGTCAGCCCAGAAAATTTCGAAAAGGTTAGTGATTCAGAATCTGCAAAAGAAGCTTGGGAGATCCTTGAGAAGTCTTTTAGAGGCGCTGAGAAGGTGAATGAAGTGAGGTTACAAACTCACAAAAGGACCTATGAACTACTTCAGATGGAAGACAGTGAAAATATATATGATTTCTTCACTAGAGTTACAAAACTAGTAAATCAAATCAAGATATGTGGAGAAGCGTTAACAACAAGAGCTATTGTGTCGAAGATCTTGAGATCTTGAGATCTTTAGCTCCTAAGTTCGACCACATAGTGGTGGCGATAGAAGAGGGGAAAGACTTGTCGAAATTGACAAAGGAAGAGCTTCAAGGGACGCTTGAATCTCATGAACAAAGAATGAACGAAAGAGCCGCAGGAAAATCGAAGAGTGATGTGGCCTTGCAGGCACATTCAGCAAAAGAGACCAAAGGCAAAGGAAAGTGTTTCGACAGAGGTAGAGGTGACTACAACAAATCGAATGGTAGAGGAAACCAAATCGAAGGAGACATGTCGAATCAAAGAAGACCATACCAAGGCAACCAAAGAGGTGGTGTTGCAAATAGAGGAAGAGGTGGTGGTCGAAAACCTGATAAGAGTCACATTCAATGTTACAATTGTCAGAAATATGGACACTATTCGAGTGATTGTCCAGAAAAACAAAAGAATCAAGAAAGTGATGCAAAGCTTGCAAAACATGAAGAAGAAGAGATGATGCTAATGGTCACAACAAGAGATGAAGATAGATTCAAGGACCAATGGTACTTGGATTCAGAATGTTCATCACATATGTCTGGAAGGAAAGACTGGTTTGTCAATATAAAGCCCTAAAAAAAACATGATAAAATTTGCAAATGACAATACCCTGGCAGCTGAAGGTATTGGTGATGTTATGATTATGAGGAAAGATGACAAAAGGTCAGTAATCTCCAATGTGTTGTACATACCAGGCATGAAGAGCAATTTGCTCAGTATAAGGCAGCTGGTCGAAAAGAATTATAAAGTGTCAATCAAAGATAAGTTGATGAGAGTCGTTGATGCAAATGGGAGAGTAATCTTGAAGGCTCCTATGTCTCAGAATCGAACCTTCAAGATTGAACTAAATGTGATGGAGCACAAGTGCCTTTTGACTGCAGCTAGCAGAGATGAATGGATATGGCATTATAGACTAGTTCATCTCAACTTCAGAGACATCAGAGATTTGAAGAGAAGAAATATGGTTTCAGGATTGCCAGAAATTGACATTCCAAACGAGGTACGTGAGGAATGTGTGCAGGCGAAGCAACACAAGAATAGCTTCAGCAAGGATGCAGGAAGCAGATCGAAGGCTAGTCTTGAAGTCATATACTCTGATGTATGTGGACCAATCCATGTGGATTCAATGGGAGGTAACAAATACTTTGTTACATTCATAGATGATTTCAGTCGAAAGCTATGGACTTACCTGATCAAGAAAAAAAGTGAAGTGATCGAAGTATTTACCAGGTTTAAGTCTATGGTCGAAAAACAAAGTGGTCGAAAGCTCAAAGTTTTGAGAACTGATGGTGGTGGAGAATATGTGTCGAAAGACTTCGATAGATTATGTGAAAAGGAAGGGATTGTGCATGAGGTGGTGCCACCCTATACTCCACAACAAAATGGAATTGCAGAAAGGAAAAATTGAACCATCATGAATATGGTGAGAAGTATGTTGAAAGGCAAGAGTTTACCTAAAGAGTTTTGGGGTGAAGCTGTTTCGACTGCAACATACATTTTGAACAGATGTCCTACAAAGAATCTAGAAGGAATTACTCCAGAAGAATGTTAGTCTGGTGTGAAGCCTAGCTTGAGTCATCTGAAGGTATTTGGATCTATTGCACATAAACATGTGCCAGATCAGTTGAGAAGAAAACTTGATGACAAGTCAAGTCAAATGATCATAGTTGGATATCATTCGACAGGAGGCTACAAGTTGTTCGATCCAGAGAACAAGAAGATTGTAATCAGCAGGGACGTGATCATATATGAGTTTAAAGAATGGGATTGGACTGCAAATGTCAAGAAAGATTCAGTGGGAATCCTATTCGAAGAGCCAAAAACTCAAGTCGAAAGAGAAGTTCGACAAGAGGAACCAGCAGATATACCAAGTACAAGCAGACCTCAAAGAACAAGACGCATGCCTGCAAGATTGCAAGATTGTGTGATTACATCAGATGATGTAATAGATAATGAAGGTGAGCTAGTACATTATGCTTTCTATGCAGATGTCGAACCTGTTAATGCAGCTGAAGCATTAAAAGATTCGAAGTGGGTGAAAGTAATGAACGAAGAAGTAAAGTCTATCGAAGACAACAACACTTGGTCACTTGTCGAATTGCCTCAAGGAAAGAAGGCAATTGATGTCAAGTGGGTATACAAAGTGAAAACGAATTCGAAAGGTGAAGTAACTCGACACAAAGCAAGACTTGTGGCGAAAGGATTTCTACATAAAGAAGGAATAGACTTCGACGAAGTTTTTGCACCTGTTGCTAGGATCGAAACAATCAGGTTGGTTGTTGGTCTAGCAGAAATAAACATTTGGCACATATGTCAGATAGACGTGAAGTACGCATTCCTAAATGGACCCTTAGATGAAGAAGTCTATGTTAAACAACCAGTTGGGTTTGTGAAACATGACGAAGAAAGAAAGGTGTACAGGCTACATAAAGCCCTGTATGGATTGAAACAAGCTCCAAGGGCTTGGAATAAGAAAATTGATAGTTTTCTAAGGGAGAAGGAATTTGTGAAGTGCACAACTGGATATGGAGTATATGTAAGAAGAAGCAAGAGTAAAATGCTTATACTATGTCTCTATGTAGATGATTTGTTGATAACAGGTAGCTGTAAAAGTGAGATCGAAGACTTCAAAGGTGATCTATGCAAGGAATTCGTAATGTCTGATTTGGGTGAGATTTCATATTTCCTTGGTATCGAATTCTACAAGAGCAGTAGAGGTTTGATGATGCATCAAAGAAGATATGCAGGAGAAATTCTCAAGAGGTTTGAGATGGGAGAATGCAACTCAACTTCGACACCTGCAGAACCAAGACTGCAACTGTCGAAAGATGCAGATGAAGATGATGTTGATCCAACCCAATACAGAAGACTTATCGGATCATTAAGATATCTTTGTCATACAAGGCCTGACTTAGCATACAATGTAGGTATGGTAAGTAGATTTATGCAGAAGCCAAAGGTATCACATCTAGCAGCAGTGAAGAGGATACTAAGGTATCTCAAAGGAACTTTCGATTATGGCATTTTGTTTCCTGCAGTTGATAAAGGAAAAGAATGCAAGTTAGTGGGATACACTGATTCGAGTTGGTGTAGTGATGCTGAAGATCGAAAGTCAACAGCAGGATATGTGTTTATGCTAGGTGGTGCACCAATTGCTTGGAATTCAAGAAAGAAACCAGTAGTGGCATTATCATCATGCGAAGCAGAATACATAGCTGCTTCTCTTTGTGCATGTCAAGCAACTTGGATGGTGAACTTGGTCGAAGAGATAACGGGAAAAAATCATGGAGCAATTACCATGAAGATAGACAACATGTCAGCTATTAATCTGGCAAAGAAACCCAATAGCACATGGTCGAAGTAAGCACATCGAAATGAGATTCCATTATCTTCGAGAGCAGGTAACATATGGGAAGATGAATTTGGAACACTGCAGAACTGAGAATCAGATTGCAGACATCATGACGAAGGGAGTGCAAGTCGAAGTATTTAGAAAGCTAAGAGCCATGATGAACATAGACAGTTTAGACACAATGAATTAGGTGGTGTGTTAAATTGTAATTCATAGTGTCAAAGAAGATTTGATTTGTTTTAGATTTAAATAGATTTGATTTAAGTTCAGAATAGATTTGATTTGATTTAGTAACAAAAAAGATATTTTGGGCTTTGGGCTTAGGGTGTAAGCTCAGTTATAAATAGAGGGAGTAACCCCTATTTTTCAAAGCAAGTCAAGTAAGTCAATTCATTGTAATCACAGAATTTGCAGTTGCAAGTGATTAAGAAATTTTTTTACAGTTTGTGGACAGAGAGAAACTCTGCAGAAATATTTGTCTTGTCTTTTTTTCTTTGTTTGTCTCATAATTAAATTGTCATTGTGGTAAAAATTCATCATAGAATTTGGTGGATTTCTAACATTAACTACAGTATATACATATACTGATTGTATCCAACATTATGCTTCTTTAACACTAGCCATTTTAAAAAGAAAGTCGAGTTTTTTATTTATAAATAAAAATCATCTTAATTGTGCATAATTATAAGTAAAATTCCTTAAATTAAATTTCATTTATGTATAAAAAAATAACATTATTGTTCCAAAAATATCTTATTTTCCAAGAAGAATGTATAGTCCCAATACAAATATAATTTAATAAAATACATTAACAAATTTGTTTCAATATTTATAATTGAAGAAACTTTAGAGTAATCACATAACGGGAAAAGAAAAGGATGAATATGTTGGTGGTGCTCCCCAACCGAAGCAAAAAAAGTGTATAGTCGTTTACTTTCTTTTCATCTTCTTCTCTCTCCTTTAGTCCCAATATCACATAAATTAACTGATAGTACATTACATTTCCTTGCATACACATATACATACACACACACACTCTCTCTCTCCCTCTCTCTCTCTCTCTCAGGTACCTTTCACTGTACTTTGTTGAGAAAGAAAGCCACACCACATAAAGAATGAGTTCATCCTCAGGTCAGACTAGTGGCCATGATCTCTCTTTCAAGATCTTACTAATCGGCGATTCTGGTGTTGGAAAAAGTTGCCTACTCGTTACCTTCATTTCCAGTTCATCTGTGGAGGATCTTTCACCAACCATTGGTATTTATTTCTCACAATTCTCGTTTCTATCGAACTATTGCCAGCTCACCACTCTTGATCTATTGCTTCATGCTCTTGTCTATACATGTTTTTCTTTTGTTTCCTTTCTTATGTCATTTATGTGTTATATAGGTGTTGATTTTAAGATCAAAACCCTCACTGTCGGTGGCAAGAGATTAAAACTTACAATTTGGGATACAGGTATGTTTGTGTATATTTACTATAATCAATTCAAATTACACCTTTGATAGAGTGTTTCTTTTAGTCATTTTGTTAATTTATCAAAATCATTAGTTTTATTTAAGTGGTATATTCACTTATAACATAGCAATGGATCCATTGCAGCTGGGCAGGAACGATTCAGGACTCTGACGAGTTCTTACTATAGAGGAGCACAAGGAATTATTCTTGGTATGTATATGGTTTGGTTTCTTTTGCTCCCATTTTATGGCATCAAGGGTTCACTGATGAAGGACTTTTGCTAATTTTAATGATTTCTTTTTTATTCAGTCATTCTTTTTCTTTTATAGTTTATGATGTTACAAGGAGGGAAACCTTTACAAACTTATCTGAGGTGTGGTCTAAGGAATTGGAACTCTATTCAACTAACCAGGAGTGCGTGAAGATGCTAGTTGGAAATAAAGTTGACAGAGTAAGTTTTTATGTGTGTTTGTAAATTCTTGTTTAAGATCACAGAGATACCGGAGAGAGGCGCTCATGTGGAATGCAATATTGTCTAAAAATAGTTACAAGCAGAAGGCATCTCTCACCTACAACCCAGTTTCGTAGGGTGGCATTAGGCTCGGTCTAAATTCTAAGATGATATCAAAATCTAACAAACATTTGTTGGGCCACCCGTTATCTAGTTTTAATTTTTAATGACAAATGTTAGTTGTTATTATTTAGTGGGATAAGTTGAACTCACGAACTCCTTCACTCCAATTTCTATGTTCCTTCCCGAAGGCGAAATCACAACTTATCACTTCCTTGGGCTATCCATTGTTGACTCACTTGGGTCTCATGCTCTAGATGTTTAATTTTGAGCGTGAGGGGGTGCGTTGAGAGTCTCGCGTTCAACGTGATATGACCTAAAAATGCATCTTCATGTAGGTGTCATCCCATACCTTACAATAACATTGCTTCACACTTTTTGGCCTCTGTCACCCGTGATATTCTGATGGCATCCATTAGGATACTGGATCCTTGCGTTATCTGCCAGATTAAATGAAATTAGAGCCCCATTTGTATCTGTCGTACATGATATATTAACACTTCCAATTTCAGTGAATGTGAAAATTATCACATATATACACTTTAGGAGGCACCACCATTTTGTATAATCATCCAAATTAAGCCAAAGCTTTAAATTTTTACTGGACACTCTGAAACCATTGACGGACTTTGCGGAGATAAATGGATCCTTGTGTTAGGATTTCATTTAGCATAAATGTTCTTTACCAATGCACATAGCAATAGCATAGGTTAATATCATGAATACCTTACTATTAGATGCTTACATTAGATTCATTAAAATATGAAATGTATATCCTTTGTTTCTGGACTGCCGGGAATGCCATCACATTGTCTACTCACTAATATCGGCTATGGTGTATCTCTCTATTTTTAGGATTCTGAAAGGGCTGTGAGCAGAGAAGAGGGATTAGCCCTTGCTAAAGAATTGGGATGTTTGCTTCTTGAATGTAGTGCTAAAACTCGAGAGAATGTGGAGAAGTGCTTTGAAGAACTCGCTCTAAAGGTACTATTTTAGAAGTTTCCTTTAAAGCTCTTTCTGTCTTGTGTAATACAACTTTCCAACTAACCAGCATTACCTACCTATTACTATTCGGCTGTTAGCAACACTGTTCAGCTGTGCATAATATATTTTTTCTCATTCGATTCGCGAATAACTAGTACCGTACAATTTTGTAGATAATGGAAGCGCCTAGTTTATTGGAAGAAGGATCAACAGCAATAAAAAGGAATGTTCTAAAACAGAAACAAGAACCACAAGCACGACAAAACAGCGGCTGTTGCTCTTAAAATGCTGCATTATGAACATTTTGGAAAATCATGTATATGTGAGTGTTTTGGTTGCTCAATTACTTGTGATTGGGGAGAAGTTAGCAACAATGACATTTATCAGCTTGTGTAAATTTGTTTGCCTTTGAATGATTGTATCATTTGTGTGTTGCTCCCAACTCAATCTGATAATTATACTTGCATAATTATGTTTACTCACAATTCACAAACTTGTACAAACTATAAAATATGTTTATGCTTAAAGATTATAGGGTTTGTCACAATCAAAGATTTCTCTTTAAGGTACTTATCATATTATAAACTCAGTCCCACATATACAAACACTCATGAACTTTTTTAGATTTAGTACCAGTCATGTTAGTTATAGTGCTTGATAATGGTAAACATGAGTGGTGTTTTGTTTGTGGGGTCATAATCACTCATTTTGTTCACAAAAGTAGTTATAACTGTTGTATTTTTTATTATATTTCAAAAGTATCATTATTAAAATATATTAGAGTATCGGTTAACTTAAGTGTGTGGACTGGAAGTTGATCCAAAAATTCACGTATATGTGTGTGTATGATACGGCAAAGAGCATACTAAGTGTTTAACATGATATGACAAGGTGTGATAATGATTTCATCTCCCTGAAGGGAAACAAATTGATCAAGAAAAGTAAAGAATAGGAATAATGATTTCATCTCCCTCAAGGAGACGAATTGATCAAGAAAGTAATGAATAGGAAACGTAATGGACATTGAACATTGTTGAAGCTGTATATAAATCAACAAAATGTGATATTTAGACACCAAAAAATTGGACACCATAAGGTGCTGTGTCCTTTGGCATATTTTATGTATACATGTACTCTTAGGAATTTGTGGAAGTATATATGAATAAAAAATAATAAAAGTTAGAGATTAAAATCATACGGTGTATGTACAATGTTAAAAATATTGGATCAACTACATGAATTTGAATTCCATGCAGTTACAAATGACACATTGTTGGTACATTTTTGAAGATTATTTTTGTCATTAAAATTTTCAATTTTATTTTTTTCAAAACTATTTCTCACTTAATTACTTATCTGGACTGGGCCTACATTTGTCTTACGAACAAAAGACCTAAACGATCCAAGTTAGAGATTGTGGGGCACCTCCCCATCTAATCGTTGGGGGACGTGGCCCACCACTTCTCAACGGACATATCAAACTGCCTTTCGGAAATTTCGGATGCAACCCTATTCTCGCGGAGCGGTTGATCAGAGGGGAGTCCACTTGCTGGACTCCATGCTCACGTAAATCCTGACAGTTCCCGTTATTGGGCCTCTGCGTAGCCCAATAGTGGAGACCTTGGCCCAGCGCTGGAGGCTATAAATACCCTCTCTCATGAGAGGGTCAGATTTTCATTCATTCATTCATGCCTATATTCATACTTGCTTGCTCATTTCGTCTCTTACTTTGCCATTGGAGTGTCTTGCAGGTACCCCCCCATCTCCTTCAAATCCAGCCCGAAGCCAGCTGTGACGGTCCAACTCTGATCAGGTCAGATCAGTGGCGCCGTCTGTGAGAATCTAAGCTTCCCTGTCTTCTCTCCACTCAAAAGACCAAAGCTAACAATCCTCGACTGTCATGCCGACCTCGACAACGCCGGTACCGTCGACCATAATACGGTCTCTGGCGCCAACATCCCCTGACCTTCTAACTACCGGGACGGAGCCACGACTTCTTCTTCATCAATCCCTCCTCGACTTGAAGAAGATCGACCAAACTACCCAGCCGTCCAATTCCATGAGGTCCCCATCCCCGCCGGGGCAGACGCCACGACCAGGGCACTGTTCCCAGCGATCAACCAAACCAATTATCTCATCTTCTCCCAGGGGGAAAGATTGAGAGCACTCGAGGACGACCGAAGGCCCCCTAGAAGGCACAGAAGACCTCAATCTCCTCCCCCCGACAAGCGGATGAACATCCCCAATCTCCCCCATGGAGACAGAATTGGGACATCTCTCGAAGTCCGTCACCCCGACCACTCGGGCGACGACCCCCTTTGGAGAGGGAACAACTCGTCGACGCGGGAAGGCACGACTATGGACCCTCGTGGCAAGAACGAAGACCTCCCGGAGACAGACACGGGGGAAACCATCAACGGTCACACCGCTCGAGGAACGCTTCGCGCGACCAGGGCCACCATGACCGCCACTACATCGGATCCCCGTCCCGCTCCCCGGAACAGAGTGAAGAGGACGACCCGCACGGTCCCTTGTCACAAGTTATCATGGAGGAGCCCATTCCCCCGGGCATGGAGAAGCCTCCCCACTTAAAGGAGTACGACGATATCACCGACCCGGTCGACCATATAAACGGGTTCGAAGCCATGTTGCACTACCACAATGTCGAGGGACCAGTCAAGTGTCGGTTGTTCTCCATGACTCTGAGGAAAGCGGCTATGGATTGGTACAAAGGTCTCTCCCCGGGGTCAATTACCTCTTGACGAAACCTGAAGAATCAGTTCATCAGCTCGTTCACTGATTCGCGATGACACCCGAAGACCGAAGCAGCGCTCGAGGCCATCGTCCAGAAGCACGATGAGACCTTGAGAGAATTCATTAACTGCTTCAACCAGGAAGCTATCCAGGTCCGCTGCACGGACCATATGAAGAGATACCTGCTGGAGAGGGGGATCCTCCCTGGCACCGAATTCAAAAAAGCTGTGGGCATTGAACCACCCCGAACGTTTGATGCCCTCCTCGAAAAGGACAGGGCCTACATGGACTATGAGGAGAGAGAAGCGGCCAACAGAGCCCGAGACCCCAGAAACCGCGGATCCAGCAGCAATCCGCGACAAGACATTGCCCCTCCTTGACGAACTGGAGAAAAGAGAAGGGACGATAAACCCCGAGACGCCCGAGAACAAAGGGGACCCTTGGGAAGATTCACAGAATACACTCCGCTTACGGCTTCCTGTGAGCGCATCTTAGCGGAGTGCACAAGCACAAATTTCAAGGACGGTGGTGTCAGACGTCCCCGTCCAGCTCCTGCCAAACCCAGGGTAGACCGAAGCAAATACTGCCAGTACCACCGGAGCCACGGGCACCTGACCGAAGACTACGTCCACCTCAAGGACGCCATCGAGACCCTCATAAAAGGGGGAAGACTTGCACAATACCGGCGAAATGGCGCTCCTCATCGGGATGCCCATGAGACGAGGGAAGCAAAAGAGGATTCCCGACCATCTGACAAGTCGGTTCACATCCAAACCGCGTTCTCCATCACAAGGCCCGAGGACTTCTACGTCCCTGGACATTTGCAAGAACCTCTGTCTATGCACAACAAGTGGGAACACTTCCCCTCCGCCATGGTCATCAATGATTGAGGGTTCAATGATTTGACCATAAATTCAGCCAAGAGGAAGCCGGACGAGTTGGTCGACACGACTCCCCCTCAAGTGGTGACCTTTGAAAGGGTGAGAGGCAGATCAGAGCCAATCACCTTCTACCTCGAGGAACTCCCCGGAGGGGCCCCCAATTCGGCCATCCCTCTGCTGATAAGGGAAAGAATGGCCAACTTCAATGTACATAGCATCCTCATCGACGAGGGAAGTTCCGTCGACGTGATGTACAGCCAGCTGTTCCGAACCCTGCAGCTCGACGACTCTCACATTTCACCATACATGGGATTAGATCTGCATGGCTTTAACGACTCGACCTCCAAGCCTTGGGGATACGTCGAGCTCATGGTCACGTTCAGAGAGGATAATACTACGAGGCAAGTCAAGGTGCGCTTCCTCATCATTGATTGCCCCTCCCTCTATAACTGCATTCTGAGAATGCCGACACTGGCAGAGCTGACCGCGGTGCCCTCCACCGTCCATTTTAAAAGGAAGTTCTACACCAAGAGGGCATGGGTTTCCACCATCCACCGTGACCTGGAAGCTTCCCGAAGGTGTTTTAACGCGGCATCCAAGGTACACAACACGGTCGACACCAGCACAAGGCCCGCTAAGAAAGCTGCAACTACGCGACCAGAACCTCAGCGGTCAGAGCCCGTCCGAGCGGAAGAACAGAGAGCCCCTCCAAAGGTCGACTCAATATCCCTAGACACTCGCTTCGACCAGGACGAGCCTTCCAACGGCGAGCAAGTCCCCCTCCGACCAATTCTAAACGAGGACTTCGAGCTCGTCCCCCTCGGTGAAGACCCAAGCAGAGGAGTGAAGATTGGCACCGGACTCCCCGCTTGGCGAGGAAGCAGATCAAGGCTTTCTTGAGAGAGACTGTAAATCTGTTTGCATGGAGCATTGCGGAGATGCCCGGTCTCGACCCTGAGGTCGCCTATCATCAACTCGCCATTGATCCAGCCGCTAGGGTAATAGTATAACGTAGACATAAGCAGTCTCTGGAGAAAGCAGAGGCTGCTGAAAAAACTATAAAAGACCTCTTAGAGGCAAATTTTATTTCTGAAGCCCGATATTCAACCTGACTGTCAAATGTTGTACTTGTCAAGAAAAATAATGGAAAATAGAGAATGTGCGTTGACTACACCGATCTTAATCGGGCATTCCCCAAAGATGCTTTTCCTTTACCTAATATTGATATGTTGGTCGATAACTAGGTCATCTATAAAATTCTATCGTTTATGGATGCTTATTCAGGCTACAACCAAATCCAAATGGAAATAGGCGACAAATACTGCACCACTTTCATGACTAGCTCAAGCAACTATTACTACAACGTAATGCCCTTCGGTCTGAAAAACACAGGAGCAACGTACCAGCAGATGATGAGCAAAGTCTTCCGCAACCAAATCGGGGATATGCTCGAGGTATACATGGACGACATGATCGTCAATTCCCGAGCAGACACCGACCATGTCGCTCATCTCAGGGAAGTCTTTTCCTAAGCAAGGCAATGCAAAATGAGGTTTAACCACGAGAAGTGCACGTTCGGGGTCAAGGCAGGCAAGTTCCTCAGCTTCTACTTAACAGAACAAGGAATTGAAGCCAACCCCGATAAGTGTTGGGCTTTCTCCGACCTCCCCACACCTACGTTGAAAAAATACATACAAGTCTTGAATGGCATGCTCACCTCACTATCCCGTTTCGTGGCAAAATTCGCTCAACACACCCTCCCTTTCTTCAAGCTCCTTCGCAAGGAAGCGGCCTTCAAATGTACCGAGGAATTCGAGCAAGCTCTACTCCATCTCAAACAAAGCCTCTTGCAGCCTCCTGTGTTATCATGACCATTTGACGGGGAAACCTTGTTTCTATACCTAGCCGTCTCGCCCGAAGCTGTCAGCGCAACCCTCATTCGTGAGACGCACGACGGATAAAAACCCATTTATTTCACGAGCAATGAGCTTCAAGAGCCCGAGGTTAGATACCAACAGATAGAAAAGGTAGCTTTGGCCCTCGTCAATGCAGCGAGAAGGCTCAGACACTACTTCCTCGCGTACACGATCGTGGTGCAAACAGACTAGCCTGTGAAATAGCTCCTGGGTCGACCAGACATGGCGGGTCGAATGTTGAAGTGGTCCTTGGAACTTTCTGAGTTCGAAGTCCAATACGAGAGCTGGAAAGCCCTAAAGGCACAGGATTTGGCTGATTTCATCACTGAGATGACCGCTCATAACCCCCCCGCAGGGAAAGATCACAAGTGGATCATCTTCGTCGATGGAGCATCCAGCTCGACCGGGAGTGGCGCAGGAATCCTCCTAGAGAACGAGGAAGGTGTGGTGGTCGAGCATTCGCTCACCCTCTCCTTTCCGGCCTCGAACAACCAGGCGAAATACGAGGCCCTACTCGCGGGTCTAAGACTGGCCGAGGATTTAGGTGCCCGTGAGGTACGAATTTTCACCAAATTTCATCTCGTCGCGTCCCAAGTTCAAGGGCAATACCAGGCTAAGAACAACAGCCTCATAGAATATCTGAACTTGGTCAGGGAGCATATGAAAAAAATTGACCGAGCAGAAATTTCGCACGTACCATGCGAGCAAAACACAAGGGCTGACATACTTTCGAAGCTCGCAAGCACAAAAAATAAAGGCGGAAACAAATCTGTCATACAAGAGTATCTATCTCGCCTGAGCATCGAAAATCCACGACTCCACCCGAGGTAAATGCCATCGGAGACAGCTCATGCTGGATGACCCTGGTATTCAACTTCTTAACAAAGAGGGAACTCCCCCTGGACCAAAGAGAAGCAGCCGCGACCAAACGACGCGCATGCTCCTACGTGGTGCTCGAGCATAAACTATATCGTAGGGGGTTTTCCATCCCACTCTTAAAGTGCATCGAAGAATCTGCGGTCCCCGAGATATTACGGGAAATACACGAAGGGATTAACGCCCAACACATGGGCGAAAAGTCCCTAGCAAGGAAGGCACTACGAGCAGGATATTACTGGCCGACAATGCAGCAATACGCCAAAGACCACGTCAAGAGATGTGACAAATGCCAAAGACACGCCGACATGCACCTCGCCCCGCCACACGAGCTGAATATATTTTCATCCCCGTGACCATTTTCCTGGTGGGGAATGGACATCCTCGGACCATTCGTGCAAGGGACGTACCAAAACAAATTCCTCATCGTGGTCGTAGATTATTTTACAAAGTGGATAGAGGCCGAAGCCCTTGTGAAAATCACCTCGCATAACATCCTCTGCTTCTACAAGAGAAACGTGCTTGCCCGGTTTGGAATCCCGCAGGCGCTAATCATATATAACGGTACCCAATTCACCAACCAAGGCTTTCAAAGCTTCGTCGCCAAACTCAGCACCAAACAACATTTTACCTCAGTCGAGCGTCCCCAAACTAACGGGAAAGCCGAGGCCGTGAACAGGGTCATCTTGCGAGGACTCAAGCGCAGGTTAGGAGAAGCAAAAATGGGATGGGTCGAGGAGCTGCATAGCATTCTATGGGCTTACCGCACGATGCCTCATTTGACGACTGGTGAGGCCCCGTTCCGACTGACCTACGGCACCGAGGCTATCATCCCGGTAGAAATCATGGAGCCATCCAGGCGAACAGAGATGCCCCTCGACGAGGAGATGAACGACGAGGCTCTGAGAGACGAGCTCGACCTTGTCTAAGAAATTCGATCAGGAGAAGCCCTACATGAGGCCACTCTGAAACAGCGGTAGCCCTACGCCACGACAGCAAAGTCATAAGACGCGAATTTTAGGTCGGTAGTATAGTGTTGCAGAGAAACCAGAAGGATTCCCACGAAGGAAAGTTGGCCACAAACTGGGAGGGACCTTATTGCGTCTGGGAAGCTACGGGCACCAGAGTATATTAACTCGAGCAATTAGATGGAGAGCCACTTCCTCGACCCTAGAACACTGCAAAGATGAAACAATATTACAGCTAAAGCCCCTCACCAGCTGAGGACTTTCGCCGTTGAATATTCACCTTTAGTCGACAAAGGGAAAAATCTCGACCACGTAGGCATGTCGAGGTACGGACACCGCCTACCAACCAATAAAGGCATGGTATCACTCACATTAACGAGCGACACCCTTTCCCGACAGGGGCATCTCGATCGAGCTCCACTATCGAAGTACCCCAACATGGCATAACACCGAGCTCGTAATGGGCAGTTCACGCCACGAGCGTAGGATCCTGATCACGATCATGCACCCGTCCCACAGACAGCCGCTCCGCGCCCTCGACACATTTTGAAGTATGTCGAATCAATAGTAGGGTCGAACAAGCATCTCCACGCGAACATGAACTTCGCGAAAATATTCATAACGACCATAATAAATGAATAACGCAATTATAAATATGTCGACCACATGGGTTGACGTTGTCCAAATTTACAACTTAGGCACAACGACCTCAACATCAAAAGAATAATAACAGGCATGCAGGCCCTAAAACAACAACGGACACGTAGGCCCTGAACTAAATACATTCAAACTTCATCTTCACCGTTGCTGTCCTCCGGGGGATAGAGGATCTTCCCGTCAACGACTTGGTTGAACAACCCCACCCCCTCAACCACTAATTCGACCCCGGGATTCAAGATCTTCAACTGCTCGATGGTGACATTGAAACCGTATCCAAGAGTGTCAATGAAGTCTTGCTTGAGCAAGCGGATATGAGCAATCAAATCCGCCTGAGTCGCCATGTTTTTCTCCGTCTCGGTCTCGTCCTCGACCGGCGCAGTCATCCCTTCTAGCTCCAAATTACAAGCGGCCAGACGCTCATTCTCCCTTGTGGCCGTCTCCAACTGCGGCCTCAACTCGTTTAAATCCTTGAGAAGCTGGACTTGGGCCTCATATTTTGACTCATGGTTGAGGATGTCACCCTTCAACTTCTCATTCTTGACCTTCAGCTTATGGATTTTGGCGTAGGCCGCGTCAAGAGTAGATTGAGTACTCGAGGACTCGTCGTTAATGAGGACTCTTGGTCATTGAGTGCTCGTCGCTTAACAACTGCATCTTGGGGAGACCAACCCTGGTTGAGCTAACCGTCGTGCCTTCCACGATCCACTTAAAGATGAAGCACTATACCAAGATGGGTCACGTTGTCACCATGCACATGGATATTGAAGCAACGATAAGATGTTTTAAAGTATCCGATAAGGGACATAACTCAATCTACACAACACTCAAGTCCTCGTCTAGAAAACAAGCCTGACTAGCGGTAGACAAGCCAGCTCGGGCCACCGAACAGACGCCATCACCTCACGTCAGTTATGTGGACCTTGACACTCGCTTCACCAGAGAAGAGGTGAAGAAGGAGTAGAAGTACGAAGGAGGTCTCCTACTAGCAGCCAATAGGGAGGCTCTCCATCCCGTACGCCCCATCCCGTACGCCCCATCCCAGATGGGGATTTTAAAGTCATCCTCCTCGGCAACTGTAACACCCCGATTTTGTTGAATTATTTTAATTAGATGAAGTTATGTATTTGTGCATGTCAGCGAATCTTTTATTATGTTGTGATGCATTTGTTGGGAATTAGATGCCTTAGAAATTATTGGAGTTAAGATAATGGGGGTGTATGATTAAACGTGTAGAAACATGAGGTGTGGAGAGATAAATAATTTATTGGTATTATTTGTATTAAAATATTAGATTTAATACTATAGTATAATAATTAAATAAATATTATTAGTAGAATAATAGAATTATTATTTTATTAAATTGGGAAAGATAAGGTTGGTATTATGATTTAGGGGTCCTTGGAATAAAATATAGTTGAAAATAGAGAAGAGAAAAACAACGTAGAAAAACAGAAAAGATCATAGAAAAGAGAAGAAAAGGAAGAGGCTAGGGCAAGAAGGTTCACCGTAGAGAGTCAAGAACCGGAAAAATCCAAGGTAAGAGTGGGATTCTAACACTATAACGGGTTGCATAATTATAGGTATGGTTGTGTTTAGGTTCCATGATTGTGTGTTCTTGATTTTCTCCCTATTTTGCTTTATTGGGGTTTTTTTCCCATTGATGAATGATTCGATGCATTTTGTGTGTTATTGGTGAAATTTGACAATGTATATTGAATGGAATTGATAGGAAATGTTGGTGAATAATTAGTATAATTAGAAGATATCATTTTGATTGAAATATTGGGAATTGGGGTTTTGAAACATAGATTTTCGTAACTTGAAAAGTAATAGATGATGTTGTATGAATAATTCAATTGTTTTGTACGATGTATTGCGTGATAACGATGATGACGATGGCCTGTATTCGCGTGGCATTGATGAGAAAGAATAATCAATATAAATTATGTTGTTTCATGTCAGTGTTGCATGTATTCATGATAAGATTACGTGTATTGGCGAGAGATGGCCTGTATTGGAAAAGACAGTATGTATTGGCGAAAGATGGACTGTATTGACGAAAGATGGCTTGTATTGTCATTATTATGTTGCTGCCCTATATTGGCATTATGATAAGGGTTCTGCCCGATTGGTACCACATGCATTGAGTCAACATCAATCTCATTACATTGCACTATGATTAATAACTTGATGTTTTAATGCTGAAAGAGTGTGAGTTATATTATGATGAGTGTTATGTGTTGTGTGAATATTTTCTTATATGTTGATGTACTTTGTGGTATGATGAATGAAGTAAAGGTATGAGGTAAATAAGTATAATTATGCATACTTAAATTTCTATCTACTTGTTATTATGCTTTCTTTTATATTGTTATGATATCTCACCCCTTCTCTTTGAATGTTGCCTCTATGTGGGTAACGTGTAGATGATTTGAAGTAGCTCGAGGTCGAGGTTAGTTGAGAAGTGCCTCATTTTGCGTAGATTGAGTCGGTGTCATCTCTGATACGTAACACTTGGGGGTTTTGTGCTTGTTTTATTATGATGGGTTTAAACTATTGTAGAATTCCATTTGTTGGATTTTAATTGCTATTTTAAGTTGAATATTTACTATTGATGTTTTCCGCTGCGAATAAATGAAGTGAAGTTCAGACATGATGAATAAGTGACTATGTGTTATGTATCTTTTTATATGAGCATGTATGATGTATGAAGATGTGGCATCCTATTATTGATGTTTTCTTTTATGAATTAGTTTACTCTGACTTTTGGTTAAATTACTGAAGGGGAATCAGGGTGTTACATTAGTGGTATCAGAGCAGGTTGGTTTGTTCGACCAAGTTTTCGAGTCTGTAGTGTGACAGTTGAATATTGTCGTTGTTTTGTTCCTTAGTACGCAACATGTGTGTGAAACACTGTTGGTACTTTCTTGCTGTTCTAATCACTTGTTTGCAGGAGTGGGATTTAAATAAGGGGGGTGGGGGGGGGGGGAGAAGCTTGTGCTTCTCTGAGATTGTTTAGGTGTGAACAATTGGATTAGGGTGTTGTAAATTGCATAAGTGAAAACATTAGCAATACCTGTTGTTTCACGAATTCGGAGGAAGTACGGATTCAGGATTTAAGTCTAACGGTCAGTTGAAGTATTCTTGAGGGGGAATAATCAGATACTTGTGTTGTTCGTATCTATGGGAGTGGGGGAGATGTTATGTCTAATGATGTGATAGTTGTGTGTGAGTCCTGATGTTTTCCCGGTGATAATTGCGACTTGTCGTTAGAGCGAGATGTTGGATTTACTTAATGTCATCCTTAGAGTAAGCTATTTGAAGTTAAACCAAGTAATTATGAATTGCTTTGGTGATTCAATGTGGATTATTATGCTGGAAGATATCTATTAAGTTTGTAGGATAACTATTAAAAGATGAATCTCAGGTGGTTGCCATGTTTCAGCACTGTCGGTTGATCGTGAAGTTGTCAGTGTTGAGTTATCATTGTGTGTGATGTTAGCATTCTGATAGAAGAAGTTTTAAATACTCTAAAGACTTGAAGTTCTAAAGACCCAAGGTTCTAGAAAAGGATCTCAAGACCAAGTGCAGAAGTTTCGAAGACAAGGTTCTAAGTGAACAAGTTCTACGACTGAATACTTGATTATCTGGAGATTCAAATGTCACAATTCTACTTATGCTTCAATCATCTACCATCAGAAGCCTCTGAAGTTTCAAAGACAAATGTTACTGTTAGCAATGATAAGTACATAGTCTGAAAAAAGCCTTATCCTACTACCTCTCCGCTAGCTTGAATTGTGGAAAAGAAAAAGAAGTGGCAGTACTATTTTCATCATTGTGTAACGACTCTTTTTCAATAACCTACGGCTTTATTTTGCTTGGCTACATAAGAAAAGGATCATATGCTTAAAATGTTGTTGGTGTTCAATGTTCAAACGAAAGCTGTCATTATTGGAGCACAACCAAAACTGCCAACCATTATAACAACAACAAGAACAATTGTTATCAAAATGATTCTTCAATCATGCTATTGATAATTTCAAGAAAACAATGAAATCATTTATTCACAATGTTCTTAATTTCATATACTGCAAGAAGCTTGCTAAGTCGCAGAAGATAATGAAGATGATCATGGAAGCTCCAGTTACAAATCCACAACATGAATATTGTGCTCTAAAATCATTTAAGTAAATAGAACAAGGGATTATATCCATAATGTTCTAAGGTGAATCAATATGACGAATTTCTTCTCTTTACTACATCAAGATCAACAAAGATTTCAGAAGCTTATGAAGAAGAAGACTGCAACAATTCAAGTGCTTTGGGCTGTTGTCCGAGAAGAAGCTACTTGAAGAAAAGAATACCAGGCATTAAAGCTACGATACAATGTAATATTTTAGTGTGTATTAGGATCTTTTGATGTATTTAATTGAGTTTACACTTGCTTGTGTAGAAACACTTTCTTGCAAACAAACCTTGTAAAAACAAACAGTTGTTTGTTCCTTCTAAAGGACCGGTTAGGTCAGAAGCTTTAAGAAGGATTTTTGTGTTTCTTCTAAAGGACCAGTTAGGTTAGAAGCTTAAGAGGGTAACGTGTTCCTCAAAAGACCGGTTTGGTCAAAAGCTTTGAGAAGACTAAGATGGCCTTCTTAGTGGTTGTTAGTCACAGCAGTTGTCTGTGCAGATTGTAATCAGTTTGGTTATAGTGGATTGAGTCCTTGAGTTCAAGGCGAAATCATCTTGGTAGGGTGGACTGGACTAGCTTGAGGGTTTCTCAAGTGAACCAGGATATATCACATGTTCTTTACCTCTGCTTATTCTTAATTGTTTATGCTTCTACAACACATTCAAAAGCATCACTCAACACAATAATGTTAAGAATTAAAAGTTTGTTAATAAAGGAAAACTCAATTCAACCCCTCCCCCCTTTCTTGCATTTTCTTCACACCTTCAATTGGTATCAGAGCCTGGTTCTTTTATTGATGGATGTTAGACACATAATAATGTTAGATAAAGATCCAAAGTCTATGTGAATAAATACTCTAGGTGATAGTTACTCCACCTTCAATTACAGTCTCATATCAGAAGATGACGATTGAGTACTGAATTATAACCAAACGAAATACATTTAGCAAGTATCTGATTCTTCAAAAATAGAAAATGTCAACAACAAAATCTTATCTCTTGGAGATAACCTGTTCAGAACCAAAGAAGAAGATACCAGAAGTCGTAGCATCAGAAGCTCCCAATTCAGATGCAATTATTGTTCCTTCTAATCCGGTAAGATGATAAGAAGAATGACAATCTATCCTTCTGAAGGACTAATTCTGGGAGATAAAGAAGCTCTTATCAAAACCAGATAAGATTTCAAACCTTATGGAGAAATGCTTATGGGTTTGGTGTTCTTGATTGAGCCAACCTCTTCTGATGATGAACAATGAATTTTCTCAAATATCAAATTATCAGAAAACAAGAAATTTTGCTTGGTGAAGATTAGTTCTTTTTGAGTTTGAGATGTTTTCAAGAAATGGATTAATCCACCCTTGACTTTCTCATAAAAATCGCATTAGGAATTTCTTTAAGTAAAGAAGAAATAATTTTGTCTTCTGATTTTGATACATAGGAATTTCATAATGAAGTCTGCAGAAAAATGTCAGAAATCTTGAACAGAGAAATTCAAATCTCTAAGAAATAATTTCTGAGTCAGAACATATGAAGTATAACTAATCAAGATGGTAGAAGATCTAATGCAGAAATTCTGAATATTGTTTCCTATGGAAAGTGTCATATAAAACTGAAAACTGCTTTGGAAAGAAAGCTTATTGATTCATCAGGAATCAAAAGAATTCTTGATGTATGTATTCTTGAGTGAAAAATGCTTTAAAAGATGCAAAGACAAAAGCCATTCACTATGAAGCAGATATGCTGACAAGCCTTGATAGACTAACTCTAAACAAGTTACCTTAGCATTGCAAGAACACGACTGTCAATCAAAATCGTCAAAATTTGATGATATTCTTATTTGAACAGATTCTGCAATTTATTCAAGGAATCAAAAATTCAGAAGATGCTAGGAAATGGTAGTTAATTTTCTCAAGCATATAGCTCCTCAGAAGTTCATGAAATATTGACCTTCTGAAAATTAAGCTTCTGTTTAAAAGAAGTTTGACAAACAGATGGATGTTCTGATAATAAAGGATCAAAATATCTGTACTCTGAGGATTACTCTCAACAAGTCAGACGGGTGACTCTAAACAGAAGAATGAAGAGATCATCTGAAGAGAAGACTAATTCTAGCTCTCAGATTAGAGATTAGAGTTCAGAAGAAACTTATACTCCTCAATATCAGAAAACAAAGAAACTCTAAAATAGTAAGAAGAACTAGTAAGTAAGATTTCAAAACCTCTGATAGACCACTCTGAAGAAAGCTGATCAGAAGCTCTACCAAGGACAAGCTAAAGTCAAAAATCAGAATGTGGAGCACTCAGATAAAAGAATCGCAGTGAATATTTCAGAATCTCAAAGGTATGTTTTTCTTTTATCTATAATTTATTAGAACTTCTGATAAAAATACTTCTACAAGTTTAGTTTTTTTTTGTAGTGCAACTCCAAGTTGTGAATTCTCTAGTTAGTAAAAATTTCATGATCTGGAGCATTCTCTCTCTTAAAGAGAAAATACTTTTGATCAATTCTCTAGATAATGATAACACGTAGTTTTTCTTAAGAATAAGCAAAGACACGTAGTTTCTCATTTAAGCAACTATATTCAATATTTTTATGTATGTCAATTTCCGGTCTGCCTCTTCTGAATGCTTATTCACTCAAAGTCTTATTTGAAACATGTATGGTACTCTGTTCTTTACGAAGACTGTTCACCCCATTCATTTTATTTGAAATTCTTGTCTTTAATGATGTCAGTGATCTATGTCATTCTTACGTTTTTGTACAACCTCTTTCACCCACTTGAGTGTATGTAAATCAATAGTGATTTATCATACTTATCTTTTCCTCTCATAAACCAATTCCTATCAAGAACCTTCCTCTCATCTGTCCATCATGCCTTAACCAGAACTTCTTAGAAATGAATATCTTATTGAAATTATCATTGAAAAACAAATTGAAATTCTTCCTCTTGAAAGTAACATTTCTCGTAGCATCAGAGATGTGTCATACTTTCAACAATGGATAAGATACTTTATTGTGCTGAAGAAACATGTCTACGTGAATCTTATTAAAGAATTCTGGAAGCATGCTTATCTTGACTATAAGAATTGTTCTATCCTCTCCTATATCTGTGAAGTTCCCATCACCATTACTCCCTTCTCAATCACTCTTGTAACTGGGCGTAAAAATATTGGTGTCACTGTTGACTTTGTCAAATCTAGGTTTATTTTGTCCGAGAAATTTTCTTTCCTTCTGTTGCACCCCAATTTTCCCCCTAAGATTCCTCTATCATCTCATACCATCACAACACAACAAGATCACACACTAGGGTTTGGTTCTTCTCCTTATCTTTAGATTTGCTCATGGGGAATCACCAAGCACCTTGACTTGTATTTTGTGATCATCTATGTCTTGTATTTATTAACTTTTAACTAATAAATACAATGAATATTTTCTCTAATTGTTGATATCATAGGTGAAAGCACAACCTACTCCATCAAGTTGCTCTATAGGTTCATGAGCTTATTCCCATGCCTTATTCAAAAAAAGTTTTATTGAGATTCAAGCCCCATCATTGAAAATACCTTGAGGTAATATCATTGACAAAGTATATTATGATCTATGATTGCTCAAGTTGTAAAAGATAGTCCAAAGATGTAAGGGTTGATGGAAGAAGTTTGACCTAATTGGATAAGTCTTTGATTTCTTGATCATAAGTGCATATCTCCTTCAATTCTCAATATTTGTAAGTGGTTATGGTTTCTATGGTTCCTTATTATCATCCTCAACAAATTCTATTTACATGACAAAAGTATTTGTACAAGGAGGTTTTTCAAAATTGAAAAGGGTTTCCAAGGCATTTTGTTGCTCTAGGAGCTAAGGTTTTTTGAACTTCAAAGGGCTACATCTTGCTCATCTTTTGATATTTTTAAGTGATTCCAAAGACATGCTTCTCTTTAAATGGTTATCAACAAATCACTTCAAAATTTTCAAGAAAATTTTGTGTGGAAGATACCTAATCATGAAGAAAGATTACAAGTCCTCTAGATAAGCCATCAAATTCCCTTACGTGACTTCAAAAGATCATAACTTGTTCAATTTTCATCTTCTTGAGCCCATTCTTTTTTCAGAATCATTTTAAGGATGTGAACTTTAACTCTTCTTTTATGTTCAAAGTTTGAAAATGGATTGAAGATGTCCTAAGGATGCAAAAGATTATAGGTCATCTCATAAATTTCACCAACTTCAACAAGTCATAACTTTATTATTTTTTGGAGTTTTTAAATGGTTCAAGTATCAAAATGTCATTCAATAGGTCTACTTCATGCCATCTTTTTTGGTCAAGAGAAAATTTTAAATGGAAGGCCATGTTTGGATGCAAAAAATTATAGGTCATTTTGAAGAAAAACCTTAGAATTTTTCTAAGTACAAAAAGTCAGTATCTTTTTCTCAACTTTGACTCATCATAACTTTCAACTCAAGCATCCATTTGATTCCATTCTTTACACATTGTAAAGCTTGTGATCTCATCTTTCCAATGCATCAATAATCAAGTCTTGAGATGCCCTGAATCATGCACACCATTGATTTGAACATGGTACCTTGAAACTGGAGTTTCACCTCAAGTCAGAATTTGAAATCCTTGATTTGGCTTCTAAACACAAATTTTCTACGCGCTTTTGCTTCTAATCATGTTTAGTGAACTTCCAGAAGTGATTAGCACATTAAAACTCAAGCTTTGGATGAGTTTTGATCAAAATAGAAGTCACACTTTTCTTGTTTGCAACTTCACACGATTTCCCTCCAAAATTCATCTATTCACACACTTGAGCATTCAATCAGCTTCCCTATAAATAGAGAGTCATACCTCATTCATTTCCTCAAGCTTAGAGAGCCAAAATCACCCTGCCAAACTTCCTCTTGACCCAATTTTATGCAACTTTGAATTTGCTTTTACAGCTTTCTTCAATCCATTTTCTTTGTCAATTCACCTTCCTTGAACCTCACTGAAGCTAACAGAAGAAAAATTAAGCTTTAATACTTCCTAAATCGTGCTAGCCAATTTAAGTTTCAGAGCTCTGCAATTGAACTTCAATAGGTAGATTCCCTCACCAATTCTCTCAAACTTTGATACTGTTATGAAGCTCTCATTATCCTGATTCTAGTCGCAACATTTATTTTCAACTGGAAGTGTATTTTGACCATGAAATTTCAAATCCCTTTTCAAATATTTCCTTCCAAAACGAGCGAGCTACAACTTATATAAATTTTTCGCGAAGGTACCATTGAAATCGTCTTGAAGAGACGAAGCGAATGGTACATGTATCGTGTTCTAATTTTACCATTTCAGGGACCTGTAAATCTTGTAGCTGGAGGATGAAGATGACCAACGTGTCATCTATCAGCCAATGAAAGCGTGCCACACTTTATTTTTCAAATTCTGATTTAATAATTGATTCTATGCTTTATTCAGTAAGGACTATGATATGCACAGTATGTTTGATCCATTGTGTTGTACCCCAAAATTTGCCCTCTCATTTATCAAGACTTTCCTCACAAGACTTCTTGGACTCAAGACAAGATTAGGGTTTGGTCAGCTCAAGACACCTCATCTTGCACTGATAACCCAAAATTAGGGTTTGAGTTTGCACAAGGATTTTTGGACCACTAATGCTTCATGTGACTTTCATACATCATTTTGGATCCCTAAGATTGCTCATGTTAAGTTTCAAGCCTTGAACCACATTTTTGATCAGTCAATTGGACAGTTGACCTAAAAATCAACTGTATTGGGGAAAAAGTCAACCATGGCCAATTTACAGTCAAACTTCATAATTTTTGATCCACAAAAACATTTTAGACTCATACGTATCATTTGATCAAGTTTGGATCACAACTCCTCAAGAAATTTGATCAAATCATCAAAAGGGCAAAATGGTCAAAATTAGGGTTTTTGACTGAGAAATGGCCATTTCTGATTTTTAACCTAGCTAATGACCAATTGAGTTTAAGCATAATTTCAAGGATTCAATGGCATCATCTTGACCTAATTACATGGTTCAAAAGATCTCAAGTTCATTGGATTGACAGATGAATTTTGCAGTCAACTGATCAAAAGTCAACTGTACACTGAAAAGTCAAACTTTGACTTTTTGGTCAAAATCAAGTGCCAAGGGTCATAATTCATCAAGATATGTCAAAATGTGAAAATTTTTCACCAAGAAACTCAAATTTGAAAATTAGGGTTTTAATTTGAAAATTTTCATAACTTAGAATTTTTCTAAGTATACAAATTTTCTTTTTTTCCCCAACTTTTCACCACTTTTTCACCATGATGCATTTTGATTCAAATAAAGTTCCCAACATGAAAGTTATAGTCCTCCATGAAATCTATAACTTTTCTTCACAAGATTTTCCTAAAAGATGCTTGGATCTCAAGATATAAATTTGTGAATACATGCTCATGAACTAAATGACTTAGTGAAATTTTGCCCTAATTTAGGCAGTTTTTGGACCCAACTTCATGGACATTTTTCACCTAGTTCCAAGAGGTATCTCAAATTTCATTTCAAATATGGATTATAGATCACATTGCAAGCTTTCCAAAATGTCCAAGAACTCTCCAAGATCATTTTTGAGTAGGGAGAATCGAAGAAGGGAAGTTGGCATTTTCTCACTTTTGTTCAAGCCATTTTTCACAAAGCATCAAGTTGCAAATTAGATCTATGATGGTTGTTTCTTGCTTTACAGGTCCTAAGCTTGCTTTACAATCCATAATTAAATGCAAACTCAGTTGACAAAGGCTTTATCTATGCTTTTGAAGCTTTGTACAAAGTGTATTTCCATTTTGGGCAAAAAGTTCACAATGCCATTTTCATAAAAGGGCAACTTTTGCAACTTTGTCAATCTTGAGCCTTGGACCTGTCCCTTTGGTGCAAGCAATTTCTACAGGTCTCAAGCAATGTATACCAACTCTTATCAGCCCTCAAGCTAGCCAGTACAAGCATGTGAGATTAGTCACTTCACTTTACTTAAAATGCAAGAAAAGTTACAAAAAGGTCCAAGGCTTGCACAGCTAGTGAAGAGATGACTTTGTATCACTTCTATACAAATATACAAACTTGTTTCAAGGCTTAGCACGATTTTCTTGGACCTAAAACACTCTGAAATTCAAAACTCCATAAAACTGTCCAAAAACTCAGTTTCTGCAAAACCATAGCCAACTCTAATTTGGCTCGTGCGTTTTGTGTCTAAACACTTCAAGCATCTCATAAACATCATACCAAAGCAATCCAAGCCATCACTCTGGTTCTGTAACCCCTATTTCAGCATCCACCATTTTCACTTTGGAAGCTTGCAGCTTGACTTGTCCAGAGAGTTCCAGCCATCCTCAAAGCAAAATAAGCATTGGAATAGCTTCAGTGAAGTTCAAGGAAGCTCAAACAATCATCATGCCTCCATTAAAGTCCCTACATTGCCCTACTCAAATCCAGCTGAAGGAGGTATTTTTTCAAACTCTATCTCTCTAAATAGGCAACCTCAAACCACGATTTGTGAAGGAAAAATATAGTCCTTATCATGACAAAGCTGTACATATCATTACTTTTCATTTATATTACTCGTGCTAAGAGAATTTGAAGTTTGAAAATGCTGAAAAATATAGGTCACGAATTAGGGATTCAAAAATTCTCTCTGATCTTTAAGAGTTAGGTCACATAATTTATATTGTTAGAATCGTGAGCTCAAATGCCACATGTTTCATGTTATGAGTTTTTGTTTTTATGCAAGCATTAGCAAGTTACAGGTTTGAACTAGAAGTGCGCATAGAAGAGAGGGACGAAGGTCAGGGATGAAGTCTTGGGCTTTTTGGCAGCTTTGGCCTTTTTGTTTTCACTAATCACGCTCCCCTGACTTGTTATTTGCACCCCCTGGCTGAACTTTTTATATTTTTCATAATTTTTCATATTTCTATATTTATACTTTTGTTTATTTTTTGTAAATGATAAAAAAAATCCTAAAAATGACTTATTTCTTTTTACACTTTTATTTTATTTTTTAAATTATTTTCTCACATAAAAAATATATTTTATTTTGATAAATAAAGTTTATTTTCCTTAAATAACTTGTAAACATAATAAAAAATACTTAATATTTTTATTATACTATTTATACTCATAAATACTTATTTTTATACATATTTAATTTTTAATATTTACATATAATACTATTTATTATTTTTCTTATACAAAAAATGTACAA
The DNA here is from genome assembly GCA_948472305.1 of Vicia faba. Taxonomy (NCBI): domain Eukaryota; kingdom Viridiplantae; phylum Streptophyta; class Magnoliopsida; order Fabales; family Fabaceae; genus Vicia; species Vicia faba. The sequence continues at coordinate 991,977,066 of OX451740.1, read as the reverse complement.
AATAATAATATGAAACATGTATTTTTCTTTTAATTAAAAATTAGGGTTTCACCCTTCCAAAAATAATACTATTTTTCCCCTTTCTTTAGGGTTTAAATTAAATTATTTTTCATACAAAAACAAAACACAAAAACATTTTTTAACATACACATTTTGCATTGCATTTTAAATATTTGTCTTATTTATTTAATTCACGCAATATTCGATTTAGTTGTAATAATATATTTAGGTTTATAGTTGTGCAAAATCCCCATTCAAAACTTGTATCCCCCCTCCCATAATAATTGTTGTAATAGCTTAGTTTATTTTATGCAATTTCTCGCTTTTATACCATGATTAGTAAATTAGGGTTTGCATGACAAGAACAAAAACAAAACAAAATAGAAAAACCTAAATGCAAGACAAAAGCATGAACATGACACACTTTGCACACAAGCACCCTTAGGGTTTCTCCCACTTGGTTGCCAAAAATAAAATGGCCATGTTACGCACGCGAAGTATCTTGGCAAAACAAAACAAGTATAAGATCATAGTCCCTCGATGTCACTATTCAAAAGGTTGTCTAAACAAAATGATCTTGGTCCCTCAAAAATGCTAAGATACTTGGAAACATTGCTATCATGGTCATACGATGACCCACGCCCGTCCCGTTTACATCCAAAGATAGGGTTGCTTACCAAATAAATGGTAAGTCAACAATGTCAAAGGAATGAAAATACACAAGAAAGACATTTGAGTAGGTAGATAGCTTCTAATTTACTTGCTCCTTTTCAAACAATCCTTGCTATTTTAAAAAACAAACACACACACATTTCAAAACATCTTACAAAACATTGAAACATTTTTCAAAAGACAAACATCTTTGTATACATTTTTACGAACGAGAATCATTACAAAGATTGCCTAAACGAATGGCCTCTTTTCAAAATACTTTCAAAACCACACCAAACACCATTTCAAACAAAGCAAAGCAAGTGATCTAAACAAGTAACTAAGAGCCCATGGAAAACCATGGATGAAAAGGGTGCTAGCACCTTCCCTTTTCATAATCCCCCCCCGAACTCAAGAAAACATCTCAAAGGTCTTTCATGTGCTTTTTTTACCTTTCCTTTTGGATAAAATAAAAGTCGGTGGCGACTCTTGCTAACCGCGACATTTGCGACAAAACGCAAAACCTCAAGTCAGTTCTCCCACCGTATCACAGAACTGGCGACTCTGTTGGGGAAAATTATAAAAGTAGGGTTACCTTAGGGTTTAGATCACATTTATTTGCTTACCTTGTTTGACTTGTTTGCTTTACATTTTGGTTCTTTTTTTTGGGTTTGAATCCTCTACCCGAATTTGGGAAATATTATAGGTAAATAGCAATACGTTGTGGAAACTGTGCGGGGTATACCGATGCGGTCTAAGCAATAGCTATGTTAGTGTGACATATTTGTGGGTACCAGTAGCCTTTGAGTCAATCAAAGAGAATACGGGGCCACTGAGTGATGTCATGAAGCACTAACGAACTTCTAGAACCTTTACTCGACCAACTTGGCCTTTTAGGATGTAGTGAGATGACCGGCTTTGGTGAAGTTCGAAGTTGGTAGATACTCGATACTACACTCATTGAGGGTTGGTTTCTTGGAATGTTTCGTTCGCCAGTAAAGAGGCTTGAATTAAAACAATGAACAAGGAAACAATCCAGTGATATTGAGCTCCTTAGAACCCGATTACTATTTCTAGGACAGGTTGAGCCAACTAAACTTCAAGAGGGTACTTACCTATGAAACCCCATGCAAGCCTAAACTAGGAACTTGTTTGATTTGCTTGTACATATATACTTGTGCATAACATCATGGACATCATGAGCATCATATGCATCCACTAACCATTTCAAGGATTTTGGAAATTCATCTTTGTTCTTGTTTTGTAGGATATGGAATCACTTCGCAGGAAAACTATCCAAGTCAACCTTGTAAGAATTCCTCCACAACTCAAGGAGATAGCTTCAAGGATTCCTGAGAACTCTCCATTCACCGAGAGGCATGGTCGTCTACTCAACTTGGTCACCTCCAACACAGAGGAAGACATGATGAAGGTTCTCTTCCAGTTCTTTGACCCTTTGCATCACTGCTTCACATTTCCTGACTACCAGCTTGTGCCTACTTTGGAAGAATTCTCTCAACTCTTGAGGATTCCCATTCTCAATCAACTACCTTTCAACGGTACGGAAAGAGAACCAAAGACAGAAGAGATTGCTCAAGCTCTGCACTTGCACTCATCTGATGTCACAACCCATTGGGAAACTAGAAGTAGTGTCAAAGGCTTCTTGGCAAAGTTCTTGTTTGAGAAGGCACAAAGCTGTTGGAACTCCTTGGACTTGCAAGATTTTGAGGAGATTGTATCTCTTCTCATGAATGGGATGATCTTGTTCCCTAACCCTGACCAACTCATAGATGTGAGTGCTGTCAAAATCTTCATGTCACATAACCCGATGCCTATATTGCTTGGAGATGTCTTACACTCTTTTCACACTCGTACAATGAGGAAAATAGGTGTTCTTATGTGTTGCACTCCTCTCTTGGCAAGATGGTTTATTTCTCATATTCCTCAACCAGTCTTGAAGAATGAGCAAGGTTTGAGGTGGTCATAAAGGTTGATGACACTTAAACATCCAGATATTCATTGGTGTTCTCGATCTAAAGAGAATGTTATCATTATTGACCGTTGTGGGGAATTCCCTAATGTCCCTCTACTTGGCATTAGGGGAGGAATCACCTACAACCCTTGCTTGGCTCTAAGACAGTTTGGTTATGTCCGAAGGGATGGCCCACATGATATGTTGATTCAAGGCTTGGTTTTCGACTTCGACAACAACGATCAAGGTCTTCGCCAAAGATTCTTCTGAGCTTGGAGGATGCCAAAAAAGGTAGATAGCAAGACTTTGGGACACAAGAATTCCATCCCTCTTGAGCCTTACCTCAAGTGGGTACGAACCCGCGCTCAAAGTCTTATGATGTCTTATCCCTCCATTCTCCCAGTGATTATAGAGCCCGTTAAGGAAGGAGAGGTTCCATACACCATCCTACATCTTGACATGCCGACATCACTCGAAGATCTACAAAGGGGTTGGATGCAGCTCAAAGGAGAACGCGATACCTTCGAAGCCCAATTCTACGCAAGCGAGAAGAAGGTTTTGGAACTCACTCGGCTACTTCATGAAGAGCAGACTCTCAACACCTACATTGCACCAAAGAGGATGTGCAATGTGTTTTTATCTTAGAATTTTGTATTATTTTGCCCTAGAGGCATTGATGTACTCAAATTCTATTTTATTAATATAACATGTGTTTCTTTTTGTTTGAAACAAATTTGAATTTTCAAATCCTTGAAAACATTGCATGAATACATATCGTTCATCATAAGCATAAATTGGTCTTTGCAACAAATTTCCTCATCCCTCTACTGTTTATTTCAGCAAGATGGATCTTGAACAAACGGTTAAAGACCTACAAGCTCAAAATACACAGTTTCAACAGTTACTCTTGACCTTAGCCAAGGGGCAGGAGGAGCTAAAGACTCTGCTAGAAAAAGAGAAATAGAAAAAGAAGAAGAAGCCAGCTGGTTTGGTTATCATGGTCAGAAGGTTTCAGGGACAAGCCAGAAGGACCTTAGAATTTCCAACAACCTCTGACGAAGGGGAAAGAAAGGGAAAAGAAACGGCAGTACCATCAGATTATGAGGAAGAAGAGGAAGAAGAGGACTACTCTGAACAACAATACCCTCCGGCCGATGACAAATACAAACACCTGGAAGAGCGTCTAACTGCTATATAGATACAGAGAGTACCAGGGCTAGATTTCGAGGAATTGGGGCTGGTGTTAGGAATAGTGATACCACCAAAGTTTAAAGTGCCATTATTTGCCAAGTATGATGGGGTGTCTTGTCCCAAAATGCACCTTCGATCTTATGTCAGGAAGATTCAGCCGCATTATGCTGACAAAGACTTGTGGGTTCACTTTTTCCAGGACAGTTTATCAGGAAAGCAGCTTGATTGGTTCTACCAGTTGGAAAGGGCCAATGTCCATAATTGGGAAGACTTGGCAGCAGCTTTCTATAAACAGTATCAGTACAACACTGATTTGGCACCAACCCATACTCAACTCCAGAGTATGGCTATGGTATCAAATGAGGGCTTCAAAGACTACGCACAAAAGTGGAGGGATCTAGTCGGAAGGGTGCAACCCCCTTTATCTTAAAGGGAGTTAGTGGACATGTTCTTGGGAACTCTATCAGGCCCTTTCTTTAATCATCTGATTTGGAGCTCCTCTGCAGGGTTTGCTAAATTGATTTTAACCGGCAAAAGGGTGGAAGCTGGTATAAGAAGTGGGAAAATTCAGAAAGACGCATCTGCCTCTACAACTGTAAAAAAGCCCTTCACTGGAAAGAAGGAAGTGTCTTCTTTCTATTCATAGAGGAATTAGGGAAGAACTGAGCGCCGGCCAACGGTGGGGGCCATTATGATTCAAAAGCCTGCATCAGACCAACCAAGAAATAACCAGCCGATAAATAATCAACCAAGGGTGGAAAGGCCAATCCAAAAATTCACCAAGATTAACATGACTCCAGCTCAAGTCCTACCACATCTTCTGAAGTTGAATCTGACCATTTTAAAAGAGGCCCAAAAAAATCCCAATACTGCGTCTCCTCACTACCATCCGAATGCCAGATGCGCATACCATTCTGAAAGTCCAGGGTACGACACCAACAACTATTGGGCTCTGAAGAACAAGATTCAAGACTTGATAGACGCGAAGGAAGTTGAGTTTGAAGCGCCTGAGAAATAGAATGTTATTTCCGCTCCAATGTCTAGGCATGGTCACAATGCCAATGCTGTTGGGGAAGATCTATTTGTTGCTACCGTGGAGGAACTGTTAACTCTGCTCCTGATCATCAAGTTGAATTTTTTGAAAGCTGGTTGTTGTACCCCAAAATTATCCCTCCCATATTTCTCAAAACATTTCAAGAAAGATCCCCAAGTTGCTCAAGGTAGTCCAAGGGTTGGCCAAACAAGCTCTATCCTAAGGCAGTCTACCTCAAATTAGGGTTTCATGTTGCATCAAGATAATTGATTCCAAGGGACCAAAAATGCTCAACATTTTCCTAATATGTTCTCAAGATCATCCATGTCAAGTTTCAAGCCTTGCAGAGGAAGTTTGCTCAGTCAATTGCTCAAAGGCCTGAAAATCGACTGTGCTAGGGCAAAAGTCAACTGTGGCCCACATACAGTCAAACTTCAAGATTTTTGGTTAACATCCTCATTGTGAAGTATATTTCATCATTTGATCAAGGTTTGGTCATGATTCCTCAAGGATTGCTCACAATTCATCAAAACCCAAAAGTTGCTAAATTAGGGTTTTGTAAGAAAAGTCAACTCAACTTTGACCAAGCATAACTTTCTCATACTTTATCAGAAATGACCCATTCAAAGATCATTTTGAAGAGGATGTAATTCCATACAATTAATCTTCAGCTCCAAAGTTCAAATATGCACTCACAAGAAGATATAAATTTGGACATTATAGGTCATTTTGAAAAGTCAACAAAAACACCTTTTGGGTCAAAGCTTATTACATGAACATGGAAGATCCAATTGAGATGAAACCAAAGAGGTTTATTAGGGGCCGTCCTAATCTTTCTAAAACGTCCAAGAACACCCTCATAAGGTTAAAATTGAGAGAGATATGCATTGTCAAAGTTGGACAATTTTTGAAAAAAGGCATGAAGCAAATATTGACCAAACTTGGATTTTTTTCCAAATGGGCCTATCTTTTCAAGTTTGAAACTCATTCCTAACATGGTCCACGACCTCTAAGCCCACCCATACACTTTTCTACTATTTATGCTATTAATTTTGATATTTTATTCATTAAAATTCAGAGTTAAATAAATAAATAATAGAAATAATGTAAATTTTGATGTGAATCCATTTTGGGAAAGTTTTATGCTGGTTTATGTCAATTAATTTCGTGCTATAACTTTTCAAATATGTCCAGGTTCATCCACATGTGAAAATGGCATAAAATAATCAAATATGGCATTTTTTTCAAATCTTGATCATGGTCCTAAAACACAACATTATGAGGGAGATTCTTTCCATGCTTTCTTGTCTCCTCATTCTCCTCTATAAATATAGAGCCATACAATCTTGAAAGGGACGAAAATCCTCTCTAAAAAGCTCTCAAAAAGCTCTTCAAAAAGCTCTCAAAAAGCTCTTCAAAAAGCTCTCAAAAAGCTCTTCAAAAATCTCTCCAGAAATCAAAGAATTGGTACAAGTCATATCTCGAGGTTCCGGTCTCTCTCAATTGACATCAAGCCTCAAAACATCCTCTTGAAGTACTCAAGAGTCTTACAAGGTCCAAGAGCAATCCATCACACGCCTAGCACGCCCCCCATTTGACAACACCGGGTTGGTAAAATTTTAAACTTTGAATCTCTAATTTTAATCATATTTTATGGTATGCTAACGTTTGTTTGAGTTTATATAGAACCGTTATGGATGGTTGAATCATAGGTTCCACGCAAGAATCAAAAACACAATAGTTAGAGCATGAAGCTTTTGAAGAGTCAGGCCTAGGGATTTCTGATGATTGCACCCCCTGTTTACTTTTGCTACTAGGCTCATCTTTATTTTCATGTTTTATTCGTTTTGTTTATTTCTTTTAATCCCTTTTATTTTTTATCAATAAACAAATATAAAATTCACATAAAAATAGATTTAGGATTTTTCATTAATTAAATTTTAATATTAGGTAAAACTTTAATTTCTTTTTGTAAATAACTTAAAATTAATTAGAATAAATAGTTTTTATTACTAACTTAATTATTTTATTTCTTTCCTAAAATAACAAAAAAACAAAAATATGACATTTAATTATTTTTCATTAATTAATTTAATAATCAATTAATTTTGCATTTTAATTCAAGGACTTAATTTATTTTCTTAGAAAATATTAAAAATAACAAAAAAACAAATTTTCTTTTAGGATATAAGGGTCAAAACCCTATGTTTCGCATTCGATCTAATTTTCTCGCGCGCTTTATTTTTATCCAATTATTGTATATGCTCCCGGTTTGTAATAATTAAATTAGGACACTTATTTATTTTTACCGCTTTTAATTTCAAAGGGTTTGTTTTTGACTATGTAAATACCCGAAGCCTTGTAATAGCGTAGTTTAATTTCCGCACTTTTAAATTCCTGAAAATTATTAACTGTTAGATGTATGAATAATTAGGGTTTGCATGACAAGAATGTATGACTAAATTTAAAACAGTTAGATCACCCTAAATGTGCAAAGATAAATAAACTGAAATTGAATCATTCGCACATGCGCACTCGTAGCGTACACTCCCACTTGGTTGCCTTCGGTAAATGGTAATTGAGTATAGGTTGTTTTAGAGGTCGTCCTCTTGTCTAAAATATCAAAGTTGCCTCGGAAAGGTTACCTCGGACATTGTTGCCTTAGATAAATTGATCTAAGACATTAGGGTTACCATTAAGACGTCCTAACGTTGCTTTAGTGACTGTACGTCCCTTTCTAATTGACCCTCAAAACTCAAACGACGGTGCTACCTACTCATTAATAGTGGGATAGCACTGTCTAAAGGAAACAAGCATAGAACGATTCCTTTTTCGAGTAGGTAGATTAGTTCTTAAGTACTTTCTCAATCAAAACAAAACTTTTTCACACTTACACTCTTTTACGAACAAGTTTTCAAAAACACTTCATTACACTCTTGAAGACAGAAGCAAGAGTTAAATTGAAGTTAAAACAAAAACTTTTCAAAACCCACAAACACAAAGAAAACAATTTTGAAAATGATGAGCAAGTACCTAAGAGCCCGTAGATAACTACGGATAGAAAGGGTGCTAATACCTTCCCTTTCTATAATCTATCCCCCGTACTCAGAAATATCTCGAAAAAGGAATTTTCTTGTGCTTTTTACCTTTCCTTGTTGGATAAAATAAAAGTCAATGGCGACTCTTGCTTACCGCGACATTTTGCAAAAACAAACGCAAAACGCAAACCAACATTCCAAAAACAGTCCGGTTCTGGCCATCGTATCACAGAACTGGTGACTCTGCTGGGGAATAAATAAGTGGGGTGTACCTTAGGATTAGTTCATATTGTTTTCAATTATTTGATCTGTTTTCTTTATTTTTGTGGGTTTGAATTGGAGTTACTATAAGATCCTAACCCGGATATGGGGATACCTTTTAGGTAAGTAGCAATAGACTGTGAGGGAACTGTACGGCGTAGACCGTTACGGTTGAAGTAGTAGCTACGTTGGTGTGACACATTAGTTTGTACCCATATCCCTTGTGGCAGAACAAGGAGAATATGGGGCTGCTAAGGGGTCATTAAGCACCCACTGACCTTAGAACCTATAATTGACCAACTTGGCCATAGAAAGTAGCAGTATGCTACACTCATTGAGACCAAACTCTCGCGATGATTCCGGATGCAAGAAAAGGTTGCTAAACTGGAATTATGACCGATCGAGGGTGGTCAATGATATTGAGAACCTCTAGAACCCGGTTACTATTACTAGGATAGGTTGAACCAACTAAACTGCAAGAGGGTAGTACCTAAACTCCATGCCAGCCTGAAATTTAAGGGCTATTGTGTGACTTGTGTGCTTTCAAACTTGAACTACTTGAACATTTTTGTTATCTGACAACATGAGTTCCTTACAGGTTTTGTTTATGGTCCTTATCCAATAACTTGGATTTCTTGCCAGATTTACTTGTTTATATCACCTCACACTTTTTCTTAAACGCATAACATACACATCATAACATCATACCATAGCATTTCCTTAACCATTTCAAGGATCTCAAGGGTTTGTGATGCAGGTTATGGTAAATCAAACGTCTAGAAAGGGGCCAAAGGGAATTTATTTTCCTCTAGCCAATGTCGTCTAGAGATCAAAACACGATGACTTGAGTCAGTGGCTATGACCCACTCGATATGGTGAGCTGGACTCTTGAAGGAGGATTCTTGACAATGCGAAGTTTCTTCAATCAAAACTACAAAATTCAAATTCTAACAAGTTTCTTGTTTATCCCGCGAGATCCTTGAAAACATTGCATAACAGGTCTTCCAGTATAGGTCTCTCATCTTCTCCATTGTTTATTTCAGCAATCATGTCTTCTGAAACACCTACTGATCAAGCTATTAAGGCTCTTCCAGCTCAGAATGCTCAATTCCAGGAGTTGTTCCTGAACTTAGCCAAGGGGCAGCAAGATTTGAAGTCTTTCATCTTGAAGGAGAAGAAGAAAAAGAAGAAGAAGACAGTCCTCTTGAACATGGGTCATAGGTTTGGGAACAGGTTGAGACAAGAAGTTGATTTATCTCACTCATCTGGAGGGAATCAAGAGGAAAGAAAAGGTCCTAGCCCTGTGGTTTCCGACAATGACACTGATTTTGATGAAGACCAGTATCCTCCTGCTGAGGATAGATATAAGCAACTTGAAGACCGGCTCAGTGCAATAGAAATTCAAAAGATACCTGGGTTGGACTTTGGAGATCTGGGATTGGCATCTGGGGTGGTGATCCCTCACAAGTTTAAAGCTCCTGTCTTTGCTCAGTATGACGGGGTATCCTACCCGAAGCTACACCTCCGCTCATACGTCAGAAAAATTCAACCCTATACCGCTGATAGAAATCTCTGGGTTCATTTCTTTCAAGATAGTCTGTCAGGGACTCAACTTGAATGGTTCTGTCAACTGGAAGGAGCTAACATCCGCAACTGGGAGGTCCTTGCTGCTGCTTTTTACAAGCAATACCAGTATAATACCGACCTTGCTCCCACGCGTACTCAGCTTCAGGGTATGTCTATGGGTGCGAGCGAAGGTTTTAAGGACTACACTCAGAAGTGGAGAGATCTTGCTGGAAGAGTCCAACCCCCTCTGTCTGATAGGGAGTTGGTGGATATTTTTCTTGGGACTTTTTCTGGTCCCTATTTCAGTCATTTGATCGGCAGCTCGTCAGTGGGTTTCACCGAACTGATTCTGACTGGAGAAAGAGTAGAAGTTGGGATCCTGAGTGGTAAGATCCAGAAGGATACCTCTTCGAGTACAGAGAAGAAGTCGTTTGGTGGCAAGAGGGAAACCAATGTTGTGCATAGCCAAAAGAGGCATGGCAAGGCAGACTACCACCAATCTGTGAGGGCAGTGTTGATCTCTAATTCGGCATGCACACAACGACCACAACAACGAAATAATCAGCCAAGGGGGGAAAGACTCCAAAGGGAGTTCACCCAAATCAACATGCCATTGTCACAAGCATTGCAACACATGTTGAAGATGAATCTGATTGCGGTGATAAACCCTCATTCGAACCCTAAGACTTCTTCTCCTAACTACAACCCAGATGCAAGGTGTGCTTATCATTCTGGTAGCCCGGGGCACGATACTAACGATTGTTGGGCGTTGAAATACAAGATTCAGAATATGATTGACACCAAGGAGATCAAATTCGACCCTCCTGAGACTCCCAATATGATCACTGCTCCCTTGCCAAAACATGGCTAGGATTGAAAGCATTTTTGTTCATTTGAATTCTAAAGTTGTATTTTTCTTTGCCTATTCAAACAATTATTGTCATGTCAAACTTTTTTATTTCATTAATGCATTACACGTGTCTGTTTTGAATTAATTATTTTCACTATGCTTAAATTGCTTCATATTTTCTTTTTGTGATGTTCAACTCTCGATTTAAAAATTCTAAGCCTTTAGAAGGAGGATGACGAAATGATACTAAAATCTCTACAATATGCTTTTGAACAGACCTCGCTGACGATGTACACGCATTGTTTCAAATTTTAAATAGTGGAGTTATAAGGAAGATAATCCCTAGTCAACCCCTTTGAGCCAAAGAAGTTGGATTTTTTTCTTTTCACAAATTAAAACCCTTAATTATAACCTGGGGCAGGGTAGTTTTCTCAGTTAATCCAGGTGCACAATGAATGGCATCAAAGAAGTTCTCCCAAAAAAAGACGGTGATGGTTCCGTATAATCGTAAGGACAGGCAGTCATTATCTCTAAAAAATAAAAGCCCATTAAGTCAAAACCTGTGAAGGAGACTTAAGAAAAAAATCTGGGGCATCCTGTTGGCTGTAGTCACAAAAACAAACAGTTCAGGCAAAAGACAGGGATAATAAAATCAAAAAGAAAGAGATCCTACAAACTCTCAACAAAAATGACTGCCTATTCAAAATAAACTATCAGTATCCGAACCATCACTAGAATATCAGAGCAAAGACTCAAACAGGATCTAATGCACGATTAGCTGAGTTTAGGATCGAAGAACATCACGAAGAACGGGTGGGTACAAATAAAATTTGAGCCTTTATCCTTTGTTTCTTGAACCGTGAACCAGACTACGTTATAACCCTCAAAAGTCCTAGCTGAGGCATGGGTTAGTTTGAAAGCATACTGTTACAAAAGGTATCCTGACTCCTGTAGGACTTGCTATAAATCCTGAGTTGACATCACATTTTACAAAAAATAGCTTGTTTTATTGAAAACTGAATTTTCAAAGAACTTCAAAACAAACATATGCTTTGCATTCTTAAAATAACATTGTTTGCATATGACTATTTGCTAAACAGTAGAGAAATTCACACGACGAATATCTAGTGAACAAAAACCTTTTCAATAAAAAGGGTCACCTCAAGTGGAAAAAAACACTTCCAACCAAGGGGCAGACATGATCATTGTCCATCATCTGGGGCAGTCAAGTCAAGATTCAAGGAATCTCTCAAAGATGCCAAAATAGCCATGGGAAAATCTCCATCTGAGTCAATTGGGGCATTGGACATGAATTCTAGCAACAAATATTGCATGATCAGACGAACATCTTCTGGTAGTATGGCAACACAACCGACAATAACACCTTCATACACCCTGAGAGTGTGGACATAGTCAGAAAATACTATGCATGAACAAAGACCTGCTAGGTTGACAGGCCTAGGCAAAAATAAGGGCATCCCGACGAACCAAAAGGATTCAGGCAAAAATTAGGGATAAAAACAAAAAAAGATTTGTACACCCGACAAGTCGAAAACCTGAAAAGGCAGCTTGGGCAATAAAGGGTATCCTGGTGGACTGAAAATCTGAAAAGACAGTCCAGGAAAAAGTTAGGGATTAAAGCGTACGACTATGTCCCGTCATCTCGTCACTTGCCTACTAGAAGAAGATTTGTCATTTCAATCGGCAATTACCAAGCACCTCATAGGTTGGAATAATACTCGATCCATAAGGCCTCCGTAGGCACCTTCTCCCGCAGATACAGGGGCAGAAAAGTCTCGATGCAAAGTCATTGTCATATCCTCAGCCCGCGTCCCAATAACATCTACACTCCCTGCAGAGTAAGAAAAGGACAGTGGTGTTAATTCTCCCCAGCTGAGGCTCGTAACCACGAATGGGTCGGGAAGATTCTCCCCAAGCAGAGTTTATCTATCACCAGCTTTGGAAGATTATCCCCAGTGGAGTCTGGAAGATTATTACCAGTAGAGTCTAAAAGATTATCCCCAGTGAAGTCGCCATTGGAAAATCATCCCCAGCGAAGTTCATTCCTTTCACAGACATAAATTCAATCCCCAGCAGGGTTCACTGTCACCAGCAACAGTAATTCATCCCCAGCTGAGTTTTATTTCTCCAAATCAGAAGATCTTCTAGCAGAGTATATACTCCCCACAGAGTCATTTCCTCGTCAGTCCATTCCCCAGCAGAGTTATTCTCTCCTGCAGGATTATTCTCCCAATCATCTTCGGTCGTTATCTCCAGCGAGCGAAACTCTTTATTCTCTAACAACAGTCAGGGATTTATTTTCCCAAACTCGGACGTACCACAATAGCGTTTCATGTTCATATATCATGACGTACGCATACATATTACATACCGCATAATTTCATTTATTTTGAGAACATCATCATACAATGCATGTCATGCATCATATACAATTAATCGTGTACCTTTTCAGGAAAGATGGTTATCATCAACAACTTCCTGCAAGTTCAAGATTAACTCTGGAAACTAAACAGACTTTACACGGGTTCGTCATGAAGTAACCTTACCTAGGTTCCTCCTGAAGTTTTACACGAACTTAACTTATCACAAGGTGACCTTACCCAGGTTCCTCCTGAAGTTTTACACAGACTTATCCCGAAGCAACCTTACCTAGGTTCCTTCCCGGTCCCGATGTAGTTTCACCCAGACTCATCCAGAAGCAGCCTTACCTAGGTTTCTTCCCGGTTCAGATGCAGTTTTACCTAAACTCCTCATGAAGCAGCCTTACCTAGGTTTCTTTCCGGTTCAGATGCAGTTTTACCTAAACCCATCATGGAGCAACCTTAGCTAGGTTCCGTCTCAATTCAGATGTAGTTTTACCTAAACCAATCATGGAGCAACCTTACCTAGGTTCCTTCTCAGTTCAGATGTAGTTTTACCTAAACCCATCATGGAGCAACCATACCTAGCTTCCTTCTCAGTTCAGATGTAGTTTTACCTAAACCCATCATGGAGAAATCTTACCTAGGTTCCTTCTCAGTTCAAATGTAGTTTTACCTAAACCCATCATGGAGCAACCTTACCTAGGTTCCTTATCAGTTCAGATGTAGTTTTACCTAAACCCATCATGGAGAACCCTTACCTAGGTTCCTTCTCAGTTCCGATGTAGTTTTACCTAAACCCATCATGGAGTAACCTTACCTAGGTTCCTTCTCAGTTGAGATGTAGTTTTACCTAAACCCATCATGGAGCAACCTTACCTAGGTTCCTTCTCAGTTCAGATGTAGTTTTACCTAAATCCATCATGGAGCAACCTTACCTAGGTTCCTTATCAGTTCAGATGTAGTTTTACCTAAACCCATCATGGAGCAACCTTACCTAGGTTCCTTCTCAATTCAGATGTAGTTTTACCTAAACCCATCATGGAGCAACCTTACCTGGGTTTCTTCCCGGTTCAGATGTAGTTTTACCTAGACTCATCCTGGAGGAACCTTACCTAGGTTCCTTCTCTTTCTTGATGTAGTTTCACCTAGACTCATCCTGGAGCAACCTTACCTAGGTTCATTCTCTTTCCTGATGTAGTTTCACCTAGAGTCTTCCTGGAGCAACCTTACCTAGGTTCCTTCTCTTTCCTGGTGTAGTTTCACCTAGACTCATCCTGGAGCAACCTTACCTAGGTTCCTTCTCTTTCTTGATGTAGTTTCACCTAGACTCATCCTGGAGCAACCTTACCTAGGTTCCTTCTCTTTCCCGATGAAGTTTCACCTAGACTCATCATGGAGCAACCTTACCTAGGTTCCTTCTCTTTCCCGATGTAGTTTCACCTAGACTCATCCTGGAGCAATCTTACCTAGGTTCCTTCTCTCTCCCAATGTTTCCTCAGTTGAGTACGGATGATCGAAGTTCCTAAATATCAGCAGAGATGATTCCTCAGTTGAGTACGGACGATCGAAGTTCCTAAATATCAGCAGAGATGACTCCTCAGTTGAGTACGGACGATCGGAGTTCCTAAATATCAGCAGAGATGATTCCTCAGTTGAGTACGGACGATCGAAGTTCCTAAATATCAATAGAGATAACTCCTTAATTGAGTACGGACGACCAAAGTTCCTAAATATCAACAGAGATGATTCCTCAGTTGAGTACGGACGATCGAAGTTCCTAAATATCAACAGAGATGTTTCCTCAGTTGAGTACGGACGATCATATTTCCTAAATATCAACAGAGACGGCTCACCAGCAGAATAACAAACGCCGAAGCTCTTAAATTTCTACTTCTCTCAACAAAAATCAGACTTCCCCAGCAGAATCTTCCTCAACGACAGGTATACAAGCTCTCGCTAAGGAATCTCTTATGCGATCGACACTCCTTCAGATGAAATCTTTAAGCCCATCCCCTCGTCAGCAATTTCCAAATGGAATCTGTAAGCCGATTCCCGACATCACAAGACAATTACCACTTCATGCGAGTGCAAATTTCTGGGCACTCTAGTGTTCAATCCTCTTCCACCTTCGGATCACGAAAGGCACGAAAGCCAATCTAAATCTCCAGGTTTAAGAAGATTGAATAGGGGCAGTTTTTGTACACCAAAATTTGCCCTCCCATATTTCTCAAAACATTTCAAGAAAGATCCCCAAGTTGCTAAAGGTAGTCCAAGGGTTGGCCAGACAAGCTCTCTCCTAAGGCAGTCTACCTCAAATTAGGGTTTCATGTTGCATCAAGATACTTGAGTCCAAGGGACCCCAAATGATCAACATTGTCCTAATATGTTCTCAATATCATCCATGTCAAGTTTCAAGCCTTGCAGAGGAAGTTTGCTCAGTCAATTGCTCAAAGGCCTGAAAATCGACTGTGCTAGGACAAAAGTCAACTGTGGCCCACATACAGTCAAACTTCAATATTTTTGGTAAACATCCTCATTTTAAAGTATATTTCATCATTTTATCAAGGGTTGATCATGATTCCTCAAGGATTGCTCACAATTCATCAAAACCCAAAAGTTGCTAAATTAGGGTTTTGTAGGAAAAGTCAACTCAACTTTGACCAAGCATAACTTTCTCATACTTTATCAGATATGACCCATCCAAAGCTCATTTTGAATAGGATGTAATTCCCTACAATTAATCTTCATCTCCCAAGTTCAAAATATGCACTCACAAGAAGATATAAATTTGGACATTATAGGTCATTTTGAAAAGTCAACAAAAACACCTTTTGGGTCAAAGCTTATTACATGAACATGGAAGATCCAATTGATATGAAACCAAAGAGGTTTCTTAAGGGACGTCCTAAGCTTTCTAAAAAGTCCAAGAACGCCCTCGTAAGGTTAAAATTAAGAGAGATATGCATTGTCAAAGTTGGACAATTTTTGAAAAAATGCATGAAGCAAATATTGACCAAACTTGGATTTTTCCCCCCAAATGGGCCTATCTTTTCAAGTTTGAAACTCATTCCTAACATGGTCCACGACCTCTAAGCCCACCCATACATTTTTCTACTATTTATGCTATTTATTTTGATATTTTATTCATTAAAATTAAGAATTAAATAAATAAATAAGAGAAATAATGTAAATTTTGATGTGAATCCATTTTGGGAAAGTTTTATGCTGGTTAATGTCAATTGATTTCGTGCAATAACTTTTCAAATATGTCAAGGTTCATCCACATGTGAAAATGACATAAAATCATCAAATATGGCATTTTTTTCAAATCTTGATCATGGTCTTAAAACACAACATTATGAGGGAGATTCTTTCCATGCTTTCTTGTCTCCTCATTCTCCTCTATAAATATAGAGCCATACAAGCTTGAAAGGGACGAAAATCCTCTCTAAAAAGCTCTCTAAAAGCTCTTCAAAAAGCTCTCCAAAAATCAAAGAATTGGTGCAAGTCATATCTCGAGGTTCCGGTCTCTCTCAATTGACATCAAGCCTCAAACCATCCTCTTGAAGTCCTCAAGAATCTTACAAGGTCCAAGAGAAATCCATCACACGCCTAACACGCCTCCCATTTGACAACACCGGTTTGGTAAATTTTTAAACTTTGAATCTCTAATTTTAATCACATTTTATGGTATGCTATCGTTTGTTTGAGTTTATATAGAACCGTTATGGATGGTTGGATCATAGGTTCCATGCAAGAATAAAAAAACACCATAGTTAGAGCATGAAGCTTTCGAAGATTCGGGCCTAGGGATTTCTGATGATTTCACCCCATGTTTACTTTTGCTACTAGGCCCATCTTTATTTTCATGTTTTAGTCATTTTGTTTATTTCTTTTAATCCCTTTTATTTTTTATCAATAAACAAATATAAAAATCACATAAAAATAGATTTAGGATTTTTTCTTAATTAAATTTTAATTTTAGGTAAAACATTAATTTTTTTTGTAAATAACTTAAAATTAATTAGAATAAATAGTTTTTATTACTAACTTAATTATTTTATTTCTTTCCTAAAATAACAAAAAACCAAAAATATGACATTTAATTATTTTTCATTAATTAATTTAATAATCAATTAATTTTGCATTTTAATTCAAGGACTTAATTTCTTTTCTTAGAAAATATTAAAAATAACAAAAAAACAATTTTTCTTTTAGGATAGAAGGGTCAAAACCCTATGTTTCACATTCGATCTAATTTTCTCGCACGCTTTATTTTTATCCAATTATTGCATCTGCTCCCGGTTTGTAATAATTAAATTAGGACATTTATTTATTTTTACCACTTTTAATTTCAAAGGGTTTGTTTTTGGCTATGTAAATACCTGAAGCCTTGTAATAGCGTAGTTTAATTTCCGCACTTTTAAATTCCTGCAAATTATTAACTGTTAGATGTATGAATAATTAGGGTTTGCATGACAAGAATGTATGACTAAATTTAAAACAGTTAGATCACCCTAAATGTGCAAAGGTAAATAAACTGAAATTGAATCATTCACACATGCGCACTCCTAGCGTACACTCCCACTTGGTTGCCTTCGGTAAACGGTCATTGAGTATAGGTTGTTTTAGAGGCCGTCCTCTTGTCTAAAAGATCAAAGTTACCTCGGAAAGGTTACCTCGGACATTGTTGCCTCGGATAAATTGATCTAAGACATTAGGGTTACCACTAAGACGTCCTAACGTTGCTTTAGTGACTGTATGCCCCTTTCGAATTGACCCTCAAAACTCCAACGACGGTGCTACCTACTCACTAATAGTGGGATAACACTGTCTAAAGGAAACAAGCATAGAACGATTCCTTTTTCGAGTAGGTAGATTAGTTCTTAAGTACTTGCTCAATCAAAACAAAACTTTTTCACACTTACACTCTTTTACGAACAAGTTTTCAAAAACACTTCATTACACTCTTGAAGACAGAAGCAAGAGTTAAATCGAAGTTAAAACAAAAACTTTTCAAAACCCACAAACACAAAGAAAACAATTTTGAAAATGATGAGCAAGTACCTAAGAGCCCGTAGATAACTACGGATAGAAAGGGTGCTAATACCTTCCCTTTCTATAATCTACCCCCGTACTCAGAAATATCTCGAAAAAGGAATTTTTTTGTGCTTTTTTCCTTTCCTTGTTGGATAAAATAAAAGTCGGTGGAGAATCTTGCTTACCGCGACATTTTGCCATAACAAGAAAGATTACCCGTAGTGGGAGAATCTTCTCTCTAGAGATTTCCCCTCCAAAGGCAGTCTTTGGACCCGTGGCCACTCCGAAGATTACCTCTGCACTAGTGATTGTACCTGCAAGCGTACCTACCAATGAAGACAATACAATTCCTATCCCTACTTCCACTGCTGAGAATAAAGGAAAAAACATTCAAGAAGATCTTGTCCGGACGAAGGCTCAATCTATCCCTGAAACATCCAAGAAGGAAATGGAAGAAATCCCGAGGATAATTAAGAAAAGTGATTATGATGTGGTTGAACAGATGGGGAAGACCCCCACCAAAATCTCTATGTTAGCCCTGCTGCTGTGCTCTGAAGCACATGCCAAAGCTTTGGTAAAATTTCTGAAGACAGCTCATGTGCCGCAAAAGACGTCTGCGGACCAATTCCAAGAGTGTGTGGCCAGTTTGACAGTTGATAATGGCCTGGGTTTCTCTGATGCTGACTTGACACCCAAAGGGAGAAAACACAATGAGGCACTACATGTCTCAGTGGAGTGTAGAGGAACGACCATAGCCCATGTCTTGGTGGACACGGGATCATCTCTGAACATCTTACCAAAGAAAGCCCTTGATAGATTGGATTGTGAGGGGCTGACCTTAAAACCCAGCAACATAGTGGTGAGAGAATTTGACGGCTCTAAGAGGATGGTCCATGGGGAGGTGGACATCCCGATAAAGGTGGGAACTCAGACCTTCAATTCGACCTTCTATGTGATGGACATCCGTCCTTCTTACTCTTGTCTGTTGGGACGCCCCTGGATTCACAATACCGGTGCTGTCACCTCCACTTTGCATCAGATGCTGAAATACCCAGTCCAAGGGAAGATCATAACTGTCCACGGGGAAGAGGAGTACATGATTAGTCATCTGAATTCTTTTCGATATGTGGTATTGGATGACGAGTTCATTGAAACCCCTTTCCAACATTTTGAAGAAGTCTCCAAAGAAATAGCAGCGACCAAGGCGGTATCCTCAATTCCGATGATCACAAGACCTCAACTTCGGATGTCATCTCTAAAGGATGCAAAGGAATTAGTGGAAGAGGAGGGATGCACCATCTGGGGGCAGCTTCCAGACATTCTGTACAAATCAGACAAATTTGGTTTGGGGTTTACTTCAACTACTCAGAAGGCTGTGCGCCGTGCCCGTGCTAGAGGGCCACCTGTGAAGATTAGTAACCAAGGGGTCAATGCAGTGGAGGATGGTGAAGAAGATGGCAGCTTGGAAGATTGGATATTTCCTACTGTCAGCGGAGGACTTCGCAACTGGGAAGCCAAAGACTTTGTCCCGATAACTTTCATATCTCAGTAATTTATCTTTTACATTTCTGTTGGACTTGTAATAATTCACAAACAATTCGCACTTTAAAAACCTTGTGTCTTACCCGAGGCACAATGGTCCATTTATAAGGGTTTTTATTTCATATTCATATGACATTTAATGAATCATGGACGCTTTTTCACATATAAACCTTTTGTTCTTATTGTCTTTCTTTTACATTTTATTGTTTTAAGATGGCTATACCCTTACGCACACCCACACTCACAAATGCAGGTACCCTTCCATTCCGGATCCCATGGGTAATGATACTGCTATAGCCTTCAGTGACTCTGAAGATCTGATCTACCAAGTTGAATACGAAGGTGAGGAAGATTGTGAGGTGCCAAGGGAATTGGCCAGGCTACTACAACAAGAGGAAAGAGCTATTCAACCTCACGAGGAGCTATTGTATACAATCAACTTGGGTACCGAGGATGATAAAAAGGAAATCAAAGTGGGTGCCAATCTAGAGCAGAGTGTCAAGGAGCGCCTAATGCAACTGTTGCATGATTACGTTGAGATATTTTCCTGGTCATCCAAAGACATGCCTGGACTCGATACAGACATTGTGGTACACTGTCTACCCACAAGAGAAGACTGTCCACCAGTGAAGCAAAAAGTCTGTCGCATGAGACCTGACATGTCAGATAAGATCAAAGCAGAAGTTATGAAGCAGTTCAATGCTGGATTTCTGGCTGTTACTTCCTATCCATAATGGGTTCCTAACATTGTTCCCATGCCTAAAAAGGACGGCAAAGTAAGAATGTGCGTGGACTATAGAGATTTAAGCAGGGCCAGCCCTAAAGATGTTTTCCCACTTCCACACATCGACATCTTGGTTGACAATACAGCCCAACACAAAGTATTTTATTTCATGGACGGATTCTCAGGCTATAACCAGATCAAAATGGCACCTGAGGACATGGAGAAAACTACATTTGTCACACAGTGGGGTATGCTCTGCTACAAAGTGATACCATTCGGACTGAAGAATGCCGGGGAAACCTATCAACGTGCCATGGTAGCTTTGTTTCATCATATGATACATCATGAGATAGAGATCTACGTAGATGACATGATAGCCTGATCACAAACTGAAGAAGAACACCTTGATCACTTGCAAAAGCTGTTTTCCAGATTGAAGGAGTACAAGTTAAGATTGAATCCAAACAAGTGCACATTCAGAGTCCGGTCCAGTAAGCTCTTAGGTTTCATTATCAGCAACAAAGGCATCGAGGTTGATCCTGACAAGGTCAAAGCGATACAAGAAATGCCTGCTCCTTGCACTGAGAAGGAGGTCAGAGGATTCTTGGGACGCCTGAACTATATTGCCAGGTTCATTTCTCACCTAACATCTACTTGTGAACCAATCTTCAAACTGCTGAAGAAAGATCAGGTAGTTAGATGGAATGATTACTGTCAGATTGCTTTCGACAAAATCAAAGAATATTTACAAGAGCCTCTTGTCTTGATGCCACCAGTCGAAGGAAGACCGCTAATCATGTATCTAACCGTTTTAGAGAACTCAATGGGGTGCGTATTGGGGCAGCATAACGAGTTTGGCCGAAAAGAGCACGCTATTTATTACCTGAGTAAAAAGTTTACCGAATGTGAAACCAGATATTCACTGCTCGAGAAAACTTGCTGCGCTCTGGTATGGGCTGCTCGCCGGCTAAGACAGTATATGTTGACTCATACCACTTTGCTGATATCTAAGATGGATCCGATAAAGAACATCTTCGAGAAGCCTGCTTTGTTTGGAAGGATAGCTAGATGGCAGATGATCCTAACAGAATATGACATACATTACACGACCCAAAAAGCTATAAAGGGCAGTGTGCTAGCTGATCATCTTGCTCACCAAGCTATAGAAGATTATCAGTCCATGAAGTTTGAATTCCCTGACGAAGACATCATGACAGTAGACAACTGTGATCGGTGGATCTGGAACTGACTGTTTTAAAGCTGGTTCGCGAAAATGTCGCGGAAGCAAGAGTCGCCACCGTCTTTTATTTTCTCCAATAGGAAAGGACAAAAGCACAGAAAAATTCCTTTAAAGAGATTGCTCTCGGTTCGGGAGGTAGGTTATAGAAAGGGAAGGTATTAGCACCCTTTCTATCCATGGTTATCCATGGGCTCTTAGGTACTTGCTCAATGTGTTTTCAAAATGTGTGCTTGCTTTTCAATTGTGGGTTTAAAAGTTTCTTTGAAAAATTTCAGTTCGACTCGTACGTCAGAGTGTTTGAAAAATTTGCTTCGAAAGCTTTTGAAAATGTTGGTGTGAAAAGTCTTTGAATTTTTGTTTTGAAGAGAGCAAGTATCCATGAGTCGTCTACCTATCCTAAGGAATTCGTCTGTGTAAGAGTCCTTTAAAGTAGTGCCATCCCACCATTGAGAGGTAGGTAGCACCACCGTTGGAGGTGTTCGGGTCAATTCGAGTTTTAGGGACGTGGTGATCACCGGAGCAATGGGAAGACACCTTGGAAGCTACCCTCATGCCAGGTTCCCGGACCATGAGGACTTACTAAGACGTTTTCTACTCGACGACCACCTTTCGAAAGGCAACAGTGAGGCGTACCCTAAGGGTGGTGTGTGCGAATTGTGTGTCATTTTCAGTTCATTGTTTGTCTTGTCATGCATTGGTGATCTAACGATTCAATTTTATTTTCGGGCATTCATTCTTTCATGCATATTTATTAACAGTTATATTTGCGAGAAAATAAATCTAACTATTACAACTGGCGCGGGTCCACATCGCCAAAAAAAACGAACCCGATTTGACTGAGAATAAATAAAGCGATAAAATAAAAAGTGCAAGAAATAAATCTAAACTTATTACAAGGCTTTGGGGCATATACAGAGGTATTTAAACAATATAAAATAAATGCGCGAAATAAAGACTAAACGAAATTAGGGCATTGGACCCTTTAACAGATAATTAAAATAATCAAGGAATTTTAAAATTAAAAATTAAATGAAAAATAATGTTTTTGTGTTTTTTAGGTTTAAAAGAAAAAAGAGAAAAGTTAATTAAAATTAAAATCCTAGTTCTATCATTTTTTAAGTTTATTATGAAAAAGATTTAATTTCTAACCTAATTAAATTCTAAATCAATTTATATACAATTTTTGATTTATAGAAAATAAATAATAAATAATAATATTGTGAGAAAAAAGGAAAAAATTAAAAAAGATATAAAAAATTAATAATCAACCTAATTCTACATTTTTTGGATTTTTATTATGAAAAAAGAATTAAAATTAAAACTAAGACCTAATTAAACTAAATGAGTTATATTTTAATTTATTAAAAAAAGAATCAAAATTAATTATTTTTTTTTTGCCTTTTCTGTATTTTTGATGTTTTTTATATTTTTTGTAAAAGTTAATTAAGTCAGAAAATAAAAACACAAGTAAATTTAACAATAATAAGATATAAAGAAATTTAGAAAAAAAAGAAAGAAAAAAAAAGATATAACCAGGGAGGTGTGAATTTGAAATTTGGAGGTGCAGATTTGAAAGCCTGGCCCAACTATTTGTGAGAATTTGCTGACTTTTTTGATTCAATGTGCGCCTGCTGACTTGTCCTCATGGTATACCTTCAAGCTGGACCCTTGATCAGGTCCCCTGGGACACGTGGATAATGCCTCTTGAATGTGCATGGTGAGTCCTTATGTGGGCGCTGCATGGAACCTTAATATAAAAAATAATATGAGAAATTGCAAGACCTGGGACTTGAACCCAGGTCTTTGAGGTTAACACGCTTATCCCTTGCCACTGAGCCAGTTACATTTCAATTAACATATAATAGTTAACAAATAATAAAAAGAATAATCAATGCATAGTGGTCAAACGCGCGCGCGAATTCAAACTGTCCAGTCTCCGTGTGACACGCCATCATCCCTTCCAATTTCCTGAAACATAAACAAATAAAGCAACGGTTTTTTGATTGTTGTTTTAGGAGGCCTAATAGAAAATAGCGACTAGCCCCTCGTCGCTCATAAATTGAGCGCGAGGGTGCCATCTCCT
This sequence comes from Vicia faba, assembly GCA_948472305.1. NCBI lineage: Eukaryota > Viridiplantae > Streptophyta > Magnoliopsida > Fabales > Fabaceae > Vicia > Vicia faba. Next base: position 991,953,491 of record OX451740.1, on the reverse strand, counting down.
TCGTCTGGATGAGCTGAGTATGATGATGGTACTGGCATGGTTCAATTTTTCCCCTAGTGAGAACCCCCAATTTGAAGCAACTTGGAACCCTAAAAAATGCACATGGTAGATTCTTGTATACAGCAAAATAATGTAATTAAACGTTGTGGTTAGCTTAGAAATAGCAATATGAACATGAATCAATAAAGAAAAATGCCAAAGAATGATGGAATCATGCTATACGATTTCAAAAATTTCAAGGTTCAGTTTTGATTCTAACTACCAATTTTTGAGGTTTTAGTTGATGTTAATGATTGGCACGCGTTCAGAATTGTCTCAGGAAGCTATTGGTACAAAAATTTTGGCTTGACAAGATCCCTAGCTTTGATTTCAGATTTGCAATATATGTCCAAATTTTCAAATTGTCAAATGGCCTTTGAACGAGTTTCTTGCTGCACTAGGGTTAGGGTTTGACTCAATGATCATTATGGAATAGACTTGGCTTGCTAACTCTCCTTAATCCATGCTTGAGAAAGAATTGGCATTAGGGTTTGTCCATTAACCATTTTTTCCTAATTTCTAGCCAAAACCTAGACCTAGTATGAAAATGAACCTTGGCCTGATTTTTGAGTTGGTTCATGATACATAGAACTTGTCCAAATTCATATGACACCATTTCATTGATTTTTAAATTTTATTTGAATTTTCAATGAATTAAAATGAATTAAATCATCAAAAATTAAATAAAATAAAAAAGTCAACATTTGGTCTTGAAATCAACCATGGGCCACGTGTGTGGCATGACAAGGATGGACAAAGTGAGAAAAATGGGGCCCTTTTGTCAAAATTGGACTTTCAAGGATAGTTGACTTTTGCCATTTCTCAAAAATTTCCCAACTTGTACAAGGCATAACTTGCTCAATTTTTAAGCTTTTCACATGTTCTTGGACATTTTGGAAAGGTCTTTGAGTCCTTTAACCAATGCCTTTGGTCCCATGTCATTTTGATCTACCAATCTCAAGTTATGGCCTTTGACTTAAAGTCCCTTTTTGTTGACTTTTGAAAATGACCTATAATGTTGAAATTGATAACTTTTTGTGAGAGCATTTCTTGGACTTGAAGTATGAAGATGAGTTGTAGGAAATGTCTTTCTCTTCAAAATGAGCTTTGGATGGAATTTTTCTGATAATCCATGTGAAAGTTATGCTCTGGTCAATTTCAGTTGACTTTTTCAGCTGTCCAAACATAGCAACTTTTGCATCTTTGATGATTTCTGAGCCAAACTTTGAGAATCATGATCAAGCATTGATCAAATGATGTTTGTGGCTTCAAAATGATAGGTTGACCAAAAATTTGAACTTTTGACTGTCAAATGACCATTTTGCCCCTACAGTTGACTGTAGTGCAATTTAGGGTTTTGACTGTGCAATTTTGAGCTGAATGCCTTGAAACTTGATATGGGAATGCTTGACCATGTTTGTAAGCATATGAGACTTGATTGGGCCTTTGAACACTTCCTTTTCTTGATCAGACTCAAAACCCTAATTTGGACTGTTTAGGAGACTGTTGCACTGCACAACCCTTGGGGAACTTTTCTAGCTTGGCTTGACAATTTCTTGAGGAATATGGGAGGGCAAATTTTGGGGTATAACAGTTGCCCCTGTTCAATCTTCTTAGACCTGAGGATGTAGATTGGCTGACGTGCCTTTTGTAATCCGAGGGTAAAAGATGATTGGACACTAGAGTGCCCGGAAATTTGCGCTCACATGTTAGCAATGATGGTAATGGGCTTATAGATGCCATCTGGATGTTTGATTGCGTAGGAGATTCATTAGCGAGAACCTGCATACCTGCAAAACAGAAAATGAGTACCTGACACGTTGCAGGGATGATTACTTCCTTAGCATGAATGGTAAGAGAGCCTTGGGCGACTTTTAACTTCAACAACGCTCGTTGAGAAAAATCTGGGGTGTCTTCTACTGGGATAAGAATCAGGGAGATCTTAAGGTCGATCTGACTGAACCAGAGAGGCCTTTGACTGGATAAGCAATCAGGAAAATCTTGGGACGATTTAACTGAACCGGTCTAGGTCTTGAAATGTCTTCAAAGGGATAAGCAATCAGGAAAATCTTGGGACGATTTAACTGAACCAGAGAAGGCCTTTGACTGGATAAGTCTAGGTCTTGAAATGTCTTCCACTGGATAAGCAATCAGGAAAATCTTGGGACGATTTAACCGAACCAGAGGAGGCCTTTGACTGGATAAGCAATCAGGAAAATCTTGGGACGATTTAACTGAACCGGTCTAGGTCTTGAAATGTCTTCCACTGGATAAGCAATCAGGAAAATCTTGGGATGATTTAACTGAACCAGAGGAGGCCTTTGACTGAACCAGTCTAGGTCTTGAAATGTCTTCAAAGGGATAAGCATCAGGAAAATCTTGGGACGATCTAACTGAACCAGAGAAGGCCTTTGACTGAACCAGTCTAGGTCTTGAAATGTCTTCAAAGGGATAAGCATCAGGAAAATCTTGGGACGATTTAACTGAACCAGAGAAGGCCTTTGACTGAACCAGTCTAGGTCTTGAAATGTCTTCAAAGGGATAAGCATCAGGAAAATCTTGGGACGATTTAACTGAACCAGAGAAGGCCTTTGACTGAACCAGTCTAGGTCTTGAAATGTCTTCAAAGGGATAAGCATCAGGAAAATCTTGGGACGATTTAACTGAACCAGAGAAGGCCTTTGACTGAACCAGTCTAGGTCTTGAAATGTCTTCAAAGGGATAAGCATCAGGAAAATCTTGGGACGATTTAACTGAACCAGAGAAGGCCTTTGACTGAACCAGTCTAGGTCTTGAAATGTCTTCAAAGGGATAAGCATCAGGAAAATCTTGGGACGATTTAACTGAACCAGAGAAGGCCTTTGACTGAACCAGTCTAGGTCTTGAAATGTCTTCAAAGGGATAAGCATCAGGAAAATCTTGGGACGATTTAACTGAACCAGAGAAGGCCTTTGACTGAACCAGTCTAGGTCTTGAAATGTCTTCAAAGGGATAAGCATCAGGAAAATCTTGGGACGATTTAACTGAACCAGAGAAGGCCTTTGACTGAACCAGTCTAGGTCTTGAAATGTAGCTTGAGAACTTAACTGAATTTTTTCCTGAAAGATAAAAGTCAGTCATGTGCCATGCATGATATGGATCAAGCAATGATGTTCTCAACATAAATGAGATTTGTATGATGCAGTGCGTTATGCTATAATGATGTAGGTGATGTTTTATGTATGTTTTCGTCTAGGAAAATGAATCCCTGACGGGTGCCAGGAAGTCGTATCCTGGGCTGATGTCGAAGAATAGATTTTGCTTCCGCTGGGGATGATAATTGCAAGGATACCGGTAGGAGAAGATGACTCCGTTGCGGAATAAACTTGGCGAATGGTAGATTCTGCGGGGAGAAAAGATATTCTAGCGATCATGCTGGGAAGCAATACTCTGTGGGAAGAGTGATGCCTTGCTGAATACTGATAGTAACTCTGTTGGGGATACCGTTGTTGTGTTGGAAGTGTTGATGGACTTCGCTGGGGATAGGAAAGAACTATGTTGACGATGACCTTTCCGTGGCTTTTGGCCGAGGATAACCCAGTTATATCCTGTTAAGGAAATAACTCTTTAAATCAAGCCAGACGACGCGTTCGTGCTCTGCGAGGGGATAAGCTTCCAGAATCTACTGGGGATAAGCTTACTGCTTGGGAAGACGAATTCCATCTTTCCTGGGGAACTTGGATGGGACTCTCCTGGGGAAATTTTGATAGTTTTGATATGCTGGGGAAGTGATTCCTTTGAATGTTGATGTATGCCGCCGGGGAACAATCTTTAGACTAAGATTGCCGGGGATGCTTGTTAGGAATATATGCTGCTGGGGAACATTGGGATCTACTGGAGGATACCCAATTTCCTTGAGGCTTGTTAACTTTGTTCGGGAAAAAATGCACTGACTTGCTGTCCTCTCTCTGGGGAATTTAAGATGTACTGATCATGCTCTTTAGCTGGACCTACCTTGGTACCTTGGAGGACGGAAACAATCAGACTGCTTAAACCATCCGTTATTGCCCCTGTTTCTATGGGGGAGGCACATGTGGGATGCTGATAATTGTTGAGGGTTAAACCTTCTTCTGGTAGGCAGGTGACGAGATGACAGGACATAGTCGTACGCTTTGATCCCTAACTTTCGCCTGGACCGCCCGTTCGGGTTTTCAGTCCACCGGGATACCCATTTTTGCCCAAGCCGCCTTTTCAGGTTTTCGACTTGCCGGGTGTACAGTTTTTTATATTCATCCCTTGTTTTTGCCCGAACCCTTTTGGTTCGCCGGGAAGCCCTTATTTTTGCCTAGGTGTGTCAACCTAGTGGGTCTTTGATTGTGCGCAGTATTTTTCGACTATGTCCGTGCTTTCAGCATGTAGGGAATTGCCCCTGTTAGAAATTGTTTTGTCATGCCACCAGAAGGTGTTTGATCAGGCCCGATTCGTTGTTGAATTGCCCCAAGTGACTCAGACGGAGATTTGCCCCAGGATGGTGGCGTCGCCATATTGTCAGAAGGTGTCTGATCGTGCAAGATTCGTTGCTGGATTGCCCCAAGTGACTCAGGCAGAGATTTGCCCCAGGCTTTTTGGCCTTTTGAGAGATTCCCTGGATCTTGACTTAACTGCCCCAGATGGTAGACCATGATCATGTCGTGCCCCTTGATTGGAGATACTCTTGTTCATTAGACTTTCGTCATGCGAATTTTTATGCTGTTCAAACAAAAAGTCATATGCAAACACAGTTATATCAAAAATACAAAGCTTATGCCTGTCTTGAAGATTTTGAAAATGCGTTCTTTTCATAAAGCAAGTGAATGTTTGTAAAACGTGATGTCAACTCCGTATTTACCGTAGGCCTTAAGGAGTCAGGATACCTTTCGTAACAGTATGCTTTCGAACTGACCCATACTTCAGCTAGGACTTTTAAGGGTTGTAACGTGGCTTGGTTCACGGTTTAAGAAACAAAGTATAAAGGTTCAAATTTTATTTGTACCCACCCTCTCTTCGTGATGTTCTCCAAATCTAAACTCAGTTGATCATACATTAGACCTTGTTTGAGTCTTTGCTCTAATTTTCTGGTGATGGATAACTTATTTTGAATAGGCAGTCATTCCTTTTTTTTGTCGAGGGTTTGTGTGACCTCCTTTTTGATTTTGTGATCCCTATTTTTTTTTTTTTGCCTGAACTGTTTCTTTTGTGATTACAGTCGGCGGGATGCCCCAGTTTTGTAAGTCTCCTTCATAGGTTTTGACTTAATGGGTTTTTATTTTTTTGAGATATAATGACTGCCTATCTGTACGATTGTTTGGAATTATCACTATCTTTGTTTGTTTTGTAAAGATCTCTTCGGTGCTATTCGTCATGCACTTGGATCAACTGAGAGAACTACCCTGCCCCAGGTTATGATAAAGGGTTTTGATTTTCGAAAAGAAAAACTCCTACTTCTTTGGCTCAAAGGGGTTGACGAGGGATTATCTTCCTTATTACTCCAGTGTTTAGGAATTGAAACAACGCCTGTACCTCATTAGCGGGATCTGTTCAAAAGCATACTGTAAATTATGGTATCGTTTTCGTCATCCTCCCTCAAGAGGCTTAGAATTATTGATTGAAAGAGTTGACATCAGAACAAATATGAAAATAATTTGCGTATAGTGAATACGAATATATTGATTCAAAATGGACATAAGCGATGCATTAATGAAATAACAATGTTTTAACAATGAGTAAATGTTTGAACAAAAGAAAATTGCAACTTGAACATTCGAATGAACAAAAATTTCTAGTCTCAGGGCTTGTCACTTCAAATGGTGAGCCTTGGAGGGACGGTAGAAAAATTCAGCCTGACCATCTTGTGTGAATTCCAGTGCTCCTTCATCAATCAGGTCCTGGATCTTGTTTTTCAAAGCCCAACATTCGTTTGCATTATGTCCTGGGCAGGCAGAGTGGTAGGCACACCTTTTATTGCGATCATAAGCAGGATGTGCTGTGTTAAGGTTCTGGGGCTGAGCCCTTAATGTGATCAGGTTCAATCTCAACAGGCGTTGTAAAGCTTGAAACGGCGACATATTGAGCGGGGTGAACTGCCTCCTGGGCTTATCTGTCTGAAGTTGGTGAAGTTGCTGCTGAATTGGTGATACTGGAGCCATATGAAGAGCTTTCTCCTTGCCTCTTTGTCTCAAAGGTGGTGGAACGATGATTGGCTTTTTACCCTTAGATGTTTGTCCCAGTTGGTTGCCCTGAAGCAGTTTGTTGATGAGAACCCCGAGCTCATCTTGTCTTTGAGTTAAACCCTGAATGGCAGTCATCTGCCCCAGCATCTGGGCTTTCAATGCATCCACCTCAGCTTGTAGGTGTTCCAGCCTTTCATCCTCAGCACTGTTCCTAACAAAAGTCTCCATGATAAGTGTCCTTAGCTCTTCCTGCCCCTTGGATAGATTCAGGAGGATTTTCCCGAACCGGGTCTCTTGAGCAAGAAAGTCCTGATTGTCTTGTTGGGAAGCCATGGCTGAAATAAACAGCGGGAAAGGTGAGTGACCTGCAAAAGGGATACCTGTGATGCAATGATGTATGACATGCATGCAATGATTTCAAGAATCTCGTGGGGTAAAAAATAGTTAGCATTGGAAACTGGTGGCTTGATTGAAGGTACTTCATATTGTTGAGAGTCCTTCTCCAAGGGTCAAAAGCTCACCATATCAAGTGGGTCATAGCCCCTGACAACCTGGTCTAGAGGAAAATAAATCCTCTTTGCCCCTTGCTGGGACAGTTGATTCGTCCTGACCTGCATCACAAGCCCTTGAGATCCTTGAAATGGGTTAGGATGTATGCAATGGTATGATGTCATGGCATGCATGGGGTGATGTCAGTAACCCTATTATGAGTCCTAATTAAGGACTGAAACAAACCTGCAAGAAACAAGTATTAGATCACAAGCATGCAGATAGTCAAGTACTAAGGCACACAAGTCACACAAGAGAGAGCCCTTAGGTTTAGGCCAGCATGGGGTCTGGGTAGTACCCTCTTGAAGTTGGTGGGTTCAACCTGTCCTAATCAAAGTAACCGGGTTCTAAGGTTCCCAATATCACGGGATTGCTTTCATTGTTCATCGTTTCGATTTAGCCACTGAACTGGCGACCGAAATATTCCAGGAAAGCAACCCTCAATTGAGTGTAGTATCGAGTATCAACCAACCTCGGACTGCACCAAAGTCAGTTATCTCACTACCCTAAAGAGGCCAAGATGGTTCAATTAAGGTTCCTAAGGTCTGTTGATGCTTCATGACACCACATGGAGGCCCCGTACTCTCCTTGACTGACTCAAGGGTTACCGGTACACACCAAAGTGCCACATCAACGTAGCAGACTGTTTCAACCATGTCGGTATACCCCGCACAGTTCCCTCACAGCCTTGTTGCTACTTTCTAAGAAGGTATCCCCAGATCCGGGTTAGGATCTATAGAACTCCCAAGCAACCCACAATTTAAAGCACACAAGGAAAACAATTGAAAACACAATTATGAACTAGCCCTAAGGTACACCTCACTTTAAGAAAACTCCCCAGCAGAGTCGCCAGTTCTGTGATCGGTGGATCTGGAACTGACTGTTTTAAAGCTGGTTCGCGAAAATGTCGCGGAAGCAAGAGTCGCCACCGTCTTTTATTTTCTCCAATAGGAAAGGACAAAAGCACAGAAAAATTCCTTTAAAGAGATTGCTCTCGGTTCGGGAGGTAGGTTATAGAAAGGGAAGGTATTAGCACCCTTTCTATCCATGGTTATCCATGGGCTCTTAGGTACTTGCTCAATGTGTTTTCAAAATGTGTGCTTGCTTTTCAATTGTGGGTTTAAAAGTTTCTTTGAAAAATTTCAGTTCGACTCGTACGTCAGAGTGTTTGAAAAATTTGCTTCGAAAGCTTTTGAAAATGTTGGTGTGAAAAGTCTTTGAATTTTTGTTTTGAAGAGAGCAAGTATCCATGAGTCGTCTACCTATCCTAAGGAATTCGTCTGTGTAAGAGTCCTTTAAAGTAGTGCCATCCCACCATTGAGAGGTAGGTAGCACCACCGTTGGAGGTGTTCGGGTCAATTCGAGTTTTAGGGACGTGGTGATCACCGGAGCAATGGGAAGACACCTTGGAAGCTACCCTCATGCCAGGTTCCCGGACCATGAGGACTTACTAAGACGTTTTCTACTCGACGACCACCTTTCGAAAGGCAACAGTGAGGCGTACCCTAAGGGTGGTGTGTGCGAATTGTGTGTCATTTTCAGTTCATTGTTTGTCTTGTCATGCATTGGTGATCTAACGATTCAATTTTATTTTCGGGCATTCATTCTTTCATGCATATTTATTAACAGTTATATTTGCGAGAAAATAAATCTAACTATTACAACTGGCGCGGGTCCACATCGCCAAAAAAAACGAACCCGATTTGACTGAGAATAAATAAAGCGATAAAATAAAAAGTGCAAGAAATAAATCTAAACTTATTACAAGGCTTTGGGGCATATACAGAGGTATTTAAACAATATAAAATAAATGCGCGAAATAAAGACTAAACGAAATTAGGGCATTGGACCCTTTAACAGATAATTAAAATAATCAAGGAATTTTAAAATTAAAAATTAAATGAAAAATAATGTTTTTGTGTTTTTTAGGTTTAAAAGAAAAAAGAGAAAAGTTAATTAAAATTAAAATCCTAGTTCTATCATTTTTTAAGTTTATTATGAAAAAGATTTAATTTCTAACCTAATTAAATTCTAAATCAATTTATATACAATTTTTGATTTATAGAAAATAAATAATAAATAATAATATTGTGAGAAAAAAGGAAAAAATTAAAAAAGATATAAAAAATTAATAATCAACCTAATTCTACATTTTTTGGATTTTTATTATGAAAAAAGAATTAAAATTAAAACTAAGACCTAATTAAACTAAATGAGTTATATTTTAATTTATTAAAAAAAGAATCAAAATTAATTATTTTTTTTTTGCCTTTTCTGTATTTTTGATGTTTTTTATATTTTTTGTAAAAGTTAATTAAGTCAGAAAATAAAAACACAAGTAAATTTAACAATAATAAGATATAAAGAAATTTAGAAAAAAAAGAAAGAAAAAAAAAGATATAACCAGGGAGGTGTGAATTTGAAATTTGGAGGTGCAGATTTGAAAGCTTGGCCCAACTATTTGTGAGAATTTGCTGACTTTTTTGATTCAATGTGCGCCTGCTGACTTGTCCTCATGGTATACCTTCAAGCTGGACCCTTGATCAGGTCCCCTGGGACACGTGGATAATGCCTCTTGAATGTGCATGGTGAGTCCTTATGTGGGCGCTGCATGGAACCTTAATATAAAAAATAATATGAGAAATTGCAAGACCTGGGACTTGAACCCAGGTCTTTGAGGTTAACACGCTTATCCCTTGCCACTGAGCCAGTTACATTTCAATTAACATATAATAGTTAACAAATAATAAAAAGAATAATCAATGCATAGTGGTCAAACGCGCGCGCGAATTCAAACTGTCCAGTCTCCGTGTGACACGCCATCATCCCTTCCAATTTCCTGAAACATAAACAAATAAAGCAACGGTTTTTTGATTGTTGTTTTAGGAGGCCTAATAGAAAATAGCGACTAGCCCCTCGTCGCTCATAAATTGAGCGCGAGGGTGCCATCTCCTTCGTCTGGATGAGCTGAGTATGATGATGGTACTGGCATGGTTCAATTTTTCCCCTAGTGAGAACCCCCAATTTGAAGCAACTTGGAACCCTAAAAAATGCACATGGTAGATTCTTGTATACAGCAAAATAATGTAATTAAACGTTGTGGTTAGCTTAGAAATAGCAATATGAACATGAATCAATAAAGAAAAATGCCAAAGAATGATGGAATCATGCTATACGATTTCAAAAATTTCAAGGTTCAGTTTTGATTCTAACTACCAATTTTTGAGGTTTTAGTTGATGTTAATGATTGGCACGCGTTCAGAATTGTCTCAGGAAGCTATTGGTACAAAAATTTTGGCTTGACAAGATCCCTAGCTTTGATTTCAGATTTGCAATATATGTCCAAATTTTCAAATTGTCAAATGGCCTTTGAACGAGTTTCTTGCTGCACTAGGGTTAGGGTTTGACTCAATGATCATTATGGAATAGACTTGGCTTGCTAACTCTCCTTAATCCATGCTTGAGAAAGAATTGGCATTAGGGTTTGTCCATTAACCATTTTTTCCTAATTTCTAGCCAAAACCTAGACCTAGTATGAAAATGAACCTTGGCCTGATTTTTGAGTTGGTTCATGATACATAGAACTTGTCCAAATTCATATGACACCATTTCATTGATTTTTAAATTTTATTTGAATTTTCAATGAATTAAAATGAATTAAATCATCAAAAATTAAATAAAATAAAAAAGTCAACATTTGGTCTTGAAATCAACCATGGGCCACGTGTGTGGCATGACAAGGATGGACAAAGTGAGAAAAATGGGGCCCTTTTGTCAAAATTGGACTTTCAAGGATAGTTGACTTTTGCCATTTCTCAAAAATTTCCCAACTTGTACAAGGCATAACTTGCTCAATTTTTAAGCTTTTCACATGTTCTTGGACATTTTGGAAAGGTCTTTGAGTCCTTTAACCAATGCCTTTGGTCCCATGTCATTTTGATCTACCAATCTCAAGTTATGGCCTTTGACTTAAAGTCCCTTTTTGTTGACTTTTGAAAATGACCTATAATGTTGAAATTGATAACTTTTTGTGAGAGCATTTCTTGGACTTGAAGTATGAAGATGAGTTGTAGGAAATGTCTTTCTCTTCAAAATGAGCTTTGGATGGAATTTTTCTGATAATCCATGTGAAAGTTATGCTCTGGTCAATTTCAGTTGACTTTTTCAGTTGTCCAAACATAGCAACTTTTGCATCTTTGATGATTTCTGAGCCAAACTTTGAGAATCATGATCAAGCATTGATCAAATGATGTTTGTGGCTTCAAAATGATAGGTTGACCAAAAATTTGAACTTTTGACTGTCAAATGACCATTTTGCCCCTACAGTTGACTGTAGTGCAATTTAGGGTTTTGACTGTGCAATTTTGAGCTGAATGCCTTGAAACTTGATATGGGAATGCTTGACCATGTTTGTAAGCATATGAGACTTGATTGGGCCTTTGAACACTTCCTTTTCTTGATCAGACTCAAAACCCTAATTTGGACTGTTTAGGAGACTGTTGCACTGCACAACCCTTGGGGAACTTTTCTAGCTTGGCTTGACAATTTCTTGAGGAATATGGGAGGGCAAATTTTGGGGTATAACAACAACTGTGAAGGAATCAGACCATATGACGGACCTAAACAAGGATCTCGATGGACCCCATACTCCTTTTACGGCCAGACTTTGCTTCAACTGTACGAACAACATGGCAGAATACGAAGCATGCATCTTTGGTCTCAAGGCTGCCATAGACTTGGGAATCAAATCTTTAGTTGTGTTTGGGGATTCAGCTTTGGTCATCAGTCAGATCAAAGGAGAGTGGGACACTAAGCACCCAAACCTTATCCCTTACAAAGAACATGTTTTGACATTTTTACCACATTTCGATCAGATTACCTTCAAGCACTTCCCGTGAGAAGAAAATCAGCTAGCAGATGCTCTAGCCACAATGTCATCCATGTTTAAACTTAATTGGGATAACGAGGCTCCCTAAATCATCATTGAACAAATGGACGAACCAGCACACTGTCACGAGATTAATACTGAAGAATTAGTGGACCATCCTTGGTTTCATGAAGTCAAAAGGTATCTCGAGGCTCAAGAATATCCTGATGGAGCTTCAGTCAATGAAAAGAAATTCTTAAGGAGATTCTCGGCTAAGTTCTTCCTAAGTAATGGCATCCTGTACAAACGCAATCATGATTCTATTATGCTTCGTTGTGTGGATAAGGCTGAGGCTGAAAGGATTATGGCTGAATTGCATGAAGGTACCTTTGGCACTCACTCTAGCGGGCATACGATGGCAAAGAAAATCCTACGGGCAGGCTATTACTGGTCTACCATGGAAGCAGACTGCTATCAACACTCCCGGACCTGTCATAAGTGTCAAATCTATGCAGACAAGGTGCACGTGCCTCCGGTTCCTCTAAATGTCTTAACAGCTCCTTGACCCTTTGCTATGTGGGGAATCGATATGATTGGGGAGATCAAGCCTACAACCTCCAATGGACACCGCTTTATTCTAGTGGCCATTGATTATTTCACAAAGTGGGTCGAAGCAGCTTCCTTCGCATTTGTTACTAAGAATGTTGTTGCTCGCTTCATCAAGCAGAATCTCATTTGCCGGTACGGTATCACAGAAAGGATCATCACTGATAACGGTACAAACCTTAATAATACTATGATCACCGCCTTGTGCAAGCAGTTCAAGATTCAACACCACAATTCACCCCCCTATCAGACAAAGATGAATAATGCAGTCGAAGCTGCTAATAAAAACATTAAAAAGATCATACAGAAAATGACAGTCACCTACAAGAACTGGCATGAGATACTACCATTTTCTCTCCATGGGTACCATACCACGGCTCGCACATTAACTAGGGCAACACCCTATTCTTTGGTTTATGGCATGGAGGCTGTTTTACCTATTGAGGTTCAGATCCCCTCTTTAAGAATCATGAAGGATGCAGGTTTGAGTGAAGACGATTGGATTCAAACCCGACTTGATCAATTGAACTTAATTGATGAAAAGAGACTTAATGCTGTATGCCATGGTCAGATGTATCAAAAACGGATGATCAAGGCTTTCAACAAGAAAGTCAGACGCCAAGTATATCAAGTTGGAGATCTAGTGATCAAGCACATCATTTTGCCACAAAGTGATCCCAGGGGAAAATGGACTCCTACCTATGAAGGACCATTTGTAATCAAGAACATCTTTTCTGGTGGGGCAATGATCTTAACCACCATGGACGAAGATGACCTGCCACACCCTGCGAACACAGACATAGTCAAAAGATACTACACATAAAAGACCCGCTAGGTTGACACACCTAGGCAAAACAAGGGCATCCCGGCGAACCAAAAGGTTCGGGCAAAATTAGGGATAAAATAAAAAAAAATCTGTATACCCGGCAAGTTGAAAACTCGAAAGGGCGACTTGGGCAAAAAAGGGTTTCCCGGTGGATCGAAAACCCGAAAGGGCGGTCCAGGAAAAAGTTAGGGATATAAAGCATATGACTATGTCTCGTCGGATCACTTTAAGAACAATCTCTTCACGGACAAACTCGGAGCTCTTGATCAATTCAATCATCTTCGGATGAAGCAACAAATGGACAAGATATTCGGAGATACGAAGGCTATAGCAGAATGGGAACCCCATGGGATTTTTTACACATAACTATCTTTCTTTGTACGAATTTTTCTTATGACACCATCCTCTTACTAGGATGTCTGTCTCCTTTGTATACAAATACTTATTCAAAGTAAATACAGAGATATCTCTTTAAAGTACAAAAAACTATTTGTCTTTTTCTTTTACACTTGTGTTTTATTTGCAAAAAACGTCCAATGATTCATTAATGAACATATGCATTTGAACATAATTACTGTTTACAAATAAACGAAATGGAAAAGAACGATTACTAACAGGTTGAAAGAATAGGAAAACGTCTTTAGGCTATTCCATGAGCAATCCCTACAGTACGTCATCAAGATCCCCAGCGGAGCCAAAACTTCAAACTATTAACCCACAGTGGAAACCATCCAGTTTCTTCAAATTCCCCATCAAGTTATCTTGAAGCCTGAGAACCAACCAGACAACAACTTCTGATAACTCCCCAGTAGAGTGGCAGACAACCCAAACTCCCGAACTTTTTCCAAACAGGAATAAGCTTTCCCCCACAGAGTTGTCATTGCTCCCCAATAGAATGAAGATTCCCATTCTTAATTCCCAGCAGAAGTCATCAAAGTTCTCTGGATTCCCCAAGAAGATTCCTCAAGCAGTGCATGTCATTACTCTTGAAGAAGTGAAAAACACAAGAAGGGGGGGGGGGTGAATTGTTGAAACTTGAAATCAAATGCAGAAAACATGTTATTTTTATCCTGGTTCGTTTGATCTCAAACTACTCCAGTCCACCCGTCAAGGTGATTTCGCCTCTATCCAACGAGGTCTTAATCCACTATATTCAACTGAATACAAAACTGCTTTAACAACTGCTAAAGCCTTCTTGAGTCTAAACCATAGACCGGTTTCTCAAGGAAATTCTTTCTTACAGAAAAATGAACTATTATGTGTGTTTGATATTTTCTACAAAAACTATATATCACAACTGTGATAATACATAAAATGAAGCTTATGTGAAACTAGATTGCTAGAACCATAGAGTAAGCAATTTGAGAGCTTTAGCAAACTGTATGAGTGAGGATGAAGATGATTGACTTTAGGCGTGTAGAGTATTGTAGAGCATTAGACATTTCACTTCTCACTGATTTGTTTAAATACTTCTTGGAAAAGATACGTTGATGCCAATAATTCCATTTCAATGCTCATTACGTTCTTTCCATTTTGAGAAGATCTTTGTCTTGGAATAAAGTTGTTGGTAATTAATCTGCCTTGAATGCAGTAACGTTAACACTTCAGAATGTTATGCTTGATTAATATCAGAGTGTGTTGGCTTTAGCTTATTCTGATTGCTTTTGAGTGCTGATGACATAGTTAAGACCTTGATCAGAATCAGAGTATGTTAAGCGCAGATTCTGTTCATCAGACTTCAGCATAACACATGTATTGATGTTCTGATGCTGATGTTGATGCTGATGTTCTGATGCTGATTCCATCAGAGTTTCCTGCAAATACACAACATAATTTTGAGTAGCACATATGTCTTATATAATTCTCATAATTCATTTAATCTTGTATTTTGTTATCATCAAAACTCTAACTGAGGGTTGTAGAATCAAACTATGTTCTAACAACTCTCACAACGGAATTTTTGTCAATACTCCAACTTCAAGACATGAAGAATCCACATATCCTTAGCAATCAAGGATTTATTTTCCTCAGCAATACAAGAAATCAGCTTACATGCGCATACATTACATCCATATGTCACAAACATTGATAAAACACATATATTTCATCATACATTTCATGCAACATAACTTTGTGTTTCGGCTAACATTTTACCCTTTTTAGGATAAGATTAACAACTACCATTTAACAATATGCAATCATGATACAGTTCAGATACACTCCAGACACGGAAGTCATTCTGTTACTCATTCAGATTTAAGCTTAGATACAGTTCAGATGCACTTCAGACAAGGATGCCATTCTGATACTCATTCAGAACTCAATTTCAAGATACAATCCAGATACGCTCCAGACACGGAAGCCATTCTGCTACTCATTCAAACCTCAACTTCCAGACACAGTTCAGATACACTCCAGACAAGGATGCCATTCTGTTACTCATTCAGATTCAAGTTCATATACGCTCCAGACACGGAAGCCATTCTGTCACTAATTCAAATTCCAAGTTCATGATACGGTTCAGACACGCTCCAAAAAAGGATGCCATTCTGATACCCATTTAGACCCCAATTTCAAGATACAGTCCAGATACACTCCAGATACGGATGCCATTCTGTCGCTTATTAAATGACAACTGATTTTAGGGGATTTCAGAAAGATACTTAAATGGTTACCAGTGACATGTGTCTCAATGCAACCAATCAAGGCTTTGCCTTTTCAGAAGCGTGAACGCGTGTTCAGCCTCAGGAAACAGCTGATGACTGGATGCCACTTGTTTGCTTTGAGTGAACATCACTTCTATCTTTGAACTGAAGAGATCAGAGCTTCATGGATAGATCTGATACAATCTGTATTTCTAAGATTCTGAAAGAGGATTGATCAGAAGTTCACAGAGTAATAAACATAATTCTGAAGGTTAATATATAAAATTAAAACAGTTTTATTCTGGACAGAGCTTCATGTTGAGATAATTCAGAATGAAGTTGAACCTATCTTCAGAAAGTGGTTTTGTAAAGATATCAGCCCATTAATGGTCTGTATCAATAAATTTTAAATTTAAGATTCCTTTCTGAATATAGTCCCTAATAAAATGATGTTTTATTTCTATATGCTTAGCCCTAGAATGCAAAATTGGATTTCTACTTAAGCAAATGGCAGAAGTATTATCACAGAGTATAGGAATGTTACTCTCATAAATCTGGAAGTCCTCGAGTTGACTTTTCATCCAGAGCATTTGTGTGTTGCATCCAGCTGCTACTATGTATTCAGCTTCTGCTGTTGATAGAGCAATGGTGGATTGTCTTTTGCTGAACCACGAGATCAGATTTTCTCCCAGAAACTGGCAACTTCCAGAAGTGCTTTTACGTTCAACTCTGTCTCCAGCAAAGTCAGCATCACAGTAACCTACTAAGCTGTAATCACTAGATTTTCTATAAAACAGAACCAGATTAGTAGTACCTTCAAGATACTTGAAAATTTGCTTAACAACTGTTAAGTGAGATTCTCTAGGATCTGATTGGAATCTTGCACAAATGCATACACTGAATAAAATATCAGGTCTTGAAGCTATAAGATAAAGAAGAGAACCAATCATACCTCTGTAGACCTTCTGTTCTACCTTTTTGCTTACCTCTTCTCTTTCCAGAATGCACGTGGGATGCATTGGAATCTTTGATGGCTTACATTCTGAGAGATCAAATTTCTTCAGAAGTTCTCTGACATATTTGCTCTGATGAATGTAAGTTCCTTCTGGGGTTTGATTGATCTGAATGCCCAAAAAGAATTTCAGTTCCCCCATCAGGCTCATCTCAAATTCTGTCTGCATACACTTAGCAAATTTTCTTCCCAGAGAGGGATTAGTAGATCCAAATATTATATCATCAACATAAATCTGGCAGACTAGAATGTCATTCTTAACTGTCTTATAGAATAAGGTTGTGTCCACCTTCCCTCTAGTGAATTCCTTTTCTAACAGGAAGTTACTTAGTCTTTCATACCAAGCTCTGGGAGCTTGTTTCAGACCATACAGTGACTTCTTTAGTTTGAAAACGTATTCTACGTTTTTTGAACTTTCAAAACCAGGGGGTTGGTGCACATATACCTCTTCTTCTATATATCCATTTAAGAATGCACTCTTAACATCCATCTGATACAGAGTGATGCCTTTATTAACAACAAAAGAAATTAAAAGTCTGATAGATTCTAACCTGGCGACTGGAGCAAAGGTTTCTGTATAGTCTATCCCCTCTTGCTGACTATAACCTTGTGCTACCAATCGTGCCTTATTTCTGATGACTTCACCTTGCTCATTCAGCTTGTTTCTGAACACCCATTTAGTTCCAATGGCGTTGAATCCTTTTGGTTTAGGAACCAGATCCCATACGTCATTCCTAGTGAATTGATTCAGCTCCTCTTGCATTGCTAGAATCCAGTCATTTTCCAGAAGTGCTTCATCAATTGAAGACGGTTCAATCAGAGAAATAAGTCCCATGAGGGATTCTTCAGAGTTTCTGAAGCTGGCTCTTGTTCTGATTGGATCTTCCTTTCTTCCTAAGATAGTTTCTTCTGGATGATCCATGCTGCTTCTGGATGGTCTTTTCTGAGGTTGATCAACAGAAGATACTGGATTGCTTGCAGTGCCTCTTTCTGATGTTGAGGGAGTGTCTTTGTTAATAGCTTCTGATGACTTGTCTTCAGTACCTGTGAATTCAACTTCCATACATGCAAATACTTCATTCTGCTTTGACTTTTGAGAGTCAAGCTTATCTTCAAAACGAACACTGATTGATTCTTCCACAATGTGTGTTTCTGTATTGTATACTTTGTACCCTCTTGAGCGTTCAGAGTATCCTAACATAATACACTTCTGTGCTTTAGAGTCAAACTTGTTCAAATAATTTTTAGTATTCAAAATAAAGAAAGTACATCCAAATGGATGAAAATATGAAATGTTGGGCTTTCTGTTCTTCCACAATTCATATGGAGTCTTTTCCAGAATAGGTCTTATGGAGATTCTATTCTGAATGTAGCACGCTGTGTTTATCGCCTCTGCCCAGAAGATCTTTGCAACGTTAGTCTCGTTGATCATGGTTCTAGCCATTTCTTGCAATGTTCTGTTCTTTCGTTCTACAACTCCATTTTGCTGGGGAGTTCTAGGACAAGAGAAATCATGCAGAACGCCTTTGTCATTAAAAAATGATTTAAAATCTTTGTTTTCAAACTCTCCACCATGATCACTTCTGACTTTGACGATTCTAAGATCCTTTTCATTCTGAACTTGGTTACATAAGGTAACAAACACAGAGTGTGACTCGTCCTTGTGTCTTAAGAACTTTACCCATGTCCATCTGCTATAGTCATCTACGATTACTAACCCATACTTCTTGCCACTGACTGAAGCAGTTTTAACTGGTCCAAATAAGTCAATGTGCAGAAGTTCTAATGGCTTAGAGGTGGAAACAACGTTTTTAGATTTGAAAGCTGGTTTTGCAAACTTGCCTTTCTGACATGCTTCACACAGAGCATCTGAATTGAACTTCAGGTTAGGAAGTCCTCTGACCAGATTGAGTTTGTTAATCTGAGATATTCTTCTCATACTAACATGCCCCAATCTTCTGTGCCAGATCCATTGCTCGTTCTTAACAGACAGAAGACACTTTACATTCTGACTTTTCAGTTCAGAAAGTTTGATTTTGTAAATGTTGTTTCTCCTCTTTCCATTAAACAGGATAGTCCCATCTTTCTGACTAACTGCTTTACATGAATTTTAATTAAATATTATATCATAACCGTTATCACTTAATTGACTTATGGATAACATATTATGCATTAATCCATCTACTAATAAGACATTACTGATAGAGGGAAGATTTCCATTACCTACTGTTCCAGAGCCAATGATCTTTCCCCTCTGATTGCCTCCAAAGCCTACATGGCCTCCAGGCTTAAGTTCCAGGCTTTGGAACATATGCCTTCTTCCCGTCATGTGTCGTGAGTAGCCAGAGTCCAGGTACCATGACTGGTGTTTCTGCTTTGCTGCTAAAGATATCTGCAACATGTATTATTTTATCCTTAGGTACCCATATTTTCTTGGGTCCTGATTTGTTAGTTTTACCAAAACTCTAGTTGAATTTTGGTTTGACAGAATAATTGCTACTAGTATATTTGATGTCGTGTGTGTGCCCATATACAAAGTGTGAGTTAAGTGGAGTTCGTTTAATAACTAAATCCATGGCATTCTTTGGTGTAGGTACCTTACCTTGGTATCCTATTCCCTTTCTGCCATTTCTGCTAACTCCATAGATCATTGAAGCCATTTTGCTTCTATCTATGCTTTTAGCAAGAAACTTCTGAAAGCTGTGATCATACTCCTTGATGATCTCATCAGCACTACTGGGAGTTTCAAGAATTGTTTCCTTCTGAGAGTTTTGTAATATATTTTCTAATTTTGAAACTTTATTTTTCAACTCAGAATTTTCGAACTTGAGACTCTCAGTTTTATCAGAGTCAGAAGCAAGATCCCTTTTAAGGTTTCTGAATTTGACTCTGATCTGCTAATATCTTTCCAGAATCTCATTAAGGCTTTCAGCAAGTTCAGCCTTAGTAAAATTAATAGCAAAGTCAGGAAATACCTCTTCTGTGTCTGATTCAGAGTCTGATTTAGAAGCTTCACTGTCTTCTGATATGTTTGCCATGAGAGCTATGTTTGCTCTCTCATCGTCTGATTCTGAGTCAGCTTCAGATGTGTCAGAGTCATCCCATGTAGCCATGAGACTTTTCTTCTTTTCCTTGCCAAACTTTCTTCTGGGCTTTTCCTTCTGAAGCTTTGGGCAGTCACTCTTGTAGTGTCCTTGCTTGTTGCATTCATAGCAGATGATGTCCTTGTTGTTTGGCTTTCTGCTTCCTGAAAAGCCTTCAGATCTTCTGTGTCCAGAGGAGGATTCTGACCTTCTGTATCTGGAGGAGGGTTCGTTCTGGTTCTCAGATCTTCTAGGATTCCTGAACTTTCTTTGCCTCTGCTTCCACAGTTGGTTCACCCTTCTGGAGAGGAGAGACAATTCATCTTCTTCTGATGAGGACCCATCAGAGGTTTCTTCAACAACCTGCAAAACCTTAAAGTCATATTTTCTGTTAGATTTTAGAGCTAAAGGCTTACCTTGCTTTTGAGGTTCATCAGCTTCCAGCTCTATCTCGTGACTTCTGAGGGAGCTGACAAGTTCCTCTAGAGAGATTGTATTGAGATCCTTAGCTAGCTTCAACGCTGTGACCATTGGCCTCCACTGTTTTGGCAAGCTTCTGATGATCTTCTTGACACGATCAGCAGTAGAATACCCTTTGTCCATAACTTTGAGACCAACAACCAGAATCTGAAATCTTGAGAACATTGTTTCAATAGATTCACTTTCTTCCATCTTGAATGCCTCATACTTCTGAATGAGCGCAAGAGCTTTAGTTTCTTTGACTTGAAGGTTGCCTTCATGCGCCATTCTGAGAGAGTCAAACATTTTCTCTACAATGTCTCTGTTTGAATTCTTTTCATATTCAGAGTAAGAGATATCACTGAGAAGAATAGTTCTGGCCTTGTGATGGTTTTTGAAATCACGCTTTTGTTAATCAGACATTGCTTTCCTGTCAATCTTATGACCATTTGCATTCACTGGGTGCGTGTATCCATCTGTCACCATATCCCACAGATCAGCATCATGGGCTAGAAAGAAGCTTTCAATTCTGTCTTTCCAGTAATCAAAGTTCTCTCCATCACAGACTGGAGGTTTGCCACTGAATCTGTATCTTTCTTTGTTGTTGTCATTGCTGATGTTGTGATGTGTTCCTGCCATAGTGTTTTTCAATGCTGGATCTTGTACTGACACAATTAAGTTTTATGAACTCAGAACCAGGCGCTCTGATGCCAATTGAATAAGTGAAAAACACAAGAAGGGGGGGGGGGTTGAATTGTTGAAACTTGAAATCAAATGCAGACAACACGTTATTTTTATCCTGGTTCGTTTGATCTCAAACTACTCTAGTCCACCCGTCAAGGTGATTTCGCCTCTCTCCAACGAGGTCTTAATCCACTATATTCAACTGAATACAAAACTGCTTTAACAACTGCTAAAGCCTTCTTGAGTCTAAACCACAGACCGGTTTCTCAAGGAAATTATTTCTTACAGAAAAATGAACTATTATGTGTGTTTGATGTTTTCTACAAAAACTATATATCACAACTGTGATAATACATAAAATTAAGCTTATGTGAAACTAGATTGCTAGAACTATAGAGTAAGCAATTTGAGAGCTTTAGCAAACTGTATGAGTGAGGATGAAGATGATTGACTTTAGGCGTGTAGAGTATTGTAGAGCATTCGCCATTTCACTTCTCACTGATTTGTTTAAATACTTCTTGGAAAAGATACGTTGATGCGAATAATTCCATTTCAATGCTCATTACGTTATTTCCATTTTGAGAAGATCTTTGTCTTGGAATAAAGCCGTTGGTAATTAATCTGCCTTGAATACAGTAACGTTAACACTTCAGAATGTTCTGCTTGATTAATATCAGAGTGTGTTGGCTTTAGCTTATTCTGATTGCTTTTGAGTGCTGATGACATAGTTAAGATCTTGATCAGAATCAGAGTATGTTAAGCACAGATTCTGTTCATCGGACTTCAGCGTAGCACATGTATTGATCTTCTGATGCTGATGTTGATGCTGATGTTCTGATGCTGATTCCATCAGAGTTTCCTGCAAATACACAACATAATTTTGAGTAGCACATATGTCTTATATAATTCTCATAATTCATTTAATCTTGTATTTTGTTATCATCAAAACTCTAACTGAGGGTTGTAGAATCAAACTATGTTCTAACAACTCTCACAACGGAATTTTTGTCAATACTCCAACTTCAAGACATGAAGAATCCACATATCCTCAGCAATCAAGGATTTATTTTCCTCAGCAATACAGCAAATCAGCTTACATGCGCATACATTACATCCATATGTCACAAACATTGATAAAACACATATATTTCATCATACATTTCATGCAACATAACTTTGTGTTTCGGCTAACATTTTACCCTTTTTAGGATAAGATTAACAACTACCGTTTAACAATATGCAATCATGATACAGTTCAGATACACTCCAGACACGGAAGTCATTCTGTTACTCATTCAGATTTAAGCTTAGATACAGTTCAGATGCACTCCAGACAAGGATGCCATTCTGATACTCATTCAGAACTCAATTTCAAGATACAATCCAGATACGCTCCAGACACGAAAGCCATTCTGCTACTCATTCAAACCTCAACTTCCAGATACAGTTCAGATACACTCTAGACAAGGATGCCATTCTGTTACTCATTCAGATTCAAGTTCATATACGCTCCAGACACGGAAGCCATTCTGTCACTAGTTCAAATTCCAATTTCATGATACGGTTCAGACACGCTCCAAAAAGGATGCCATTCTGATACCCATTCAGACCCCAATTTCAAGATACAGTCCAGATACGCTCCAGATACGGATGTAATTCTGTCGCTTATTCAGATTTCAAATTCTAGATAAAGTACAGATACACTCCAGACACGGAAGTCATTCTGTTACTCATTCAGATTCAAGTACAGATACAACTCAGATACGCTCCAGACACAGACACTATTCTATTGCTCATACAAATTCAGTCTCCGGATACAGTTCATATGCGTTCTAGATACGGACACCATTCTAATACTCATTCTTTTGACTTACAACTTACAATTCAACAAACAGTCTTGGATGGCATCTACAAGCCCATCTCCAACAAGATTCTATCACCTCTCCAAATGGCATCTTTAAGCCCATTCCCTGATCTACACTTTTTCGAGTGCAAATTTATGGGCACTCTAGTGTCCAATCATCTTTTACCTTTGAGTTACGAACGATAAGGCTCGCCAATCTAACTCTTCAGGTTCAAGAAGATTGAACAGGATCAACTGTTGTACCCCAAAATTTTCCGTCTCATTTATCAAGACTTTTCTCACAAGACTTCTTGGACTCAAGACATGATTAGGGTTTGGTCAGCTCAAGACACCTCATCTTGCACTGATAACCCAAAATTAGGGTTTGAGTTTGCACAAGGATTTTTGGACCACTAATGCTTCATGTAACTTTCATACATCATTTTGGACCCCTAAGATTGCTCATGTTAAGTTTCAAGCCTTGAACCACATTTTTGATCAGTCAATTGGACAGTTGACCTAAAAATCAACTATATTGGGCAAAAAGTCAACCATGGCCAATTTACAGTCAAACTTCATAATTTTTGATCCACAACAACATTTTAGACTCATATGTATCATTTTATCAAGTTTGGATCACAACTCCTCAAGAAATTTGTTCAAATCATCAAAAGGTCAAAATGGTCAAAATTAGGGTTTTGACTGAGAAAGGGCAATTTCTGATTTTTTAACCTAGCCAATGACCAATTGAGTTCAAACATGATTTCAAGGGTTCAATGGCATCATCTTGACATAATTACATGGTTCAAAAGATCTCAAGTTCATTGGATTGACTGATGAATTTTGCAGTCAACTGCATACTGAAAAGTCAAACTTTGACTTTTTGATCAAAATCAAGTGCCAATGGTCATAATTCATCAAGATATGTCAAAATGTGAAACTTGTTTACCAAGAAAACTAAATTTGAAAATTAGGGTTTTAATTTGAAAAATTTCATAACTTAGAATTTTTCTAAGTATAAAAATTTTCTTATTTTTTTCCAACTTTTCATCACTTTTTCACCATGATGCATTTTGATTCAAGAAAAGTTCCCAACATGAAAGTTTTAGTCCTCCATGAAATCTACAACTTTTCTTCACAAACATTTCCAAAAAGATGCTTGGATCTCAAGTTATGAATTTGTGAATATAGGTCCATGAACTTCCTAACTTAGTGAAATTTTGCCCTAATTTAGGCAGGTTTTGGACCCAACTTCATGGCAACTTTTCACCTAGTTCCAAGAGGTATCTCAAATTGAATTTGAAATATGGATTATAGAGCACATTGCAAGCTTTCCAAAATGTCAAAGAACTCTCCAAGATCATTTTTGAGTAGGGAGAATCGAAGAAGGGAAGTTGGCATTTTCTCACTTTTGTTCAAGTCATTTTTCACAAAGCATCAAGTTGCAAATCAGATCTATGATGGTTGTATCTTGCTTTACAGGTCCTAAGTTGATTTACACTCCATAATTAAATGCAAACTCAGTTGACAAAGGCTTTATCTTTGCTTTTGAAGTTTTGTACAAAGTGTATTTCCATTTTGGGCAAAAAGTTCACAATGCCATTTTTCATAAAGGGCAACTTTTGCAACTTTGTCCATCTTGAACCTTGGACCCGTCCCTTTGGTGCAAGCAATTTCTACAGGTCTCAAGCAATGTATACCAACTCTTATCAGCCCTCAAGCTATCCAGAACAAGCATGTGGGATTAGTCACTTCACTTTACTTAAAATGCAAGAAAAGTTGCAAAAAGGTCCAAGGCTTGCACAGCTAGTGAAAAGCTGACTTTTTATCACTTCTATACAAATATACAAACTTGTTGCAAGGCTTAGCACGTTTGGTTTGAACCTGAAACACTCTCAAATTCAAAAACACCAAAATTCTGCCAAAACACACAGTTTCTGCAAAACCATAGCCAACTCTCATTTGGCTCGTGCGTTTTGTGTTTAAACACTTCAAGCATCTCATAAACATCATACCAAAGCAATCCAAGCCATCACCCTGGTTCTGTAACCCCTGTTTCAGCCTCCACCATTTTCAGTTTGGAAGCTTACAATTGGACTTGGTCAGAGAGTTTCAACCATCCTCAGAGCAAGCTAAGCATTGGAATAGTTTCAGGGAAGTTCAAGGAAGCTTAAACAATCACCAGTCCTCCATTAAAGTCCCTACATTGTCATACACAAATCCAACTGAAGGAGGTAATTTCTTAAACTCTATCTCTCTGAATAGGCAACCTCAAGCCACGATTTGTGAAGAAAAAATGTAGTCCATATCATAACGAAACTGTACATATCCATACTTTTCATTTATATTACTTATGCTAAGAGAATTTGAAGATTGAAAATACTGAAAAAGTTAGGTCACAAATTAGGGATTCAAAAATTCTCTCTGATCTTTAAGAGTTAGGTTACATAATTTATATTGTTGGAATCGTGAGCTCAAATGCCATATGTTTCATGTTATGAGTTTTTGTTTTTATGCAAGCATTAGCAAGTTACAGGTTTGAACAAAAACGCGCGCAGAAGCTGGCCAGAGGACAGGGACGATGATGTTCTGGGCTTTTTGGCGCCTTGGGCTTTTTGCTTTTGTTATTTGCACCCCCTGAGTTGTTATTTGCACCCCCTGGCTGATTTTTATATTTTTCATATTTTATTCATATTTCTATATATATTGCTTTTGATTATTTTTTCTGAATAATAAAGAATCCTAAAAATAATTTCTTTATTTTTACAATTTTTATTTTATTATTTTATTATTTTTTACATAAAAATTAATATATTTTGAATAGGATAGAACTTATTTTCTTAATTAGCTTGTAAATATAATAAAAAATACTTAATATTTTTATTATACTATTTATACTCATAAATACTTATTTTCTACATACATTTAATTTTTAATATTTACATATGATATTATTTATTATTTTTCTTATACAAAAAATGTACAAAATAATAATTTGAAACATTTATTTTATTTTATTTGAAAATTAGGGTTTCACCCCTTTTAAAAAGAATTAATATATTTCTTTTCCTTATAATTTTTAGGGTTTAGATTAAATATATTTCTTACACAAAAATAAGACATAAAAACATTTTTTAACATAAACATTGCATTGCATTTTAAATATTTGTCTTATATTTATTTAATTCGCGCAATATTCGATTTGGTTGTAATAATATATTTAGGTTTACATTTGTGCAAAATCCCCATTCAAACTTGTATCCCCCCTTCCATAATAATTGTTGTAATAGCTTAGTTTATTTTACGCAATTTCTCACTTTTATACCATGATTAGTAAATTAGGGTTTGCATGACAAGAACAAAAACAAAACAAAATAGAAAAACCTAAATGCAAGACAAAAGCATGAACATGACACACTTTGCACACAAGCACCCTTAGGGTTTCTCCCACTTGGTTGCCTATAATAAAATGGCCATGTTACACACGCGAAGTATCTTGGCAAAACAAAACAAGTATAAGATCATAGTCCCTCGATGACACTATTCAAAAGGTTGCCTAAACAAAATGATCTTGGTCCCTAAAAAATGCTAAGATACTTGGCAACATTGCTATCATGGTCATACGATGACCCACGCCCGTCCCGCTTACATCCAAAGATAGGGTTGCTTACCAAATCAATGGTAAGTCAACAATGTCAAAGGAATAAAAATACACAAGAAAGAAATTTGAGTAGGTAGATAGCTTCTAATTTACTTGCTCCTTTTCAAACAATCCTTGCTATTTAAAAAAAAAAACACACACACATTTCAAAACATCTTACAAAATATTGAAATATTTTTCAAAAGACAAACATCTTTGTATACATTCTTACGAACGAGAATCATTACAAAGATTGCCTAAACGAATGGTCTCTTTTCAAAATACTTTCAAAACCACACCAAACACCATTTAAAACAAAGCAAAGCAAGTGATCTAAACAAGTAACTAAGAGCCCATGGAAAACCATGGATGAAAAGGGTGCTAGCATCTTACCTTTTCATAATCTACCCCCCGAACTCAAGAAAACATCTCAAAGGTCTTTCATGTGCTTTTTTACCTTTCCTTTTGGATAAAAGAAAAGTCGGTGACGACTCTTACTAACCGTGACATTTGCGACAAAATGCAAAACCTCAAGTCAGTTCTCCCACCGTATCACACATTGCATTAGCTTACTAACGTGTTTTGACTCTCATCCATTGGTCTATTTTTTTTATTTCTGATTTTATATTTTATTTGTTTTAAACTTCAAAAATTCATAAAAAATCCATTTTAACTTCATAATATCTGGAAAAAAATTCTTAAAAATACTTTTGATTTTTCTCTTTTTGATTGTTATTTTTTCACAATTTTATTTTGTGTTTTGATATTTTTTTATAATTTTTCACTTTATTTGAATTGTTTTAAATATTTAAAAATACTTTTCTTAATTTTTAAATTCTGAAAAAATATGGAAGGATCCAATGACCTTTTGGCAAATATTGGTGACCTCATTTTATTTTTATTTCTGACTTTACTATTTTTCATAATTTTTGGTTTATTTTGCCTATTTCTTTTAATTTTAAAAATAGTTTCTGATTTCAAAAAAATCACCAAATTTTTTATATAAATATTTGAGCTCATTTCTGATTTTTCTATGGTCTTATTTGATTTTTCATGGATGCTTTGAATATAATTGCTATTTTCTCCTCTTATTTTCATTTTAAAAATCATTTTAAAAATCATTTTCTTTATTATTAAATACAATTTTTATTTTGTATATATTCTGGTTGATCTTGGACTATCAGATTTTGATCATAAGCTTTATTAACATTATTGTATCCATGGTGTTGAGTTCAACTCCATAAAAAATGGATGAATGATTTTAATAATAGCTTGATTGATTTTTTGGTTCGAATGTGGTTTAATTCTGACCTCATCCCTCTTCATCTTATCCCCTTCTTATTGTACTAAATGTTATTGGAGAATAATTTACATATCATTTCTCAAAACATATAGTACATAGATTGATATTGGTCGATCTCAACATAGTTGCGACTTCTATATAAGTCCACTTACGATTGCTTAACATAGCGCTAAATTTTGTCCCGATTCGAGAAAGGATCATTCATGGCCCAAACCCATGTTTGTAAGCCCAAGTATATTAATTTGAATCCTTTGATCCAATAACCTTGAGATTCATTGTTAGGAGGCTTGAGTCTTATCAATCCTCTAATGAATTTTCACAAGCTTTTGTCGAAGTGAATCACTTAAACATCATTGATCATTTATTATTGCCTTGAGAATTTTAAATGGATGATATAGTTGACAACAAGCAAATGAAATTTATTGTTGAAAGGCTTTAATTTTATCAATCTTCTAATGAGTTTCAAATGCAAGTTTTTTAATGGTCTTTCAACTAACCTCTAATTTCTAACAATTGACTTTATTTTATGCTTTTACTTTATGCTTTTACTTTAAGCACATTTATTTTAGCATTTACATTTCATGATATTTTCATCTTTGCTCATTAGCATTTACTTTTATGTCATTTTTACTTGTTCACTCGAGCTTTTCATTTCTTTTTGAAGATACCTAATAATCAACTTGAATCATAAAAAACATTAATGTTACTTGGACTACTTGGTTACTATCCTTGGCATTTTGGAGTTATTGACTTCTTAGACTTAGGCTTAGAAGCCTTGATCTACCTTGAGACCTTGTGACCTCAACTGTTATTTTGTATGGAGTTCTTGGGGTTTACCCCAAGATATTGGGTTGTTTGTTTTCTTTGTGTGCAAGTTATTGTGATTACAAGCTCTGTCTGTGATCGGGAATTCATATGTATACAGCCGTTACTCTGTCCAATTTTTGTGAAGACTTAATGCAATTGAAGCTTGGTTTTATTAAGAGGTTTATTATCTTTGTTTGTTTGGTTT
This sequence comes from Vicia faba, assembly GCA_948472305.1. NCBI lineage: Eukaryota > Viridiplantae > Streptophyta > Magnoliopsida > Fabales > Fabaceae > Vicia > Vicia faba. The sequence goes on along the minus strand of OX451740.1, from coordinate 991,924,735 downwards.
CAAATCCAAAGGACATGAATTCTACATTGACTCATTGTGTCAAGTGTTGGCTTCTTGTTGGTTAGACAAGTCTTTTCCTTAGCTTTTACCTTATGCTCTATGATAGTCCCTTCATCTCCTCCCATCTTCTTTAATTTCAAAAATCTTCTCCCTCCTTTTGAAAACTCTTCTTGTTTTTAAAACTTGAACCGCTTTTGTAATAAACTTGGACTAGGTCCATGCATTTTCAAAAATATTTTCTCAATCAAACTTTAAAAAATTTAATAATACTTTGACATTTTTGTGAGAATACTAAAATTCAATCAATCTTATTCAAACCATTTTGCCATTTTGGATTTTACTTTAAAATTTTCTCAAAAGATTAGACTTTTGTCAATCCTTGTAGTGATGTAAGCTAGTATACCTCTATGATATATAGTGAAGTGAGATATTTTCCACTTGGGTGATGAGCGAAGCTTTGTTGATTTTAAAATCCAAGCTATATCCTCCACTTTGAGATGATGCAAATTCTCCTTTCTCATAATCGTGGGTAGTAAGTATGTTTTCCACTCGGATATGACGATGATGTCTCGTCTCTTAAAATTAACCAACACACTTGTGTTTTAAAATTTTTAAAAAGGTGAACTACGTGTACCATGACCCCCTATTGCACGGAAGGTGGTACATATGCACTAAAGGTTCGCAACCGTAACGGGTGCAAAAAATCATAAAAAATATTTCTTTTTTCATCCCCACAATCTGTTTTTATATACAATATTTATAGCCAAAATACACAAATTTACAAAGAGGTTCATGTAGAGTACCATAAATGTTTAGGGTGCTAATACCTTCCCTTTGCATAACCAACCCCCGAACTTAGATTCTCTCCCCCTCTTTTTGGGTTATTCGCTCTTTTCCCATTCCTTTGGAAACAATAAAGCACGGTGGCTATTTTTATTTTGATCTGTTAGAGTTAAGTCAATCCAATGGCTTAGTCTCAACATTTCTACCGCTACAGAAAAAAATGGCGACTTCACTAGGGAAAGATTGACCTATTGCTGGTCCATCCCTAAGTGGGTTGAGCCTATCTTTGTCTGTTTGTGTATGTGCTTTGTTTGTTGAATATTATATGTTGTATATATGTTTGTCTGGATTTTCCTGGTTTTCAGGGTGCTTGGTAATTTTTTATAAGTCCTATACTCGGACTTGGGCAAACTTAAAATAGGACGGGAGTTATAGTCATGTTAACTTTGAGGAAGTAATCCCAAAAAAGGAGACATGAGATCCCCCACTCAGTTGAGGCCCCTTTGACTGTAGTTTTGTTTACCGAATAATCGGGAAGATGTGCTGCTTTTGACCTAGAAGCCTGCTAAAACTGAGGACCGTAGAACCTTTAACCCATCTTGGCCTTTTAGGTGTAGTGCGGAAGCTATGATAGAGTAATCCAAAAATAGTTGTCACGCGATACTATGCTCGGATGAGTTATTCCTAATAATATTTCTAATTATCGAGTCAATCAGGATGTTGGTAATATCCAAAGGAAGGATGTAGACTCTGAGAGCCTCTTAGAACCTTGTTCACCAAGTGATAAAATTTTAGATTAGACCTTACGGGTAGTACCTTCGACCTCATGCTCGTGAAGTCGAACCTATGAACCCTATGTTTGTGATCTTGTGTATGATTGTTGCATCATGCATCCATGCACCCTTGAGCATATTTTATAAAAAACATCATATTTCAAGAGACTTAAAGTTGACTCTTTGTGAATATCTCAGGTACTTTTGACCATGGATTCTGGAAAAAGAAAGGCTGGGAAGTACAGTTTCAAAAATCCCAAGATAGATGAGTTGATGAGTGTGATTCCCGAGATCGAGAGTTCTATAGATTTTTGGAGGAAGTATGGCTCCATTGTTTCTCTCATGAAGCTCAGGATGAATGAGGGTCTTCTCTCAACATTGGTCCAGTTATATGATCCTATGTATCGATGCTTTACTTTCCCTGATTATCAATTGATGCCTACATTGGAGGAGTATTCTTATTTTCTTGGTTTACCTATTACCGATCGTGTTCCTTTTACCGGTTTGAAGGGGGAGCCAAAATCTCATGAGATTGCTGCTTTGATCCATTTGGGGAAGTATGAGGTCGAAGCCCATGTGACTACAAAAGGAGGGATTAGAGGATTACCAGCTCAGTTCTTATTGGAGAAAGCTCATTACTTTTCTAGGATGAAGAGTACAGTTGAATTTGAGGCCAACTTTGCTCTACTCGCTTATGGATTGTTCTTATTTCCCAATGTCAACAAATTTGTGGATGTTAGTGCCATCCGGATCTTTATGATTGGGAATCCATTCCCTACATTATTTGGTGATGCTTATTATTCTATTCATCTTTGGGATTCTTACCATGGAGGGATGATCATTTTCCACATGCCTTTTTTGTATCAGTGGTTTATTTCTCACTTACCTAGGTCTGATGCTTTCTGGGATGTCAGGAAGGAACCTCGTTGGGCTTTGAAGATTATGGCCCTCACTCATTCAGGTATTTTTTGGTATCATCATGCTTACCATGATGCGGATATTGTCGATAGTTGTGGTAGTTTCCCCAATGTACCTCTTCTTAGTACAAAGGGCGGAATTAACTAAAATCCTGTTCTTGCACGATGATAGCTTAGATATCCAATGAGGGATAAGCTAAATAATATTCATCTGAGTGGATTCTTCCTTAAAGAGGGATAAGTTCATAAGGAAGCTAAAGAGGAGATTACAAAAGCTTGACATCATATTCACAAGAAGGGTAGGAAGGACTTAGGGCCTAGAAGGGCTGTTTCTTTGGAGCCTTATCTTTAGTGGGTACAAGCAAGAGCCATCCACTTGAAGATGCCATATTCCCGTGAAGCACCCATGATCGATATGTTTGTGAAGACCACTCCTCCCCTATGAGATGATGTGGAAGAGCTTTAGCTTTCCCTAGTCATGATACAAAATGAAAAGGAGGCTTGGAAGAATAAATGTCAAACTTTAGAAGTGTCCTACCGAGCAGAATTGAAGGAGAAAAATGATCTGATTGAGATTCTCGAGAGTCATGCTGTAGAGATGATGGAGAAGTAAGAGGATTTATTTTCCTCTAGGACTCAGTCAGCACCTAGTTGTTCACTTCCCGACTCTGGAGATTGGAAACTGGTTGCCAACAAGTATGCAGAAGAGAACACGCGGTTGAAGGCTTAGATTGCAAGACTCACAGGGAAGCGTCAGTGTGTGGAGTGATATTCATCAGCTTTGATTTCTTAGGATCTTAGATTCTTATCTTATCTTGTACTTGGGATTATTGAAATTTGTACTAAAAACTGTAATTCGTTTTGAAGTTATTATAATGAGATTTTCAATATTTCAAATATGTTAGTACTTTAATATTTACAAATTGTCTAAATATTTGAGTTCCTTGAAATATTAATAATGAAATAAATCATGTGAATTGTATATCATGAATCATATCATACATATTTCTTGCATTTATGTTCATATCCAGGTGTCTTACAAAGCTTCTTTACTTCATTCAACAAGTTGTCTCATCAGTATAATACTCGGGCTAATTTCATAAGGAAGATGGATAATTTAGAATAAGAGAATTGTGAGTTGTGCGAAGAAGTTTCTGCTCTAATGGTCGATATAGCCCATATAACTACTTTGATGGAATCATTGGTGGCTGCTCAGAAACATCCACCACTTTCCCAGCCTCAACAGGCAACAATTACTTCCGAAGCTCCGACAGTTCCTATTTCTGCTACTCCAGTTACTATTGTTCAGAATCATATGCATCAGGGTTATCCATGGGGAATGCCATAGAAATTTATGCTAGAAGGTTATAATTATGATACTCAAGTTTCTCCATTTTCTCAGGCTGCTGCCGCTCCTGCACCTCCTGTGGTGCATATTACCCCTGCTGCTAGAAATGAGATTCACTATGATGCACCTCCTTCGATGAATGTTGTACCATTTGCTAATGATGAAGTTTATCGCCCTATTCCTCCACCAAGTGAAATCTTAGGTGTCTATGATTGAATGGCCGATTTTCAGGATCAGTTTGATAAGATGCAAAAAGAGTTGAAGGCCCTCAGAGGAAAAGAATTGTTCGGGCAGAATGTGAATGATCCGTGTCTGGTTCCAAATATGAAAATACCTGCAAAGTTCAAAGTACCAAAATTCTAGAAGTACAAGGGAAATACTTGTACTCGTGCTCACTTAGTGATGTATGTGAGAAGTATGTCTACTCACACCGATGATCAACGCCTGTTGATTCACTTCTTTCAAGACAGTCTGACTGGTGTCGTGCTGAAATGGTACATGAACTTGGATAGTGCCTACATTCATAATTTCAACGACTTGGGTGAAGAATTTATTAGATAGTACAAATATAATGTGGACATGGCGCCTGACCGTGATCAACTCAGGGCAATGGTCCAGAAGGACAAAGAGTCACTTAAAGAATATGCACAAAGATGGCATGAAGTAGCCGCCTAGGTGATTCCTCCAATGGAAGAAAAATAAATGACGAATATTTTTCTGAAGACTTTAGGTGCATTCTATTATGAAATAATTGTGGCGAGTGTGCCATGTGATTTTATCGAGATGGTGGGAATGGGTGTTTGCTTGTAAGAAGCTGTAAGAGAAGGTGGCTTGACAAGAAGTGAAAATTTTGGCAGTGTGAAAAAGCCATCATACAGGTTTTCTAAAAAGAAAGAAGGAGGGACGAATGCTGTTATTCAAGAGATAAGGGTTAATCCTTCTAGAAGAAATCATCAGCGCCATCATTAGGTTGCTTCGGTAACTCCAGTTGTTAATACAGATCCAACCAGAATCACTTATCAAAGACCAACCCCATGAGTTATGCAGAGTTACTCCCAGCATTGATTCAGAAAAAGTTGGTCCAGACCAGGCCACCCCCCTCTATACCATCACCTTTGCTTTGGTATTATAAGGCAGATCAAACGTGTGCTTTTCATCAGGTAGCACCAGGGCACAATGTGGAAAAATGTTATCCTCTGAAATCTGAGGTACAAAAAATGGTAAGATCTGGCCTTTTATCCTTTAAAGATGTCAGCCCTAATGTAAAAGATAATCTTCTGCCAAAGCATGGAGGAGAAATTGTTGTCAACATGGTTGCTGGTTGTCTAGGGGACTTCCGAATTTATGATATCAAGTTGGTCAGAGGAGACTTGGTAAAGATACATGCAGACCTTTGCGAGTTTAGTTATTATATGCATGACCATGTTGGTTGTGGTATCTGCAGTACTGATATACAATGGTGTGATAAGATAAAGGTTGATTTACTAAAAATGATGGATGAAGGCCTCATCCATATAATCAGGCCTAGGGCAGAAAATGAGGAAGAAGTGAACATGGTCTTTAGATATCCTGGAGAGTTCTGGATCTTTTATGTGAACCATATGAATGATGATTTGGTGCAGTTGCACACTACTTTCTGCCACATGGATGGTCAGGTAGAACACCACTATGGATCTTGCCAGGTTTGCTGCAGGGATTCCCGAGGTTATTCCATTGTAAGAATAGGTTTTCAATTATTATTGGATAATGGTATAATCAAGGTTTCAGGCTAAAGATATGATCACAATATGATTAATGCAATTGAAGATTGCTTAGTTGAGACTGAGTCGGATGATGAATATGCTTCTGCGGATGAATTCTTTTCCTCAAACGAAGATATGTTCTCCGGTGATGATTCTTCAATGACCAAATTTTCTGAAAAAGGGGTGAACGTAATTGTGCCTTGTTTCATAGATTATGCCCTTATCGAGATTGAATACTGTAGTAAGCCAGTTGTTGCTCCAGTAGTGATTTTCTTGCCAGGTCTTGTTCCTTACAAATTAGACAAAGCCACACCGTACAAGTACAATGCTACAATTTTAGAGGATGGTGTAGAAGTTCCCATCCAGCCTTTGTCTAATGTTGAGAATACTGTTGAGGCCAGTAGAGTGACCCGTAATGGTCGTGTGTTCGCGCCTTTTATTCGAGGAAATGATAGTGTTGGTAAGAAGGTTATAGAAAGTATTGAAACTAAGAAACCAATAGGGGAGTCCAGTGGTTCTACTCTGGAGAAAGATATGGATGATATATTGAATATTATCAAAATGAGTGACTACCATATCATAGATAAGTTGTTGCTGACTCCTTCAAAGATATCAATTCTAGCCTTGTTGACGAAATCTTCTGCCCACAGAGAATCCTTGATGAGGGTGTTGGATCAGGAACTCGTGGAAAGTGATATACCGTTAGACCAATTTAGCAATGTGGTAGGTAATATTACATCTTGTAATAACCTAAGCTTCTGTGATGACGAATTTCTTGACGAAGGAAAGAAACCGTAATCTGGCTCTCTATATATCCATGAACTGTAAAAACGATTCATTATCAAAAGTGTTGATTGATAATGGGTCTGCCTTAAATGTCATACCGAGGAGCACGCTTATGAAGCTGAAGTACCAAGGAGCTCCCATGCGTCCAAGTTTCATAATTGTAAAAGCTTTTGATGGGTCAAGGAAATCTGTCATTAGGGAAGTGGATCTTCTGATTCACATAGGCCCATAAATTTTTCAGATTACTTTCTAGGTCTTGGATATTGTGTCCGCATACAGTTGTTTACTGGGACGACCATGGATACATGAGGCATGGTATTTCACTTTAACTCTACACCAAAAGCTGAAGTTCATGCGTGAAGGAAAAGTGGCTATTATAAATGGAGAGCAAGCATTGTTAATCTGTCATTTATATTCTTTCAGTATTGTATAAGCAGATGAAGCTGCTGTTGGAACTCAGTTCCAAGCTTTATCTGTTGATAATGTAAAGAGAATGAGAATTCTATGGATTCATTCAAAGATGCTCAGCAGGTTGTGCATAATGGCCCTAGTAAAGTATGGGACTGGTTTGGTATTTTCTGCGAAGAATGGTAAAGGTGAGAACTTGAAGCCGACGACTGCTTTGGGAAAGTATCAAGATATTTTCCACAGCGGTGGTTTCCTTTATCCAACTGTTTCCAAGATCAATGCTATTGTGGAGGATGAAGAAGAGCAGGAGATGCCGAACTATGTGACGCCTGGAGTCAGAGTCCAAAACTAGGTCACCATTGATGTTCCCTCTTGCATCCATGTCTCAAAGTAATTTGTTTTTGTTAATCTTTGCAAAGCTTTCACTCTACCCAATGTGAAAGTTAATATTGTACAGGCTTATCTATTTGCTTTTCTCATTAAAATCATAAATAAAAGTTGTCTTTCATTCTCGAATTATGTTTTTATTTTTTGCTTTTTCTTGGAAAAATGGTAATCAGAAAAAACTCTTTTGGAATAAATAAAAACAAAAAAATAAATCTGCATGATCACTTGATATATGTGTCAGTTTCTAAAAGCAATCATAAATCATATGTGCAGATTAATTAAAAAACCCGTTGAATGCAATGACCCTGCATCCTCTTCCAACTTTGAATATCCTGTGTATGGGGCCGAAGAAGAAGAATATGATGAGATTCCAGAAAAGGTTTCACGGTTACTCGAGCGCGAGGAAAGTGCCATTTAGCCGTATAAAGGGTCGTTGGAGACAATCAATTTGGGTTCATAGGAAGAGCCAAAGGAAGTCAAGATTGGAGCATTGCTGCACCCTGACGTGAAGAGCAGGTTGATTAAATTGTTGAAAGACTATGTGGACATCTTTGCTTGGTCATACCAAGATATGCCTGGTCTATATACTGATATTGTAGAGCATCATTTGCCGTTGAAGCTAGAGTGCCCGCCAGTCAAGTAGAAATTACGGAGAATGCACCCTGATATGACAGTGAAAATTAAAGAAGAAGTTTTAAAGCAGATTAACGTCGATTTTCTTGTAACATCAGTGTATCCTCAGTGGATTGCCAATATTGTCCCTGTACCAAAGAAGGACAGAAAAGTTTGCATGTGTGTAGATTACATATATCTAAATAAAGCAAGTCCAAAAGATGATTTTACATTACCGCATATTGATATGTTAGTTGATAGTACAACAAAATTGAAAGTATTCTTGTTCATGGATGGATTTTCCAGATATAATCAAATAAGAATGACTCTTAAGGACATGGACATTTTTTTTATCACACCCTGGGGAACATTCTATTACAGAGTGATGCCCTTCAGGTTAAAGAACGCTGGTGCAATGTACTAGAGGGATATGACAACCCTATTCCATCATCTGATGCACAAGAAAATTGAGGTATATGTTGATGATATGATTGCCAAATCACAGACCGAAGAAGGGCATGTAGAAGATTTGTTGAAACTGTTTCAATGTTTGAGGAAGTATCATCTCCGCTTGAATCCAAATAAATGCACCTTCGGTGTCCGATCAGGGAAGTTGTTAGGTTTTATTGTCATCCAAAATGGAATTTAAGTTTACCCTGATAAAGTCAAAGCAGTTCAGGAAATGCCTTGCGCCAAGGATTGAAAATAAAGTTAGAGGTTTCCTTGGGCGTCTGAATTACATTCCCAGATTCATTTCCCACATGACCTCAATGTGTGAACCGATCTTTAAGTTGTTAAAGAAAGATCAGGGTTGTGTGTGGACAGATGATTGCCAAAGGGCATTTGAAAGTATTATAGAGTATCTGCTTGAACCTCCTATCTTGCTCCCGCCTGTTGAAGAAAGACCATTGATCATGTATCTGACAATGTTAGATAGTTCTATGGGCTGTATTTTGGGACAACAAGATGAAACAGGAAAGATAAAATATTCCATTTATTATTTCAGCAATAAATTTACTGATTGTGAGTCGCGGTATTCTATGATGGAAAAGACATGTTGTGCTCTGGCCTGGGCGGCACAGCGGTTGCGATAATATATGTTGAATCACACTACTTGTTGATTTCCAAAATGGGTCCAATTAAGTATATTTTTTAAAATCCTGCTCTTACTGGGAGAATTTCCCGTTGGCAGATGTTATTATCTGAATATGATATTGAATACTGCACTCAGAAGGCTATAAAAAGCAATGTGGTGGCGGATTATCTTGTTCATCAACCGGTAGATGATTACCAATCTGTTAAGTATGATTTCCATGATGAGGATGTTATTTTTTTGAAAGCAAAAGATTGTGATGAACCTTTGCCTGGGGAAGGTCTTGATCCTGAATCCTGGTGGGGTATGGTATTTGATGGAGCTTTGAATGCTTATGGGAAAGGAATTGGTGTTGTGATTATCACACCTCATGGATCACACATTCCTTTTACTGCAAGGCTGACATTTGATTGTACTAATAATATGGAAGAGTATGAAGCTTGTATCATGGGTCTTGAGGAAGCCATTGATCTCTGAATCAAATTGTTAGATCTATATGCCAATTCACCTTTGGTAGTAAATTAGATTAAAGGAGAATGGGATACTTGCCACCCTGGTTTGATCCCTTACAAAGACTATGCAAGAAGGCTATTACCCTTCTTTAACAAAGTTGAATTCCATCATATTCCTAGAGATGAAAATTAGATGGAAGATGCTTTAGCAACTTTGGATTCTATGTATCAAGTAAATACTTGGAACGATGTGCCTCGTATCACAGTGCAACATTTGGATAGATCGGCTCATGTGTTTACAGTAGAGGGAGTAGCAGATGAAAAACCTTGGTATTATGATATCAAACATTTTCTCCAGACTCAAGAATAGCCGACTGGTGCATCAAATAAAGATAGAAAGACATTAAGAAGGTTGGCGGGCATCTTTTTCCTCAATGAAGACGTACTATACAAAAGAAATTATGACATGGTCTTGCTCAGATGCGTGGATAGACATGAAGCAGACATTTTGATGCATTAAATCCATGAAGGTTCCTTTGGTACTCACGCCAATGGACATTCGATGGTGAAGAAAATGCTTAGGGCAGGTTATTATTGGTTGACAATGGAATATGACTGTTATAAATTCTCAAAGAAGTGCCATAAATGCAAAATTTATGCTGACAAGATTCATGTTCCTCCAACGCTTCTCAATGTTATTTCTTCCCCATGGACTTTCTCTATATGGGGTATTGACATGATTGGAATGATTGAACCAAAGGCGTCGAATGGACATCGTTTCATTTTAGTGGCAATTGACTACTTCACCAAATGGGTGGAAGCAACTTCATATGCTAATGTTACCAAGCAGGTTGTAGTGCACTTTATCAAGAACAATCTCACATGTCGGTATGGTGTGCCATGCAGGATTATAACCGACAACTGCTCAAATCTGAATAATAAGATGTTGACAGAACTTTGTGAAGAATTCAAGATTGTCCACCACAACTCATATCCCTATAGGCCAAAGATGAATATCGCTGTTGAAGTTTCCAATAAGAACATCAAGAAGATCATCCAGAAAATGGTTGTTACTTATAAAGACTGGCATGAGACGCTCCATTTTATTTTGCATGGGTTTCGAACATATGTTCGCACTTCAATAGGGGCAACCTCGCTCTATCTTGTGTATGGCATGAAAGCAGTGCTCCCCGTTGAGGTTGAGATCCCCTATTTACGTGTGATAATGGAAACCAAGTTGTCAGAGGCTGAATGGGTCCAAAACAGGTTTGACCAATTGAATTTGATTGAAGAAAAGAGAATGACGGCTTTGTGTCATGGTCAGTTATACCAGAAGAGAATGAAGAAAGCTTTTGATAAGAAGGTCAAACCTCGTGAATTCAAAGAAGACGGCCTCGTGCTCAGGAAGTTCATGTCTTTTAATGCCGATTCTAGGGGAAAGTGGACTCCCAATTTTGAAGGCCCATATGTTGTCAAGAAAGCCTTCTCTGACGGTGCATTGATTCTTGAAACTATGGATGGCGAGGAGTTCCCACGTCCCGTGAATGCTGATGCAATCAAGAAATACTTTGCCTAAAGAAATAAAAGAATAACTCGCTAAGTTGAAAACCCAAAAGGGTGGCTTAGGCAAAAAAGGAGCATCTCGGTAGGCCGAAAACCCGAAAGGGCAGTCTAGGAAAAAATTAGAGACATAAACAGAATAAATTCTCCCGCTAGGTTGAAAAACGTCAAGGGAAATCTAGGCAAAAGGTAGAGACTTCCTGGAAAATAACTGCATCAGAAAAGACTTGATCATTGAAGCAACATTTTTTCTGGATCCTCACCACTCTTCAACCAAAGTCACTGCTCAGGAATTCAAAGTTGTTAGGGAGAATAGTGGTCATTGTATTTCAATGTATCTTTTCCTATGTATATTACCATTTTTCCAAACTTTGTAATCATCTATGGAGCCTCGCCATTTGCAGACTACCATTCTATTAGTAAAGTTTGAGCTTTTATCCAATTCTTTGCAATTATTTTTTTATTCTTCATACAAAGACTCCATTTATTATTGATAGTAATTTTCGAAGCAAACAGATTAAATAACAAAATTGTTTTTTGAAAAGAATTTACAAATTACTTCTTGCTTTAGATTTTGTGATTCAAGGAGAACAAAAATAGTGATTCCAAGGATGAGCGAACTCTGGAATTTTGGGGGTATGTATTCCCCAGGAAGGCTCTCTCAGGTCACTTTTGTTGGTATGAGTATGATCTTCTTGTGCTGCTCAGATAATTGAAGATGATACCAATTGATGTATGGTGCGGTGTTGGGTTTGTGATCCCGATTTCACCAGTCAAGTCTTGGTTCATTTTGATTTCGGGTGTGCATGGTATGAAGTCTCTATCCCAGATTTCCCAGTAAGGTCTTTGCTTACATGATGAAAGTCTCTTCCCTCTTGGTGTGCTAAGATGGAATCATTTGCAAAACATCCCCCCTCGCAGTGCTAGCATTTTTGTTGTTGTTTGTTTCCCAGGAAACTAGACAAGGGCAATGTCTTTTCTAAGAAGTGTTCAAATAGTTGTCAACTTTTTGAGTTCCCCCCCCCCCGCCAAGTGCCGGGTTTGATTTAAAATCCCCATAAGTTTGATTTCTTGCTAAAATGTTTGACTTATTAAAATCCCCAAGTAAGGTTGAGATAGCGTACCTCTCTGAAAATTGTTATCCCCATGAGGTCTCATAATTTCTCCCCAGAGAAGTTGATGCAATCCTCACTCTTAGTATTGTGTAATGTGACTTGGTTTCCCCTCGACGATGTGGTGTTATCCTCCCCAATAAAGTTAATATGAGATTCTCAGCTGATGTCTCAACAATGTGGTTTCGTTTTCCCCATTAAAATCAATAATGCAATCCCCAGTTGAAGTATAAACCTCAAAACATTTGTTTTCCCCATTGATGTCTGTGCGATATTCCCCGGTGAAGCCTGGAGGAAGATGTTATATCCCTATATCTGTATTGATTTACTGTTATGATTTGATTATTTTTGGATTTTGTTCCTTCCCAGTGAATTTAAGCTGTGAAATAGGAATTTGTTTCCTCAGTTAGTGCTTACTTTCTTATGAAATTTTCATCTTGGATGTGATTTAGCCGAGTATTGACTGTACCCAAGTTGGTTTTATCTGGTTATACCTAGTGTTATATGTTTGTTTTGTTAGCATATATATGATAATATTCATACATTCATACACACATCATGCATAGTTGAATTTGGAAAATCATTGCTCATTTGTATTCATTAATATTCTGTTGGCATATTGCCTTGTTTTGCAGAGTTGTTATTATCCTCTCTCCAATATAGTGTTAACATTAAGAAGAAATGTATATTCTTTCAATTTCCCCACTGAGTTATCCCTCGTGGAAGAATTTTTTTTCAGCCTTCTTTTCAGCTCATTTTCTGGATAAAACGTGGCTCCCTCTTGAGTTTATTTATCATGAGGAGTTATTTTGGTTGACTGCTTCATTCCGGTTTATTTCTGGTTTGAATTTGTGGTCCCCAGCAACCTTATTATTTTGATATCTTCAGGATTTGAGCCCTAATTTGAGAATGTGCATTTATTTTGCACGTGAAGATTTTATCTCCTTTCCCCAGAAAGTCCTATTACCTTCCCCAGGAGGTGATATTTCTTTCCTCAGGAAATCATTATTGCATTTCCTCCTCATAACAACAAGTGGCATGTCTCTTTATTTGAGCAACCTGAACTTCCCCAATAAGTCTGACAGTTCCCAGAGAAGATTCATATTTTGTTACTCCAATGAATGGTAGCCTTGTCATTATGGAAGGTAGTTCATTGTTGAGATTTTGTTACTCCAAGGAATGGTAGCCTTGTCATTTTGGAAGGTAGTTTGTTGTTGAGATTTGTTACTCCAATGAATGGTAGCCTTGTCATTATGAAAGGTAGTTAGTTGTTGAGATTTGTTACTCCGAATGGTAACCTTGTCATTATGGAAGGTAGTTCATTGTTGAGATTTGTTACTCCAATGAATGGTAGCCTTGTCATTATGGAAGGTAGTTCGTTGTTGATATTTGTTACTGCAATGAATGGTAGCCTTGTCATTATGGAAGGTAGTTCATTGTTGAGATTTGTTACTCCAATGAATGGTAGCCTTGTCTTTGTTGTTGAGATTTGTTACTCCAATGAATGGTAGCCTTGTCATTATGGAAGGTAGTTCATTGTTGAGATCTTTTTCTGATGAATGGTAGCCTTGTCATTATGGAAGGTAGTTCGTCGTTAAGATTCTATTTCTCTGAAGGAGTGCGTTTGTTCCCAGTCGGGAGCACTGATGCTAATCATTTTTACCACCCTAATATTGGAATTTACCGGTATTATCTTATCACCTTCTTTCCCCGGTGGGTCGATGTTACTTTTTTGCTATCTCCTCAGTGAGTGGATAGTTCGTAGTCGTCTGTCGATCACTGCTATCCTTTACCTCCTCTCCTCAATCTTTGAGTTGATGACGCTTTATCTCCTCTTTGGGCTTTACCCCAATAGAGTCTGGTCTTTTGTTCACCAGTGATTTATTTTCCTGGTTGGGTTTTTCTTTTGATCCTTGTTTTTATTTGCTACATCCCCAGTTGGTTTGGTGTCACTTTTTGAATTTGTTCATTTGCATTCATAATCATAAACATTGCATGACATCTTAGGGCCAAAAATAGGGTTTGTTTTATATTTAAGTATCTTAAATCGCGTCGACAAGAATATTTTAACCTTCACATCTAAGAATATAAGACACTTAAATAAGGGCAGTTGTTGTACCCCAATATTTGCCCCTAAGATTCCTCTATCATCTCATACCATCACAATGCAACAAGATCATACACTAGGGTTTGGTTCTTCTCCTTATCTTTAGCTTTTCTCATGGGGAATCACCTAGCACATTTACTTGTATTTTGTGATCATCTATGTCTTGTATTGATTAACTTTTAACTAATAAATACAATGAATGTTTGCTCTAATTGTTGATATCATAGGTGAAAGCACAACCTATTCCATCAAGTTGCTCTACATGTTCATGAGCTTATTCGCATGCCTTCTTCAAACAAATTTTCATTGAGATTAAATACCTATCATTGAATATACCTTGGAGTAATATCATTGACAAATTATATTATGATCCATCATGCCTCAAGTTGTCAAAGATAGTCCAAAGATGTAAGGGTTGATGGAAGAAGTTTGACCCAATTGGATAAGTCTTTGATTTCTTGATCACAAGTGCATATATCCTTCAATTCTCAATATTTGGAAGTGGTTATGGTTGCTATGGTTCCTCATTTTCACCATCAACAACTTATATTTACATGACAAAAGTATTTGTACAAGGAGGTTTGTCAAAATTGAAAAGGGTTTCCAAGGCATTTTGTTGCTCTAGGAGCTAGGATTTTTTGAACTTCAAAGGGATATATCTTGCTCATATTTTGGTATTTTTGAGTGATTCCAAATACATGCTTCTCTTTAAAGGGTTATCAACAAATCACTTCAAAAGTTTCAAGAAACTTTTGTGTGGAAGATACCTAATGATGAAGAAATATTACAAGTCCTCTAGATAAGCCATCAAATTCCCTTATGTGACTTCAAAAGATCATAATTTGGTCAACTCTCATATCCTTGAGCCCATTAATTTTCCAAAATGATTTTAAGGATGTTAACTTCAACTCTTCTTTTATGTGCAAAGTTTGAAAATGGATGGAAGATTCCCTAAGGATGCAAAAGATTATACGCCATCTCATGAATCTTCACCAACTTCATCAAGTAATAACTTTCTCATTTTTTGGATTTTTTAAATGGTTAAAGTCTCAAAATGTCATTCAATAGGTCTACTTCATGCCATCTTTTTTGGTCAAGAGCAAATTTTAAATGGAAGGCCATGTTTGAATGCAAAACATGATAGGTCATTTTGAAGAAAAAACTTGGAATTTTTCTAAGTACAAAAAGTCAGCATCTTTTTCTCAACTTTGACTCATCACAACTTTCAGCTCAAGCATCCATTTGAATCCATTCTTTGCATATTACAAAGCTTGTGATATCATCTTTTCAATGCATCAAGAATCAAGTCTTGAGATGCCCTGAATCATGCACACCATTGATTTGGCTTCTAAGCACAAATTTTATATGCACTTTTGCTTTTAATCATGTTTAATGGACTTCCAAAAGAGATTAGCACATTAAAACGTAAGCTTTGGATGAGTTTTAATCAAAATAGAAGTCACACTTTCTTGTTTGCAACTTCACACGATTTCCCTCCAAACTTCATCATTTCACACACTTGAGCATTCAATTATTTTCCCTATAAATAGAGGGTCGTACCTCATTCATTTCCTCAAGCCTAGAGAGCCAGAATCACCCTGTCAAACTTCCCCTTGAACCCAATTTTCTGCAACTTTGAATTTGCTTTTACAGCTTTCCTCAATCCATTTTCTTTGTCAATTCACCATCCTTGAACCTCATTGAAGCTAACAGAAGAATAATTAAGCTCTAAGACTTCCTAAATCATGCTAGCCAAGTCAAGTTTTAGAGCTCTATAATTGAACTTCAATAGGTAGATTCCCTCACCAATTCTCTCAAACTTTGATACTGTTATGAAGCTCTTATCATCCTGATTCTAGTTGCAACATTTATTTTCAACTAGAAGTGTGTTTTGACCATGAAATTTCAAATCCCTTTTAAAATATTGCCTTCTAAAATGACTGAGCTACAACTTATATAAATTTTTCGCGAAGGTACCATTGGAATCGTCTTGAAGAGACGAAGCGAATGGTACCAGTCTCGTATTCTAATTTTACCGTTTCAGGGACCTACAAATCTTGTGGATGGAGGTTGAAGATGACCAACATGTCATATATCAACCAATGAAAGTGTGCCACGCTTTTTTTCAAATTCTGATTTAATAATTGATTCCATGCTTTATTCAATGAGGACCATGATATGCATATCGCGTCTAATCCATTGGATTGGCTTACTAACATGTTTTGACTCTCATCCATTGGGATATATATATATATATATATATATATATATATATATATATATATATATATATATATATATATATATATATATATATATATATATATATATATATATATATATATATATATATATATATATATATATAAAATTTCTAACTCTTAAAAATACTTTTGAATTTTCTCTTTCTGATTATTAATTATTTATAATTTTATTTTATTTTTTGATATTTTTTATAAATTTTTACTTTATTTGAATTGTTTTAAATGTTTAAAAATACTTTTCTTAATTTTTAAATTCTGAACAAAATATGGAAGGATCCAATGACCTTTTGACAAATATTAGTGACCTCATTTTATATTTTGTTCTGACTTTACTATTTTTCACAATTTTTGGTTTATTTTGCCTATTTCTTTTAATTTTAAAAATAGTTTCTGATTTCAAAAAAATCACCAAAAATTTTATATAAATATTTGAGTTCATTTTGATTTTTCTGTGGTCTTATTTGATTTTTCTTGGATGTTTTGAATATAGTTTCTATTTTCTCCTCTTATTTTCATTTTAAAAATCATTTTAAAAATCATTTTCTTTATTATTAAATATAATTTTTATTTTGTATATTCTGGTTGATCTTGGACTATGACATTTTGATCATGAGCTTTATGAACATCATTGGATTCATGGTGCTGAGTTCAACTTCAGAAAAAACGGATGAATAATTTTAATAATAGCTTGATTAATTTTTTGGTTCAAATATGGTTTAATTCTTACCCCATCCCTCTTCATCTTATCCCCTTCTTACTGTACTAAATATTTTTGGAGAATAATTTACATATCATTTCTCAAAACATATGGTGTATAAATTGCTATTGACCGACCTCAAAATAGGTACAACTTCTATATAAATCCACTTATGATTGCTTAACATAGCGCTAAATTTTGTCCAGATTAGAGAAATGATCATTCGTGGCCCAAATCCTAGTTTATAAGCCAAAGTTTGTTAATTTGAATCCTTTAATCCAATAACCTTGAGATTCATTGTTAGGAGGCTTTGGTCTTATCAATCCTCTAATGAATTTTCACAAGCTTTGGTGAAAGTGAATCACTTAATTACCATTGATCATTTATTATTGCCTTGAGAATTTTAAATGGATGATATACTTGATAAAAAGCAAATGAAACTTGTTGTTGAGAGGCTTTGATTTTATCAATCTTCTAATGAGTTTCAAATTCAAGTTTCAAGATGGTCATTCAACTAACCTCTAATTTCTAACAATTGACTTTATTTTATGCTTTTACTTTATGCTTTTACTTTAAGCATATTTATTTTAGCATTTACATTTCAAGTTATTTTCGTCTTTGCTCATTTGAGCATTTACTTTTATGTCATTTTTACTTTGCTCACTTGAGCTTTTCATTTCTTTTTGAAGATACCTAATAATCAACTTGAATCATAAAAAACTTTAATGTTACTTAGACTACTTGGTTACTATCCTTGGCATTTTGGAGTTATGGACTTCTTGGACTTAAGATTAGAAGCCTTGATCTACCTTGAGACCTTGTGACCTCAACTGTTATTTTGTCTGTAGTTCTTGGGGTTTAACCCAAGATATTGGGTTGTTTGTTTACTTTGTGTGCAGGTTATTGTGATTACAAGCTCTGTCTGTGATCGGGAATGCATCTGTATACAGTCGTTACTCTGCCCAATTTTTATGAAGACTTAACGCAATTGAAGTTTGGTTTTCTTAAGAGGTTTATTATCTTTGTTTGTTTGGTTTCAAATCTAAAGGATGAGAATTCTACATTGACTCATTGTGTCAAGTGTTGGCTTCTTGTTGGTTAGATGGTTCTTTTTCTTAGCTTTTACCTTATGCTTTAGGATAGTCCCTTCATCTCCTCCCATCTTCTTTAATTTCAAAAATATTCTCCCTCCTTTTGAAAAATCTTCTTGTTGTTAAAACTTGAACCGCTTTGGTAATAAACTTGGACTTAGGTCCATGCATTTTCAAAAATATTTTCTCAATCAAACTTTAAACAATTTAATAATACTTTAACATTTTTGTGAGAAGACTAAAAGTCAATCAATCTCATTCAAACCATTTTCCATTTTGGCTTTTACTTTAAAATTTTCTCAAAAGATTAGACTCTTGTCAATCCTTGTAGTGATGCGAGCTACTATACCTCTATGATATGTAGTGAAGTGAGATATTTTCCACTTGGGTGTTGAGCATAGCTTTATTGATTTTAAAACCCGAGCTATATCCTCCACTTTGAGATGATGCAAATTCTCCTTTCTCATAATCGTGGGTAGTAAGTATGTTTTCCACTCGAATATGACGATGATGTCTTGTCTCTTAAAATTAACCAACACACTTGTGTTTTAAAATTTTTAAAAAGGTGAACTACGTGTACCCTGATCCCCTATTGCACAGAAGGTGGTATGTAGGCACTAAAGGTTCGCAACCGCGGCGGGTGCAAAAAATCCTAAAAAATATTTCTTTTCTCATCCCCATAATCTATTTTTATATACAACATTTATATCCAAAATACATAAATTTACAAAGAGGTTCCTGCGGAGTACGATAGATGTTTAGGGTGATTATACGTTTCCTTTGCATAACCAACCCCCGAACTTAGATTCTCTCCCCCTCTTTTTGGGTTATTCACTCTTTTCCCATTCCTTTGGAAACAATAAAGCACAATGGTGATATTTATTTTGATCAGTGCGAGTCAAGTCAATCCAATGGAGTTGTCTCAACATTTCTACCGCTACATCTTCATGACATGTCATCATGATATGAGCCTATCAACGCTGAAAATCTACTACCCATTCCCAATGCTTGGTTTAAGCTTGTGTTGTCCAACTTTATTCCCAGAGGGGAAAACCAAGACCTTTTGAGATATGATGACCATACATTTATCTATCTTCTGATGAATGATACTCGATTAAACCTACTATAATCTATCTTCATCTATCTTTGGAAATCTATCTCTGAGTCTAGAAATTTTATTAAGTCATACATCCTTATGGAAGAGTTTTGTCTGAGATATTATTTCAAGAAGGAATAGTGGATACTATCAAGGAAGTGATAGCAGAAGATGGCCCAGAGAGATGTCTTGAAAACTATTTTTTGAAAACTAAGTATGATATCTTTAGTTGTTAGGAGAACATAGTTTATCTTATCATAAGTTGTCTTTGTTGCTTGTTCTCTTGTCTGACTATTTTTTACTTTGTGTCTATTGTATTTACTTAATTAATGAATTTTTTAATTTTAATGGATTAGTTAATATGCTTAATTTGGATATAAATATCTCAAAACTCGGATATAATCATAATCATACATTATCATGAAATGGCAAGTATTTAGGCATTATCAATTCATTAAAGTCTAAAATAAGACAGCCACACATGCGTTTCTAGAGCATAGGTAAGGTTTTAGACCCTTAACGCTTGTCAGTTACTTTATTCACGTATTAGAGGATAATTGTTTAAACTTCTTCTCGTGAACAATTGATATTCCCTCATAAATGAGATTAACTTATTTGTTTCTCTTTCTCATACATCTATAGTGTCTTGGGAATATTTATTTCGTGTCGTGTTCTTATGTTTTTGTTTATGACATCATTTGATTCTCTCTCTCTCTCTCTCTCTCTCTCTCTCTCTCTCTTAAAGAATCTTAGGAGTTATAGCTATCCTTCTGTCCTCCCCCAATCATCTATCATTGAGTCTCCCAAGATTGATTACCTTTCATAAGGAAAACCATTTCTCTTGTCAATCATGTCTTCTCGCTTCCTTTTATACACCATGTTTGCCCTCTCCCTCTATAAACAAGTAATCCATCAATATTATTTCTCTTCTCCATCATGACTTCAAGAATTTTTTATAAAGATGACAATATTTTGGAAGTCATCACTGAAAAACATCCAAAACTCTTCGGTGCTAGTCCGGAATTCCATCTCAGCATTCACTTTCAAAATTGGAATCGCTATCTCTCCTTACTAAGAGGACCCATTTATCCAAATCTTGTAAATAATTTTTCGAAAAATGCTTCTGCCAATCTCAATGGTACCTCAATCTCTTCAAATATCTATGGCTGGGATGTTTTCTTCACTGTTGAGTGCATTGCTGAAATAATAAATTATCCTCGTATGGGTATCACGACTGGTTATGTTTCTCTCGGTAGCATCTATGATTCTAAAATTATTTCCATCTTTGAATTATCTTTTGAGTTCGACTTTACTAACCAGAGAGTCTTAAACCCATTGCCAAAGAATAGTTTCACTTTATCCTGACAAACCTTTGTCCTCGCGAAACTAACAAAAAATTCTTAACCAATGATGATAAGACTCTAATTTTCTGTCTGATCAAACATATTTCGATTAATCTTCCTCAAGTCATCTTCAGTCATCTCAAAAGGTCCATCACTTCCTATAGAAATTTGAGCAAAACCTTTATTCCCCATGGAAGAATCCTGTCAGAAGTGTTTGTTCAAAATGAGATTGTGAGAATCCTTCGAAGGATTCCTCATGGTCCTAGTGATGCTTTGCAACAAGAGGAGTGTGAGACTTTTGATGATCAGTGGTTTCAATAAGTTTTAATTTTGTTATCATTCATTCTGTTGTGTAACTTTTTTTAATTCTATCATCAATGAAAACTCTTTCTGACTACCACCTGTTGTTACTTCTGTTGACTTTTATGTTTTTCACGAATAATTATCTTTTTGATGATGTCAAAAGGGGGAGAAATATAATGATTTATAATGATTTTGATGAACCTTAAAAGAAATGCATCATAATAACTATATGATATAAAATATGCATTTACCACTGATGTGTGTTTGTTTGTTTGGTAATTAACCGAGGAACTCTGAACAAGTTCACCAAGCATTCTAAAGACAGGTTAAAATGAAAGCACCCTAAGTAAAACTCTTTCTGATTAGCACCTGTTGTTACTTCTGTTGACTTTTATGTTTTTCACGAATAATTGTCTTTTTGATGATGTTAAAAAAGGGGATAAATATAATGATTTATGATGATTTTGATGAACCTTAAAAGAAATGTATCATTATAATTATATGATATAAAATGTGCATTTACCATTGATGTGTGTTTGTTTGTTTGATAATTAATCGAGGAACTTTGAACAAGTTCACTAGGCATTCTAAAGACATGTCAAAATGAAAGCACTCTACGTAAAATGTACAACTAGTACGTTTGTTCAAGAATCAGATAGAGCCAACACTATTTAGAAGTTGAAGAACTTTCTGAAAGTTAAAGTTATCTTGATCCTAGCATCATAACATTCCGAAGAAGATAAGAAACAAATTTGAGCAAATCAAAAGTAGAAGACTGTATGAATAATTTGGATAGAAAGTTCCATAAGAAGAAGTCATTACAAATCAGAACTCTAAAAGAGCCAAGCTCAGTTGGAAGCTCATTTTGGAATCAGTATTTGTGTAAAGTTGACTCTAATGTTCAAAGCATTTGACCCTGATGATCGAAAATATCAATTAGCACAATTGGCATTTTGGCATATAAATCAAGTTGCAGATGGCATATGAATAGCTGGCATTTGAATCAAGACTTCTAAGGATTCAATATCTGATCTAGTGCAACCAGGGGGAGTTCACCCAAAAGGTTCACACTCAGGATGTCTGATCCTCACCCAGTCCGTGACTCAGGGGGAGTTTCTCATCTGAAGGATATTCCTTAACCTTCTTATTTCACTTTATGATTATGTATAAAATTGTGTCATAAAAATACATAGTTTTGTCATCATCAAAAAGGGGGAGATTGTAAGAACAAGAATTGGTTCTGCAATATTATCTTTGAGTTTTGATGATAACAAATGAGTATGTGTGTATGAATAATTTTTATACTCTAATGTTTGTTATTTTTGAGTATTTAACAAACATGTTTTGCTTCTAATGTATGGCGTGGCCAAAATATTAAAAGAGAAGATCTTCCACTTCTAAGCTACACACGTTCTGATGAATAGTAGAAATGACATTTAGAAGGCTCTGAAGTGATATCTCTAATATAAATACTCATGTTTATGAAGACAACGGGTTCTAAAGAATTGATTAGAAGATCTGAAGACTCAAAGTTCAACTTAAGTCCAAATGCTAAAGACTCAAGTTTCTAAAGAGAGTGTGTTCCAAAGAAACAAAGTTAGAAGATATGAAGACAAAATTTGCTACTTAATTCCAAATACTGAAGGATCATGTTTCTGAAGACAACAGATTCTAAAGAAATAATCAGAAGATATAAAGGCAAAAGTCTCTACTTAAGTCCAGATGCTAAAGACTGATGTTTCTGAAGACAAAGGGTTCTCAAAACCAAGTGCTGAAGATTCTGAAAGACGAAGTTCTAAAGACTCTGAAGACTTGAAGTTCTAAAGACCCAAGGTTCTAGAAAAGGATCTCAATACCAAGTGCTGAAGTCTCTAAGACAAGGTTCTGAGTGAACAAGTTCAGACAACTGAAGACTTGATTATCTGGAGATTCAAATGTCACGATTCTACTCATGCTTCAATCATCTACCATTAGAAGCCTCTGAAGTTTCAAAGACAAATGTTACTATTAGCAATGATAAGTACACAGTATGAAAAATCCTTATCCCACTACCTCTCCACTAACTTGAATTGTAGAAAAGAAAAAGAAGTGGAAATACTATTTTCATCATTGTGTAACGACTCTTTTTCAATAACCAAAGACTCTATTTTGCTTGGCTATATAATAAAAGGATCATATGCTTAAAATGTTATTGGTGTTCAATGTTCAAATGAAAGCTGTCATTATTGGAACACAACCAAAATTGTCAGCCACTATAACAACAAGAAGAACATTTTTTATCAAAATGACTCTTCAATCATGTTATTGATAATTTCAAGAAAACAATGAAATCATTGATTCATAATATGCTTAATTTCATATACTACAAGAAGCTTGCTAAGCCACACAAGATATGAAGATAATCATGGAAGCTATGATTACAAATCCACAACATGAATGTTGTGCTATAAAATGATCATTGAAGTAAATAAAACAAGGGTTGATGTCCAAAATTTTCTAAGGTGAATAAAGATGAAGAAGTTCTTCTCTTTACTACATCAAGATCAACAAAGCTTTGAGAAGCTTGTGATGAAGAAGACTTCAGCGATTCAAGTGCTTTGGGTTGTTGTCTGTGAAGAAGCTACTTGAAGAAAATAAGACCACACATTAAAGCTACGATACAATGTAATATTTTAGTGTGTATTAGGATATTATGATGTACTTATTTGAGTTTACACTTGCTTGTGTAGAAGCACTTTCTTGTAAACAAACCTTGTAAAAACAAACAGTTATTTGTCCCTTCTAAAGGACCGGTTAGGTCAGAAGCTTTGGGAAGGATTTTTGTGTTTCTTCTAAAGGACCGGTTAGGTAAGAAGCTTTGGAAGATAACACGTTCCTCAAAGGACCAGTTAGGTTAGAATCTTTGAGAAGACTAAGATGGTGGTATTAGTGGTTCTTAGTCACAAAAGTTGTTTGTGAAGATTGTAATCAGTTTGTTTATAGTAGATTAAGTCCTTGAGTTCAAGGAAA
This sequence comes from Vicia faba, assembly GCA_948472305.1. Classification (NCBI taxonomy): domain Eukaryota; kingdom Viridiplantae; phylum Streptophyta; class Magnoliopsida; order Fabales; family Fabaceae; genus Vicia; species Vicia faba. The sequence continues at coordinate 991,900,852 of OX451740.1, read as the reverse complement.
AATCACCTTGGTAGGGTGTATTGGACTAGCTTGAGGGTTTCTCAAGTGAACCAGGATATATCACGTGTTCTTTAATTCTGCTTATGCTTAATTGTTTTTGCTTCTACAACACATTCAAAATCATCACTCAACACAACAATGTTCAAAATCGAAAGTGTATTAAGAAAGGAAAACCTAATTCAAACCCCATTTTCTTGCGTTTTCTTCACACCTTCAGTCAATTCAGAGTTGGGAGAATTGGAGAAGTTATTAGAAGATGTGCAGAGAAATAAATTTTTAAAATCGAGTGTTTCGTTTCGGGAGCTCCGATGTTATTAGTTAAGGGGGGAAGAAATTAGTATTAAATTGTATGTGGATTGCCGATAATTGATTAAAGTAGTGATTAATATTAAATATCCACTTCAAAGAATTAGAAATTTGATGGACCAACTGGTAGATGAGTATGTCTTCAATATAATTGAATTGAGATCGGATTATCTTCAGATACATGTGAAAATTGAGGATAGTTGGAGGATAGATTTTAGAACTCGATGTAAGAGTTATGAAATATTTGGATTATTTTATTATGGTATTTATTTAGCCCATTCTGATTTAATCCAAGTCAGAACATAGACATGTTGGACATTATGATTTGTATTGCAGTATCGAAAGGGAGTAATTTTTATGTTTAAGTTGTCAAGGTGTAAATTATAGTTTGAGGTGGTGAGATTTCTTGAGTATTCTATTCCGAGTGAGGGTATCTATAGATCCATCTAAGATGGATGTTGTGATCGGTGGGAAAGAGAACTGACTGTTTTGGAATGCTGGTTCGCGTTTTGCGTTTGTTTTTGCAAAATGTCGCGGTGAGCAAGAGTCGCCACCGTATTTTATTTTATCCAACAAGGAAAGGAAAAAAGCACAGAAAAATACCTTTTTCGAGATGTTTCTCGGGTTCGGGAGGTATATTATAGAAAGGGAAGGTGTTAGCACCCTTTCTATCCATGGTTATCCATGGGCTCTTAGGTACTTGCTCAAAGTGTTTTAAAAAATTGCTTTTCTTTGTGTTTGTGGGTTTGTTTGAAAGGTGAGTGTAAGTGCGAAAAGTTTTGTTTTGCTTTAAAATGAGCAATTACTTAAGAACCATCTACCTACTCGAAAAAGGAATTAATCTGTACAAATGTCCTTTAGACAACGCTATCCCACTATTGAGGAGTAGGTAGCATCGTCGTTGGAGCTTTCGGGTCAATTCGATTAAGGGACGTGTGGTCACTAAAAGCAATGTTAGGACGCCTTAGCGGTAACCCTAATGTCTTAGATCATTTTTTCCGAGGCAACCGTTTCGAGGCAACTTATGATCTTTGGACAAGAGGGCGACCTCTAAAACTTCCTATACTCAATGACCACTTTCGAAGGCAACCAAGTGAGGTGTACCCTAAGAGTGCGCATGTGCGAGTGTATTGTTTTTCAGTTATTTATCTTTGTACATGTCATGTGTTATCTATGTTGATTTTAAGTTCATACATTGGATCTTGTCATGCATTCCCTATTATCAAACATCTAACAATTAATAGTTGCGGAATTTAAATGCGGGAATTAAATCTAAACTATTACAAGGCGTCAGGTATTTACATTGCCAAAAACAAACCCTTTAATTTAAATTGCGGAAAGTAAAGCAAAATAAAGCGATAAAATAAAGTCCTAATTAAAAGCTATTACACACCAGAAGCAATTACAATATTGGATAAAACGATACACGTGCGAGAAATTAAATCGGGCGAATTTTTAGGGTTTTGACCCTTTTTGAAAGAAAGCATGTTTTTATTATTTTTTGAATTAAATGGAAATTAAATTAGGTCAAAATTAATTAATAAAAATATTTTTGGGTTTTTTGAATACTTAAGGAAATAAAATAAAATGGGTTAATGTTAATAAAACCTAATTATTCTAAATTGATTTTAATTATTGCAAAAGATGTTAAAAGTTAAACCTAATTATCACTAAATTAATTGAATTAATATTTATTTACAAAAATAAAGTGATGCATTTAATTTTAATAAATACAAATAATATTTTTTGTGTTTTCTTATTTTATTAAGAAAAATATTTTAATTGGTTAATTTGAACAATAAAAATAATAATTAAAACCAAATAAATATAAAAGAAAAGAAATAACCCAATGGGGGTGCTGGGCCTGGAAAGGGGTGAAATTGGCATTTCTGAGGCCCAACAGGCGCTGGCCTGGGCTGACTTTGCTGCTTCCACGTGACAACGTTGACTGGGTGTATGGTGGATACTCAATCTAGACCATCAGATTTGGCCTAAGGGCCATCTGGCGCCTGGGATCTGAGGGAGCATGATGGGCCTACGCGCTTGAGTGCATACTGGAATACCTGAAATAAAATGACACAAAGTTTTTGGGGGACCTGGGATTCGAACCCAGGTCCCAATGGACAATCCACTAGCGCGCTTACCATCTCAACCATCATGTTTAACTGTTAGTATATTAGAAATCAAATATAAATGGAAAAACAAATAAATGCCAGCAAACAAAAAAATAAAAGCGCGAGTTTTGAACGGGCCAATGGGAAGAGGACGCGTAGTCGTCTTCTTTGTTGAAACACTGATCTTTTTACCTGCAGATTTTATCTGCAGCAAGATCCGCGGCTTCGTCCCAGAATGAGCTCTAGGCCACAAAAATGCAAACCAAGACCATCATTATGCTCGTTTCTTCCTCCTAAACTCATCCATGTCCATGGTTCGTTCCAATTTCCCTGCAAAGCAAACGCCGAAAAACGAAACTCCAAAACCCTAGATTCGGGTATGGCGCTATAGCTCACAAAAACAAAATCAAATGATGCAGAAAGTTTAGGAATTTAATGATAAGTATGATTATGCCAACGTTTTGTCAAAAAGATGCAAGAACAGGAGGTTGTAATTCCGTGTACAGGGCTATGTTTAGGACGACTTACAGTGAGTTTGGGGCTGTTTCAGGACTCGTGAATGGTTGCTTTAGCTCCAGTGGATGCCAGGCAAGAAGGCTACGTTGAGCTTTTGCCTTGAATTGGACTCCAAACAAAATTTTGATCTCCAACTTTTTCAAGCTTTTTTCAGTTTTGGTATTGTGTATTCTGCAACCTCTAAGTCGTGTTCTTGTATGCCTTATGTTGTATATGTAACACGGATTGTATTAGGTTAAATCTTTGGGCTTGAATCCATGTGAATTGATGATTTGAGATTTGATATGATTCCTCCATTAAAGGCTTCCAATTTCTTTCCAAATCCAAGATTTTGTGCATGATATGGCTTGGCATGAATTTGATTGTGTTCATGATGTCAATTAAGACCTATAATGATCAAAAATATATCAAGTTATTAAGATTTGGATTTTATTTAGATTTAAATTGATTAAAAATGAATTAAATCAATAAAAATCAAATAAAATATAAAAATTAATAATTGGACATAAAACTCAAGATAGGACATGTGTGTGGTGTTACAAGATCAAATCAATTGGACAAAAGTGGGCCCATTTGACAAAATTTGAAGTTTTGGGGATAGTTGACTTTTGGCAATTTTGGAAAAATGCCCAACTTTAACAAGGCATAACTTCTTCAATTTTGGACTTTTGGAAGTGTTCTTGGACTTTTTAGAAACCTTGAGATGTGATATAACCAAACCTTTTGGTCTTATCTCATTTTGATATTCCATGCTCAAGTTATAAGCTTTGGAAAAAAAGGTGTTTTGTTGACTTTCAAAAATGACCTATAATGTCCAAATTTGTAACTTTTTGTGAGTGCATTTCTTGATCTTGGGCTGTGAATATGGATTGTAGGAAATTGCATCCTATTCAAAATGAGATTTGGATGGGTAATTTCTCATAAAGTATGAGAAAGTTATGATTGGTCAAAGTTGAGTTGACTTTTCCTACAAAACCCTAATTTAGCAACTTTTGAATCTTGATGAATCTTGAGCAATCCTTGATGAATCATGATCAACCCTTGATCAAATGATGAATTATCCTTCAAAATGAGAATGTTGACAAAAAATCTTGAGGTTTGACTATTTGTAGGTCACAGTTGACTTTTGCCCTAACATAGTCGATTCTTGGGCCTCTTGAGCAATTGAGTGACCAAACTTCCTCTGCAAGGCTTGAAATTTGACATGGAAGACCTTGAGGACATACTAGGATATTGGGGAACACTTGGGGTCACTTGGATGTAAGGACCTTAATGCAACACAAAACCCTAATTTTGAATTGACTGCCTTAGGAGATGATTTGACTGTCCAACTCTTGAGCAATCTTGAACCATTTGGAGATTATTCTTGACATGTCTTGAGAAATATGGGAGGGAAAATTTTGGGGTACAACAGATGTATTCTAAGTTGAGAGACTCTAAAGTCAGTTACGGAGATTAGAAGCTTTTGAGCTTAACTAATTACTATTGCAGTTGGATTGAGATAAGGTCTAGTATGAGATGTTTGGTAATAGGAAGGATGTGAAAATATTGGAGAAGTACATAATAGTACAATTTATGCCAATTGAGAATAGTTGGAGTAGAGAGACCTTTGAGGAAAATAGAAGGTTAAATGGTAAAGTGGATTGCGTGCCATTGATGACATGGTGTCAACATATGCTAGGGGAATTTTGGAAGTCTATATCCCCAACCAGATGATGAGATGGCATTGTTGAGATTATGATTAGAATGTGAACAAAATGTGAAACTATACTGATCATCGAGGTTGTGATATTAAAGGAAAGAGTAAGGATTTATTGATGTGGTTAAAGTCCTCTACTTTGATAAAAACTTCATTTAGAGCGAAACGATTTGGATTATACTTGGTGCAATAGTTTTTCCCATATTAGAATATACTTAAGAATTGTGTTGTGATATGTGCATGCTGAGGAGACTATGAAATGGATCTTAGGTGTTTATGTATCACAGACGAGGTTGAAAAGAAGGAAATTAAGGAAACATTTGTAAGCCTTAGAGATATTGTTGAACCTTATGCTTAGGTAACTTTGAGTACAAGGTAAATGATGCTATTGTAGTTGGGTAACAATGATTTATGCCACCATTATGGTTGTCGGCTACCTATTGACAAATTGAGGAACTGATCACCTTTAATCTCTTAGTGATAGTAGACGAGATTGTATTGGACGTGATAGACTTGTCTTGCTAGCTTGATAGTGAGTAAAGTGAATTGACATTTTATCGAGAGGATAATTGTTCACCATTTTGTGTGAACCTAATACAAAAGTGACTATGAAAGAGTTGGGACTTATTGAACAATCCAGAGACTTGAGTTGGTATGCGAGATAACTCTGCATAGTGGAAGATTGAGGATATCTAAAGTGAATGATGATTTATTGGTGGATATTAAAGAGGGTCAGAAGCTAGGTGTAACAATTGTAGATCTGATAATTGATGGAAATCAAAATGAGGACAGTTACTTTAAGGTAGATGATCAGAGTGGCGTAGCAGAAGCGTGACGTGGCACAGTTTGTTATGCAATGTGACTTTTAGGAGTCAGGGGGTAAATGTTAGATGCTTGAAAGAATGATGCAAACCAGTGGATATCCTAGAATAGAAGTGATAGGTGAGTGGTTTGTATATTATTTGTGTTGCTGACATGTCAATAAAATGTATTGATTCACATGTTCGATTGGTGAGACGTAACATTGTGGTACTGGTGTGTGTGTGTGTCATTGCTGTCGATATTATGGTTATGTTTATGTGCTTACGACGGTATTGTTGTGTAATGAAGTGATATATTATGTATCCTAGGGTGATGGGGCAAGAAGTGAGATGATCTGCTGCGTTCATAACCCGGTAGCAATAAATCTTATGGGATTATAGTGGTTGACTAGGTGGGATGTTGGTTACTGGTATTTGGAATGTCAAACATGATGTGGGAGTTGGAAATAAGGATGCGAGAGTCATATCTAGAGTTGTTAGTATCGAGGACGAAAATATTCTAAGTGGGGGAGAGTTGTAACATCCTGATTTCGTTGAATTATTTTAATTAGATGATGTGATGTATTTGTGCATGTTAGAGAATTTTTTGTTGTGCTGTGATGTATTTGTTGGGAATTAGATGCCTTAAAAATTATTTGAGTTAAGATAATGGGGGTGTATGACCAAAAGTGTAGAAAAATAATATTAGATTTAATACCATCGCATAATAATTAAATAAATATTATTAGTAGAATAATAGAATTATTATTTTATTGGGAAGGGCAAGGTTGGTATTATTATTTAGGGGTCCTTGGAATAAAATAGAGTTGAGAATAGAGAAGAGAAAAATAACGTAGAAAAACAAAAAAGATCGTAGAAGAGAGAAGAAGAGGAAAAGGCTAGGGCAAGAAGGTTCACCATAGAGAGTCAAGAACCGGAAAAATCAAAGGTAAGGGTAGGATTCTAACACTATAACGGGTTGCATAATGATGGGTATGGTAGTGTTTAGGTTCCATGATTGTGTGTTCTTGATTTTCTCCCTATTTTTCCTTATTTAGGTTTTTCCCATTGATAAATTCTTTGATGCATTTTGTATGTTATTGGTGAAATTTAATGATGTATATTGAATGGAATTTATAGGAAGTGTTGGTGAATAATTAGTATAATTAGAAGATACTGTTTTGATTGAAATATTGGGAATTAAGGTTTTGAAACATGGATTTTTGTAACTTGAAAAGTAGCAGATGATGTTGTATGAATAATTCGATTGTTTTGCATGATGTATTGCATGATAATGATGATGACGATGACCTGTATTTGAATGACATTGATAAGAAAAATAATCAATGTAAATTATGTTGTTTCATGTCAGTATCGCACGCATTCATGATAAGATGACCTGTATTGGTGAGAGATGGCATGTATTGGTGAAAGATGACTTGTATTGGCGAAAGATGGCCTGTTTTGGCGAAAGATGGCATGTATTGGTGTTATTATGTTACTGACCTAACTTGGCATTATAATGAGGGTTCTGCCCTATTGGTACCACATGCATTGAGTTAGTGAAAACTTAATATTTTAATGCTAAAAGAGTATGAGTTATATTATGATGAGTGTTATGTGTTGTGCGCATATTTTCTTATATGTTGATGTACTTTGTGGTGTGATGAATGAAGTAAAGGTGTGAGGTAAATAAGTATAATTATGTGTACTTAAATTTCTATATACTCGTTATTATGCCTTTTTTATATTGTTATGATATCTCATCCCTTCTATTTGAATGTTGCCTCTATGTGGATAATGTTCAGATGATCTGAAGTACCTCGAGGTCGAGGTTAGCTGAGAATTTCCTCATTTTGTGTAGATTGAGTCAGTGTCATCTCTCATACGTAACACTTAGGAGTTTTGTGCTTGTTTCATTATGATGGTAGTAAACTATTGTAGAACTCCATTTGCTTATAGGCGGTCTCCTGAAAAAGCGAAGGCTGCTGAAAAAGCTATAAAAGACCTCCTAGTGGAAAATTTTATTTTGGAGGCCCAATACACAACCTGGTTGTCTAACATTGTATTGGTAAAAAAATCTAATGGAAAATGGCGTATGTGTGTTGATTATACCGATCTCAATAGGGCATATCCCAAAGATGCATATCCTTTACCTACTATTGATAGGCTGGTCGATAACTATGCTAACTATAAACTCTTGTCATTTATGGATGCATATTCAGGTTACAATCAGATTCCCATGGCAAGGAGCGACAAATAATGCACCGCTTTCATGACTCAGTCGGGAAACTATTACTACAACGTAATGCCTTTCGATATGAAGAAAACTGATGCTACATATCACCGAATGATGAACAGAGTTTTTTGAGGAGAGATCGAGGATATGCTCGAAGTCTACATGGACGACATGATCGAGAAGTCTAGAGGAGAGACTGAATAGACTTCCCACCTTAAGAAGGTCTTCGACCAGGCGAGGAAATATAGGATGAGCTTCAATCCGGAGAAGTGCACTTTCGATGTACGTGTAGACAAGTTTATCACATTCTACTTAACTGAGCTAGGAATTGAGGCCAACCCCAACAAGTGAAGGGCCTTATTTGAGTTCCCAACACCGAAATCGAAAAAAATCTATCCAGTCCCTGAACGGGATGCTCACCTCACTGTCTCGCTTCATGGACAAATCCTCCCAACACGCGCTCTCATTTTTCAAACTAATGCGTAAAGAAGCAACGTTCGAATGAACAGAAGAGTTCAAGCAAGCTCTCATCCACCTCAAATAAGCTCTCTCACAACCACCAATATTTTTGCGGCCAGAAGACGGGGAGACTCTATACAATTACAATATCCAAGAAGATATCCTGTCAAAGCTCGCGAGCATGAGGAAAAAGGATGGAAACAAATCAGTTATCCAATAAATTCTCCCTTACCCGAGCATTGAAAATTCGTCCATGGTTCTCGATGTAAATTCCATAGGAGACTACGACTGCTAGATGACCCTGGTATACTGCTACCTCACCATATGGGAACTACCTCCCGATGAGAAAGAGGCCAATGCTACTATGCAGTAAGCCTGCTCATACGTACTGGTCAAAGACAAACTCTACTGAAGAGGATTCTACATCCCGCTTTTAAAATGTGTCGAGGAAGCCAAAGTCCCCCACATCCTACAGAAGATCCACGGAGGAATCAACTCCTAACACATGGGAGGAAGATCCCTGGCGCGGAAGGCTCTCCTAGTATGATACTACTAGCCTACCATGCAACACGATGTGAAGGAACATGTTAAGAAATGCGATAAATGCCAACGCCACACAGACATGCACTTGGCGCCCCCCAACGAGCTCTGGAATCTATCGTCCCCGTGGCCCTTCGCATGGTAAGGAGTGTACATCCATGGTTCTTTCACCATGGGATCCTACTAGAACAAGTATCTAATTTTCATTGTCGACTACTTCACGAAGTGGATAGAAGTCGGAGCCCTCGCGAAGATTACGACATAAAACATACTACGCTTTTACAAGAGAAATGTGCTCGTCCATTTCGGCATAACCTAAGCACCCGTCATTGACAATGGAACACTGTTCACCGACAAAAACATCCAAGATTACAACTTGGTACCAAGAAAAACTTCATACCTGTCGAGCACCCTCAAACAAACGGGCAAGCCGAAACCGCAAACAGAGTGATCCTACGAGGACTGAAATGGCGCTTAGGTGCGGCCAAGAATATGTGGGTCAAGGAGTTACACAGGGTACTCTGGGCCTACATAACGACACCACACCCGACCTTGGGGAAAACTCCTTTCCGACTAGTATACAGAACTAAGGTAGTAAATCTCCCCTCAAGAAGGAGATGAACGACGAGGCCTTGAGAGAGGAGCTAGACCTGGTCGAAGAAATTCAAGTAGGAGAAGCTCTTTGTAAGGCCACCCAGAAACAAAAGGTAGCTATGCATCACGATGCCAAAGTCATAAAACGCGAGTTCCAAATCTGTAGCCTAGTCCTGTGAAGGAATAAGAAAAACTCGTGCGAGGGGAAACTCGCTGTGAACTGGGAAGGCCCTTATCGCGTCCAGGAAAAAATGGAGGGTGGGGCTTATTTCCTTGATAACTTGACAGGGGAATAACTTGCTCGACCATGGAACACAAAAAAGTTAAAACAATACTAAAATTAAGTCCCAACAATACTACGTTCGAGCCTAACAGCCGACCGACTCAGTTAGACAGGAAATCGAGCGTGCCCGGACACAAGGCGTGTTTAAGTATGAACAACACATCCCAAGTCTGAGACAAAAAGGCAGGCTCGAGCTCATGGGAAGAGAAGAGCTTTAGCCCAATGGAGACACCTCGACCGAGCTCCTCCATCACAGTACCATAAGAGAAGAACACCTAGCTCGTGATGGGAAAGTTCACGCTACGGGATCAGGACCCTGACCACGGTCTCATTCTCGTTACCAAGCACAACTAACTCCCCTCTCCTCGACGTGTTCCCCAAAAAGTTGAGCATTAAATTTACCGAGCAAGAACCCCACACTTTAACTAATTACACGCATCAAACATACATAACGATCAGCGAATTAAGCATTCAAAAAGTAAGTATGTGATAAACAGGAAATTAAAAGCACCGACCACGAAGGTCGACATTGTCAAAATATTACAAATAATCGGGCAAAGCCCCTTGTCCAAATATTACGAAAAATACGGGCTCGTAAGCCCAAACAAGAAACATAAAAACACAATTCACTGTTCGTGACTGCCATCATCTTCTGCATTGTCGTGGGATTCAGAGGGAGGAACTAGCTTGTCGTCGACCACCTGGAATAGGAGCCCAATCCCTTTGATATTCAACCCAGTATTCAGTAACTTGAGTTGGGTCATTGTGTCATACCCCAAATTTACTCGCCCTATTTCTAACAGTTAAATTATTTATACTTTAATTTTATAAGATTTTTGGTTCAATTTTACTATTTTAACAATAATTTATTTTGCTTATTTAAAAATATATAATAGTTTACTTTGAATTATTTGTACTTTTTCAAATAACAAATATGTGTTCGACCTTCATATGCTTTCAAGTGTCTTTTTATTGCTAATGAATGAGACAACACAATTGGGAAGGAGATAAGGCTTGTAAGCATAAAGTCATGAGTTCGAGTTTTACTTGTTCTACTTTTTAAAAACAAATTCTTTCATTTGTTACTAATTTTATTTTTATTTTTAAAATCACAAAAATTACATTTTTTATTATTTTAATTTCAATTTTCGTTTTCTTATTTTATGCATTTTTAAATAATAATTATTTATTATTTTATGCATTTTTTTTTATCAAAAGGTGTTCCAAAAAATCATAAAAATTTAAATCCTTTCAGCTTATTTTCTATTTGTCGTCCTGCGCCATACTAACTTTTGATTGGTCAACTTCTTCAATAATAAATCATTTTTCCTATTTTATTAACTTACTTTTCACTATAAATAGATCAACAATTCATCCACAGTTTTGCAATTGCAATCATCACACATCAAACTAGGTAACTGCCAGGACTTGGTCAAACTAGGCAGATGTGTCCGTAACTAGCTATTGGTTCTGAGGAGGGGGTAGGTTACATGTAACAATCAGGTCGGTTCCTGGTTGTACGACTTGAGGTCGGGCAGAATGAGAGGTGTCCATCGATCATCCTAGGCCAGTGTCGGTCTGAGAGAGAAAAGGGTCGATATTACCCAACAAAGAGGGGGGCGGTTCGGGTTATAGACGTATGGACAGTACCGAAAGAAAGGGTTAGACTGGGCCCATTCCAGTTGCCCGGCTAGAACAGTAGCCCCCCAAGTCGTTTCTTCTGGGCACATGAGTGATGACTTTAACACCTGTTCATGGAACAGAGCACGTCTTATGGGGAGAATGAGTGTCACGTGTTGTGCCTTTCTCGCAGGGAGATGAGGAGTTGGTCGTTAAGAGCCTTGAACTTGAAGAGGTAGCGTGTTTTAGGTAGCGTGTTGGAGAAGCGGCACAATGATGGCCTAGGGGATAGGGTGTAATGATGACGACCTTAGGGTTTCCCAAGCGTGTGTCTCGCACGCACGGATGGTCCCAGCTATAAATACGAGAGGAGTAGGGAGTTTAGTGTTTTTCGTTTTCTCTCTCAACTTCTCGTAATCGCTCAACTATTGACCACCGTTGTTTCTCGAGATTCACTGCTTGTTGCTGCTATTTCCAACCTTTCTTATTCTTTTAACTGGTAAGTTTTCAGTTTTTCACTATCGTCTACTTTCAACAGTTCATGTTTTCGTGATTTTCTTGCTATAAATGCATGCGACTAGGGTTTAGTGTTTTGTCTGTTAGGACGCCCTTGGGGAGTGTGGGTGGCAGGCAGCGATTCTATAGTTTAGAATCTTCAGAGCTGTCGTGGATCCTCCCCGGGCATTTCATGATGTGTTGTAGACGGTCCTTTAGGGCCTAGGGTTCTTTCTCGAATTTCTGTCTGTTTATGCGCCTTAGTGAGGGTTCTGGTCGAGGACACGATCCTTGTTTCCCAGCGCCCTTTCACTTGATTAGTGGTGGAAGGGTGGTTCTGGAACTGATGTCGAACTCATCTTTATCCTCTGCTTTTTAGGTACTATGGCCGACAGTACTTGGGTTTATCTCTCGAGCGAGTCTTCTAGATCTTCAAGTAGTTCTTCGGACGAGGCGAGTAGCTCGTCGAGCATTCTGTAGATTTTCATGGATGAACTGAATTAGCCGGAACATCAGACAGGGCAGGTGATACGGAGATGTCCTCCATTAATCAAGGTTTCTTGATTCTCCTTGGGGACGAGGAGGATCCGCGGGCTTGGGTCGTAAACGATCCTTGGGAGTGGCCCTCGTATTTCTTCGAGCATCGAGATGATGTTTTTACTGAGGTGTACACTCTTGAGGAAGGAAACCAGGGGGAGTGGTTGCTATACATTCCCGGAAAAGAGAGCAGAATCTGCTCGAAATACGATAGGAGGCGGATTCTCATGTACGATATTGTGTTTTGAGAGATGGGTCTTCGACTACCTTTCTCGGATTTTGAGGTGGCCGTATTCAGGCATCTGCGGGTGGCTCCTTCCCAATTGCACCCGAACGGCACCGTGTTCATATGAGCATTAGAAATAGTTTACGATTACTTAAAGATAGGGGCCACCATTCCCTTGTTCTTCTACTGCTTTCACCTCCAGAGGAGCAAGGTCGATGGAAAATGGGTATGGGTTTCCCTAAAGCAAGGCAACGAGAAGCCATTTAAAGCTTATCTGGAGTCTGGTTGTCACTCCAAAGACAAATATATGTTGGTGCAACCTTCTTCAAGAAAGGAAGTGCTGAACGTCTTTAGGACCGCATCAGCGTATAACGAGGATGGTACTCCCCGTATGAACGAGCTAGGAGACCCCATGGTAAAATTGGTTTACAAGCTCCCATTCTAGTGGATGAGGAAGCACTTCAAAAGCGATTTGGGTTCCTACATTTAGAGGGAAAGGGAGCTTGGAGTCAAGGACTTGGAGAGCTTTGTCGTCTTGACTGCCTTCAGGGCTCAGATCCCTCGTGTCCACCGAGTCGGCAGGGGAGGTAGGCCGGTGATTTACAAGAATGGGGAGCCTATATACGATCCGAGCCTCATAATCGTCAAAGAGATCCTAGGGAGCGAGGATCCCATCAAATACTTGGGTATTTATGTTTTAAATAATAGTATGTACTCGTCGCTTTTTCTGAATCCTCGTTTGTTGATTACATTTCTTTTTGTTTTTTTTGTAGATAGCATGAATTCCACCCAGGAGTGTATAGCCAAGACTCTTGTTTCTAGAGTGAGAAAGGCTCAAAAGGATGCTCAGTCTGGCTCGGGGGTCGCTCCTACTTTGTGGTCCCGCGACTCGTCTTCGGCTTAAGCTACGGTCGCTCTCTCTCCAGCCCCTGTATCTTCGAAAGTGAAGAGACTGTGTGCCAAGGGAATCATCGATCTCACCAGAGAGAAGGGGAAAGGGACGCGTGACTTGCCCCCTTGATGGATGGAGAAGGCTTTCTTTGAGGATGCAACACTTCGCCTTCCTCTGGTTGAATCCATTCATCTCGAGGGTTTGGGCCTCCAGGAGAAGAGGGTGATACTGGCATAGGATGTAGATGGTTTAATGCAGGTTCTGGAGATGGTTGTTACCTATACCGAGGGAAGTTCCTCCCAGGAGGCCGAGCTGAAGAATCTTCGGGCCAAGCTGGCAGCGAGCGAGAAGGCCCGAATTGAGGAGGAAAAGGCCTAAAAGCTATCTGAGGAAGAATCAGGGAGGCTCTCTGAGGAATGTAGGGTCCTCTTGCTTGAGAAGAAAGACCTTGAGAAAAAGGTGGTGGCCCTGACTGCCGAGGTTACGCCCGCTGAGGATGAGTCGAAGGACACTAAAGATTTATAAACTCAGGCTGAGCTTGTTTCCTGTTTTCAACTGGCGGTGGATGACGCCCAGGCTTCCTCCGAGGGGAGTTTTGAAAATGCGGTGAAGCAGATGCATATGCTGAACTCCAGGGCCGAACTTAACACTTCAGGAATGGGGGTCAACTATTATGTTGCTGCCAGTAAGATTTTGGTCCCCGATTATCTCAAAGAGTTCGTTGCCTAACCCACCGGGGGTCTTGCCCAGCTATCGCCTGTCGCCGAAGAAGAAGCTGAAGGATGACTGTTTGTTGTTTTATTTATTCCAGCCTGTGTGCCATATTGTTGTAATTTTGTTTCTCTGGGCTTTTGCCCGTTTATGTAATTTTCAAACAAGTGTGGTCTCTAGCCACAAATTTATTCTTTTTGGATGGGGCGTTAAAAGCCTCTTTTGATGTAATATTCACACAATAGCAGCCCAGGTGGACGTTTCATTTAGTTTTCAGGCTATGGTGGTTGTTTGTTCCGAATATTTAACTTGTTTTTGCATGTTTATTGACAAACTTGCCCCTTTGGGACTTTTTTTTATTTATTTTGCTAAGAGTTTGTAGCGGGGATTTGCTCGTTCGGTTCACATGTTTGCCAGTGTGGGTAAACATATCAAACAACCAAGGTGAATACCGAGCGTGGGCCGGAACTCAGATCTCGTTTTGAGGGACCTGGGTTCGGCGGCGTGAACTTCCCGTTGCGAGCCGTGCTTTCTATCGTCGTGGCACGAGGACTATGGAGCTTGATCGAGTTATCCATGTCGGGTTGAAGGTGCGCTCGTTATAAGAGCGGAGCTTCGCCCCTTCTGAATATTTTGGGTGCTATGCTTGTTCCTAGGCATGTACACGTGGTCGGGCTTGGGTGAGTTTTTCTTGTTGACCAAACTCGCCGTCTGCTCAGTGTTTTTAAATGTAATATTGTTTTAGCTTTTCAACATTGCATGATCGAACGAGTTATTCCCCTTGTAAGGTTTCCAAGTAATACGCTCCAGTCCCCCATTTTGCATAGACGCGATAAGGACCTTCCCAGTTTGCTGTGAGCATGCCCTCGTGAGATTCTCTGTGATTTCTTTTCAAGACAAGGCTGCCAACCTCGAACTCTCGTCGTATGACCTTGGCGTCGTAGTGCATGGCTATTTTTTGTTTGAGCGAGGCCTGTTGTAGGGCCGCTCCTGTTCTGATTTCTTCTACTAGATCCAGTTCCTTCTGAAGGGCGACGTCATTCATATCCTCGTATGGAGGAGCCTTGGTTCGTCTGGAAGGTTCTTCGGTCTCCACAGGAATGACGGTCTTCGTCCCGTAAGCTAGTCAGAAAAGGGTCTCCCTAGTTGACGAATGCGCTGTTGTTCGGTATCCCTAGAGTACACTGTGTAACTCCTTGAACCATCTTTTCTTGGTTTCGTCCAATCTTCAGATGAGGCTCCTGAGTATTACTCTGTTCAAGGATTCGACTTGGTCGTTCGTCTAGGGATGCTCGACATAGGCGAAGTGCTTGGCGGTGCCTAGTTTGGCAATGAATTTCTATAAGGCGTGGTCTGTGAATTGAGTCCCATTGTCGGTGACTATCGCTTGTGGGATGTCGAATCGAGTGAGGATGTTTCTTTTATAGAAGCGAAGGACATTTTGGGAGATTTTGTTGGTCAAAGTTTCAGCCTCTATCCATTTGGTGAAGTAGTCGACCGCTACGATCAAATATTTATTCTGATTGGTTTCGGCCACGAATGGGCCGAGGATATCCAATCCTCACCAGGAGAATGGCCAAGGAAAGGAGAGGGATTTGAGCTTGTTAGGAGGAGCTAGATGCATGTCTCTGTGTCGTTGGCATCTGTCGCATTTTTTCACGTGCTCTTTTGTGTTGTGCTGCATGGTGGGCCAATAATATCCTGCTCGTAAAGCTTTTCTCGCAAGGGATCTTCCGCCGAGGTGTTGGCCGCTGATACCCTCGTGGATTTCAAGAAAGACATAATTTGCACTTCTTTGGTTGACGCACTTGAGACGGGGAATGGAAAATGCTCTCCTGTAAAGTTTTCCCTCGACTAAGATGTACGAGCAAGCTATTCGTCTGACAATGACCACTTCTTTCGGGTCGTAAGGGAGTTTTCCCTTAGTGAGGTAATCGTGTACGGGGGTCATCGAGCAATTCCTGTCCCTGATGGAGAACACATCTAAGGTAAAGGGTGGCTTCTGGGTGCTCGATCGAGGAAGGATTTCCTGTATTACCGACTTATTCCCTCCTTTCCTCTTCGTGCTTGCCAATTCAAATAAGATATCCGCGCGGGCTTTATGCTCGCGGGGAACATGTTGTACGTCCATAGATTTAAAATTCTTTTTCCTCTCCTGGACCAGGGCCCAATATTCAGCGATTTGGTTGTTTTTGACCTGATATTCGCCTCGGACTTGAGAAGCGGCCAACTGAGAGTCAGTGAAGATCTTTACTTCCTTAGTTTCTAGATCTTTGGCTAGTCGTAAGCCTGTAAAGAATGCCTTGTATTCGACCTGATTGTTGGAGGTCGGAAAAGATAGAGTGAGGGAGACCTCGATTAGGGTCCCTTCCTCGTTTTGCAATATGATGCCAGCGTCGCTTCCTATTAAACTGGAGGCGTCGTTGAGGAAGATCGTCCAGCAGCGTGATCCATCGGGGTCTGCGGGCGAGGTCATTTCTGCTACGAAGTCGGACAAGGCCTGGGCCTTAATGGCTTTTCTACTCTCATATTGGATATCAAATTCGGAGAGCTCTAAGGACCATTTCAACATTCTGTCGGCCATGTCTAGTCTTTTGAGCAGCTGCTTTATTGGCTGATCCGTTCGTACGACTATGGTATGTGCTTGAAAGTAGTACATGAGCCTCCTCGCCACGTTAACGAGGGCTAGAGCTACTTTTTTGATTTGTTGATATCTCGCCTCCGGGCCTTGCTCGTGAAATAAATTGGTCTTTGTCCCTATGGAGTTTCTCTAATCAGTGTCGCGCTTATCGCCTTGGAGGCGACGACCAGATAGAGGTAGAGGACCTCGCCTTTCTTGGGTCGAGAAAGGACGGGCGGCTGTGATAGCGCTCGTTTTAAATGAATGAGGGCTCGCTCTCATTCGGGCGTCCATTCGAAGGAAACTTCCTTGTGAAGGAGTTTAAACAAGGGAAGTGCGTGTTGGGCGGATTTTGCCATGAATCGAGAGAGAGAAGTGAGCATGCCGTTTAAGATTTGGATGGAATTTTTTGAGGTGGGCGTCAGAAATTCGGAGAATGCCCGACATTTTTCGGGGTTTGCTTTAATGCCTCATTCTTATAGGTAGAATCCAAGGAACTTGTCTGCCCATAAGCCAAAGGTACATTTTTCTGGGTTGAATCACATCCGACACTTTCGAGCCTGCTCAAACACTTTCTTTAAGTGGGCGGCATGGTCGAGCTTTTCCGTGGACTTGATGATCATGTCGTCCATATAGACTTCGAGTATGTCACGTATCTCATTGTGAAAAACTTTGTTCATCATGCGCTGATATGTAGCGCCCACATTTTTTAGGACGAAGGGTATCACATTGTAGTAATAGTTTCCCGATTCGGTCATGAAAGTGGTGTACTTTTTGTCTATTTTCTCCATTGGGATATGGTTATAACCAGGTATGATTCCATAAATGATAGCAATTTGAAACCGGTCCAGTTGTCGACCAGTTTGTCAATATTGGGGAGGGGATAAGCATCTTTTGGGCAAGCCCGATTGAGATGATAAAATCAATACACATGGGCCACTTTCCATTAGATTTTTTCACAAGAACTACATTTAAGAGTCAGGTTGTGTACTAGGATTTAGAAATAAAATGTGCCTCTAAGAGGTCTTTTACAGCTAGTTCTTCAGCCGCCACTTTCTCGAAAGACTATTTCCTTCTATGCTGGGCGACCTCCTTGAGGGCAGGATCTATAGTCAAGTGATGAAATGCAATTTCTGGATCTAATCCGGGCATCTCGGCTGCACTCCAGGAGAACAAGTCAGCATTTTCCCTTAGGTAAGCTTTGAGTTGCCTTTTTGCCAAGTCGGAGAGGTCTACTTTAATCTTCACTCCTCTGGTGGGATCTTCTCCAAAGGGAACGAGCTCGAAGTCGCTGCCCGGGATTGGCCGTGCGTGAATTGAGAGTTTGTCGCGATCAGCATCGGGGGTCGAACCTTCGCCTTCGACCATGGGCTCTTTTCCCTTCCTTCTTTCCTCGACACGATCTTCCTTGGAGAAGCGGCTGTCGAGGTTAATGGTGTCCACCCTCGGTAGTGTCTTGACTTCCTCGGAATTGGAGGGCATTGTGGCTCTGGTGGTCGTTAGAGGTTGAACGTTGATGGAACTGAGGCCCTTGGCTGAATCTTCAAAACACCTTCTCGCTGCTTGGATGTCCCCGCGGAGGGTGGCGACCAAGCCTTCGGTGGTGTAGTACTTAATTTTGAGATGCACGATGGAGGGAACCACGATGAGTTCGTCGAGAGTGGGTCTCCCGAAGATGCACTGGTAGAGAGACATGCAATTTACTACCAGGAATTGGGTCTTGATGGCTCTGGCCATTACCTCTCTCTCAAAGGTGAAGATCAGCTCGACATATCCCCAGGGTTTTGTGCTGGCCCCATTGAAGCCGTGGAGATCAGATCCTACGTACGGGGTCAAATGGCTTTCATTCAGCTGCAATGTGGTGAACAACTGAGCGTACAGGATATCCACCGAGCTACCTTGATTGACCAGTATGCGTCGCACGTCAAAATTTACCATGCGAGCTCTCACGAGTAGTGGGATGGTCGAATTTGGGGCTCCGCCCGACAGTTCGTCCATGTAAAAAGTGAGGGGATGGGAGCCTCCTCGGAATTTGTCCAGTGTGGCATCCATATCCGAGTTGGCTTTGATAAGCTGGTCGAATCTTCTTTTTACTGACCCAACTATGTGACTGTTGAATCCCTCGTCGGAGATGACCATGGCTGTAGGGAAAGATTCCCAAGGAATACGGGAGGAGAAGTACAACGGGACATTCTCCATGTTCGGGTAGTAGAAATCTTCCGGCCGCGAGATGCTTATGGAGACCGGTATGGCGTCGATGTTAGGGGACTTCTTCCCTTCTTCAATGTTTTTAGTTTTTGGTGCTTCTTCGCAGGCGCCCTCCTTCTATTTGTATTGTTTGAGGTGCCCATATCGAATCAGTATTTAGATTGTATCCTTGAGATGAATGCAATCCTCTATGTTATGCCTGTGACCTTTGTGGAACTTGCAGTTTTTGCTCTTGTCGGTTCCATGTTTGGAAGGTGTTTATCGGGGGAAGCGTACCCCATCCTGTTTAAACTCGAAATTGGCGCATTCAGATAGAATACGCTCCCTTGAGGTAGTTAGAGGGGTGTAGTCATGGAAACGACCAGCTGGCCCCTTGTAGTCCTTCGAGTCCCGGGACTTGTCTTCCTATTTCTTTTCTCCTCGACGGGATATCGAGGGCTCATCATTCCTCGAGGACTTGGCACTCTCTATGTGCCTCGTTTCTCTGGTGCTGTTGGCGGCTTCCTTCTCCTTATACTATATGTACGCACAGGTTTTGAGGAGGAGGGAGTCGAGCGTGGCAGGTGTCTCAATGCCCACAACTTTGGCAAAGTCATTGTAGGGACGGAGCCCATGCTCGAGGAGAAATTTCTTCATGTTGTCGGTCGTTGAGACCTGGACTACTTCTTTGTTAAAGCATTTGATGTAGGACCACAGAGATTCATCTCTGTCCTGATGATTTCTTCGAGCGAAGCCTTCGACTTCGGGTGTCGACGAGAGGCGGTTAAGTGCCTCAAAAATATCTTCCCGAGCTGCTTCCAGGAGGTGATGGATTCATTCAGGAGACTCTTGTACCAAGACATTACTCCATTCCTTAGAGTGATTGAGAACAATCTGCATTTGATGGCCCCTCTGACTCCTTGATAGTCGAGGAGAGCGTCGATGTTCTCAATGTGTTCTTCGGGGTCCGTCATTCTATCGTAGGTTCCCAATGGAGGTGGCTTCTTCAGGCCGATAGGGAGTGAGGCTTCTGTAATTTCCCCTGATAACGGGCCACGGGGCTCGTCGTCTTCACTATCAGTGGGGGACGTAGAAGGGGAGTGATAATTTCTACACCATCGGTCGTTGCGGTCTCGTCGAGGGGAGGGACTCCTCCATTTTTGTCTTGGTTTAGGCGAAGGTAATTGAGTGCGGTCAATTTACCGGTCATCTTTCCTCTTCTTGGACGAAGGGGAGTCTTGATCTTTTGCATGAGGTAAGCGGTTGCGTTTCTTGAAGAAAGAAACGTCACGATTCTCCTTTCTTGATGGAAGGCCACACCTAGGTTGTGATATACTGGGGGAGTCTCGTCGTCAGGCTCTCCGAGGAGGAGACCTCGGCCGCTTGTTATCACAGGCCCATATCCTTTGGTTTTGTTGTAGGATTAGGGCGTTAGTTTGATTGATGGAAGTGAGCAACGCTGCAATGGTCGGGCCGACACTGAGAGGGATTGGAACTAGTTGCAGGATTTCAGACAGGTCCTCTGTGGGATTCTTGGGATGTCATTTGTCCAAGAATTGGTTGTTGCTGCGTCGGGCGTCAGTTGAATCTGGAGACGCAGTCTATCTGTCTTGGAAGCCCAGGTTTTCCTCGAGGTGAGGATGTTCTTGACTTCCATCGGTTTTGTGAAGAGGGGAAATAATAGCCTTTCCGAGTAGATGGAGATCATCATGGTCGACCATGATTTATGAGAGGAATCTTGAAAATTTTCTTTGATCTTTGAGTTTCAAAGAAAGAAATATGGGGAGAGCAGTTTCCCACAGACGACGCCACTGATCTTACTAGTTGATCAGAACCTGCAAGGTGGCCGGGTAATAATCTATAGTTGGGTTTTGATGTCAAGGTGGAGAAAAGGGGGTTGTACCTGCAAGGCACTCCGACGATCAAGTAAGATTAGGAACAAAGAGATACAAGCAAAATGTTAAGGTATTGGTGGTGAATAGTGAAAATTCTATACCTGACCCTCATAAGTGTGAGGGTTTATATAAGGCCCCTGGAGCCTGAATATGCGGGTCCATAAAAACAGGTAACTGCCAGGACTTGGTCAAACTGGGAAGATGTGCCCGTAAATAGTTGTTGGTTCTGAGGAGGGGATAGGTTACAGACAATAATTTGGTCGGTTCTTGGTTGTCTGCACGACTTGAGGTCGGGAAGATTGAGAGTGGCTCGCTGATCATTCTAGGCCAGTGCCGTTCTGGGAAGGCAAAGGGTCGATATATTCCGACAGAGAGAGGGGGCGGTTCGGGCCATGGACGTATGGACCGTACTGAAAGAAAGGGTTAGACTGGGACCATTCTAGATGTCGGGCCAGTTTAGAATCATAGCCCCCAAGTTGTTGCTTATGGGCTCATAAGTGATGACTTTAATACCTGCTCGTGGAACAGGGCGCGTCTCAAGGGGATAATGAGTGTCTCCCGTTGCGCCTTTCTCGCGGGGAGATGAGGAGTTGGTCATCAGGAGCCTTGAATTTGAAGAGGTGGTGTGTTTTGGGTAGTGTACTGGAGAAGCGACAAAATGATGGCCTAGGGTGTAACAATTACGACCCTAGGGTTTCCCAGGCGCGTGTCTCGTATGCACGAATGGTCTCGGCTATAAATACGAGAGGAGTAGGGAGTTTAGTGTTTTTCATTTTCTCTCTCAACTGCTCATAATCACTGACTATTGATCAACATCGTTTCTCGAGATTCGCTACTCACTGCAGCTATTTCTAGCCTTTATTCTTCTTTTAACTGTTAAGTTTTCATATTTTCGCTGTCGTTTGCTTTCAGCAGTTCATGTTTTTGTGATTGTTTTCCTAGAAATGCATGTGGCTAGGGTTTAGTGTTATGTCTGTTAGGATACCCTTGGGGAGTGTTGGTGGAAGGTAGAGGTTATGTAGTTTATAATCATCGGAGCTACCGTGGATCCTCCCAAGGAATTTCATTATGCGCTGTATACGGTCCTTTAGGGCCTAGGGTTCTTTCTCGAGTTTCTGCCCTTTTATGCGCCTTAGTGAGGATTCTGGTCGAGGACACGATCCTCGTTTCCCAGCGCCCTTTCACTTGATTAGCAGTAGAAGGGTGGTTCTGACACTAATGTCGTACTCATATTTATCCTCTTCTTTTCAGGTATTATGGCCGATAACGCCTGAGTTGATCTCTTGAGAGAGTCTTCTAGATCTTCAAGTAGTTCTTCGGACGAGGCGAGTAGCTCATCGAGCATTCTAGAGATTTTCGAGGATGAAATGAATCATCTGAAACAGAAGACAGTGGGAGGTGACGCGGAGATGGCCTATACTGATCAAGGTTGCTTATTTCCCCCCGGGGACGAGGAGGATCTGTGGGCTTGGATCACAAACGATCCTTGGGAGTGGCCCTCGTATTTATTCGAAGACCATGATGATGTTTTTACTGAGGTGTACACTCACGAGGAAGACAACTAGGGGGAGTGGTCGCTATACATTCCCAAGAAAGAGAGCAAAATCTGCTCAAAATATGACAGAAGGCGGATTCCGATGTATGATATCGTGTTTCGGGAGATGGGTCTTCGGCTCCCTTTGTCGGATTTTGAGGTGGCCGTATTCAGGCATCTGCGGGTGGCTCCTTTCCAATTGCACCCGAATGGCATCACGTTCATGAGAGCATTCGAGATATTTTGCGATTACTACAGGGGCCACCATTCCCTTGTTCTTCTACTGCTTTCACCTCCAGAGGAGCAAGGTCGATAGCAAATGGGGATGGGTTTCTCTGAATCAAGGAAATGAGAAGCTATTTAAAGCTTATATGGAGTTTGTTCGTCATTTCAAAGATAAATATATATTGGTGCAACCTTCTTCGAGTAAGGCGATGTTGGACGTCTTTAGGACCATACCGACGCATAACGAGGATGATACTCGCCATCTGAATGAGCTAGAAGACCCCATGGTAAAATTGGTTTACAAGTTCCCGTTCCAGTGGACGAGGAAGCACTTCGAAAGTGAATTAGGTTCCTACGTCTGGAGGGAGGGGGAGCTCGGATTCGAGGACTCGAAGGGCTTCACCGTCTTGACTGCCTTCATGGCTCGGATCCCTCGTGTCCAGCGAGTCGGCCGGGGAGGTAGGCCGGTGATCGACAAGAACACGGATCCTGTATACGAGCCGGGCCTCATAATCTTCAAAGAGCTCCTCGGGAGCGAGGACCCCGTCAAATACTTGGGTATTTATGTTTTAAACAGTAGTATGTACTCGTCGTTTTTTCCGAATCCTCGTTTGCTGATTACGTTTCTTTTTGTTTGTTTTGCAGATAGCATGAATTCCGCCCAGGAGCGTATAACCAAGACTCTTGCTTCTAGAGACAGGAAGGCTCAAAAGGATGCTCAGTCTGGCTCAGGGGTCGTTCCTACTTCGGGGTCGGGCGACTCGTCTTCGGCTCAAGCTACGGTCACTCTCTCTCCAGTCCTTGTATCTTCGAAAATGAAGAGGTAGCGTGCCAAGGGAAGCCTCGACCTCATCGGGGAGAAAGGGAAAGGGACGTACGACCTGCCTCTTTGCAGGATGGAGAAGGCTTTCTTCGAGGGTGCAACACTTCGCCTTCCTCGGGCCGAATCCCTTCATCTCGAGGGTTTGGGCCGCCCGGAGAAGAGGGCGGTGCTGGTGCAGGATGCTAGTGGTTTAATGCGGATTCTGGAGATGGCCGTTACCTATACTGAGTGTTGTACCCCAAAATTTGCCCTCTCATTTTTCAACATTTCTCATCACAAGGCTCTTTGAACTCAAGATCAAGTTAGGGTTTGCTCTGCTCAAGCCATCTTCTTGCATTGTTGACCTAAATTAGGGTTTGAGTTTGCACAAGGAATTTTGGACTTCTAATTCTCAAAGTGACTTTCATACTTCATGTTGGACTTAGAAGATTACGTCTACCAAGTTTCAAGCCTGAAATCAAATTTTTGCCGAGTCAATTAGACAGTTGACCTAGAAATCAGCTGTATTGGGGAAAAAGTCAATTGTGGCCAATTTACATTCAAGCCTCATAAATTTTGACCCACGTCAACATTATAGACTCATATGAACCAGTTGATCAAGTTTGGACCACAACTCCTCAAGAAATTTGATCAAATCATCAAAAGGGCAAAATGGTCATTTTTAGGGTTTTGACTGCACAAGGGCAATTTCTGATTTTTCACCTAGACAATAGCAAAGTGGGCTCAAGCATGGATTCAAGGACTCAATGGCATCATCTTGACCTATTCACAAGGTTCAAAAGATCTCAATTGCATGGGATTGACAGATGATTTTTTCAGTCAACTGATCAAAATTTGACTGTACACTGAAAAGTCAAACTTTGACTTTTTAGTTAAAATCAAGTGCCAAGGGTCACTTTTCATCAAGATGTGTCAAAACATGAAACTTATTCATCAAGAAACCCAATTTTGCAAATTAGGGTTTAAAATTGAAAATTTTCATAACTTAGAATTTTTCTAAGTTATGAAATTTCCTTAATTTTCCCCAACTTTGCCCAACATTTTCACCATGATGAAATTGGATTCAAACAAAACTTCCAACATGAAAGTTGTATTCCTCCACAAAGTATACAACTTTGATTCACAAAGTTTTCCAAAAAGAAGCATGGATCTTAAGTTATGATTTTTGGAACAAGGGTCCATGAAACTTTTAACTTAGTGAAATTTTGCCCTAGTTTAGGCAGGATTTTGACCTATATTCATGGCCATTTTTCACATAGTTCCCCTTGGAATCTCAAATTTCATTTCAAAGATGGAATGTAGAGCATGTTGCAAGCTTTCCAAAATGTCCAAGAACTCTCCAAACTCATTTTTGGTTATGGAGAATCGAAGGCTTGAAGTTGGCAAAAACTCATTGTTTATCCATGGCATGTTCATATTGATACAAGTTGCAAACTCTAATCAGCTTGCTTTGCACTAGATTACAGGCCTCAAAACCATTCCATACTCAATAATTAAATGCAAATCCATTGGTATAAGGCATTGTTTTGGTCATTAGAGGTTTGCACATTAGATTAATCCAAAAATGGTAAAAGGTACATTACCATTTTTGCTTAAATCTTGCTTTATGTCAAAACTGAATCCTTGAGCATTGAGCCATATCTTATGCAGCAAATCAAATCCACAAACTTGAGGGGCCAAGGGTATAGTGTACAAGCTGATAGATAGCTTGTACAGGCTTGTCTTCCATCACTTCTCATGTTTTGCTTCATAACCAAGAAATTTGTCCAATATCACATAACTCACACATCTGAAAAAACCAACCTTTGCAAGCACTTGAGACAAGTTTCTCACATCCCCTTGAGCCAGAAACACGACCCTTTGAGTCCTGAAACCTCCCACAGCACAAAATCACCTTCCATTGGCAAAACAGGGCATCATCTGCATCTTGAGTTCTATCTCACAAGTTGCTCGTGCATTTTGTCCCAAACTTGTTCCAACACCTTCCATACAACCTATCCAAGCTATCCCAACCCTTAAACACTAACTGTAACTCCATTTACAAAGTTTTCCATTTTTGATTTCAGCTTGTGCAGGTTGAGTTCTGTAGGCTTGTTCAAGCACATTCAAGGCAAGCTAGGCATTGGAGAAGGTCAGGGGAAGTTCAAGCAAGCTCCCAAACATCTCAGGCCTCATTAAAAAGCTCCACATTGTCAGACACGATCTCAACTGAAACAAGGTTTTTATCAACTTCTTATCTCTCTATTTAGGAACAATTAGGCTTAGGTTTATGAATAAGAAATGTAGTATTCATAGCCATGAAGCTGTACATATGCTCAGTTTTCATTTTAGTTAAGCATGCTAAGAGAATTTGGTCCATGAACATCCTGAAAAAAATAGGTTAAGATTTAGGGCCAGGGAAATTCTCTATGGTCTTTGAGAGTTAGGACAAGTTTTTTATATGGTTGAATTTGTCTGGGAAAACTCTACAACTTTGATGTTATGTGTTTTTGTATTAGAGCATGTATGCAGGTTGTTCGTGTTTGTACAGGGCGCGCGAAATTTTGAAGACAGAGGTTGAAGATGAAGTCTGGTGGGCTGGGCTTGGTCTTGGCTCACTATTGACACCCCCCTTTTACTGAATACACCCCCCTGGCCCAATTTCTTTATATTTTATATTTTTGTATTTATTTTCATTTTCTGATTTTATTTTATATTTTCTAAACCTAAAAAATACCCAAAAATATTTTCATAAATTTTCACATTTATTTTTATTATTTTATTATTTTTTAAGACATGAAAATAATTATTAAGTAGAATACACTTTTATTTTATTTAATCAAAAAACTTTTAAACGTTATAAAAATATAATATATTTTTATTTTTTTATCTTTTATACCTATAAAATAATATTTTTCTCATATACTATTATTCATCTAAATATTTGTGTATATTTATATTTTATTTTTGTATATAAAATAATCAATATAATATATATTATCTTAAAAAAAAAAACTAGGGTTCCCACCCTTATTAAAAAATAATAATAATAATAATTTTTTTAAATATAATTTTTTTACACTTGAATATATTTTATTTTTATTGTACATAAATAATATAGTTAACATATTTACATTCTTAAAAGGAAAATTAGGGTTTTACCCTTAATAAAAAAAATAATCTTTTTTATTTATTTCTTTCTTTTTTGCATTAAACATTTTTTACATACATAAAAAATAAACATGAACATTTTTGCATATTCATAATATTTTGTATATTTATTTAATTTGTTTATTTAAATATTATTCATTTATTATTTATGCCATTGATTCAATTTGGATGTAATAGTAAAATTAGGGTTTTAATTTCTTGCCAAATAATCCCCATTCAAGAATTGTATCCCCCTCTCCATAATCATGTTGTAATAGTGGTAGATTTATTTTTACACATTTATGCTTCCAATTATGCCATGATTAGAGATTAGGGTTTGTATGCAAAAATCCAAAATCAACAAATAGCTTGACTAATATAAAGACAAAAATGCATGAAAATGATAACACAATACACACTTGCACCCCTAGGGTTTCATCCACTTGTTGCCTTAAAACGGGCCATGTTATGCATGTTGAGTATTTTGGCAAAACAAAAATAAAACAAAAAGATCATAGTCCCTCGATGACGCTATCTTGGTTGCCTATACAAAATGATCTAGTCCCTCGAAAATTTGCTAAAAATACTTAACACAATTGCTATCATGGTCCATACGATGACTCGCGCCTGTCCCGTTTAACATCCTAATACAAGGTTGTTTACCAAATGCAATGGTAAAACAACACTGTCAAAAGGGTTAAAAACGTGTAGGAAAGATCTTTGAGTAAAATAGGGTAGACAACTCTTAGTTACTTGATCACAACTTGCAAAAACATCCTTGCTATTTTAAAACACACCTCACAACACAATTTCAAAACATTTCCCAAAACAAAACATTGAAATATCTTTTCAAAAGAAAAACACCTTTGTGTATATTCAAACAAGAATCATTACAAAGGTTGCCACAACAATGGCCTCTTTTTCAAAGCATTTTCAAAACCACACACACAAAGCACCATTTCAAACAATTGAAAAGCAAAAGCAAGTGATCTAAACAAGTAACTAAGAGCCCATGGATAACCATGGATGAAAAGGGTGCTTGCACCTTCCCTTTTCATAATCTACCCCCCGAACCCAAGAAAACATCTCAAAGGTCTTTCCTGTGCTTTTTGACCTCTCCTTTGGATAAAATAAAAAGTCGATGGTGACTCTTGCTAAACTGAAACATTTGCGAACACAAACGCAAAACCTCAAGTCAGTTCTCCCACCGTATCACAGAACTGGCGACTCTGCTAGGGATTAATTTTAAAAAGTGGGGTTACCTTAGGGTTTAAATCACCTTTACATGCTTATTTTGTTTACTTTGATTGCTTTACATTTGATTCTATTGTTTGGGTTTGAAATCCTCTACCCGGATTTGGGAAACATTCATAGGTAAATAGCAATACATTGTGGAAACTGTGTAGGGTATACCGACATGGTTGAAGCAATAGCTATATTAGTGCGACATATTTGTGGGTACCGGTAGCCTTTGAGTCAATCAAAGAGAATACGGGGCCGCTGAGTGATGTCATGAAGTACTAATAAACTCTTAGAATCTTACTTGACCATCTTGGCCTTATTATGGGTAGTGAGATGACCGGCTTTGGTGCAGTCCGAAGTTGGTAGATACTCGATACTACACTCATTGAGGGTTGTTTTCTTGGAATACTTCGGTCGCCAGTTAAGTGGCTAAACTGAAACAATGAACACAGAAAATAATCCAGTGATATTGAGCTCCTTAGAACCCGGTTACTATTTATAGGACAGGTTGAGCCAACTAACTTCAAGAGGGTACTTACCTATGAAACCCCATGCAATCCTGAAACTAGGATCTTGTGTGATTTGCCTGTACATATACTTATGCATACATCATGAACATCATAAAGCATCATATGCATTCACTAACCATTTCAAGGGTTTGGATCTTCATCTTTGTTCTTGTTTTGTAGGTCATGGAATCTCTTCGCAGGAAAACAATTCAAGTCAACCTTGTGAGAATCCCTCCTCAACTCAAGGAGCTTGCTTCCAAGATTCCAGAGAATTCTCTCTTCAGTGAAAGACATGGTAGACTTCTCAACTTGGTCAACTCCAACATTGAAGAAGACATGGTGAAAGTTCTCTTCCAGTTCTTTGACCCCCTACACCATTGCTTTACATTACCTGATTACCAACTAGTACCTACTTTGGAGGAATTTTCTCAACTCCTGAGGATTCCTATTCTCCATCAACTACCTTACAATGGTACGGAAAGAGAACCAAAGCCTGAAGATGTTGCTCAAGCCTTACACTTGCAACCATCTGATATCAAAGGTCATTGGGAAACCAGAAGTGGTGTCAAGGGTTTCTTGGAAAAGTTTCTGTTTGAGAAGGCACAAGACTGCTGGAATTCTCTAGATCTGTAAGCTTTTGAGGAGATTGTGGCACTTCTCATCTATGGGTTGGTCTTGTTCCCAAACCCTGATCAGCTTATAGATGTGAATGCTGTCAAGATTTTCATATCTCGGAATCCTGTGCCTACATTACTTGGGGACATCTTACACTCATTTCACACACGAACAATGAGGAAAAGAGGTGTTCTCATGTGATGTACTCCTCTTCTAGCAAGGTGGTTTATTTCTCACCTTCCCCCGTCAGTCTTGAAGAATGAACAAGGCTTGAGGTGGTCACAACGATTGATGACTCTTACACATTCTGATGTTCATTAGTGTTCTCGGTCCAGAGAAAATGTCATCATCATTGATCATTGTGGGGAATTCCCTAATGTCCCACTACTTGGCATTAGGGGAGGCATCACCTACAACCCCTGTTTAGCTCTGAGACAATTTGGTTATGCCCGAAGGGATGGCCCTCATAACATGCTGATTCCGGACTTAATTTTTGACTTTGACAATGACGCTCAAGGACTTCGACAAAGGTTTATCCGAGCTTGGAGGATGCCCAACAAAGTGGATAGTAAGACACTGGGACCCAAGAATTCCATCCCCCTTGAGCCTTATCTCAAGTGGGTACGAACCCGCGCCCAGAGTCTTATGATGCCTTACCCCCACATTCTCCCCGTGATCAAAGATCCTGTTATGGAAGGAGAGGTTCCATACACCCTCCTACATCCAGACATGCCAACATTATTGGAAGATTTGCAAAAGAGTTGGATACAGCTCAAGGAAGAACTAACACTTTTGAAGCCATCTTTTATGCCAGTGAGAAGAAGGTTTTGAAACTTACTCGCCGACTCCATGAAGAGAATAATCTCAACACTTACATCGTAACACATTTATGTACTAACAAGTTTCTTTTTATTAATATGACGTGTGTTCTTTTTGTTTGCAACAACTTTGAATTTCGGAATCCTTGAATGCATTACATGAATACACATCATTCATCATATGCATAAACAGGTCTTCACACTAGGTATCCTTATCTTTCTACTGTTTATTTCAGCAAGATGGATATAGAGCAGACGATCAAAGATCTGCAAGCACAGAATTCGCAATTCCAACAACTCCTCATGACCTTAGCAAAGGGTCAAGAGGACCTTAAAACACTGTTAGAGAAGGAAAAGGAAAAGGAAAAGAAGAAAAATAAAAGAATTGGCGTGGCCACTATGGGAAGAAGATTTGAGAACCAAGCTAGGAGAGTCCTGGATTTCCCCTCGATGTCTGATGAAGGGGTTGGTAAAGGAAAAGGAGCTGCGGTACCTTCCGAGTCTCAGGCTGAAGAGGAAGAAGAAGAGGATGAAGATTACTCTGAACAGCAATACCCTCCGGCGGATGATAAGTATAAGAATCTTGAAGATCGGCTGGCAGCCATGGAGGTACAAAGAGTACCTGGGTTGGATTTCGAAGAACTAGGGTTGGTTGTCGGGATCGTCATTCCCCCCAAGTTCAAGATGCCTACATTTTCTAAATACGACGATTTGTCCTGTCTGAAGATGCATCTGCGGTCCTACGTCAGAAAGATCCAACCTCACTCTTCTGATAAGGATCAGTGGGTCCACTTTTTTCAAGATAGTTTGTCGGGTACGTAATTGGACTGGTTCTATCAACTTGAGAGATCTGATGTTCATAAATGGGAGGATCTGGCTGCTGCCTTCTATCGGCAATACCAATATAACGCAGATTTAGCGCCTACTCGTACTCAAATATAGAGTATGGGTATGGTTTCTAATGAGGGCTTTAAGGAGTATGCCCAGAAGTGGAGGGACCTGGCTAGAAGGGTGCAACCACCATTGTCTGAAAGAGAGCTGGTTGATATGTTTTTAGGGACCCTGTCTGGTCCATTCTTTAATCACCTAATAGGGATTTCATCGGCAGGGTTCACTGAATTAATTCTGACTGGGGAACGAGTTGAAGCTGGCATCAAGAGTGGTAAAATTCAGAAAGATACATCTGCTTCTGCTGCTGTCAAAAAACCTTTTCCAGCCAAGAAGGAGGTGTCAGCTATTTACTCTCAAAAAGGTCGAGGAAGAGTAGAGCGCCGGTCAACAGTGGGGGTTGTGATGATCCAAAAGACAGCAGCTGATCAACCTAGAAATGATCAACCAAGAGCCAACCAACAAAGAGGAGGAAGGCCTGCTAGGCAGTTCACCAAAATAATCATGACGCCTGCCCAGGTCCTCCCCCATCTCTTAAAGCTGAACCTTACAACCTTGAGAGATCCGCCACAAGATCCGAATACGACTTCTCCTTTTTACCATGCCAATGCTAAATGTGCTTACCATTCCGACAGTATAGAGCACGACACCAACAACTGTTGGGCCCTTAAAAACAAGATCCAAGATTTAATAGATGCCAAGGAGGTGGAGTTTGATGCCCCCGAAAAACCTAATGTGATATCCACTCCTATGCCAAAACATGGTCATAATGTTCATGCTATTGTAGAAGATCTTCATGTTACTGTTGTTGGTGACTTAATGACTCTGTTGCCAATTATCAAGATGAATCTGTTAAAAGCCGGGATTTTCTCGGGCTGTGAAAAAGATTGTTACTTTTGTTCAACCTTG
This sequence comes from Vicia faba, assembly GCA_948472305.1. Classification (NCBI taxonomy): domain Eukaryota; kingdom Viridiplantae; phylum Streptophyta; class Magnoliopsida; order Fabales; family Fabaceae; genus Vicia; species Vicia faba. The sequence goes on along the minus strand of OX451740.1, from coordinate 991,869,427 downwards.
CAATCTGACTGTTCGTTGTTGAAGTCAGGCATCCAACGCCTGATGGATACTCAAGAAATCCTCTTTTAGAAAACTCCTCTTGCTACTATCACTCATGTTACTCCTGTTACTCTGATCAATGATGTTGCTATAATCACCATTTCCGACAATCTTTCCAAGACCTGCAAAAGGCCTTTTAAGATTACACCCGATCCAAAGTTTGTACCGCTGAAGATTACCATGCTGGGGCCTATCCCATATAAGTCCAACAAGACGATACCGTGGAATTATGGAGGAGAGATCTTCTACCATGGTGTTAAGCAGATCGAATCAGTTGAAGAAAGCTCCAATGAAGAAACTTCTGATATAGGAAATATTCCGGGGACAAGTAAGATAACTCGTAGCGGAAGAATCTTCTCTCCGGAGATTGCTCCTCCAAGGGCAGTCTTCGGACCCTCAAGTACACCTGTGCTAGTCAAGATATCTGTGGGAAGTCCGGTGATCGAAGAAATTGTTGCTCCTGAAGTTGTACCCTCTGCTGTTATTGCTGATAAAGGTAAGGGGATCCAAGAAGTGCCCGTCAGGACGAGGGCTCAGACTTTGGTTATCCCCGAGACCAGCCAAAAAGAAACGGAGAAGATTTTAAAGATAATTAAGAAAAGCGACTATGATGTCGTAGAGCAGCTAGGGCAAACCCCTTCAAAAATCTATATGTTGGCACTATTACTTTGCTCCGAGGCTCATGCCAAAGCCTTAATCAAATTTCTGAAGACGGCACATGTACCTTAAGAAACCTCTGCGGATCAGTTTCAAGAGTGTGTGGCTAGCCTTACAGCCGACAATGATCTTGGCTTCTCTGATGCCGGTCTAACATCTAAGGGAAGAAAGCATAATGATGCGCTGCATGTTTCAGTAGAGTGAAGAGGGACCACACTTGCTCATGTTCTGGTTGATACCGGTTTATCTTTAAATGTCCTACCAAAGAAAGCATTGGACAGGCTAGACTGCGAAGGTTTGACCTTAAAGCCCAGTAATATCATTGTTAGAGCCTTCGAAGGTTCTAAGCGGATGGTTCACGGAGAAGTGGACATCCCAATTAAGGTGGGTACGAAAATTTTCAATTCTACATTTTATGTGATGGACATCCGTCCTTCATATTCATGCTTATTGGGAAGACCATGGATCCACAACGCTGGGGAAGCCACTTCTCCTCTACACCAGATGCTCAAATACCCAGTCCAGGGTAAGGTCATAACAGTTCATGGTGAGGAGGAGTATATGATAAGCCACCTTAACTCTTTCCGCTATGTGGAGTTAGATGGTGAATTCATAGAAACACCTTTCCAACACTTTGAAGAGGTTTCTCCTGAGGTTGCGGTAGCCAAGACAATGACTGATGTTCCCATCATTACCAAAGCTGGGTCCCAGATGTCATTTAAAGATCCAGAGGCTGTAGTCAAGGAAGGAGGAAACACAGTATGGGGTCAATTGCCATATTTTCCTTACAAGATAGATAAGTTCGGTTTGAGTTTCACTGCTGCTAACCAGAAAGCTGTGCGTCGCTCCCGGGCTGGAGGACCGCCACTGAAAATCACTCATCATGGAGTTCATGCTTTAGAAGATGATGAAGAAGGAAGCAATTTTGAAGACTGGATCTTTCCAACTATTGAAGGAGGACTGAACAACTGGGAGGCGAAAGACTTCGTTCCCATTACTTTCATCAATCAGTAATTTATCTTTTGAACATTTCCTGTTTGGTTTGTAATAATTATTAAACAATTTGTACACTCTTTTCGCCTTATGCCTTACCCGGGGCATATAGGTCCATTTGTAAGGGTTTTGATTCTTCATTTTCACATGCCATTTTTAATGAATCATGGACGTTTTCATATATAAACTTTTGCGTTCATTTTCTTTCTTTTTAAATTTTATTTTGTTTAAAGGTGGCTATCCCTTACACACACCCACACTCACAAAATACAGGTACCCATCCACTCCAGATTCCATGGGTAACAATTCTGCTTTGGCCTTCAGTGACTCTGAAGATCTGGTCAATCATGCCGAGTACGAAGGTGATGGAGACTGTGAAGTGCCTGGAGAGTTGGCTAGACTTTTGCAACAAGAAGAAAGGGCTATTCTGCCCCATGAAGAGTTGTTAGAGACTATCAATTTGGGTACTGCCGAAGACAGCAAAGAGGTTAAAGTGGGTGCCAACCTGGAGCCAAGTGTCAAAGAGCGCTTAGTTCAGCTGTTGAATGAATATGTTGAAATCTTCGGCTGGTCCTATGACGACATGTCGGGACTGGATACAGATATTGTGGTTCACCGTCTCCCTACAAGAGAAGACTGCCCACCAATCAAACAGAAAGTCCGCTGAATGAGGCCCGACATGTTCGAAAAGATCAAAGCTGAAGTGATTAAGCAGTTCAATGTTGGCTTTCTGGCTGTTACTTCATATCCACAATGGGTTTCTAACATTGTGCCCGTGCCTAAGAAGGACGGCAAAGTCAGAATGTGTGTGGACTATAGAGACCTAAATAGGGCTATCCCTAAAGATGATTTTCCACTACCACACATTGACATCTTGGTTGACAACACAACTCAACACAAGGTATTCTCTTTCATGGACGGATTTTCAAGGTACAACCAGATCAAAATGGCCCCCGAAGACATGGAGAAGACTACTTTTGTTACGCAGTGGGGTACCTTCTGCTATAAAGTGATGCCATTCGGACTAAAGAATGTCGGGGAAACCTATCAGCGAGCCATGGTAGATTTGTTTCATGACATGATACATCATGATTTTGAAGTCTACGTAGACGACATGATAGCCCGTTCACAGACAGAAGAAGAACACCTCGACCATCTGCAAAAGTTGTTTGTCAGGTTAAAAGAATACAAGCTCAGACTGAACCCTAGAAAGTGCACTTTCGGAGTCAGGTCCAGTAAACTTTTAGGATTCATCGTCAGTAACAAAGGCATTGAGGTTGATCCCGCAAAAGTCAAATCTATACGAGAAATGCCTCCCCCCCCGCACTGAAAAGGAGGTCAGAGGTTTCTTGGGACGCCTAAACTACATTGCAAGGTTCATTTCTCATCTAACTTCTACAGGTGAACCAATCTTCAAGCTGTTGAAGAAAGATTAGGTGGTTGAATGGAATGATGACTGTCAAGTTGCTTTCGACAAGATCAAGGAGTATTTGCTAGAACCTCCTATCTTAATGCCACTCGTCGAAGGAAGACCTTTAATCATGTATCTGACTGTTTTGGATAATTCAATAGGGTGCGTACTGGGCCAACATGACGAGTCTGGCCGAAAAGAGCATGCCATTTATTACCTTAACAAAAAGTTTACCGACTGTGAGACTCGCTACTCACTGCTCTAGAAAACTTGCTACGCTTTGGTATGGGCTGCTCGCCGGCTAAGGCAGTATATGTTGACACATACCACTTTGCTGATTTCTAAAATGGATCTGATCAAGTACATCTTCGAGAAGCTTGCTATATCCGGAAGAATCGCTAGATGGCAGATGATCCTCACCGAATATGATATATAATACACAACCCAAAAAGCTATAAAGGGGAGTGTGCTAGCCGATCATCTGGCCCATCAAGCTGTCGAAGATGACCAATCCATGAGGTTCGACTTTCCCGACGAGGATATCATGACTCTGAGCAACATTGAGGAAAACAGACCGTATGACGGACCTGAACAAGGATCCCGATGGACTCTGTACTTTGATGGCGCCTCCAACGCACTTGGAAACGGTATCGGTGCGATACTTATTTCTCTAAAAGGTTTCCATACACCTTTCACGGCTAGACTCTGCTTCAGCTGCACCAACAACATGGCCGAGTATGAAGCTTGTATCTTTGGTCTCAATGCTGCGATTAACCTAGGAATCAAATCTTTGGTTGTATTTGGGGACTCAGCTTTGGTTATCAGTCAAATCAAAGGAGAGTGGGACACTAAACATCCTAATCTCATCCCATACAAAGAACATGTCCTGACATTGTTACCTCATTTCGAGCAGATTACCTTCGAGCACTTCCCGCGAGAAGAAAATCAGCTAGCGGATGCTCTAGCCACAATGTCTTCCATGTTTAAACTTAACTGGGATAATGAGACTCCCCAAATCACCAACGAGCGAATGGATGAACCTGCACATTGTTATGAGATTAATACCGAAGAAGTAGTGGAACAACCTTGGTTTCATGAAATCAAAAGGTATCCCAAGACTCGAGAATACCCTGAAGGAGCTTCAGTCATTGACAAAAAGTTCTTAAGGAGATTTGCTGCCAAGTTCTTCCTGAACAATGGTATCCTATACAAGCGCAACCATGATTGTGTTCTGCTTCGTTGTGTGGACAAAGTTGAAGCTTAGCAGATCATGACTGAACTGCATAGTGGCACATTTGGCACCCACTTGAGTGGACATATGATGGCTAAGAAGATTCTAAGGGCATGCTACTACTGGTCTACCATGGGGGCTGACTGTCATTAGTATTCCCGTACTTGTCTCAAATGCCAAATCTATGCTGACAAAGTACATATTCCTCCAGTTCCTCTCAATTTTCTAACAGCTCCTTGGCCATTCGCAATGTGGGGAATCAACGTGATTGGAGAGATCAAGCCGACAACATCCAATGGACATCGCTTCATCCTGGTGGCTATTGATTACTTTACCAAGTGGGTCGAAGCAGCTTCCTTCGCATCCGTTACAAAGAATGTGGTTGCCCGCTTCATCAAGCAGAACCTCATTTGCTGGTACGATATCCCTGACCGTATCATCACGGACAACGGTACAAACCTGAATAACACTATGATCACCGCTCTGTGTGAGCAGTTCAAGATTCAACATCACAATTCATCTCCCTATCGGCCAAAGATGAACGGTGTTGTTGAAGCTACGAACAAAAATATCAAGAAGATCATTCAAAAGATGACAGTCACCTACAAGGACTGGCATGAGATGTTACCATTTGCTCTGCATGGATATCGTACCACAGCGCGTACTTCAACTGGGGCAACCCCCTTTTCTTTGGTATATGGCATGGAAGCTGTTTTACCCATGGAGGTTCAGATTCCTTCCTTGAGAATTATGAAGGATGCTGGTTTGAGTGAAGACGATTGGATTCATACCCGGCTTGATCAACTTAATTTGATCGACAAAAAGCGACTTACTGTTGTTTGTCATGGTCAGACGTATCAAAAACAAATGATCAAGGCTTTCAACAAGAAAGTCAGACATCAGGTGCATCAAGTCGGAGATCTTGTAATCAAGCGGATCATCTTGCCGCAAAGCGATCCCAGGGGAAAATGGACTCCCACTTACGAAGGACCATTTGTGATCAAAAACATCTTTTCTGGTGGGGCTATGATTTTAACCACCATGGACGGCGACGACCTGCCGCACCCTGCAAATGCAGACATAGTCAAAAGATACTACGCATAAACAACCCGATAAGTTGAAAACCCGAAAGGGAGACTTGGGAAAAAATGGGCATCCCGGTGAATCGAAAACCCTAAAGGGCGGTTCAGGCAAAAATTAGGGATAAACAAAAAAATCTGTACACCCGGCAAGTTGAAAACCCGAAAGGGCGACTTGGGCAAAAAAGGGTTTCCCGGTGGATCGAAAACCCGAAAGGGCGGTCCAGGCAACAATTAGGGAAATAAAGCGTATGACTATGTCTCGTCATATCACTTTAAGGACAATCTCTTCACGAACAAGCTCCAGGCTTCTGATCAATCCAATCATCTGCGGACGAAGCAACGAATGGACAAGATACTCAGAGTTGTGAAGGATATAGCAAAATGGGAACCCCATGGAATTGTTACACATGGCCATCTTTCTATGTATAAAATTTTCTCAATTTTATGACAATATTCTCTTACTAGGATGTCTATTTCCTTTGTACAAGATACTTATACAAAGTTAATACAAAGATACTTCAAAGTGCAGAAAATTGTTTGCCTTTTCTTTCTCTTTACACTTGAGTTTTATTTGAAAACGTCGAATGATTTATTAAAATGAGCATATGCATTTGAATATAATCACTGCTTACAAATGAAACGGAACAAGAAAAGAATAATTACTGATAGGATGAAAGTATAGGAAAGTTATCTTTAGGCTGTTCCAGGAGAAATCCCCTGCAATACATCATCCAGGTCCTTGGCAGAACTAAAGCCTTGAAATGCATATCCCCTGCCGAGCTAAGTTTCAAGAACCCCCATCAGAGTTGAGTTTTCAAAACTCCCGATCCCCAGCGGAGCAAAACTTTGAACTACAAACCCTCAGTAAGAATGAAACTTTCTTCCCCAAGCGGAGCCAAAACTTCAGCCTCAGAACACCAGTGGAGACCATCCAGTTTCCTCCCTTATCCCTGAAGAGTCAATTTAAAACCAGATAATTCCCCAGAGAGTTATTCTTCCCTAGTGAAGTCACCACGATCAAATCATCATGTCATAAAGATCCCCAGCGGAGATGAAACTTTGATCTACTAAATCTCCAGCACAAACCATTCAGTTTTCCCCTGATATTCCCAATAGAACGGAGATCCTCACTCTTGAAGCCCCAGTAGATTGGCATACAACCCAAACTCCTGATCTCCCCAACAGTTTAGCTTTTCCCCACAGAGGTTGTCAAAGATCTTGAATCTCCAGCAGTGGTCTTGGATTTATTTTCCCGACAGCCGTCAAAGATTTCATTATCTCCAGCTATCCAAGGATTTATTTTCCTCAGCAAGACAGCTAATCAGCTTACATGCGCATACATTACATTCATAGATCATGAGCATTGACAAAACACATATATTGCATCATACATTTCATGCAACATAAATTTGTGTTTCAGCTAATGTTCTACCCTTTTCAGGATGGAATTGACAGCTGCCCAAGACAGATATTCAAATCTCAGAAAACGGCTTAGAGATGTTCCAGATATGGGAACTCTTTTGTTTTCTTATTCAAATTAAGGGACAAATTCCTGCTTTAGTTATGAAGCCTGGATTCGACCAGATAATACCTTGATTATGCTAAATCCCGGAGATCGACCGGAGAATAGTTGAATCCCCTGCAATTCCTTATGAAGACTGGACGTTGACCAGATAGGAAGTAAAGTATCGTGAATCCTGGATGTTGACCAGATAACAGTAAGGTACACTATGAAGCTTGGATGTTGACCAAATAGCAGTTTACTCGGCCAATTACTTTGAAGCCCGGATTCAACCGGATATTAGTAGGCCCCAAAATCAAAAGGGAAAACCGGATGCGACCGGATAACCATTTGATTTCCTTCTGAAGACTGGACATTGACCAGATAGGAAGTAAAGTATCGTGAAGCCTGAATGTTGACCAGATAGCAATACAAGACTGTGAAGCCTGGATGTTGACCAGATAACAGTAAGGTACATTGTGAAGCTTGGATGTTGACCAAATAGAATTTTACTCGGCCAATTACTTTGAAGCCCGTATCCAACCGGATATTGGTAGGCCCCAAAATCAAAAGGAAAACCGGAGGCGACCGGATAATCATTTGATTTCCTTCTGAAGCCTGGATCTAGACCGGATAGGAAGTACAAGACTGTAAAGCCTGGATGTTGACCAGATAACAGTTCACTGTCACCTCTCCAACCGAAAGATGACTCCCCAATAGAATAACAAACGACTGAAGTTCTATTTCTACCACAACAGAGACCAGCATTCCCCGACATAGTACTCCTCAACAACAGGTGTATGTGCCCTCACAAAGGAATCTCTTATATGATCAATTTTTCTTGGATGGCATCTTTAAGCCCATCTCCGATAATATTCCGTCACATCTCCAAATGGCATCTTTAAACCCATTCCCTCATCTATACTCTGACGAGTGCAAATTTACAGGCACTCTAGTGTCTAATCCTCTTTTACCTTCGAGTCACGAAAGGCCAAGCTCGCAAATCTAACTCTTCAGGTTCAAGAAGATTGAACAGGGGCAACTGTTGTACCCCAAAATTTTCCCTCTCATTTTTCAACATTTCTCATCACAAGGCTCTTTGAACTCAAGATCAAGTTAGGGTTTGCTATGCTCAAGCCATCTCCTTGCACTGTTGACCTAAATTAGGGTTTGAGTTTGCACAAGGAATTTTGGACTTCTAATGCTCAAAGTGACTTTTGTACTTCATGTTGGACTTACAATATTACCTCTACCAAGTTTCAAGCCTGGAATCAAATTTTTGCCCAGTCAATTGGACAGTTGACCTAGAAATCAGTTGTATTGGGGAAAAAGTCAACTGTGGCCAATTTACAGTCAAACCTTATAAATTTTGACCCACATCAACATTATAGACTCATATGAACCATTTGATCAAGTTTGGACCACAACTCCTCAAGAAATTTGATCAAATCATCAAAAGGGCAAAATGGTCATTTTTAGGGTTTTGACTGCACAAGGGCAATTTCTGATTTTTCACCTAGCCAATGGCAAAGTGGGATCAAGCATGGATTCAAGGACTCAATGGCATCATCTTGACCTATTCACAAGGTTCAAAAGATCTCAATTGCATGGGATTGACAAATGATTTTTTCAGTCAACTGATCAAAATTTGACTGTACACTGAAAAGTCAAACTTTGACTTTTTAGTCAAAATCAAGTGCCAAGGGTCATTTTTCATCAAGATGTGTCAAAACATGAAACTTATTCATCAAGAAACCCAATTTTGCAAATTAGGGTTTAAAATTGAAAAATTTCATAACTTAGAATTTTTCTAAGTTATGAAATTTCCTTAATTTTTCCCAACTTTGCCCAACATTTTCACCATGATGCAATTGGATTCAAACAAAACTTCCAACATGAAAGTTGTATTCCTCCACAAATTCTACAACTTTGATTCACAAAGTTTTCCCAAAAGAAGCTTGGATCTCAAGTTATGATTTTTGGAACAAGGGTCCATGAAACTTTTAACTTGGTGAAATTTTGCCCTAGTTTAGGCAGGATTTTGATCTATCTTCATGGCCATTTTTCACATAGTTCCACTTGGAATATCAAATTTAATTTCAAATATGGAATGTAGAGCATGTTGAAAGCTTTCCAAAATGTCCAAGAACTCTCCAAACTCATTTGTGGTTAGGGAGAATCGAAGGCTTGAAGTTGGCAAAAACTCACTTTTTATCCATGGCATGTTCATATTGATACAAGTTGCAAACTCTAATCAGCTTGCTTTGCACTAGATTACAGGCCTCAAAACCATTCCATACTCAATAATTAAATGCAAATCCATTGGTCTAAGGCATTGTTTTGGTCATTAGAGGTTTACACATTAGATTAATCCAAAAATGGTAAAAGGTACATTACCGTTTTTGCTTAAATCTTGCTTTATGTCAAAACTGAATCCTTGAGCATTGAGCCATATCTTATGCAGCAAATCAAATCCACAAACTTGAGGGGCCAAGGGCATAGTGTACAAGCTGATAGATAGCTTGTACAGGCTTGTCTTCCATCACTTCTCATGTTTTGCTTCATAACCAAGAAATTTGTCCAATATCACATAACTCACACATCTGAAAAAACCAACCTTTGCAAGCACTTGAGACAAGTTTCTCACATCCCCTTGAGCCAGAAACACGACCCTTTGAGTCCTGAAACCTCCCATAGCACAAAATCACCTTCCATTGGCAAAACAGAGCAGCATCTGCATCTTGAGTTCTATCTCACAAGTTGCTCGTGCGTTTTGTCCCAAACTTGTTCCAACACCTTCCATACAACCTATCCAAGCTATCCCAACCCTTAAACACTAACTGTAACTCCATTTACAAGGTTTGCCATTTTTGATTTTAGCTTGTGCAGGTTGAGTTCTGTAGGCTTGTTCAAGCACATTCAAGGCAAGCTAGGCATTGGAGAAGGTCAGGGGAAGTTCAAGCAAGCTCCCAAACATCTCAGGCCTCATTAAAAAGCTCCACATTGTCAGACACGATCTCAACTGAAACAGGTTTTTATCAACTTCCTATCTCTCTATTTAGGAACAATTAGGCTTAGGTTTGTGAATAAGAAATGTAGTATTCATAGCCATGAAGCTGTACATATGCTCAGTTTTCATTTTAGTTAAGCATGCTAAGAGAATTTGGTCCCATGAACATCTTGAAAAAATAGGTTAAGATTTAGGGCCAGAGAAATTCTCTATGGTCTTTGAGAGTTAGGACAAGTTTTTTATATGGTTGAATTCGTCTTGGAAAACTCTACAACTTTGATGTTATGTGTTTTTGCATTAGAGCACATATGCAGGTTGTTCATGTTTGTACAGGGCACGTGGAATTTTAAAGACAGAGGTTGAAGATGAAGTATGGTGGGCTGGGCTTGGTCCTGGCTCACTATTGACACCCCCTTTTACTGAATACACCCTCTGGCCCAATTTCTTTATATTTTATATTTTTGTATTTATTTTTATTTTCTGATTTTATTTTATATTTTCTAAACATAAAAAATATCCAAAAATATTTTCATAAATTTTCACATTTATTTTTTTATTTTTTATTTTTAGACATGAAAATAATTATTAAGTAGAATACACTTTTATTTTATTTAATTAAAAAACTTTTAAACATTATAAAAATATAATATATTTTTATTTTTTTTTATCATTTATACCTATAAAATAATAATTTTCTCATATACTATTATTTATCTAAATATTTGTGTATGTTTATATTTTATTTTTGTATATAAAATAATCAATATAATATATATTATCTTAAAACATAAAAACTAGGGTTCCCACCCTTATTAAAAAAAAATAATACTTTTTTTAAATATAATTTTTTTACACTTGAATATATTTTATTTTTATTGTACATAAATAATATAGTTAACATATTTACATTCTTAAAAGGAAAATTAGGGTTTTACCCTTAATAAAAAAATAATCTTTTTTATTTATTTCTTTCTTTTTTGCATTAAACATTTTTTACATAAATAAAAAATAAACATAAACATTTTTGCATATTCATAATATTTTGTATATTTATTTAATTTGTTTATTTAAATATTATTCATTTATTATTTATGCCATTGATTCAATTTGGATGTAATAGTAAAATTAGGGTTTTAATTTCTTGCCAAATAATCCCCATTCAAGAATTGTATCCCCCTCTCCATAATCATGTTGTAATAGTGGTAGATTTATTTTTACACATTTATGCTTCCAATTATACCATGATTAGAGATTAGAGTTTGTATGCAAAAATCCAAAATCAACAAATAGCTTGACTAATACAAAGACAAAAATGCATGAAAATGATAACACAATACACACTTGCACCCCTAGGGTTTCATCCACTTGTTGCCTTAAAATGGGTCATGTTATGCATGTTGAGTATTTTGGCAAAACAAAAAGATCATAGTCCCTCGATGACGCTATCTTGGTTGCCTATACAAAATGATCTAGTCCCTCGAAAATTTGCTAAAAATACTTAACACAATTGCTATCATGGTCCATACGATGACCCGCGCCTGTCCCGTTTAACATCCTAATACAAGGTTGTTTACCAAATGTAATGGTAAAACAACACTGTCAAAAGGGTTAAAAACGTGTAGGAAAGATCTTTGAGTAAAATAGGGTAGACAACTCTTAGTTACTTGATCACAACTTGCAAAAACATCATTGTTATTTTCAAACACACCTCACAACACAATTTCAAAACTGTAAGTGTTTAGTTATTGGCATGTATTTTTGATAAAACCAGATGTGTGAATGTCATGACTGATGTCATAACATTCTGGATTATTAGGTACTTTATGCAGAAAAAGTATGGCATACAGTAGCTGCTGTTTATGAGTGTGTATCTGAGCATTTTGCAATGATCACATTTATTCTTCTACCAAATTCAGTAAACAGGAATTCTGATGTCATAACAAATGTTAAGACATCCTGTACTGATCTAACAGTTATGCAGTTTGGGTAATTCTGAGATTTTTCAGGAAGTTGGTTCATTCCTTCAAGAACAGAATCTCCCGTGGTCTTTAAGTTAACCTAGCTCAACCCTAATCTGGTTGATAAAGTCTTGTGACCAAGTCTTGAGGTTAACCCTAATTAACCCTAGCTTTTCGTGGAAGCCCTAACTGAAGAAGCAGCTGCATATATATTCAACAGGAAAGCTGATTGGAAATTATCACTTTTGACTGAAGATCAATTAGGAGCTGTATAGTTTTAACTGCTGTAATCTAAGCAAATATCATTGTGATAAGTGACTTAGAATAGGTTTTGATTGTAAGGGTTTTTGTATCACTCAAAGCTTTGAAGCAAGAGTGTTTGTGTCTCTTGACTAAAGCTTTGAAGCAAAGTCAAGTTAGGTTTATGTATCACTCAAAGCTGTGAAGCACGAGTGTTTGTGTTACTTGATTAAAAAGCTGTGAAGCATAATCAAGTGTATGTTCTGAAGAGTGTCTTCATTATTTCATTAGTCAATTGTTTAAGTATCACTGCTGTGATTGAGGGGGAGTGAGTAGGAACTCAGATTTAAGTTGAACTTAGATTGAAGTTGCATTGGGTAGATCTTAAGTAAAGGAGATAAACTTGTTGGTTTATTCCTGAATTAATATCTCTTATAGTGGATTTCCTCCCTGGCTTGGTAGCCCCCAAAGTAGGTGTTGTTTCACACTGAACTGGGTAAACAATTGACTGTGTTCTTTATTGTTTTTATTTACTGTCTTATAGAAAGTCAGATACGGTGTCATAACATTCACTGTGACATTGAGTATCTGCTGCCAGAATTTCAATTGGCATCAGAGCAGGCACCCTGCCTGTATTACTGGGTGAGATCTAGGGATATCACTTTCTGGCACTATGGACAAAGAAGGAGTTTTTTGAAACAGACCACCCATTCTGGATGGATCAAATTATGACTACTGGAAACCTCGTATGATTGCCTTCTTAAAATCACTGGACAAAAAGGCTTGGAGAGCTGCTAACAAAGGATGGAACCATCCCACCATAACTGAGAAAGATGGGACAATCAGTCTGAAGCCTGAGGAAGAATGGAGCAAAGAAAAAGATGAGTTAGCCCTGGGTAATTCCAAAGCTTTAAATGCCTTGTTCAATGGAATTGATAGAAACATATTCAGACTAGTACATCAATGTGAACTGGCCAAGGAAGTGTGGGACACTCTCAAAAATACCCATGAGGGCACATCCAAAGTAAAAATGTCAAGGCTTCAGATGCTGACTACCAAGTTTGAGAACCTAAGGATGAAGGAAGATGAAACCATTCATGAGTTTCATATGAACATCTTGGATATTGCCAACAACTCAGGAGCATTGGGTGAAAAGATGTCTGAAGAAAAACTGGTGAGAAAGATTCTCAGATCCCTGCCTAAAAGATTTGCAATGAAGGTAACTGCTATAGAGGAAGCCCAGGATATTAGCAAGTTAAAGGTGGATGAACTCATTGGGTCTCTTCAGACTTTTTAGATGGGGATCAGTGACAATGTTGACAAGAAAAACAAGAGCATAGCACTTGTATCCAACTCTGAAGATAAAAACAAGGAGGATGAAGAAGAAAATATTTCAGAAGCTATAGCCATGCTTGGAAGACAATTCAACAAACTCATCAAGAGAATGGATCCAAAGTCAAGGTCAAATGTTGAGAACATCCCCTCTGACATTAACAGATCTTATGACTCCAACAGAAGACCAAAGTCTGAAGAGAAGGGAAATCAAGGCAGAGGAATTCAATGCCATGGTTGTGAAGGATATGGGCATATTCGAGCTGAATGTCCTACCTTTCTTAAGAAACAAAAGAAAGGAATGTCTGTTACCTGGTCTGACTGTGATTCAGAAAGTAATTCTGAAGAAGAATCTGCCAAACTAGTTACTGCACTAACTGGTGTTTGTACCTCTGAAAGTGACACTAGTGATGAGGAAGTGACATTTGAAGAACTGGCTGATACTTACAAGAAATTATGTATCAGAAGTGCTGAAGTTTGTATGCAAAATGAGAAACAAACAAAACTCATCATAAAGTTGGAGGCTGAAAAAAGGGTAGACATTGAAACTATAAGTCATCTAGAAAGGGAAGTTCAAATGCTGAACTCAAAACTGAACCAGATGACCAAATCTGTCAAGATGCTGACAAATGGAACTGACAAATTGGAAGAAATCCTTCAGGTTGGACAAAATGTGGGAAACAAGTCTGGTCTAGGATTTGTGGCAGCAAAGAAATCTGGTGCAGACAAGAAGATCAGGTCTGATAAACAAATGTCAAAGCAGATGTCACAACATAACACTCAACATCGGGAACAGAGAAATATGAAGAAAAAGTAACAAAGATGGAGATGTCATCATTGTGGGAGGTTTGGTCACATAAAGCCATTCTGCTTCAGATTGTATGGATACCCTAATCAGAACCCAGGTGTCAAACCTAAGTCTAACAGGGTACCACATACTCCACAATGGAAGAAAAAGGCTACTGCCCTAATAGCCCACACTTCCTTTAGAGTCTCTGCAAAGGAAGACTGGTACTTTGACAGTGGGTGTTCTAAGCACATGACTGGAATCAAGAACCTTCTCAATAATGTTAAACCTCACACCACTAGTTATGTGACCTTTGGAGATGGTGCTAGAGGTGAAATCAAAGGAGTTGGTAATTTGGACTGCCCTGGAGTTCCAAATCTAAATGAAGTACTATTGGTGAAAGGCCTGACTGCTAATCTCATTAGTATCAGTCAATTATGTGATCTAGGATTCAAGGTCAACTTCTCAAAATACGAATGTCTTGTAACTAATGAAAAGCAAGAAGTTGTAATGAAAGGAGTCAGATCTAAAGACAAATGTTACTTGTGGGAGCCTGAGAATACTAATTACTCCACTGTGTGTTCTATTGCCAAAGAAGAAAAAGAGGTGAAACTGTGGAACCAAAAACTTGGCCATCTTCATCTAAGAGGAATGAAAAGGATTATCTCCATGGAGGCAGTCAGAGGGATTCCAAAACTGCAAATTGATGAAGGGAGAGTTTGTGGTGAATGTCAGGTTGGTAAGAAGACTAGGATGTAACATCCAAAGTCAAGACATCTGACCACCTCTAAGGTTCTAGAACTTCTTCATATGGATCTGATGGGACCAATGCAGGTGGAAAGTCTTGGTGGAAAGAGATATGCCTATGTTGTTGTGGATGACTATTCCAGATTCACCTGGATTAACTTCATTAAGGAAAAATCTGATGTGTTTGAAGTTTTTAAAGAACTGTGCAAAAGAATTCAAAAAGAAAAAGAAGGGTGTATTGTCAGAATCAGAAGTGATCATGGCAAGGAATTTGAAAACAGTAAGTTTAATGAGTTCTGTTCCTCAGAAGGAATTAGTCATGAATTCTCTTCTCCTATAACTCCTCAACAAAATGGAGTTGTAGAAAGGAAAAATAGGACCATACAGGAATCTGCCAGAGCTATGATACATGCCAAAAGACTTCCTTTTCACTTTTGTGCTGAAGCTGAATACATTGCAGCTGGTAATAGCTGTTCTAAAATTATCTGGATGAAACAGATGCTCCCTGAGTATAATGTCACACAAGATGTTATGACATTGTACTATGACAATCTGAGTACAATCAACATTTCCAAGAACCCTATTCAGCATAGCAGGACCAAGCACATTGGCATTAAACATCACTTTATCAGAGACCTTGTAGAGGAGAAGACAATTAAACTGGAACATGTTGCCACTGAGCTACAGCTGGCTGAAATTTTTACCAAGGCACTTGATGCAAATCAATTTGAAAACTTGAGGGGAAAGTTGGGTATTTGCCAACATGAGAAATTGTAGCAATTAATTTTGCTTAAAACAAGGGTTGAAGGAGTTATTTTTGTTAAGTCTATTTTGAGTGGGTTAATCACATATTTTCCCAATTCTTTCAAAATTATTAAGAAGTTGAATAGACACTCATTTGCCTCCTTCCTATCTCGACTTTGCAACAACTCCCATTCTCTCAATCAAAGTTCTCTCTCTAGTTGCTACTGGTTTTCTAAGACAATCAAAATGTCTCAAACATCATCCTCATCCAAGACGACCGTTTCATCTTCATCATCTGATCAAGATTCTCGGGAAATCACCTCTTGCATGGACTCTGAAGTCCTGGAGATTACTCCTCTTAGAGAAATGGCAACTAACCCCTCCAAGGTCAAAAAGCTGAGAACAAGGCATGCAGGAAGGTCTCAGGCTACTTCATCCGGTAATCCCTCTCATCCTTCATCTTCTGTTCCAAATAGGGAAGGATCAGCCTATGTGCATCAAGCAATAGCTAGGCTTGTTACAAGAATACTGAGTGAGAACCACTTTGTACCTGGGATTTCTGTTCCATTAAATCAAGAATCAGCAAGCCCAAATGTTGAAGTAAATCCAGATGTCTCTGAGAATGTTGAGACTCCAAATGACAACATTCAGAAATCATCTGAAAACCTTGATGATATTCAGAACCCTTCAGAGAAGAATGTTGAACCACCTGTAATTGATGTGGATGAGGAATACTCAGACAATGACCTAATTGCAAATATCAACCCTAGCATAGCTAGGAGAATGATGAACAGAAAGGGTAATCAGGATACTGCAAAATGTCTGACCAAAGAGAAACCTGCTGATAAGAAAACCAGGTCTGAAGGCAAGACTGGTGTGGAAACTGTGAAGACTGGACTGTCCAAGGGGAAGGTGAAAGCCCGAGTACATGCTGGAAGTCTCTCAAAGCCTGTGAGACAACCAATAGCAAAGAAGAGGAAGAAACCTGAACCTTCTGATTCTGATGAGGAATCAGAATTTGAAATTGATGCTGAAGACATTCCTCTCAGAAGGAAACTCCCTTCCAGCAAAATGGCTAGAGTTTCTGAAGTCCCCACTAACAACATTTCATTTCACCACCCTAAAAATGCCAACAGATGGAAGTATGTTTGCTTGAAGAGAATAGCCTTGGAAAGAGAACTAAACAATGGTGCCATGGATTGTAAGGAAATCATGGACCTAATCAAAGTTGATGGACTAATGAAGACTGTGGAAAAGTTTACCAAATGCTATGAAAACCTTGTCAAGGAATTCATAGTGAATTTGTCTGATGAATGTGCTGATGGAAGGTCAGCTGACTTTGAATGTGTCTATGTGAGAGGAAGAAGGGTTAATTTCTCTCCATCTGAAATTAACAAATTCCTTGGAAGGTCAAATGAGGCTTGCCCTGAACTAGAAGTTACTGACAATGAAGTATGCCAAACCATCACAGCAAGACAAGTCAAGTGCCGGCCCTCAAAAGGCAAGCTGAATGCTAGCAAGCTAAGCATAAAATTTGCCATCCTGCACAAGATTGGTGCAGCCAACTGGGTCTCTACAAACCATAAATCAACCATCTCTACGGGATTGGGGAGATTCATTTATGTTGTTGGAACCAGGACTGAATTTGACTATGGCAGGTATATTTTTGATCAAACTTTAAAACATGCTAGAAGCTATGCTGTTAAAGGCCCTATTGCCTTTCCCTCCCTCCTATGTGGAATTATCCTTGCTCAGTACCCTGACATCCTGGTAGAAAGAGATACTGCTTGCAAAAGAGCTCATGCTCTTGGGTTACACTACAAGCTATTTCAAGGATCTCATGTTCCTGACATTGTCATAACATCAGCTGAGACATCAACTGTAAAAACTCAGTCCAAGACATCTGATGTTATAGCTGTATTGAAAGAGACTTGCAAAGAGCTGGAGACACGGAAAAAGACTCTAGAAAACCTAATTGCCAGATTAGAACAGGAGGAGACTGAAGGAAACAGAAGGGAAGAGGGTGTTGCTGAAGATCAGCTCAATGCTGAAGAAAGTAGCTCCTCTGAAGATGACAATGCTTAAAGTTTGGTGGAGTTGACAAGCCTGATGCTGGTTCCTGTTGATGCAAGTGATTTCAGTTTTTCTTGTTGTTTTTATTACTCATTTTGGATGACTGTATAACATATAAGTACATGTATCTTTGGCCTATTTGTGGCTAAAGAGGGGGAGATATTTTGTGTTAATTACTTGGTAGACATCATATTTTTTCTGCAGTCATATTCATTATGTTGCTCTCTATTCTCTGATTGCTTAGGGGTTTTAGCCAAAAATCTGCCAAAGGGGGGGTTTGTAAGTGTTTAGTTATTGGCATGTATTTTTGGTAAAACCAGGTGTGTGAATGTCATGACTGATGTCATAACATTCTGGATTATTAGGTACTTTATGCAGAAAAAGTATGGCATACAGTAGCTGCTGTTTATGAGTGTGTATCTGAGCATTTTGCAATGATCACATTTATTCTTCTACCAAATTTAGTAAACAGGAATTCTGATGTCATAAAAATGTTAAGACATCCTGTACTGATCTAACAGTTATGCAGTTTGGTTAATTCTGGGATTTTTCAGGAAGTTGGTTCATTCCTTCCAGAACAGAATCTCCCGTGGTCTTTAAGTTAACCTAGCTCAACCCTAATCTGGTTGATAAAGTCTTGTGACCAAGTCTTGAGGTTAACCCTAATTAACCCTAGCTTTTCGTGGAAGCCCTAACTGAAGAAGCAGCTGCATATATATTCAACAGGAAAGCTGATTGGAAATTATCCCTTTTGACTGAAGATCAATTAGGAGCTGTATAGTTTTAACTGCTATAATCCAAGCAAATATCATTGTGATAAGTGACTTGGAATAGGTTTTGATTGTAAGGGTTTTTGTATCACTCAAAGCTTTGAAGCAAGAGTGTTTGTGTCTCTTGACTAAAGCTTTGAAGCAAAGTCAAGTTAGGTTTATGTATCACTCAAAGTTGTGAAGCACGAGTGTTTGTGTTACTTGATTAAAAAGCTGTGAAGCATAATCAAGTGTATGTTCTGAAGAGTGTCTTCATTATTTCATTAGTCAATTGTTTAAGTATCACTGCTGTGATTGAGGGGGAGTGAGTAGGAACTCAGGTTTAAGTTGAACTTAGATTGAAGTTGCATTGGGTAGATCTTAAGTGAAGGAGATAAACTGGT
This sequence comes from Vicia faba, assembly GCA_948472305.1. NCBI lineage: Eukaryota > Viridiplantae > Streptophyta > Magnoliopsida > Fabales > Fabaceae > Vicia > Vicia faba. Next base: position 991,850,469 of record OX451740.1, on the reverse strand, counting down.
TGGTTTATTCCTAAATTAATATCTCTTATAGTGGATTTCCTCCCTGGCTTGGTAGCCCCCAGAGTAGGTGTTGTTTCACAATGAACTGGGTAAACAATTGACTGTGTTCTTTACTGTTTTTGTTTACTGTCTTATAGAAAGTCAGATACTGTGTCATAACATTCACTGTGACATTGAGTATCTGCTGCCAGAATTTCAAAAACATTTCCCAAAACAAAACATTGAAATATCTTTTCAAAAGACAAACACCTTTGTATATATTCAAACAAGAATCATTACAAAGGTTGTCACAACGATGGCCTCTTTTTCAAAGCATTTTCAAAACCACACACACAAAGCACCATTTCAAACAATTGAAAAGCAAAAGCAAGTGATCTAAACAAGTAACTAAGAGCCCATGGATAACCATGGATGAAAAGGGTGCTTGCACCTTCCCTTTTCATAATCTATCTCCCGAACCCAAGAAAACATCTCAAAGGTCTTTCCTGTGCTTTTTGATCTTTCCTTTGGATAAAATAAAAAGTCGGTGGCAACTCTTGCTAAACCGAAACATTTGCAAACACAAACGCAAAACCTCAAGTCAGTTCTCCCACCGTATCACACCGAGGGTAGTTCCTCCCAGGAGGCCGAACTGAAGAATCTTTGGACCAAGCTGGCAACGAGCGAGAAGGCCTGGATCGAGGAGGAAAAGGCCCGAAAGCTGTCCGAGAAAGAATCAGGAAGGCTCTCCGAGAAACGCAGGGTCCTCTTGCTTGAGAAGAAAGACCTTGAGCAAAAGGTGGTGGCCCTGACTGCCAAGGTTACACCTGCCGAGAATGAGCTGGAGGACACCAAATATTTAAAGACTCAGGCTGAGCTTGTTGTCCCTTTTCAACTAGCGGTGGACGATGCCCAAGCTTCCTCCGAGGGAAGTTTTGATAATACGGTGAATCGGATGCACGTGCTGAACCCCAGGGTCGAAGTCAATACTTCAGGAATGGGGGTCAACTATTACGTGGTTGTCGGTAAGATTCTGGTCCTCGATTATCTGAAAGAGTTTGTTGCCTAGCCCACTGGGGGTCATGCCCAGCTATCGCCTGTCGCCGAAGAAGAAGCTGGATGATGATTGTTTTTTGTTTTATTTATTTTCGCCTGCATCCCGTATTGTTGTAATTTTGTTTCTTCGGGCTTTTGCTCGCTTATGTAATTTTCGAACAAGTGTGATCTCTGGCCACAAATTTATTCTTTTTGGATGGGGCGTTAGAAGCGTCTTTTATTGTAATATTCGCACAATAGTGGCTCAAATGGTCGTTTCTTTTAGTTTTTTGGCCATGATGGTCGTTTGTTCTGAATATTTAACTTGTGTTTGCATGTTTATTGATAAACTTTCCCGTTTGGGACATTTTTTATTTTGCTAAGAGTTTGTAGCGGGAATTTTCTCGTTTGGTTTGTACGTTTGCCAGTATGGGGAAACTGATCAAACAGCCAGGGTGAATATCGGGCGTATACCGAAACTCAGGTCTCGTTTTGAGGGACCTGGGTTCGGCGGCGTGAACTTCCCGTTGCGAGCCGGACGTTCTACCGTCGTGGCACGAAGATTATAGAGCTCGATCGAGTTATCCATGTCGGGCTAAAGGTGTGCTCGTTATAAGAGCGGAGCTTCGTCCTTCTGAATATTTTGGGTGTTATGCTTGTGCCTAGACATGCACGCGTGGTCGGGCTTGAGTGAGTTTGTCTTGTCGACCAAACTCGCTGACTGCTCAGTGTTTTTAACTTAATATTGTTTTAACTTTTCTGCGTTCCATGATCGAATGTGTTTTTCCCCTTGTGAGTTTTCCAAGTAATACGCTCCAGTCCCCGTTTTCGCGTAGACGCGATAAGGACCTTTCCAGTTTGCTGCGAGCTTGCCCTCGCGAGATTCTTTGCGATTTCTCTTCAAGACAAGGCTGCCGACCTCGAACTCTCGTCGTATGACCTTGGCGTCGTAGCCCATGACTATTTTTTGTTTGAGCGAGGCCTCTCGTAGGGCCGCTCCTATTCTGATTTCATCCACTAGATCCAGTTTTTCTCGAAGGGCGACGTCGTTCATATCCTAGTCTGGAGGAGCCTCGATTCATCTGGAAGGTTCTTCGATCTCCACGGGAATGACGGCCTCCGTCCCGTAAGCTAGTCGGAAAGGGGTCTCTCTGGTTGACGAATACGCAGTTGTTCGATATCCACAGAGTACACTGTGTAACTCTTCGACCCATCTTTTTTTGGTTTCGTCCAATCTTCGCTTGAGGCCCCCGAGTACTACTCTTTTCGCGGATTCGGCTTGCCCGTTCGTCTGAGAATGCTCGACAAAGATGAAGTGCAGGGTGGTGCCTAGTTTGGCGACGAATTTATGAAAAATACAGTTTATAAATTAAGTCTCATTATCGGTGACTATCGCTTTTATTTTCGTATGAGTCTCCTCCCTTTTGTTTTCAATATTTTTCAATATTTTTGTTTATTATTTAAACTGCATGATGATGATTTGGATGGTTATTTTTTATTAAACCAACAATTTCTAACTCATTCACATTCACAATTTCCAACATTCACTCATTTACACTCTCACGGATTTTACACACAAAAAGAGGCTATATTTCACCGTCACCCACAAAACACTGTTTATACGCTAATTAACTCACTTACAAACATTTACTTTTTTTCCACGATTTTGTACACTGCTAACACAGCAAAACCTTGTTTTTTTAAGACTTCAATTTAAACATCCCTACACTTTGTATAAAAAAGCCACACACGTAAAAACCAGTCAAAGCTGAGTTTGTTTTTGGTCAGACACATATCCAACAAATCTCTAACATTACTTAGAAAACCTTCATATAAACCATGTAAATTCCTTTCAAAATCATTGGATGGTGGGTCTATTATTTTGAAAGGGTCAAATAACTTCCTCAAAGATCCACCGTCCCAACTATTTCTATCACTTTGTCTTTTTTTATTTATAATTTTTATCTATTTGTTTTTATTAATTATAAATGGTATATTAGGGTTTAGGTTCAATTGGGCTTGGGCCCTATAGTTTATTTTCTACATTTCTTTCATGTTATCTGCACCCCCAGCCCATGTTGTTTACTTTATTTGTTTAATTTAATTTATTTATTCTATTAATTTAGTTTTAAGTGGTCTAATTTATCTAAGTAGATTTATTTGATTACTTGGTTTTATTACGTTGATTTATTCTGATTATTAAAAAGCATAAAAAACATGTTTTTAGTTTCTTTTATTTGTATGCATAATCTATCTTCCGATTAAATTCAAATAAATCATTAATTTCAATTTTTTTTAAGTCAAATTAATTCAAATATTTTTTTATAAATAATATGATATATATTTTTGAATAATTGTTTGGTCGGTTCAACGTCTTATCAAATAATTATTCAAATCAAAATATTAAAATCCATACGTCAAACATTGGTTTTTGCTCCATGCGATAATCAGATGCTATCCTTCGCTCCATGTAATAACAAATAATTTCTTCGTTCAGTGCAATTTAATTCTAATAAAGATCAATTCTTTATCAAATTAATCAAACTCAACATCTAACCAATTCGAACCAAATTTTCACTTAATAAAACTCAAGACTATTTTCAATAAATAATCGTCCGATTTCTTTCTACTTGGATATAAAAACTTCGTCTATCATCACTCAATTTTCAAATCCAGACAAGTTCAAAACCATTCGAAAGCGGCTTAACGTGATTCTATAAAAAAACACCAACCAAATACTTCGAACTACGAAGGACTCTGATTTCTTTGCAAGAGGATACGTAAGCACACGGTTCAAAAACCAAGGCAAGTCCACTTACTTAAAAAAACCTATTTTTCTATGTTTCTTATTATATATGATAATTCAATAATAAATAAAGAAATATTTCTAGGTCTAAAAAGGATCCCCTTGAGTATAAGGGAGATAGAGGGTTCATAACACATTCCCTTTATCTAATCAACTCTCGAACCCATCAATCTCTAAACAATTAGGGTTTTTCCGTTCCTTTCCCGTCCTTGGGACAAATAAGTACTGGTGGCGACTCTCTTGTTTTTTGCCGGTTACAACACACTGCTGTGTAAAAGCTATATGTCGTCGCTTCCACATAATATGACTCGAGGAGCTGAATCCTAGCAATGAATTCAGCGCGGGTCTTTAAGACTTTGGTCTCTTCGGACTCATCCAAAGTGGGCACCGCAATAGTCTTCAAGCTAGAAATTTCATCCTCTAGACTTTTCTTCTCGAGCAACCAGGCACCCTTCTCTGCAGAAAAATTTCTTGCCTCCTCCTCCTTCTTCTCCAGCTCGGCACACTGAGCCCGGTACTTTTCCTTGTAACCGTTGAGGGTTGTCTGTAGCTTTTTCGTTTTGTCCTCAAAGCCCCTTTTCTCTGCCTGCAGTTTATCCAGCACCGCAGCAGAGCCCATTTCCTCGCCAGAGAGGTCCACCGCCATTTCCAGGACCTTCATCATACCAATAATACCTATCGGCTAGTTACTTTCTCCTGCCTGCCGGATCAATACCCCAGATGATCGCAGATTCTCCGCCAGGCACGATCAAAGGATACCGGTCGAAAAATCCCTTATGAGCGAAGCAGGGAGGCAGTGTGAAAGCCTGAGCATTATAATCGTTCTTCGTCAGATCCAAAATATCACCCTTGGGATAATTCCTCTTTCTGCCTGAAATTTGTTGCACGGGTGGAGACTTTTCAATATTCGGCGACATGGAGGAGGTGCTGGAGCCATCCATGGCCTGACCCGGGGCAAAGCGACTAGTATTCAATATCTTTTTGCCCTTCGACGCATCCTACGCAAGTTTGAGTATATGCTCGCAGGAATCTGCCATTTTGTCTACAGAAAACAATAAATTGAGGTTAGTACATCAATAAAGTTTATGCGACCATGCTGAAAAGGGAAAAACACAAGAAGATACCTAAGAGTGCTACACAGTCCTCGTAAGATTGGCATTTGAGTAGTGTCTTAGTGTTAATTGCTTGAGCCTCGTATACGGGCTCGCTGATATCATCAAGGAAATATTTTCTCTCCCTCGTCACCCATTGGGCAGGGTAAAAGTTGTCAACAAACTTGCTAATTTTGGCATAGGACCCATCGTCCTCCTCGTCCATAGGACCCTCCAGGGTAAGGTAATAGCTCGAAAGATGATCAAAGTGAGTCACACTCCAGTGGAAGGGGAACTTCAAAACCAACTCTGTCTCCCTATTCCCATCTTTGTCGTAAAGCATGTTGTCGTCCTCGTAGACCAAGATAGATGTATCTAATGCAGAGTCAAAGGCCTCCTGTGACACCGACTTGACGAGGAAATTTTTTTCCTTGAAGTCACAAACAGATTCCGAGAACATCTTAAAAATCTTCTTCTTCGAATACTTCAGAGAAACCCAACCATGTTTCCCTTCCACGATTTGTCGTTGAAGTCGGAAACAGTGGAAGAAAAGGGGAATCATGGCGCCGACCTGGAGGTATCAGCACACTATCTCGAACGCAAATATGAAGGAAATTGCGTTCGGATGTAGCTGTAACGGCGCCAATGACAGATGCCCGAAAACAGAGGCCTGGAAATTGAAGGTTAGAGAAAACACAAGTAGGGGGGTTGAATTGGGTTTTCTAAATTTTTTTTCTAAAAAACTCGGTTTTATCACTAGCACACAATGATAAGTAGTTATTGTGAAAAAAACCAAATAAAAATAACACAATTATTTTTATACAAGTTCACCTTAAAACTAAGGCTACCTCTTGTTCACCCGCCAAGGTGATTTCGCCTTCAACAAGGACTTAATTCACTAATCTCAAAATATTATGCAATAACCTCTAAGAGTCTACAAAGACATCTTAGGCCTCTCAAGTATACAAACTAGAAAGTCACATGAGGAAATTTACAAACTTACACGTATAACACTGTTTTGTGTTTAAGAAAATATGCTTCTATAAAGATAATAAACACTAAATTTTCTATCTAATGAAGTTACACTTTTGAGCAACAACTCAGCATAAATGAATTTTATAACTGATTGAGAATTTGACCGTGTGTGTGAAATATTATAGCACATTTTTGTTGTTGTTGTTGTTGCTTTTGTTGTATCTTTCAAACAATGTGGAGATCCTTTTATAACCATTGTGAAAAGTGTCATTGCGCTAGCTAGGCACGTTGAGACCATTCCTCAATACACGTTTTCTCATAGATGTAATTATTTTTACTTTTGGGGACGTGTTTACTCTTTCCAAGTTTCCAAGATACTATTTGAGATAAGTAAACATTGTGTTTGCCTCGAGAATAGTGATTTCTCATCTGACGCTTCTGGATGTATCTTTTGGATGTGTTTCTGATCACATGATTTTGTATACTAATAGTTTCTACAGAACTAGATTTCTCCTGAAGATGTTATTTTTGTCTTTGGAGTACTGAGCTTGAGACTTATTATTTGTCTTGTTCTTCTGATGAGTAGTTTAGAAACTACTGATTTGATGTAGCGTAGAAACACTAGATTAAACTTTAGGAACGCATCTTGTTTTCAGAGCTATAGGCATCAACTTATCTGAAATATAATGCTTTTATTTTGATATGTGATTTCTTCTTGAAAGCATGTTTATATTTTTGAACAGTGAGACAAAAGTGTTGAGAATGTATTCTTCCAGATTCTTTCTACTTTTGATTCTTTATCTAGTTTGGTCAAGGTGTTAGAATCTTTCTGATGGACGATCATGTCTTCAGATGTATAGGCAGCAGCTTATCTGAGAGACAACTTCAGTTGTAGAAGCTTTCTGATTCTTGTATCTTTAGCTTTCTGATCTTATATTTGCACAAGCTCTTTTATAGAATGTTTCTTATACCCCAACACTTGCAATTTTGAACTTCTGATGAATCAAAGAGACAATTGAGATGTATTGGGGTATAAGAAACTCTTATAGCTTGTGAAACTCAAAGGTTGAGGGTATAAGCCTTTCTTGTCCTTACTGTCAATACAATCAATCTTTCAATAGCTTGTGGAATAACTTAGGAACCTAGATACCTTTATCATATCATGATAATGCATGAGTATGTATGATGAACACAAGCCATGTAAGGTAAAATGAAGTGGTAAAATTTTGGGGTGAAACACATATTATAAGATTGTTTCCATTATTTTTACAAAAGAGTATTATATCCACTTGTCCTCTTGAGAATCCATTATCAACTAAAAAGGAACTTAATCTTTCATACCATGCTCTGGGATCTTGTTTGAGTCTATATAAAGATTTCTTTAATTTAAATACATGTTATATAAATATTAGACTTTCAAAACCAGGAGATTGATGAACATAGACTTCTTCAGAAATATACCCGTTTATAAATGTACTTTTAACATCCATTTGATATAACGTGATATTGTTATGAACAATAAATGAAATGAGTAGACAGATAGATTCTAACTTGGCGACTGGAGAAAAGATTTCATTATAGTCAATACCTTCTTGTTAACTGCACCCTTGAGCAACTAGTTGTGCCTTGTTTCTGACAACTTTACCTTTCTCATTTAGCTTGTTTCTAAAAACCCACTTTGTGCCTATAACGTGAACTCCTTTTGGTTTGGGTACCAGATCCCAAACATCATTTTTTGAGAATTGATTAAGTTCTTCTTGCATTGCCAGGATCCACTCATTATCTTGAAGTGCTTTTGTAATTTATATTGGTTCAATTAGAGAAACTAATCCTAGAATGGTTTCCTCAGGTTGCTTGAAGGTGGATGTTGTTCTGGTAGATTCTGTCTTATTTCCCAGAATGAGTTCTTCAGAGTGATCTTGTCTCAATTTATGTCGTTTCTGAATAGTTGAGTTTTAAGATGGATCTGATGGTTCATCATCCTTGTTACTTGTATCTGGTCTTTCTTCAGAACCTTCAAGTCTTATTTCTACGTCTGTAGTTTACTCACTTAGCTTTGACTTCTTAGGGTCAAGCTTATTATCAAACCTAACATGTATGGATTCCTCTACATTACGTGTTTCTGTATTGTATACTTTGTACCCTTTTGAGCGTTCAGAGTATCCTAACATAATACACTTATGTGCTTTGGAATCAAACTTGTTAAGATTTTATTTAGTGTTCAAGATAAAGCAATCACATCCAAAAGGATAAAAGTGGGAAATGTTTGATTTTTCTTCCTTTATACGGTTCATAAGGAGTCTTCTCTAAAATAGGTCTTATAGAGATTCTGTTCTGAATATAACATGTTGTATTTACAACTTCTTCCCAAAAGTGCTTTGCAACATTGGTTTCATTTATCATGGTTCTGGCCATTTCTTGTAAAGTTCTATTTTTCCTTTCTACAACTCCATTTTATTGAGGAGTTCTAGGACAAGAAAAATCATGAGAAATGTCGTGAGTGTCAAACAGGTTTTCAAAATATTTATTTTCAAATTCTCCACCATGATCGTTTCTAACTTTAATAATTTTACAGTCAAATTCATTTTGTACCTTTGCGTAGAAATAAGAGAACACAAAATGAGACTCATTCTTGTGCCTTAGGAATTTAACCCATGTCCAGCGACTATAGTCATCTACAATGACAAGCCCATATTTCTTGCCATTTACAAACGCAGTTTTAACTGGTCCGAATAAGTAAATGTGCAGAAGTTCTAGGGGTTTTGAGGTAGAAAATTTTTTTTAGATTTAAAACAAGTTTTAGAAAACTTTCCTTTCTGACACGATTCACAGAAAGTATCTGAAGAAAACTTCAGCTTTGGTAAACCTCTGGCTAACTCAAGTTTATTGAGCTGAGATATTTTTCTCAAGCTAACATGACCTAAGCGTTTGTGCTATACCCATTGCTCTTCGTCAACAGACATAAGACATTTAACATTTTGATTTTTTAAATCAGAAAGTTTAATTTTTAAAATTTTTTTCTCCTTTTACCAGAGAACAGGACTGAGCCATCTTTTTGAATAACAACTTTACATCCTTTTTGATTAAAGACTATATCATAATCATTATCGCTTGATTGACTTATGGATAATAAGTTATGCGTTAGTCCTTCAACATACATAAATTTTGAGATAGAGGGAAGAGTTCCATTACCAATAGTTCCTGATCCCTTAATTTTTCCTTTTTGGTTTCCTCCAAAACCCATGAATCCAACATCTTTAAGTTCCAATTCTTGGAACACATTCTTTCTTCCCGTCATGTGACACGAGCATCCAGAGTCCAGGTACCATGATTATTGTTTGGACTTTTCTATGTAAGTGATGTGCAACATAAACAATATTATCTTTTGGTACCCAGATATTTTTGGGTCCTTTAACATTAGTCTTACAAGAGTTCTTGTGGAACCTTACTTTTCGTGCATCATTGAATTTTTGTGTCTGTGAGTTTGTGTGATGATATGTGAAGGGAGGTATTGGTTTCTCTATTTTCATAGGATTCTGATCTTCATTAGAAGTGTAACCAATTCCCCTCTTCCCATTTTGACCGACACCATATATCATAGAAGCCATTTTGCTTCTGTCTATGTTGTTTTTCAAAAATTCTTGAAAGGCATCACCATACTTACTTATAGTATTTTATAGTGTAGATGTTTCTATAATCACATTTCCTTCTTGGCTTGAGCTTTAAGCAAGATTATTTCATTGTTTAATTTTAAATTATTTGCTTTGTGAATAAAAACTTCCTTTTCTAACTTTTTGTATTCTTCGATTCCAATCTCATGAACCTTTTGTAGGTTTTTGAGTTTATTTGGAAGCTTATGATACTTTTCTAATGTTTTAGATAAACCATACTCTAATTCAGAACATGTGAAATCAGAAAATACCTCTTCAGAGTCAGACTGTATGTCGGATGAGGATTCTTCAGAAGTTGTGGCCATGAGGGCCAAATTTGCATGCTCATCTTCTGACTTTGAGTCTGATGTATTGGAGTCATCCCATGTGGCTATAAGATCCTTCTTTTTTCTTTTAAGGAAGTTCTTTTTGTATCGGTCTCTTCTGGAATTCCCCTTGTTTAATTTTGGACAAGCATTTATATAATGTCCATATTCCTTGCATTCATAGCACGTCACTTCCTTGCTACTTTTGCCTCGAGAGAAGGAGTCTGGACGATCATCGTGGTTTCTGAATCTTATAGAACTATTCTATCTTTTCTTCTAGAGTTGTTTTATTCTTCTAGAGAGAAGAGAAAGCTCGTCCTCATCATCAAAATCTTCGTCCTCAGACCTTTCTGCGAGTTCTTCTCCAGTTTGGAATGCTTTGTTCTTAACTGGCTTCAATCTTTCTGATATGGATTTGAGTGCTATTCTTTTTCCTTGCTTATGAGGTTCATCTTCCTCCAGTTCTATTTCATGGCTCTTGAGAGAGATGATTAGTTCTTCAAGACTTATATTGTCCAGATCTTCAAGGTTATCAAATTTGGTTGAAAAGCACAAGGGATTGATTGGAGAAGTTGTCATCCTTGGACAAGGCTTTGTTCCCATTGGTCACAAATGCATATTTCTATCAATTCTCAAGATATGGAAGTGGTTGTGGTTGCTATGAGTTCTCATTATCAACCTCAACAACTTATATTTACAAAGAATTTGTTTTGGTACAAGAAGTTTGTTAAAAATTGTCAAAGTTCCTCAAGGCATGTTTTTTAATTTAGGAGCTAGGGTTTTGAACTTCAAAGGAGTATATCTTTCCCATGTTTTGGTATTTTTGAGTGATTCCAAATACATCATTATTTTCAAAGGGTTATTAACAAATCACTTCAAAAGTTCCAAGGAGTTTTCATGTGGAAGGAACTTGACGAGGAAGAAAGATTACAAGTCCTCCAGATGAATCCCCAATTTTGCATGTGTGACTTCAAATGATCATAACTTGGCCAATTTTTATTACCTTGAGCCTATTCTTTTTCCATAATGATCTTGAAGAGGTTAAATTTATGCCTTCTTTTATATTCAAAGTGAGAAGATGGATGGAAGTTTCCTTAAGGATACAAAAGATTATAGGTCATTTTATGAAATTTTGCCAACTTCAACAAGTCATAACTCTCTCAATCTTTGGAGATTTGGAATGGTTCAAGTTTCAAAATTTCATTCAAGAGATCTACTTCATGCCATATTTTTTGGTCAAGAGCAAATTCCAAGTGGAAGGCAATGTTTGGATGCAAGACATTATAGGTCACTTTTGAAGAAAAATTTGAAATATTTCTAAGTATGGAAAGTCAACCCTTTTCTCAAACTTTGACTCATTGCAACTTTCAGCTCAAGCATCCATTTAACTCCATTCTTTTTCCATTGCAAAGCTTGTAACCTCATCTTTCTAAGGCATCAAGAATCATGCCCTAAGACCCCTTGAGTTGAAAATGCCATTGGTCAGAAGTTGGAACTTTGAAACTGAATTTCTCACCAAGTCAGAATTTTGAAATCCATAATGTGGCCTCTAATCACAAGATTTATATGCATTTTTGATTTAAACTTGATTAACAAACTTGCCAGAAGTGTTTAACACCTTAAAACGCAAGGATTGAATGATTTTTGGTGAAAAAAATCACACTTCACTCGTGCATCAGGTTTGCACGAATTCCCTCCAAAATACATCATTCACTCTTCCTTTTAATCCCATTTTCTTCTCCTATAAATACGAACTATCCCATTCATTTTCTCAAGCTTGGATAGCCAGAATCACCCTGCCAAACTTGTTCCATAACTCAGAATTCAGCAACTTCAAAATCCATATACAAGCCTTTTTCAATCCATATTTTTCATCAATTCACCTTCCTTGATCTTCCATGAAGCTAACCATATAATTACATTCAAGAATCGTGCCCTATATTGCTCCATAGAAGTCCAATTTCAGAGCTCTGCAACTCAACTTCAATAGGTAGATTCCTTCATCAATTCTTCAAAACTTTGATATTATTGTGATGCTCTCATTGCCCTGGTTCTAGTCGCAGCACTTGATTTTTACTGGAAACACGTTTTGACCATGGAATTTCAAATCCCTTTTCAAAACTTTCTTTCCAAATTGCTTGAGCTACAGTTTATATAAATTTGGCGCGAGAGTGTGGTTGTCTTCGTCTTGAAGAAACGAAATGAATGGAATAGGTATGAGCTTCTGACTTTATAGTTGGAGAGACCTGCAATTCACGTTGGCTGGAGGTTGAAGATGACCAACGTGTCATCTTCCAACCAATGATGGCACGCCACTTGTTATTTTTGAATTCTGATTTAATAATTGATTCAGTGCTTTATTCACTAATGACCATGATATGCACAACGCGACAGATCCTTTGGGTCTGATTACTAATGCGTTTTGACTCTCGTCCAATGGTCCACATATTTTTGACTTTTATTTTCTTTTCTGATTTTTTATATTTAATTGTTTTAAACTTCAAAAAATCACAAAATTCATTTTAAGTCCAAAAAATTGGAAAAAATTATGAAAATTATTTTTGAGTATTCTCTTTCATATTTTTATTTTTTCACAATTTAATTTTGTGTTTTGGTATTTTTTTATAAATTTACACTTTATTTGAATTGTTTTAAATGTTTAAAAATACTTTTATGCATTTTTAAATTCTAAAAAAATTATGGAATGATCCAATGATATTGTGACAAATATAGGTGACCTTATTTTATTTTTGTTTATGACTTTGCTATTTTTTATCATTTTTGGTTTATTTTACCCATTTCTTTAAATTTTAAAATAGTTTCTGACTTTAAAAAATTACCAAATTTTTTTAAAAATCATTTGAGCCATTTTTCTGATTTTTCTATGGTCTTACTTTTTATTTCTTGATTAATTTGAACATAGTTGATATTTTTCTCTTTATTTCTATTTTTAAATATTATTTTTAAACCTTTTTGTATATATTAAAATGTAATATTATTTTGTGACTATTTTCTGGATGATCTTGTGTAAAATTTTTGATCATGAACTTTATTAACATCATTAGATCCATGGTGTTGAGTCTAACTCCACAAAAATGGATGAATGATTTTAATAATAGTTTGATTAAATTTAATCCAAAAGTGGTTTGTATATTCTCTCTCACCCCTCTTCATCTCATCCCCTTTTTATTGCACTAAATGTTGTTGGAGCATGATCTCTATATCATGTCTCAAAACAAATGGTGCATAGATTGCTATTGACCGACCTCAAAATAGGTGCAACTTCTATATAAGTCTACTTATGATTGCTTAACATAGCGCTAAATTGTGTCCTGATTCGAATAAATGATCATTCGTGGCTGTTTACCATGAAAATTGGTAAACAATCGCTGATCTTCCAAAAGGTTACTTATTTGGTGACTCGCAGGATCGATCAGATTGATCCTAAGACATGGTTGATTTTTGGAGTTTGACTAACCCTAATGGTGATTAATGCCAGTAAAGTAAAGACACTTTAAATAAATTGCATGGAGAAAAGCTTGATAGAATGAATAAGAGCGTTAAGTAAAAGGCTTCGACGGAGATAAGTAAATGAAAAGCGATAAATTGCTTGAATATAAAAGACTTGATTAATTTAAATGGTGTTTCACACATACATTCTCAAATGATTCTTTCTCTCACGTTGGGTACTTAAATCTGAATGAGTAACTTGTATAAAATGATTAACACACACGAAAACTACGTGAACAACTAGTATTTATACTAAAACAAATCCTAAGTAACCACTGGGCAGTTACACCGCTTCAAGATGACGCCACATGGCACGCTCACAACCTTCGATGCCTATGTTCTCGACACGTTGCACTTGGTAACTGCTGGGAACCGTTTTCCCTCCAACAATTCAAATCTCAAACCGTTCGACCTTGGGCATCAGGTACCTTTTTCGAGAGGTTCCTCCGACGTCGAAGACAACAAGATTCCAACTTAAAGGAATTTCTCTAAGTATCTTGTCATTCTTTGATGAGCCTTCGACATGATCAGCTGGTCGAAGCCTTCTTATATAGGAAACTATTTTGACTCATAATTAATGGTCTATATGATAATAAATATGGGTGTCGAATTTAGGAGCCAACAAATTGCCCCCCAAGAATGTCTTATTTCGACACTAAAAGAAAAAGGTATTCTTTGATATTCCGGTCAACACCTGTCCTTCATTCTCAGCCACAAATTAGTTTGTGTGCTTTTCGCCTCCTACCAACCAACTGACAATCTCAAAAAGTCATCATTTCACCTGTTCCCAAGACGTCACTTCAGTAAGGCATTTAGCACGCACAATGTGTTTTCAAATGTTGTCATCATGACTATTTCCCGAAATCAAGGACGCACGCTGTACCGTTTCTGTTCTTCAGAACGGCTACATCACCAAATGAGCGCCACGTGCCCCACTCTTGTCTGAGACATTAAATGACCTCGAGTCTTGTGATTTTTCAATCACTATAAATAGCACTAAGTGCCCCTTGTTGGACTCTTTACGCTTTCTTTCATCCAAGCCTTAAGTCGAACAAAATTTCCTGCAAGCAAACCTTTGCTTCTTCCTCTCCAAACCCAGAAATCTTTGTTCTTCATCCATCTTCATCTCAAACCAAAAAATGGCCTCACGTTCTCGTTCTTCCAATGTCCCCAGATCTAGCACTCCCTCTAAAACTACTCAACCGGAAATCTTTTCAACCGCTCCGATAGTTAACTCCATGGGAATGCGAAGGGTTCCTGAACCCATAGGAGATGCTGAGCGTGAAACTTATTCTTCTTAACTGCTGATTCCTGTTGGATATTCCAACCAAGTTTTCGCCATGTCCAGTCCTCTATCTACATGCATTGCTGACCCAACGAAAATCGAGGGTTTCTTCCCCGTACATGAGGCACTCAAGCCCATTGGGTGCTCCAAGAAGGCGACAGACGATACCGAAGATCCTGCAAAAGAGAAAATAGATTTTTGGTTCTTCAATAGGGGGGTTAGGGCTTTTAGGTCTAGCCCTAACCTTACACCAGAATACAACGCTTGGCTCCACAAGATGGATAAGTTCCAGGCTTCGATTTGGAAAGGCATGGGGATTTATGACCTAGTCATGCTATCCAAAACTGGCCTCAACTATTGTCCTGAAATGCTGGTAGCTTCTTTGCTATTTTGGGACTATACTCACTACACCTTCCACCTGCCTTGTGGAATGGTAACACCCACTCTCTTCGACGTGGCTGCTATTACTGGTCTTCGACCAACTGGGGATTACTTCGACCCAAAGGAAATGTTTGAAGACCATATTGGGTTTTCAGCTACCAAACCCACTTATACCACCTACACCAACCACTACCATGACAAATCGACGGCTGTGGTGACTGATGTAGAGCACATTGCGTTTCTAGCGCTCTGGCTGTCATGCTTCGTGTTCTGCACGAAATCCCTACAGGTGACGAAGAAAATGGTCACCCTTGCTACTCAGCTTCATCACGGTCAGAACATCTGTTTGGCCGAATTAATACTGGCAAACCTGTATGAGTCAATAAGAAGTGGAGCAGCTCAATTAAAAATAATAGAAAATAGAGCCAACTTGCTGCTTGCTGGACCCTTCTGGCTACTTCAACTCTGGCTAAACGCCACTTTTGAGTCTTTTCTACCCCAGAAGACTCAAATAAATGAAAAGGCTCCTGAGATAGCCAGAAGGCGTGTCGAAGGCACCAGGCTTGCCTTATTGACTCCCACTGAAGATGGGCTAGAGCTTCAAAAGACCTTTGCAAACTTCGTTCAGATGTTTGCAGGGAGGAAAGAATTTACCTCGACCATGGCCCCTTTCGCCGGTCGAAAGTTTGGCCCAGGGTGGTTCACCAGGCCCCATCCTAAATCATCAGAGGATCCTCACCTCGAGGAGCACACAACGATGTGGGAAGCATTTCTCACTCCAAGGATAATGCCATTGCGCTTCAAGAGTTCAAAGAATCATCTGAGCCTGATTGCTTACCAGCCGAATCTTGTCTCTCGACAGTTTGGCATTATCCAATCGCTTCCTTCTCCAATTTATCCTCGGGAGAAATCGTTGTTGTACTTTTGTAATGACTACTCTGAGGATGCTGCTACTAAGCATATTAGTAGGTACGTTGGTCGGACTGTACTATCATTGTTCGACTACCAACTCAACTTCCTCTGTTCACCATCTTTTGAGTACTGGTGGAAGAGATATTACGTCGAAGAGTTCTTCGACGAAAAAGATTTTGCAGACGAACTCCAGAAGTCCTTCGTCTTGGTTCTCGACAAAATAAAGAAATGTATGTTCCCTCCTCAAATTATACTTGTCTTTTCATTTCAACTTATATCTACCAAATATAACTTGTGAACGTGTCTTCTTTCAGTTGTTCGAAAACCTGTGGCTAAGAAAGCCACAGACAACCATCAGGGTGGAGGTCCCTCTACAAAACCTCCAGTGCAGGTAACAAAATTTTTCTTGTTTCCTGCTGGTTTTAAACATCTTGGTTTTTGATGCCGTGTTTTAAATCAACTCCATTTGGGGCTTTCAGGAACCTGCACCTAAGAAGCGACCTGCATTAACGGTCGAATCTTCGAGTGGCGACGAGGATGAATCTCCCCCTGTTCTTCTCAAACGGAGAAAACTGAAGAAGGCTGCTCCTGCTCCTGAGCCTCGACCTGCGATAAGAATCAAGGTCGTAGGGAATAAACCCAGGCCACCTCCTGTGATCATTGAAGAGCCCACGGAGGAGGAGCTACACGTCTTGCTCAATAAACCCGTTGAGAGTGACAACTCTAGCCCTGGGGCTGAAGTTCCTTTACAAGTAGCGCCTTTGACCACTTTTAACTTAGGTGTCGACGATCACCTTCGATTGTGCATCTCTCTAAATCAGAATATTTTTCCTTTTCTATTTTCAGGAGACCGCTGGAACTTCAGCACCAACTGAGCATCTTGTCGAAGGTTCTGATTCCTTTGTAAACAGCGCAGGGGAACCCATTCACCACCCTTCTTCTTTCGTCAGTTCTGCTAACGAAGTAAATCAAACTTTAGAGCCACAAGACTCTGCTGACCATAGCAGACAACGAGAGGAGGAGCTGGTGGATGATGAAGTCCTTGCTGAAATAGAGGAGCACCACCAGGAGGAAGCTCAAGTGGTCAATGAGACAGAAGAGCAACATGACGAAGAGGGTCATGTTGACGCTGACGCTGCTAAAAATGATCAGCCCCAAACCCATATTGCTGCAGAAACGGTCACCTGGACAAAGCCCAGGTCTAAAGAGGATTTGGCCCTCTTGAAGCAAAACGATCCAATTGGCTACCTGAATGCCATCATCGAGAGCAGGGAAAATTCATCTGACCCTAGCCATGATGCTTCTACTGCATCAGGGAAGTCTACTTCGACTTCTCCTCTCGATGTGGTCTTGAAGAAAGTCAAGGCTCAGTTCTTCAAGAGGGATCTAATGAAGGCTTTGGAGGGGGATCCTACTGCCCAGTCTTGTTTGGGAGCTGTCTTGGGTGCAATTGATTTGCTTGCTGTTTCTCCAGATATTTCCAGCTTCATCTTGGAGTTATACTCCATTATTGACCAAGTCTCTACGGACTATAATCGTCGAAGGGGGTTCAACATCCAACTCGAAACACTGCATGGCAAGAGTTCTTCTGCTTGGACTGAAGTAGCTGAATCGACTTCTCGAATTGCAGAATTGTCGAAACAAAAGACGTCCAAGCAACAGAAAATCGAAGCCATAGATCAAGATAACGCCTCTATAAAGGCACATATCGAGGAGTTGGAAGCCAGGTTAAATGCTAACACTAAGCACAAAGAGGAGCTCCTTTCGACCGTTTCAGATGCAGAGAGCCAAGATGAAGTTGCTCGAGGCTTAGAGTTCGCTGAAAGGGCCCAAGCCCTAGATGACCAGATTGCCAAACTTTCTCAGGCGAATGCCTTGTGTAACAAACGGCTGGAGTTGCAGCGAGCCAAATATCTTCGTCTGAAAGCCTCTGTCCCTTTTTAATTTTGCTCTGTACCTCATTGACCAATGTACTGTAATTTTTTGTAACACAATGTAGCCATTTTGGTTAATTAATATCATTTTCCATTTTGGCTTTATGGTTAACGTAATTATTAACTGTTATTTATTTTGATCTCTTGGAGCATAGGTTTATATTTTTTTTAAATATTTGCCGTTTACCCTCAAGAGTCTTTTATCTTCGCTTAACTCTTCGACCTCATAAGCTCCACCAGAAAAAAATTGAATAATTCTGAACGGTCCTTCCCACTTGGGTGACCATTTTCCCATGCTTCGATCTCTTTGATCCATGGGGAGAATTACCTTCCAAACTAATTCTCCAGGTAAGAATGCCTTAGGTTTTACTTTCTTATTGTAAGAGTCTTCCACTCTTTTCTTCTGAATTCTCAGTAGGTCGAGAGCTCGTAGTCTTTCTTCGTCTAAATCTACTAGTTCGTCTAACATCATATCCCAATAAACCTCAGAGGGAATATCTTGATGTCTCTGAACCCTTGCTGATTGAAGACAAATTTCTGCTGGCAGTACTGCGTCATGACCGTAAGTTAGCCGATATGGTGTTGTACCCGTGGCTTCTTTTGGGGACGTTTGACAGGCCCACAAAATCTGGTCTAACGTTTTATGCCAATTTTTTGGCTTCTTTCCCACATGTTTTTTTATCAGGCCAATCACTATTTTATTCGCCACTTCGACTTGACCATTTGCCTGCGCGTAATAAGGTGTTGATGTTAGGAGTCTAAAGCCCGTTTCTTGAGAGAATTCCTGCATCTTTCGATAAGTAAACACCGACCCTTGATCAATTGTTATAGTCTCAGGGATTCCAAATCTGTAGATAATGTTCTTTTGAATAAATTCAATGACATTTTCTTGGTCTGCATTGACTAAAGGGATAGCTTCGATCCATTTAGTGAAATAATCAATGCCTACCAGTATATACTTCTGGCTCTTTGATGATGCTGGTCAAATCTCTCCAATAAGATCCAACGCCCATCCTCTAAAGGGCCAAGGTTTCACTATTGAGTGAAGTTCGCTTGCTGGTACATGTCGGATACCAGTATGGACTTGGCATTCTTGGCAACCCTTCGCGAACTCAACACAATCTTTCAAGATAGTGGGCCAATATAGTCCTTATCGAAACAACAACCATTTCATCTTATGACCTACTTGGTGAGCCCCACATGCTCCAGCATGCGTAGTTGAAAGGGCTATATATGCTTCGGTTTCGCTTAAGCATTTTAATAATACCCCTTCAGGCGTCTTCTTGAACAACTCATTACCCATGAGTACGTAACTCAACGCCCTATATTTTATTTTTCGTTCTATCAAAGCTGCTGGATTTTGTAGATAATCTACAATGGGTTTCCTCCAATCCTGCTCTGACAAATTGTCTATGAACGAAATTTCAAAGTTCCTTTGATCAGCATACCCTAGTCTTGTCGATTCCAAATCTGTTGGAGACAGGCTGGTTGCTTTTATTTTCTCTCAAACTTCGATTGCTCTTTGTAATCTCATTTTTGAAATTTTGTACCCAGATGCAATTTGTGCCAAGTCATTGGCTACTTGGTTTTCCAATCTAGGTATGTGTCGAATGTTAACCACTTCGAATTTTTTCAATAAACGATTTGCTATCACAAAGTACATAATAAGATTTTCTCTTATGCATTTATACTCTTTTGTGACTTGCTTAATGACTAACTCTGAATCTCCCATTATTTTGACTCGAGTTGCCCCTAATTCCAATAATATCTCAAGGCCAGTAATTAGAGCTTCGTACTCAGCCTCATTGTTCGAACAAGTACCTTCTATCTTGTACTTTAATGTTGTTGGAATTTTTTCTAGAGAAATAATTAAGACCCCTACTCCCGTTCCATCTTTATGGCTGGAACCATCGAAGTAAAATTTCCAAGGTTCTATCTCCACGTAATTTATATTATCAACCTGAATTGAGTGGTCGACTATAAAGTCTGCTACCACCTTCCCTTTTACTGCCTTAAGAGGCATAAAGGTCAATGAATACTCAGTTAATGCTAGCGCCCACTTGCCAATTCGACTGTGCAAGATGGGTTTCGATAACATGTATTTGAAAACATCAAAATGAGACGAAACATACACATCAACTAGTTTTATATATTGTTTGAGCTTTGTACAAGAGAAATAAAGACATAGACATAATTTTTCAACTTCGCTATATCTAGTTTCTGCATCGTTCAAAACTCTGCTAAGGTAATAAATGGGTCTTTCGACTCCATTTTCATCTTCTTGGGCTAACATGCTTCCCAAAGTTTTGTCGGATGCAGCTATGTACAATCTCATACTCCTATTGCTACAAGGAGGCACCAAAATAGGTGGCTTGGTGAGATACCCTTTGATCTTGTCGAAGGCTTCCTGTTGCTCTTGCCCCCACTCGAATCCTTCCTTATTCAATCGAAGTAAGGGTGAGAAGGCTTGAGCTTTTCCACTTAGGTTAGATATAAATCTCCTTAAGAAATTTATCTTGCCCAACAGAGATTGCAGTTCCTTCTTGTTCGTTGGCGCTTTCGCTTCCAAGATTGCCTTTGTCTTGTTCTGGTTGATTTCGATTCCTTTCTTGTGGACGACGAAGCCCAAGAAATCTCCAGCTTTCACACAGAAAGCACACTTCAAAGGGTTCATTTTCGGACCATGTTCTCTCATTCTTTCAAATGATTGTCGAAGGTGGTCTATATGGTTCTTCCTGGAAACAGATTTTACAACAATATCATCAATATATACTTGCATAAAAGTGTTAATAAAATCATGGAAGATAGAGTTCATCGCTCGCTGATATGTTGCCCCAACGTTTTTTAGGCCAAAAGGCATCACTACCCATTCGTAAGTGCCTAAAGCCCCGGGGCATCGAAAAGTTGTTTTCGACACATCTTCTTCAGCAATGAAAATTTGATTGTACCCTGAGTAACCGTCGAGCATGGTCAGGTACTCATGGCCAACGACAGAATCGACTAGCATTTCCGCCACAGGCATATGATATTCATCTTTGGGTGTTGCAGCATTCAAATCTCTGAAATCTATGCACACCCTCAACGTACCATTTTTCTTAATTACTGGCACACTGTTTGCAATCCATTCGACATACCTCGTAGCTCGTATGAATTTGCACTTCAGCAGTCTTTCGACTTCCGTTTTGATCTTCGACAGTACTTCTGGAGCGAAGCGTCTTGGACATTGCTTGACTGGCTTCTTTCCAGGTTTGATTGGCAACTGAAGTTCTACCAATCCTCTGCCGAGACCAGGCATCTCGTTGTAATCCCATGCAAAGCAGTCCTTGAACTCCTTTAGTAATTGGATCACTTCAACCCTGAGCTCTGGGACTTTTCTCTAACCCTTCGCACAAGTTGATTTATTCTAAAGGATCCTGTGCTAACATTTTGATGTTGTTTGCCAGGGGGTCCTTTTCGAATCCCAAAGGCTCATCGTCATAGATGGCGTCGAGCCTTTGATCCTGCATTCCTTCTGTCATGATATCCGGAGGTTCTGGGTCGAAATCTTTTCCAGGACCTATATCCGGTGGTTCTGGGTCGAAGTCTTTTCCAGGACCTGCAGAAGGTAGCTCTTGGTCATTGGCCTGGGTGGCCATATATTTTACTTCGGCTTCGAGAGCCGCTATCATCATTGTTTCGGCTACGTAAGCCGAAATTCGCTGTAGTGCTTGTGACTAAGTCATTATCACTGAATTCACTTCCCTAACCAGTTGGATGGATGTCAGTTAGCCCACTGAAATCAATGTGGGACAAGTCTTCTTTGTCCCATTGAAACCCATGATCAGGGTGCAGGTACAAGGAACAAAAAGCATTTGGCGCTGGTGCCATGTCGAAGTCAGGTGCTGGGCATGGCCCAATGTGAGCCAAATTTTTGTTGAAGTCAGCTCTCCCTAGGTGATTTATTTCGCCCAAGTAGTAGCTCTGATCTGCCTCTATATTCTCGACAATTCCATCAGGACGCCATAATATTAACGTTTGGTGCATTGATGATGGCACTGCTCCAACACCATGTATCCATTCTCGGCCCAACAATAGATTGTAATTTGGTTTAGCCGATATGACCATAAACATAGTTGGTCGAAGGATGGATCCTACTTTGAGGTCTAGTTGGATCACACCCATAGTGGTCCCTATTCCGCCTTCGTAGTTCGATAGGACCATGTTATGAGGCTTAATGTTTTCATCACTCTTGCCAATTTTTCTTAGCATGAAGTGGGGGATTATGTTGATGGTTGCCCCACAGTCCACCAAGATCTTGTTTACAGTGGCTTCTTCGAGTTTTTCCCTTATGAATAAAGGCTTGAGGTGACTTTTCATCGCCTCAGTAGGTGGTTCGAAGAAACCATTTTGCTCTTCAGTGCAGCCATTATCCATGACGAAGTAGCATACTGGCCTATGCTTGGCCATTTCTTGTTCGACTTCCCAGTCGTTCGATTCGACCTCCATCTGGCGGTTGAACTCTCTTGGTAAAACTGAGACTATATTCACCATGATATCTAGGGTGTCATCAGACTCAGAGCCATCTTCGTCACCAACTTCGCCTTGGTTAGGCCATACCAGTCTATTGGTCACTGGTTCCCTCTCCAAAGGCTTTCTTTGCTTTCGCTGAGGGACATTTGAACTTGACTCTGGCTTTGGTTCGTTGATAGCTTCCCTCTCAGCCTTGCGCCGCCTTTGGTATCTTCTCCACTGGGATCGAGACATTGGATTCTTTCCCTTGTAGTTACTTGATACTTGGGTCACTTTGGAGGCAACAACATGAGGTTCTTTCTTGAGTGTCAAAGATGAACCTCTTGGCACTTCGAAGGAATGCCACCTTTCTTCGCTAGGTCTCTTTCGACTCGATGTTTTGAGCCATGTATCAACTGGCACATTGGTTGGAGGCCTGAAAGTTAGTGGCCTCTTTTCCTGATTTGAACCCTTTTGGTAGGTTCTTCTGGGATCATGTCGAACATCAGAACCTTCCCTTATTTTGTTTGCTGCTCTCACACCTTCGATGTGTTCAGCAGCTTTCTTGTCAAAAATAGAGATGCATCGAGGACACAACATTACTTCTGATTTTTTCTTCTGGCATCGTTGCAAGAATTCTGCCAGATTTTCGTTTTCCCGCGAGAAAGCCGTTCTGTTTGCTTGCTCTTGCCTAATGGCCTCCTCTAAAACTTTTGATTAAGAGATTTCGACCATGTTAACATTCATGTTGTCTTTAGTAGCAAGAGTCATCTGCTTCATTTGGGCCTCCAGGTCTTCTGTCTGGCCTTGCACTGCAGCCAAGTAGGAAATGGGTTTAGCTCCAGATTTTGAGGCTCCACCTGTCTCCAGTTTTGGGCCTTCAACAGATCTTTGGACTGCTTCGATTGTCTTTCTAGAAAGATTCCCAGAAAAACTGCCAAAGATTGGCATATTGATATGATCTTTGGTGACTTCAAACATAGTTATCCCTGGCCTTTTCACCTGACTTCTGGAAGCTTCGATCACATTCACCTATGAAGGTTCAGCATAGTGGGCTTCCACCTGCAAAGGACTCGAATCCATATTCACGGGGGCCTTATCAGCGAACTTCAGCCTCCCTTCTTCGATAGCATTCTGCACGAGATCCCTGAAAAGAAAACATTGAGTTGTTTTATGGCCCAGAAAGTTATGATATTTACAATAGCCTCTTTTCTTTCTTTGATCAAGAGGAGGCACTTTTACCCCTGGGGGTATTATCATTTGGCCATCTTTTACAAGTAAATCAAAAATTTCATCACATTTCGTAATATCAAAACTGTAAGTCTTTTTAGGGAACCTATCATTGGCCTTTTCAGAACCAGTGGGGTTTTTTCCACTTGAGGGGACTAGTAGTTTGCAAGAGTATGGTGGACCTTGTTTTAACTCAGCTAAATCGACCTCACTTTCTTCGACGGTTATAGGTTCGTCGAATGTTTATGGATCTTCATCGTCCATTTCGACATACGCTATCATTTCTCTTTTATGAGTTTTTGTCGCCCCTGGATTTTTCAGCTTTAAGGCGTTCTACCTATCGAACCCTATCGGCCAATTGGGCCATGTCTCTCAGGTATTGAGTGTCTAATTTCTTCCTAATGGAGTAATCTAGACTTCATGCGGCTATTTCGACTAACTCATGCTCTGGCACTTGCGTAAAGCATCTTGCCTTGAGCAATCTAAACCTATTTAGATATTCGTCTATAGGTTCAGTGAATCGCCTCTTTACACTGGCCAACTCTTTCAGGCTTATCTTGGTTTGCCCCATGTAGAATTGCTCATGGAATAATCTCTCCAACTGGGTCCAATGGTGGATCGAATTGGGGGGGAGAGTTGTGAACCAAGTAAACGCATTCTTTGTTAGGGAACTTGGGAAATACTTAATCCTCAGGTTCTCATTGTTCGAAATTTCTCCTGCTTCGATTAAGTATCTTGCCACATGTTCGACAGTTGATTCTGTGGTGTCCCCTGAAAACTTAGTAAACTTAGGGACTTTGCATCTAGGAGGCAAGTCCGTTTGTAACACATATTCTGACAGCGGGGATGTAAAGTTGGGCCTATGGAAGCCCGTATTCATCCCATTTTGCATCATGATTCTTTCAATCATGGCTGTCAAGTTATTTTCCAAACCAACATTCTGGTATTGGATCTGCTGAACTACTTCGTCAGCGTTTTGGTTTCTATTAACCATCCTTACTTCCGGGGCTATGACTCTAGGCTCTTCGACCTCGGGTTGTTCCATTCGTACCCTAAGGTTTTCTTCGACAGGCTGCTGGACTTGGTTAATAATGGTTTCTTCCTCTAGAAGTATACCTTGGTTTCCCCTTATCTGTGCCCTTTGGGGCTGTCGAATAGGTTGGGGTACCCCAAAAAAGTCAGCCAGACGCGACATTTGCACTATCATTTGCTGAGTCGACTGGGTGGTATTCTGTATTAGAGGATTTAGCATTGTGCTTAAAGTTTGCGCCAACATTTGAACCATGTCGTGGTTGCTTTCGTCCATTTGCTTCCTCAAGACTGCTGTTGAGGCATTCGTAAGGCCATGCATTACTTGGGACGTTCCTCCTAAGAGTTGGGTCCTACCCCTGTTCGCCATACCAACCCCAGAGCCTTGGAGTGGCGAAGAGGCACTCACTAAAGGATCTGAAAAGGTGGACGTAGCATTCGTCAGGCTAGCCAATTCAAAAGTTGGCATGCCATAGAGTGGTTCTCGATTTAAACTGACTGTCGAAAAGCCTGGGGGAACATATGGCCTAGTTCCTTGGTTTACCCTTGGTGGGGGAGTTCCTAAAGGCATTATGGGGCCTGTAAATGGAGGTAATGGCCCCGTTTGTGTAACCGTTACTGCTGGCGTTGAACCAGCGGTTACCGCTTCACTTACGGTTGGGATAACCGTTGCTCCCACGTTTGTTTGTGGGATTTCTCCATTGTTTGGCGGATTCACCATCTCTTCACTTCTTCTCCTAGTATTGGTTTCGTTGGTGTATATTCTACTACTTCTCAATAACATGTAATACTCTCAAAAAGGAGGATATTTTATATAAAATGGTTAATCGTAAAAATCAACACAAAGTCCCACCGGGTGTGCCAATTTGTTTACCGTGAAAATTGGTAAATAATCGCTGATCTTCCAAAAGGTTACTTATTTGGTGACTCGCAGGATCGATCAGATTGATCCTAAGACATGGTAGATTTTTGGAGTTTGACTAACCCTAATGGTGATTAATGCCAGTAAAGTAAAGACACTTTAAATAAATTGCATGGAGAAAAGCTTGATAGAATGAATAAGAGCGTTAAGTAAAAGGCTTCGATGGAGATAAGTAAATGAAAAGCGATAAATTGCTTGAATATAAAAGATTTGATTAATTTAAATGGTGTTTCACACATACATTCTCAAATGATTCTTTCTCTCACGCTGGGTACTTGAATCTGAATGAGTAACTTGTATAAAATGATGAACACACACAAAAACTACGTGAACTACTAGTATTTATACTAAAACAAATCCTAAGTAACCACTGGGAAGTTACATCGCTTCAAGATGACGCCACATGGCACGCTCACAACCTTCGACGCCTATGTTCTCGACACATTGCACTTGGTAACTGTTGGGAACCGTTTTCCCTCCAACAATTCAAATCTCAAACCGTTCGACCTTGGGCATCAGGTACCTTTATCGAGAGGTTCCTTTGACGTCGAAGACAACAAGATTCCAACTTAAAGGAATTTCTCTAAGTATCTTGTCATTCTTTGATGAGCCTTCGACATGATCAGCTGGTCGAAGCCTTCTTATGTAGGAAACTCTTTTGACTCATAATTAATGGTCTATATGATAATAAATATGGGTGTCGAATTTAGGAGCCAACAGTGGCCCAAACTTATGTTTGCAAGCCCAAGTATGTTAATTTGATCTCTTTGATCCAATAACCTTGAGATTCATTGTGTGACGGATTTGGTTCTACCAATACTCTAATGGATCTACAATACCTTTGGTCAACGCGGATCACTTAAACATCGTTGATCATTAAATGATATTCATAAGGATTCCAAATGGATGATATACTTGACAAAAAGCAAATGCAACTTGTTGTGTGGAGGCTTTGGTTCTACCAATCCTCTAATGAGTTCCAAATGCAAGTTTCAAGATGATCATCCAACTAACCACTAATCACTAATAATTGACTTTATCCCTTATTCTTTTATTATATGCCCCTTTTATTTTTATGCACTATTTAATTTTAGCATTTACATTTCATGCCATTTTCATATTTTGCTCATTTGAGTATTTACTTTATTGTCATTTTATTTTGCTCACTTGAGCTTTTATTTTCTTTTTAAGACACCTAATAATCAACACAAACCCTAAAAATCCTTAATAATACTTGGACTATTTGGTTACTATCCTTGGCATTATGGAGCATTGAACTTTTTGGACTTAGGATTAGAAACCTTGCCCTATGATTGGAGACCTTGTCTTATCTGATATTTTGTCTGGAGCTCTTGAGGTTTACCTTAAGACACTGGGTTGTTTGTTTGTTGTGTGCAGGTTATTGTGATTACACCCTTCGTTTGTAATCTGGAATTCACCCGTATAAAGCTGTTACTCTGCCTAATTTTTGTGAAGACTTAATACACTTGAAGTTTGGTTCTCTCAAGAGGTCTAGTATTTTTGCTTGTTTGGTTTTAATCCAAAGAATGGAATTCTATCTTGGCTCATAGTGTCAAATTTTGGCTTCTTATTGGTTAGATGGTTCTTATCCCTAGCTTTTACCTTATGCTTTAGGATAACCTCTTCTTCTCCTCCCATCTTCTTTAATTTCAAAAATCTTCTCCCTCCTTTTGAAAACTCTTCTTGTTTTAAACTTGAACCACTTTCATAATAAACTTGGACTTAGGTCCATGCATTTTCAAACATTTTCATAAATAAACTCCAATAAACTTAATAATACTTTGACATCCTTTTTGTGAGAAGACTAAAAGTCAACTAATCTCATTTCAAACCGTTTTTGCCACTTTGGCTTTTATCTTTAAAGTTTTCTCAAAAGATTGAACTCTTGTCAATCCTTGTAGTGATGCAAACAACTATACTTCTACAATATATAGTGAAGAGAGATATTTTCCACTTGGGTGTTGAGTGAGGCATTGTTGATTTTAAAATCCAAGCCATATCCTCCACTTTGAGATGATGCAAATTCTCCTTTCTAATGATTGTGGGTAGTAGGTATGTTTTCCACACGGACAATGACGATGATGTTTTATCTCATAAAATTAACCAACACATTTGTGTTTTTTTAAAATTTTAAAAGAGGAACTACGTGTACCCCGATCCCCTATTGCACGAAAAGGTGGTATGTAGGCACTAAAGGTTCACAACCGCGGCGGGTGCAAAAATCATAAAAATATATTTCTTTTCTCACCTCCACCATCCATTTTCATAAAACATTTTATAGTCAAAATATATAGATTTTACAAAGGGGATCCTGCGGAGTACCGTAGATGTTTAGGGTGCTAATACCTTTCCTTTGCATAACCAACCCACTTACCTAGAATCTTTCCCCCTCTTTTTGGGTTATTCACTCTTTTCCCATTCCTTCAGAAACAATAAAGCGCGCTGGCGATTTTTATTTTGATTTGTATAAGTCTAGTCAATCTAATGGCTTAGTCTTAAACATTTCTACCGCTACAGAAAAATGGAGACTTCACTGGGGAAAGATCGACCTCTTGTTGGTCCATCCCTAAGTGGGTTGATCCTATCTTTGTTTATATCTGTATATGTGTTATTATTGTTTTTGTGTTATATATTGTATATATGTTTGTCTGGATTTTCCTGGTTTTCAGGGTGCTTGGTGATTACTCATAAGTCCTATACCCAGACTTGGGCAAACCTTAAGATAGGACGGGAGGTATAGTCATGTTACCTTTGAGGTAGTAATCCCAAAAAAGGAGGCATGATATCCCCCACTCAGTGGAGGACCCTTTGGCTATAGTGTCATTTACCAAGTAATTGGGAAGACGTATTGCTTTCGACCTGGGAGCCTGCTGAAACTGAGGACCATAGAATACCAAACCTATCTTGGCCTTTTAGGTGTAGTGCAGAAGCTATGACGGAGTAATCCAAAAATAGTTGTCACGCAATACTACGCTCGGACGAGTCTTTCTTGAGAATATTACTAATTACCGAGTTAATCAGGAAGTTGGTAATATCAGAAGGAAGGATGTAGACTCTGGGAACCTCTAGAACCTTGTTCGACAGGTGATAACTTTTAGACCAACACCTTATGGGTAGTACTTTCGACCTCATGCTCGTGACGTTGAACCTATGAATCCTATATGTGTGATCTTGTGTGTGATTGCTGCATCATGCATTCATGCACTCATAAGCATCTTTTAGAGAGATTATATTTCAAGGGATTTAAAGGTTGACCATTTGTGAATATCTCAGGTACTTTTTAACCATGGAATCTGGAAAGAGAAAGACTGGGAAGTACAGTTTCAAGGATCCCAAGATAGATGAGTTGATCAGTATAATTCCCGAGATCGAGTGTTCTGCAGACTTTTGGAAGAAGTATGGATCCATTATTCCTCTCATGAAGCTTAAGATAAAGGAGGGTATTCTCTCGACCTTGGTCTAGTTCTATGATCTGATGTATCATTGCTTTACTTTTCCCGACTATCAGTTGATGCCAACACTGGAGGAGTATTCTTATCTATTGGATTTACCTATTACCGATTGTGTTCCTTTTACTGTTTTGGAGGGTGAGCCAAAACCACATGAGATTGCTGCTTTGATTCATCTGGGGAAGTCTGAAGTGGAAGCCCATATGACTACCAAATGAGGGATTAGAGGATTACCAGGATGAAGAGCACAATCGCTTTTGAGGCCATATTTGCTCTACTTGCTTACGGGTTGTTCTTATTTCTTAATGTGGACAAGTTTGTTGACATTAATGCTATCAGGATCTTCATGATTGGAAACCCAGTTCCTACCTTGTTGGGTGATTCTTATTACTCTATTCATCTTCAGAATTCTTATCACGCGGGGATGATTATCTGTTGCACGCCTCTGTTGTACCGGTGGTTTATCTCTCATATGCCTCAGTCTGATGCTTTTTGGGATGTCAAGAAGGAACCCCGTTGGGCTCCTAAGATCATGGCACTTACTCAATCAGATATTGATTGGTATCATTGAGCTTACCATGATATATAAATTATTGACAGTTGTAGTAGTTTCCCTAATGTACCTCTTCTTGGTACAAAGGGAGGAATTAACTATAACCATGTTCTTGCACGACGACTGCTTGGTTATCCGATGAGGGATAAACCAAATAGTACTCATTTGAGTAGTTTCTTTCTGAAAGAGGTAGAAAACCATAGGGAAGCTAGGGAGCAGATTGCGAAGGCCTGGCGTCACATTCATAAGAAGAGTAGGAAAGATTTGGGACCTAAGGGTGCTGTTTCTTTGGAGCCATATCTTCAGTGGGTCCAAACGAGAGCTATACAGTTGAAGATGTCGTATTCCCAGGAAACACCTATGCCTGATCTGTTTGTGAAGACCACTCCTCCCTTATTAGATGATCTAGAAGAGTTGCAGCTTGCTTTGGTTAGGATGCAACAGGAAAAGGACGCTTGGAAGAATAAGCGCCAAACCTTAGAGATTTCCTATAAAGCAGACTTGAAGGAAAAAGATGACTTGATTGAGATCCTTGGGAGTCAAGTGGTAGAGACTATAGAGAGGCAAGGGGATTTATTTTCTCCTAAACCTCAATCAGATGCTGATCACTCACTTCCTGATTCAGGTGATTAGAAGGAGGTTGCCATCAGGTATGCGGAAGAAAACCAGAGGTTGAAGGTTCAGATTTCCAGGATCACGGGGAAGCGCCAGCTTATAGAGTGATCTCCATTAGTTTTACTTCTCAGGGTTTTATTTTCATCATGTACTTGGGATCATTGAAACTTGTAATCTATTTTGGAGTTATTATAATAAAAAATTTCAGTATTTCAAATGCGTTATTACTTTGATATTTGAAATATGTCCATAAACTTTAAATCCCTTGAAATATTAAATAATAAAATAAAAATCATGTGCATTGCATATCATGCATCATATTACACATATTTCTTGCATTTGTTATGCATATACAGGTGTCTTACCAAGCTTCTTTACTTTGTTCAGCAAGCTGACTCATCACTACAACACCCGAGCTAATTTTATAAAGGAGATGGAGAACTTAGAACAAGAGAATCGCGAGCTGCGCGAGGAGGTTTCTTCTTTGAAGGTCGGCATGGCCAATCTGACTACTCTGATGGAAGCTCTGGTGGCTGCTCAGAATCAGCCACCGAGTGTCCAACCTCAACCAACAAGGGAAACTATTGAAGCTCCAACTGTTCCCGTATCTGCTGCTCCAACTGTTGTTCAGAATCGCATGCCTCAAGGTTATCCATGGGGAATGCTAGAGAATTTTGCACCTGAAGGTTTCAATCTTTGTCCTCAAGATACTCCGATTGTTTAGACTATTGTTACTCCGGCACCTCCTGTGGTGCACGATGCTCCTGCTGTGCCTCCTTCGGTGAATATGGTTCCGTTTGTTAACGATGATGTGTGTCGTCCTTTCCCTCCACCGAGAGAAGACTTGGGTCTTTATGATAGAATGGATGATTTTCAAGAGCAGTTTGACAAGATGCAAAGAGAGATGAAGGCCCTCAGGGGAAAAGAGCTATTTGGGCAGAATGTGAACGAGTTATGCTTGGTCCCGAATATTAAGATACCTACTAAGTTTAAGGTCCCAGAATTTGAGAAGTACAAGGGAAACACTTTCCCTCGTGCTCATCTGGTGATGTACGTGAGGAGAATGACTACCCACACTGATGATCAGCGTCTGCTGATTCACTTTTTTCAGGAAAATCCAGACAAACATATATACACCATATAACACATAAACAACAATAGCATATACACATATATAAACAAATATAGGCTCAACCCACTTAGGGATGGACCAGCAAGAGGTCAATCTTTCCCCAATGAAGTCGCCATTTTTATATAGCGGTAGAAATGTTTAAGACTAAGCCACTGGATTGACTAGACTTATACAAATCAAAATCAAAATAGCCACCACGCTTTATTGTTTCCAAAGGAATTGGAAAAGAGCGAATAACCCAAAAATATGGGGAAAGATTCAAGGTAAGGGGGTTGGTTATGCAAAGGGAAGGTATTAGCACCCTAAACATCTACGGTACTCCGCATGAACCTCTTGTAAAATCTGTATATTTTGGCTATGAGAAATGTTGTATAAAATAGATGGTGGAGGTGAGAAAAGAAATATATTTTTTATAATTTTTGTACCTGCCGCGGTGGCAAACCTTTAGTGCCTATGTACCACCTTTCGTACAATAGGGGATCAGGGTACACGTAGTTCCTCTTTTAAAGATTTTTTAAAAACACAAGTGTGTTGGTTAATTTTATGAGATAAGACGTTACCGTCATTGTCTGTATGGAAAAACATACTTACTACCCACAATCTTGAGAAAGGAGAATTTACATCATCTCAAAGTGGAGGATATGGCTTAGATTTTAAAATAAACAATGCCTCACTAAACACCTAAGTGGAAAATAACTCTCTTCACTACATATTGTAGAAGTATAGTTGTTTGCATCACTACAAGGATTGACAAGAGTCTAATATTTTTGAGAAAAGTTTAAAGATGAAAGCCAAAGTGGCAAAATGGTTTGAATGAGATTGATTGACTTTTAGTCTTCTCACAAAAAGGATGTCAAAGTATTATTAAGTTTATTGAAGTTTATTTATGAAAATGTTTGAAAATGCATGGACCTAAGTCCAAGTTTATTATGAAAGTGGTTCAAGTTTAAAACAAGAAGAGTTTTCAAAAGGAGGGAGAAGATTTTTGGAATTAAAGAAGATGGGAGGAGAAGAAGATGCTATCCTAAAGCATAAGGTAAAAGCTAGGGATAAGAACCATCTAACCAACAAGAAGCCAATACTTGACACTATGAGCCAAGATAGAATTCTCATTCTTTGGATTGAAACCAAACAAGCAAGAATACTAGACCTCTTGAGATAACCAAACTTCAAGTGTTTTAAATCTTCACAAAAATTGGGCAGAGTAATGACTGTATACGGGTGAATTCCAGATTACAAACAAAGGGTGTAATCATAATAACCTGCATACAAAACAAACAAACAACCCAATGTCTTGAGGTAAATCTCAAGAGCTTCAGACAAAATAATCAGATAAGATCACAAGGTCTCCAATCATAGGCTAAGGTTTCTAATCCTAAGTCCAAAAATTCCAATGTTCAATAATGCCAAGGATAGTAACCAAATAGTCCAAGTATCATTAAATATTTTTAGGATTTATATTGATTATTAGGTTTTTTTTTTTAAAAAGAAAAGTAAAACTCAAGTGAGCAAAAATAAAAATGACAAGAAAGTAAATACTCAAATGAGCAAATATGAAAATGGCATGAAATGTAAATGCTAAAAGTAAATAGTAAATAAAAATAAAAGGGCATGTAATAATAAAAATAAAGGATAAAGTCAATTATTAGTGATTAGTGGTTAGTTGGATGATTACCTTGAAACTTGCATTTGGAACTCATTAGAGGATTGGTAGAACCAAAGCCTCCACACAACAAGTTGCATTTGCTTTTTGTCAAGTATATCATTCATTTGGAATCCTTATGAGTACCATTTAATGATCAATAATATTTAAGTGATCCGCGTTGACCAAATGTGTTGTAGATCCATTAGAGGATTGGTAGAACCAAAGCCTCCACACAATGAATCTCAAGGTTATTGGATCAAAGAGATCAAATTAACATACTTGGACTTGCAAACATAAGTTTGGGCCACGAATGATCATATATTCAAATCGGGACAAAATTTAGCGCTATGTTAAGCAATCGTAAATGGACTTATATAGAAGTCACACCTATTTTGAAGTCGGTCAATAGAAATCTATGCACCATTTGTTTTGAGACATGATATAGAGATCATGCTCCAACAACATTTAGTGCAATAAGAAGGGGATGAGATGAAGAGGGGTGGGAGAGAATATACAAACCACTTTTCGATTAAATTTAATCAAACTATTATTAAAATCATTCGTCCATTTTTATGGAGTTAGACTCAACACCATGGATCCAATGATGTTAATAAAGTTCATGATCAAAATTTTAACCCAAGATCAGCCAGAAAATAGTCACAAAATAATATTACATTTAATATATACATTAGAAAGGTTCAAAAAAAAGTTTAAAAATAGAAATAAAAAGAAAAAATATCAACTATGTTCCAATTAATCAAGAAATAAAAGGTAAGACCATAGAAAAATAAAAAAAGAGCTCAAAGGATTTTATAAATTTTTTGGTAATTTTTTAAAATCAGAAACTATTTTTAAAATTAAAAGAAAGGGGTAAATAAACCAAAATGATAAAACAATAGCAAAGTCAGAAACAAAAAGAAAATAAGGTCACCAATATTTGTCACAATATCATTGGATCGTTCCATAATTTTTTCAGAATTTAAAAATGCATAAAAGTACTTTTAAACATTTAAAATAATTCAAATAAAGTAAAATTTTTAAAAAAAATCCCAAAACACAAAATTAAATTGTGAAAAAATAAAAATCAGAAAGAGAATAATCAAAAATATTTTTCATAATTTTTTCAGATTTTTTGGACTTAAAATGAATTTTCTATGATTTTTTGAAGTTTAAAACAATTAAATATAAAAATCAAAAAAGAAAATAAAAGTCAAAAAAATGTGGGCCTTTGGATGAGAGTCAAAACGCGTTATTAATAAGATCCAAAGGATCTGGCGCATTGTGCATATCATGGTCATTAGTGAATAAAGCATATAATCAAAAATAAAATCAAAATTAAAAAAAAACAAGTGGCACGCCATCATTGGTTGGAAGATGACACGTTGGTCATCTTCAACCTCCAGCCAATAGTGAATTGCAGGTCTCTTAAACTGTAAAATCAGAAGCTCAGGCATATGCCATTCGCTTCGTCTCTTCAAGACGAAGACAACCACACCCTCGCGCCAAATTTATATAAACTGTACCTCAAGCAATTTGGAAGGAATGTTTTGAAAAGGGATTTGAAATTTCATGGTCAAAACGTGTTTCCAGTAAAAAGCAAGTGTTGTGACTAGAACTAGGGCAATGAGAGCATCACAATGATATCAAAGTTTTGAAGAATTGATGAAGGAATCTACCTATTGAAGTTGAGTTGCAGAGCTCTGAAACTAGACTTCTATGGAGCAATATAGGGCACGATTCTTGAATGTAATTATATGGTTAGCTTCAGGGAAGATCAAGGAAGGTGAATTGATGGAGAAATTGGATTGAAAAAGGCTTGGGAATAGATTTTGAGTTGCTGAATTCTGAGTTATGGAACAAGTTTGGCAGGGTGATTCTGACTATCCAAGCATGAGTAAATGAATGGGGAATGACCCTCTATTTATAGGGAATCAAATGGAATGTCCAAGCGTGTGAAATGATGAAGTTTGGAGGGAAATCGTGTGAAGTTGCAAACAAGAAAAGCGTGACTTCCAATTTGATCAAAACTCATCAAAAACACGCGTTTTGTTGTGCTAATCACTTCTGGAAGTTCACTAAACACATTCAGAACAAAAACGCGCAAAAATAAAGTGTTTAGAAGATAAAATCAAGGATTTCAAACTTCTAACTTGGTGAAAAATTCAGTTTCAAATTGCCAAATTTTGACCATGGAATTCTCAGCTCAAGGGGTCTTAGGGCGTGATTCTTGATGCTTTAGAAAGATGAAGTTACAAGCCTTGCAATGGAATAAGAATGGGATCAAATGGATGCTTGAGATGAAATTTGTATTGAGTTAAAGTTGGAGAAAAAGGGCTGACTTTGCATACTTAAAAATATTTCAATTTTTTCTTCAAAAGTGACCTATAAGCTCTTGCATCCAATCATAGCCTTCCACTTGGAATTTTCTCTTGACCAAAAAAGATGGCATGAAATAGACCTCTTGAATGACATTTTTAAACTTGAACCGTTCAAAATCTCCAAAAATTAAGAGAGTTATGAATTGTTGAAGTTGGCAAAAAATCATGAAATGACCTATAATCTTTTGTATCCTTAAGGCAACTTCCATCCATTTTCTCACTTTGCACATAAAAGAAGGCATAAAGTTCACATCATAAAGATAATTTTGGAAAAATAATGGGCTCAATGTGATAAAAATTGACCAAGTTATTATCATTTGAAGTCACACATGGAAAATTGGGGATTCATCTAGAGGACTTGTAATCTTTCTTCTTCATCAAGTTTCTTCCACATGAAAACTACTTGGAACTTTTGAAGTGATTTGTTAATAACCCTTTAAAGAGAGTGATGTCTTTGGAATCACTCAAAAATACCAAAAGATGAGCAAGATATACTCCTTTGAAGTTCAAAACCCTAGCTCCTAGATTAAGAAACATGCCTTGAGGAACTTTTACAATTTTGAACAAACTTCTTGTGCCAAAACAAGTTCTTTGTAAATATAAGTTGTTAAGGATGATAATGAGAACTCATAGAAATCAAAACCACTTCCATATCTTCATAATTGAGAGAAACATGCACTTGTGACCAAATGGAACAAAATCTTGTCCAAACATGACTATATTTTCAATCAACCCCTTATACTTTTTGGATAAAATTTGATAATTTTTAAATATGGTGAACCAAAATAAGCTTGCCATACCATTTCTTCCAAAACAACTTCAATGGCGAGGTTTGAACTTCTCAAGCTTTATTGACTAGGGAATGGAAATAAACTTATGAACCCATGGGGCAACTGATTAAATCTCATTGCCTTTACCTACATGGATAACAAGCAAGACAAACCAACATTTCATTTTATTAATTAAAAGAAGAAATCAAGACAAAAATATTCCTGATCACAAAAGAACACAACTCAAGATTCTTGGTGATTCCTCAAAGAGAAAAGATAAATATAGGGAGGGGAACCAAGAATCCTAATGTGATCTTGTTGTGATGGAATCAACATGGTATGATGAAGGGATCTTAGGGAAAAAAATTGGGGTGTAACAACACTCATATGCTAGCAGTCGAAGCTGATGACTGGTGGCCAGAGACTTGTCAAAGGTTGGAAGCTGCAGGTCAAAATATCATTTGGGTTATGATCCATAGGGAATTTCTGAGGAAGTACTTTCCTGAAGACGTTCGTGGTAAGAAGGAGATTGAGTTCCTTGAGTTGAAGCAAGGGAGTATGTCGGTTGTTGAGTAAGTTGCAAGGTTTGCTGAGTTGGCTAAATTTTATCGGCACTACGGTGAGGCAAATGTTGAGTTTTCAAAGTGCATCAAGTTTGAGAACAGGTTGCGGCCAGAGATCAAGAAGGCAGTTAGATACCATAAGATCCGTGTCTTTGCTGATCTGGTTGATAGTTGCAGAATTTATGAAGAGGATAATAATGTGAAGATGTGAAAAACACAAGAAGTGTGTGTGTGTGTGTATGGGGGGGGGGGGGGTTGAATTGAAAAACTTGGATCAAAAACAGCTTAATGACACAGTATTTTTATCCTGGTTCGTTTGATCTCAAACTACTCCAGTCCACCCGTCATGGTGATTTCGCCTCTCTCCAACGAGGTCTTAATCCACTAATCTCAAAAGATTACAACAACTACTTTAACATCTGTTAAAGTATTCTTGAGTACAACCACAAACCGGTTAATCACAAGGAAATCTTTTACAAATAATTGAACAAGAATGTGTTGTTGTTTTCTAACAAAACAATTTATCACAACTGTGATAATTACACATGTTAAGCTTATAGTATAAAATAAATTTGCTAGAGCTTGAATATGCGTGATTTGGAATTCTCTGAAAATTGATGTGTGCGTACGTACGTGCTTCTTTTGCAAGTAGACTTGTTTATATAGGCAAGCAAGAGACGTTGTCCATAAAGCAAGTTTAATGTTAATAACACACTTTCCTTTTGTAGAAGATCTTGTCTGAAGAAAGCCGTTGGCATTTAATTCTGTCTTGAATAATTAGTAATGCTTCAGAATCTTCTTTGCTTTAACTGATGATGACGCTTCAGAGTGTTGATGACTTGGTTGATATGTCTTTGTTCAGAGTCAGAGTTTATTTGTTTAGGCGCAGATTCTGGTCATCAAACTTCAGCGTAAAAAATTATTTTGCTTCAGCGTGTAATACTTTAGCTTATCTTCTGATGCTGATCCCATCAGAACTTCTGCATACATAAAACATATTTTTAAGGTGCATATTTGTTCTTTGTATATATTCTTTGTATTTATTTATTCTTTGTATTTGTTATCATCAAAACTCTAATCAAGGGTTGTAGAATCAAACTATGTTCTAACAATCTCACCCTTTTTGATGATGACAAAAACCAGATTTTTCAATTAAAAATAAAGAATAAAAAGTATAGAATTAAGAAAAAAAACTTCCCCTGAGTTGATTACTTCCCTTAAATTCTTTGAGCATCAGAATTTGACTACGTCTTTCATCTGAGTTTTGTACCTGTTCAAGCTTTTTAGAAGACAAAAGTTAAGTAGTTCAGAATGTTTGAGACTTCTGTCTCAGTATTCCGTTATTGAAAATATCTTATTCTTTCTCCCCCTTTTTGTCAGTTATCAAAAAGGCTATATAATCAGAGCTAAAAAGGATTTATATTAAAAATAAGAAGCAATGATAAGTAGTTCAGAACAGCAGCAATGCAGAACAAATATTACAGATAAACAAATTATAAAAAACAAAGGAAAATCTAAGAGGGAGGAGGAAGGCGCGTGAACAAACTTCCAACAAGCCCTTGATCTGGGTGTTGGTTTCCTCTTGTTTGCTTAACATGCTCTTGATTTCCTTGATTGTATCATCATGTTTATCCAACCTCTCCTGAATAACAATATCCGTTCTCTTTAGTTCTTCCAGAGTTTTCCTTTCATAGGAGGGAGCTGGAGAATCTTCAGAAACCGGATGCTTCTCAGAGCATTCTGCAACATGGTTATTTTGAACCAATTCCTCTGCAGAAATCATCTCATCTGGAGCAGCAGTCAGAGTGAGACCTTCTGACTCTAGTTGAACATTGTCTGATGGACAATGTTCTGACCAGGGAGCATTGTCCAGAGGGAGAATCTCTTCCTTGAGCAGTTGGTTTAGAACTTGGTCTTCGAATACCTTTAGCAGATTACTGAAATTCTGTTGAACTTGTCCGTAGCATTATTCTTGCATCTTATGAGTTTTAAAACTTATCCATTTTCTGAAACTTGTCCAAAGATAATCTGAGGCAACATGATTGGTCATCTCAAGACTAGCTTGCTTCAGGGAGGTTATCCATTTCTGCATTTCTGTTTCAAACATCAATAAACTAGTACCAACATCTGGTGTGGGTTTATATGGTTTTGGTTTTGGAATGGCAGTTTTATGAGTTATGGCAGCTAGACGTTCAAAACAGTTAGGTCAATGACAAGTATAGTGTTGTCATCTGGATTGCTTTTTGGTGAGGGAGTGGGAGAGTCTGTTATAATTATTGGACTGGTTGAGGAATTTGGTGGAGTTGATTCTAGTGAAGAGGGAATTTGGAGAATATCCAGAATGGTGAGGGGCATACGGATGGCAGAGGTTCAGTGATTCATGGAATGGGAATTATATCTGAATCTGAAGTAGGTTCTTCAGATTGGTTGGGTGTAAGATGGCGAGGTTCTGTTTCACAAGATTCAGAAGGTTGGATCTCAGAAGTTTGAACTTCTGGTTGTGATTGTTCAAGTTGTGGAGATGGTGGATGAATGTCTGGTTGAGGAGATGGAGGTAGTGGTATTTCTGGTTGGGGAGAGAGGGGAATATCTGATTGTGAAGCTTCTGTGGTGGTTTCAGAGATTGGAT
This sequence comes from Vicia faba, assembly GCA_948472305.1. Classification (NCBI taxonomy): domain Eukaryota; kingdom Viridiplantae; phylum Streptophyta; class Magnoliopsida; order Fabales; family Fabaceae; genus Vicia; species Vicia faba. The sequence goes on along the minus strand of OX451740.1, from coordinate 991,811,161 downwards.
ATTCTGGGATTAGAGGGTTTGAATTTTCTGGTGTGGGAGCAGAAATATTTTGGTCAAAAGATTAAATGTTTGACAGAACTTTTGCAAGTTCTGGTTGAGTTGTTTCAGTATTTGGATTGATAGGAAGGGAGTGAGTTCCTCTAAGACTTAGAGTTTTTGAGGGGTCAAACCCTATGTCAAAATCATCAAACGTTTGTGGGGTAGGATTTTTTGATTGGGTAGGTAAGGGTCCAGATGTTGATAAAGATATTGATTCTAAAACATTAACAGAAGAAGGATTACCTTTCCTTTTAGCAGCTTTTGGAGTCCACTGGGATGATCCTTCTGCTGCTGCCTTTCTTTTCTTGTTCTTCTTCAACACAACTTCTGGAGCCGCCTATTGCAAGTCCTGAATATTTACCCCTGGTGCAGTGCCATCTGCCTTGCATGCATCCAAATATCTGACGATAATCTCAGGCTTGGAATCAATTTCTGAGAGCATAGGGAAATCATCCAGAGGGATTCTTCTGGAAGTAATGGTTGCAAAGGATGTAACATTGGCTTCCTTTCTGATGTTCTCAATAATTTTCATCTTTTTCAGATTCTTTGCATTCAAAGGCTTCCCAGCAGTTTCCTCTAGAGAGCTGATTTCTTGTGCTTCTGTTAGATGCTCTATCAGCCTATTCTCTGTCAGAATATCTAATATTAGCCTTCCAAGGGGTATCCAGTTCCTTTTGGTACGCTCTTCTTCTCTAGTCTCCTTAACATTGGTCCTCAGATGATTGAATAGCAAGTGAGCCAGATTCACCTTAGTCTTCTGGGAGATAAAGTAGATCAGAAACTGCTGATCAATGTTTATGTAGTCAGGAGAGCTGGTTGGCTTCCTGTGGTTGATGCATCCCAGAATTATCTTAGCCCATATTCTGTGATGATCCTTCAGATCCCTTATCTTGCTGGAGGGAAGACCAAGAGTGAAAATTTCTCTTGCAGTTGAAGCAACATCAGCACATCTTTCAGCCATGTCTATACACCTTACGCCACCACCACTGTAACCTATCAGTCTTGCAATTAGGTCTTCAGTAATTACTATCTTCTTCCCCATTACATACAAAGTGACTTGATGGTTGGAGGATGAAGCATGAATCAAGAATTCCTTCACAAGGATTGGAAATGTTGGACCTAGAAGACGGTCAAAATACCTGTTCCATCCTTGAGCATTTACCTCTTCAGAAAGATTGAATCCATTTTCTTGAATACTTTCAAAATCCACGATTAGTTCTGAAAGAACTTCTAGGTTGTCAATGGGCGTGAGGAGAGTTCTGAACGATTCTTCATATTTTTCCATGGATTCTGTTCTTTGAGAACTGGTATTTGGGACGCTTGAGGAAGCCATGTTCACACAGGAAATTTGAGAAGAAAATGAAAGGGTTTTGAAAGTACACACAGAAAATAATTAGAATGAATTATGAGAGTAAAAGTGAAAGAGTGTAACGAGTGTAACGAGTGAAACTTGTGTTTAAATAGATTTTTGAAAACATAAACTGCAAGAGAGAGAAATAATTAGTAATGATTATAAGCATTAATGACAACTGATTTTAGGGGATTCAGAAAGATATTGGAACGGTTATCCATGACATGTGTCTCAATGCACCCAATCAGCGCTTTTGACCTTTCAGAAAAGTGAATACGTGTTCAGCCTCAGAAGGTAGCTGATGAATGGATGACAACTGTTTGCTTGCGTGAACAACACACATCTATCCTTGAAATAAAATGCTCAGATCTTCATGGATAGATTCTGATGCAATTTGTACTTCTAAAATTCTGAAGGCAGATTGATCAGCAGTTCACAGAAAATAACCAAAATTCTGAAGATTAAGATATGTAAATAAAATAGTTTATTCTGGGCAAAGCTTCATGCTGAGATATTTCAGAATGAAGTTAAACCTATCTTCAGAAATAGGTTTTGTAAAGACATCAACCCATTGATGGTTTGTGTCAATAAATTTTAAATTAAGAATCCCTTTCTGAATATAGTCCCCAATAAAATGATGTTTTATTTCTATATGCTTAGCCCTAGAATGCAAAATAGGATTTTTACTGAGACAAATAGCAGAAGTATTGTCATAGAGGATATGGATGTTACTCTCAAATATATTGAAGTCCTCAAGTTGACTTTTCATCTAGAGAATTTGCGTGCTACATCCAGCTACTGCTATGTATTCAGCTTTTGCTGTTGATAGAGCTATTATAGATTGTCTTTTGCTGGACCATGAGATCAGATTTTCTCCCAGAAAGTGGCAGCTTCTAGAAGTGCTTTTACGTTCTACTCTGTCTCCAGCAAAATAAGCATCACAGTATCCTACTAAGCTGCAATCACTTGATTTTCTATAAAACAAGCCCAGATTAGCAGTACCTTTCAGATACTTGAAAATTTGCTTAACTGCTGTTAAGTGAGATTCTCTAGGATTTGATTGGAATCTAGCACAAATTCAAACACTGAATAGAATGTCAGGCCTTGAAGCCGTCAGATACAGAAGAGAACCAATCATACCTCTGTAGACCTTCTGTTCTACCTTTTTACTTACCTCTTCTTTTTTCAGAATGCACTTGGGATGCATTGGAATCCTTGAGGGCTTACATTCTGAGAGATCAAATTTCTTCATAAGTTCTCTGACATATTTGCTCTGATGAATGTAAGTTCCTTCTAGAGTTTGATTTATTTGAATGCCCAGAAAGAATTTTAGTTCCCCCATTAGGCTCATCTCAAATTCTGCCTGCATACATTTAGCAAACTCTCTTCCCAGAGAGGGTTTAGTGGATCCAAATATGATGTCATCAATGTAAATTTGACACACTAATATGTCATTCTTAACTATCTTACAGAACAAGGTTGTGTCCACTTTCCCTCTGGTGAATTCCTTTTCTAACAGGAAGTTACTTAGTCTTTCATACCAAGCTCTGGGAGCTTGTTTCAGACCATAGAGAGACTTCTTTAGTTTGAAAACATATTCTGGATTTTTGGAACTTTCAAAACTAGGGGGTTGGTGCACATATACCTCTTCTTCTATATATCCATTTTAGAACGCACTTTTGACATCCATCTGATACAGAGTGATGCGTTTATTAACATTAAAAGATATTAAAAGTCTGACAAATTCTAACCTGGCGACTGGAGAAAAGGTTTCTGTATAGTCTATCCCCTCTTGCTGACTATAACCTTGCGCTACCAGTCGTGCTTTGTTTCTGATGACTTCACCTTGTTCGTTCAGTTTGTTTCTGAACACCCATTTTGTACCAATGACGTTGAATCCTTTTAGTTTGGGAACCAGATCCCATACATCATTTCTTTTGAATTGATTTAGCTCCTCTTGCATTTCTAGAATCTAGTCATTGTCCAGAAGTGCTTCATCAATTGTTGTTGGTTCAATCAGAGAAACCAGTCCCATGAGGGATTCTTCAGAGTTTCTGAAGGTAGATCTTGTTATGATTGGATCTTCCTTCCTTCCTAAAATTGTTTCTTATGGGTGATCAATGCTGCTTCTAGATGGTCTTTTCTGGAGTTGATCGACAGAAGGTGCTGGATTGCTTGTAGTAACTCTTTCTGATGTTGAGGGAGTGTCTCTATTGAGAGCCTCTGATGAGTTGTCTTCAGTACCTGTGAGTTCAACTTCCATACCTGCAAGGAATTCATTCTGCTTTGACTTTTGAGAGTCAAGCTTATCATTAAACCGAACACTGATTGACTCTTCAACAATCTGTGTTTCTGTATTTTAAACTCTGCACCCTCTTGAGCGTTCAGAGTATCCTAACATAATACACTTTTGTGCTTTGGAGTCAAACTTGTTCAAATAATTTTTTGTATTCATAATAAAACATGTACATCCAAATGGGTGAAAATAAGAAATGTTGGGCTTTCTGTTCTTCCACAATTCATATGGAGTCTTTTCCAGAATAGGTCTTATGGAGATTATATTCTGAATATAACACGCTGTGTTTATTGCCTCTGCCTAGAAGATCTTAGCAACGTTAGTCTCGTTGATCATGGTTCTGGCCATTTCTTGCAATGTTCTGTTCTTTCGTTCTACAACTCCATTTTGCTGGGGAGTTCTAGGACAAGAGAAATCATGCAGAATGCCTTTTTCATTAAAGAATATTTCAAAATTTTTATTTTCAAATTCTCCACCATAATCACTTCTGACTTTGACGATTCTAAGATCCTTTTCATTCTAAACTTGGTTGCAGAAGGTAAAAAATACAAAGTGTGACTCGTCCTTGTGTCTTAAGAACTTTACCCATGTCCATCTACTATAGTCATCTACGATTACTAACCCATACTTCTTGCCACTGACTGAAGTAGTTTTTACTGGTCCAAATAAGTCAATGTGCAGAAGTTCTAATGGCTTAGAGGTGGAAACAACATTTTTGGATTTGAAAGCAGGTTTTGCAAACTTGCCTTTCTGACATGCTTCACACAGAGCATCTGAATTGAACTTCAGGTTAGGAAGTCCTCTGACCAGATTGAGTTTGTTAATCTGAGATATTCTTCTCATACTAATATGCCCCAATCTTCTGTGCCAGATCCATTGCTCATTGTTAACAGACAATAGACATTTTACATTCTGACTTTTCAGTTCAGAAAGTTTGATTTTATAAATGTTGTTTTTCCTCTTTCCATTAAATAGGATAGTCCCATCTTTCTGACTAACAGCTTTGCATGAGTTTTGATTGAAGATTATATCATAACCGTTATCACTTAATTGACTTATAGATAACAGGTTATGCATTAATCCATCAACTAATAAAACATTACTTATAGAGGGAAGATTTCCATTACCTACTGTTCTAGAGCCAATGATCTTTCCTCTCTGATTGCCTCCAAAGCCCACGTGCCCTCCAGGCTTAAGTTCCAGGCTTTGGAACATATGCCTTCTTCCCGTCATGTGTCGTGAGTAGCTAGAGTCCAGGTACCATGATTGGTGTCTTTGCTTTGCTGCTAAAGATATCTGCCACATGTATGATTTTATCCTTAGGTACCCATATTTTCTTGGGTCCTGATTTGTTAGTTTTACCAAAATTCTGATTGAATTTTGGTTTGGCAGAATAATCACTACTCGTGTATTTTATGTCGTGTGTGTGCCCATATATAAAGTGTGAATCAAGTGGAGTGCGTTTTATAACTAAGTCCATAACATCTTTTGGTGTAGGTAGCTTACCTTGATATCCTATCCCTCTTCTGCCATTTCTTCTAACTCCATAGATCATTGAGGCCATCTTGCTTCTGTCTATGTTTTTAGCTAGAAACTTCTGAAAGCTGTGATCATATTGTTTGATGATCTCATCAGCATTGCTGGGAGTTTCAGGGATTGTTTCCTTCTGAGAGTTTTGCAACTGGTTTTCTAATTTTGAAATTTTTTCTTTTAACTCAGAATTCTCCAATCTGAGACTCTCAGTCTTATCAGAGTCAGAAGCAAGATTCCTTTTCAGGTTTCTGAATTTGACTCTGATCTGCTGATACCTTTCCAGAATTTCATTAAGGCTTTCAGCAAGTTCAGCCTTAGTAAAGTTTATAGTAAAGTTAGGGAATACCTCTTTAGTGTCTGATTCTGAGTCTGAACCAGAAGCTTCATTGTCTTCAGATACGTTTTCCATGAGAGCTATGTTTGCTCTTTTATCATCTGATTCTGAGTCAACTTCAGATGTGTCAGAATCATCCCATGTAGCCATGAGGCTTTTCTTCTTTTCCTTGATAAACTTATTTTTGGGCTTCTTCTTCTGAAGCTTTAGGCAGTCACTTTTGTAGTGCCCTTGCTCGTTACATTCATAGCAGATGATGTCTTTGTTGTTTGGCTTTCTGTATCCTGAAGAGCCTTCAGATCTTCGGTGTCCAGAGGAGGATTCTGACCTTCTGTATCTGGAGGAAGATTCATTCTGATTTTCTGATCTTCTGGGATTCCTGAACTTTCTTTGCCTCTACTTCCACAGTTGGTTCACCCTTCTAGAGAGGAGAGACAATTCATCTTCTTATGATGAGGATCCATCAGAGGTTTCTTCTACAGCCTGCAAAACTTTGGAGTCATATTTTCTGTTAGATTTTAAAGCTAACGGCTTACCTTGCTTTTGAGGTTCGTCTTCTTCTAGCTCTATCTCGTGACTTCTGAGGGAGCTGACAAGTTCCTCCAGAGAGATTTTGTTGAGATCTTTGGCTAGCTTAAGCACTGTGACCATTGGCCTCCACTGTTTTGGCAAGCTTCTGATGATCTTCTTAACGTGATCAGCAGTGGAATACCCTTTGTCAAGAACTTTTAGACCAACAACAAGAATTTGGAATCTTGAAAACATAGTTTCTATTAATTCACTATCTTCCATCTTGAATGCCTCATACTTCTGAATGAGCGCGAGGGCTTTGGTTTCTTTGACTTGAATGTTGGCTTCATGCGCCATTCTCAGAGAATCAAACATATTCTTGGCAGTTTCTCTGTTTGATATTTTCTCATATTCTGAATATGAGTTGGCGCTGAGAAGAATTTTTCTGGCCTTGTGATGATTTCTGAACTCACGCTTTTTCTGATCATACATCATTTTCCTGTCAATCTTCTGATCACGTCCATCCACTGGGTGCATGTATCCATCAGTCACCATGTCCCACAGATCAGCATCATGGGCCAGAAAGAAACTCACAATTCTGTCTTTCCAGTATTCAAAGTTCTCTCCATCAAAGACTGGAGGTTTGCCACTGAATCTGTCCCTTTCTTCATTGTTGTCATTGCTGATGTTTTGACTTTGTCCTGCCATTGTGTTTTTCTGACACTGGATCTTGTACTGACATGTTTAAGTGTTTAAGCTCAGAACCAGGCGCTCTGATGCCAATTGAAGATGTGAAAAACACAAGAAAGGGAGGGGGGGGGGTTGAATTGAAAAACTTGGATAAAAAACAGCTTAATGACACAGTATTTTTATCCTGGTTTGTTTGATCTCAAACTACTCCAGTCCACCCGTCAAGGTGATTTCGCCTCTCTCCAACGAGGTCTTAATCCACTAATCTCAAAAGATTACAACAGCTACTTTAACAACTGTTAATTTCTTCTTGAGTACAACCACAAATCGGTTAATCTTAAGGAAATATTTTACAAATAATTGAACAAGAATGTGTTGTTGTTTTCTAACAAAACAATTTATCACAGCTGTGATAATTACACAGGTTAAGCTTATAGTATAAAATAAATTTGCTAGAGCTTGAATATGCGTGGTTTGAAATTCTCTGCAAATTGATGTGTGCGTACGTACGTGCTTCTTTTGCAAGTAGACTTGTTTATATAGGCAAGCAAGAGACGTTGTCCATAAAGCAAGTTTAATGTTAATAACACACTTTCCTTTTGTAGAAGATCTTGTCTGAAGAAAGCCGTTGGCATTTAATTCTGTCTTGAATAATTAGTAATGCTTCGGAATCTTCTTTGCTTTAACTGTTGATGACGCTTCAGAGTGTTGATGACTTGGTTGATATGTCTTTGTTCAGAGTCAGAGTTTATTTGTTTAGGCGCAGATTCTGGTCATCAAACTTCAGCGTAAAAAATTGTTTTGCTTCAGCGTGTAATACTTTAGCTTATCTTCTGATGCTGATCCCATCAGAACTTCTGCATACATAAAACATATTTTTAAGGTGCATATTTGTTCTTTGTATATATTCTTTGTATTGATTTATTCTTTGTATTTGTTATCATCAAAACTCTAATCAAGGGTTGTAGAATCAAACTATGTTCTAACATAATGTTCATTACAAGATTATCAGTGGGAAGAGGGTTAAGCACCAACAGAATCATGGTAAGCCTGATGATATCCCAGCTGGTAAAGGTAAACAAAAAGCTGCTAAAGGTCAAAGGACTAGTGGGGGAGATGCTCCTGCTGGTGTGGTTTGTTTCAAATGTGGAAAACCTGGGCATAAGAGTAATATGTGTACTGCTGAGGTAAAGAGGTGTTTCGGTTATGGTAAGACTGGACATGTTGTATCTGAGTGCAAGCATAAGGAGGTGATTTGTTTAAATTATGGTGAAGAAGGGAACATTGATAGTAAGTGTCAAAAACCAAAGAGGGAGCAAACTAGTGGTAAAGTGTTCTCTTTGGTTGAGGATCAGGTGGCTTCTGAGGATAGACTTATCATAGGTACATATTCCATTAATAGTACTCCTTTAATTACTATTATTGATACCGGTGATACTCATTGCTTTATTGCTGCTGATTATGTTGAAATATTGGGTCTTATGTTGTCTTCTATGAATGGAGAGATGGTCATCGATACTCCATCCAAGGGGTCAGTGACTACTTATTTTGTGTGTTCAAAGTGTCCTTTGTCGATTTTCGATAGAGACTTTGCTGTTGATTTGGTTTGTTTGCCTTTAAGAGGGTTGGATGTGATTCTGGGTATGAACTGGTTAAAGCATAATTTATGTTCATATTAATAGTTATAATATGTCTGCAAGGTTTTCTACTCCTGAGGAAGAGGAAGCTGGCCTGTTGTCTGCTAGGAAGTTGATGCAAGAAGAAGCACAAATGTTCTTATTGATGGTGTCTCTATCTGTCGAGACTCAGGCTATAATTGAGGAATTGGAATTGGTGCACGAGTTTCCTGAAGTTTTCCCTGATGAAATTCCTGATGTACCGCCAAAGAGGGAAGTTGAATTTGCTATTGATCTTGTACTGGGTACCAGACCTGTGTCTATGGCACCATACATGATGTCTGCATCTGAATTGTCAGAGTTAAAGAAGCAATTGGAAGATTTACTTGAAAAGAAGTTTGTAAGAACAAGTGTATCGCCGTGGGGAGCTCCAGTGTTTCTAGTAAAGAAGAAAGATGGAAGTATGAGGATTTGTGTTGATTATAGAAAGTTGAATAAAGTGACGATTAAGAACAAGTATCCGCTTCCAAGAATAGATGACTTGATGGATCAATTGGTGGATGCTCGTGTGTTTAGTAAGATTGATTTGAGGTCGAGTTACCATTAGATTAAAGTGAAGGATGAAGATATCTAGAAGACGGCTTTCAGAATGCGTTATGGACATTATGAGTATTTGGTGATGCCTTTCAGTGTTACTAATGCGCCGGGAGTATTCATGGAATACATGAACCTTATCTTTCATACTTATTTGGATCGGTTTGTAGTGGTGTTCATTGATGACATTTTGATTTACTCTAAGTCAGAAGAAGAGCATGCATAATACTTAAGAGTAGTATTGCAAGTTTTGGAGGAGAAGTTGTATGCAAAGCTGTCTAAGTGTGACTTTTGGTTAAAGGAGGTTAGTTTTCTGGGTCATGTGATCTCAGGCAGTGGCATTGTTATAGATCCATCGAAGGTTGATGATGTGTAGCAATAGGAAACTCTGAAGTCAGCTAGTGAGATTAGAATCTTTTTGGGATTATCTAGTTACTATAGAAGGTTTATCGAATGTTTTTCTAAGTTGGAACTTCCGTTGACTAAGTTGACTTGTAAAGGTAGAGCCTTTGTGTGGGATGTTCAGTTCGAAGAGAGTTTTGCAGAGTTGAAGAGGAGATTGACGTTGGCTCCGATTTTGACGTTACCTAATCCAGAAGAACCTTTTATGGTATATTGTGATGCTTCTAAAAAGGATTTAGGAGGTTTGCTTATGCAGAATGATAAGGTAGTTGCTTATGCATCAAGGCAGTTGAGGACTCATGAGAAGAACTATCCTACGCATGATTTAGAGCTTGCTGCAGTTGTTTTTGTGTTAAATATTTGGAGGCATTATCTTTATGGTTCTAGATTTTAAGTGTTTAGTGACCATAAGAGCTTAAAGTATTTATTCGATCAGAAGGAGTTGAATATGAGGCACCGAAGATGGTTGGAATTGTTAAAGGATTATGATTTCAGTTTTAATTATCATCCAGGAAAAGAAAATATGCTAGCTGATGCATTGAGTCGGAAGACTTTACATATGTCGGCAATGATGGTTAAAGAGTTGGAATTAATTGAACAGTTAAGAGATATGAGCTTAGTTTGCGAAATGACACCGTGGAGTATTATGTTGGGGATGTTGAAGATTAATAATGATTTTCTGGATAGTATCAGAGAAGCTCAGAAGTTAGATGTGAAATTGGTAGATTTGATGGTTGGGATCAATCAGTCTGATAATAGTGATTTTAAGTTAGATGCACAAGGTGTGTTGAGATTCCGTAATCGGATTTGTGTTCCTGATGATGCGGAGATGACGAAAGTGATCCTTGAAGAGAGTCATAGAAGTAAGCTGAGTATTCATCCAGGAGCTACAAAGATGTATCAGGATTTGAAGAATTTGTTTTGGTGGACTGGGATGGAGAGCGATGTGGCTCGGTTTGTGTATGCATGTTTGACTTGTCAGAAGTCGAAAGTTGAACATCAGAAGCATGCAGGGCTAATACAACCATTAGAAGTTTCGGAATGGAAATGTGATAGCATTTCGATGGACTTTGTGACGGGGTTACCTAATACTTTAAGAGGACATGATTTGATTTGGGTGATTGTTGATAGGCTTACGAAGTCGGCTCATTTTATTCCTATTAACATCAGTTTTCCAGTGATGAAGTTGGCTGAGATTTACACCAGTGTAATTGTGAAGTTGCATGGTGTTCCTTTGTGCATTGTTTCGGATAGAGATCCAAGGTTTACTTCTGATTTTTGGAAGAGTTTGCAAGAAGCATTGGATTCTAAGTTGAGGTTGAGTTCGGCGTATCATCCTCAGACGGATGGTCATACTAAACGAACTATTCAATCGTTGGAAGATTTGTTAAGGGCATGTGTTCTTGAGAAGGGAGGTTCGTGGGATACTTACCTTCCATTGATAGAGTTCACTTATAATAATAGTTACCATTCTAGTATTGGGATGGTAACTTTTGAAGCGTTGTATGGTTGAATATGTAGAACTCTTTTATGTTGGCATGAATCTGGAGAAAGTGTAGTACTTGGACCTGAACTTGTTCTTGATACTACTGATAAGGTGAAGTTGATTCGGGAAAAGATGAAAGCTTCCCAAAGTAGACAGAAGAGTTATCATGACAAGCGAAGGAAGGACTTAGAATTTCAATTAGGTGACCATGTGTTTTTGAGAGTTACACCTGTGACTGGTGTTGGATGAGCATTGAAGTCTAAGAAGCTCACTTCTCGTTTTATTGGTCCATATCAGATTTCGGAGAGAGTTGGGAATGTTGCTTATATAGTGGATTTACCACCTAATCTTTCGAATTTCGATGATGTGTTTCATGTATCACAACTCCGGAAGTATATTCCCGATCCATCTCATGTGATTCATATGGATGACGTGCAAGTACGAGATAACCTTACTGTGGAGACAATGCCTGTACGAATCACAGATCGTGAAATAAAGACTCTGAGGGGCAAAGAGATTGCTTTAGTGAAAGTGGTTTGGCTAGGAGTTGCCGGAGAAAGCATGACTTGGGAGTTGGAAAGCAAGATGTGGGACTCCTATCCTGAGTTGTTTGATTAAGGTAAATTTTCGAGGACGAAAATATTCTAAGTGGGGGAGAGTTGTAACGCCCGTAATTTAATTAATTATTTAATTAAATTATTTTTGGATTATTTTTGAAGTTGTGTTATGATGATAGATGTTGTGTTATGGTTATTTGAATTAATTTATTCGATTAAGTTGTAGAATAATATTAGAATAATAATATTATTTGATGTGGGCTTATTTTTAATGATTAGAAGTAGTAGAAAGGGGGTGTAGGAATTTAAGCCCATTAAGACATAATAAGAGTTATAGTGTTATTATATTATTTATTAAGAAATATTAAGAAAAGGCAAGTAACAGTAAGAAGAAAAGAAAATAAGGGTTGGAAGAGAGATAGAGAGCGTGGAAGTTACCAAGAAGGAGGAAAAGAGGCAAAGTGGAATTCGATTGGAAAATTGTAGAGCAACCTTCAACCCAAGGTAAGGGTGAGGTTCTGACTCTATAATAGGGTATGCGATGAGTAGTATGTGAGATTGGATTTTTTTAAAAAAATATTGCTTTGTTTGTGATTGAAATATATATATATATATATATATATATATATATATATATATATATATATATATATATATATATATATATATATATATAGATTGTTGTTCGATGAGGAATCAATGAATTAGAGATGAATAATGATACCCAAATGATGTATAATTAATATAGAAATATAGGATTATCATAAGTGATGATCACCTATGATTAAATGATGTTTTTAGGACCTAATGTAGGGAAATCGCAGTGAAATCGCAGTGAGATCGCAGAAAAATTCAGCGCAAATCAGTATGAGTCGACCCAAAAGGTCATGCATCGACACATGCAGGATTTGACTCAGGATGAGTTTATACAAAAGGTTATGCATTGACATATGCAGTATTTAAGACTCAGTATGAGTCGACACTAGAGGTTACGCGTCGACTCATGCAGGATTCAAGATCCAGTACGCGTCGACTCAAAGAGGCATGCGTCGACACATGCAGTCCAAATTTTGACAGATTTTTCCAAAGGCTGTAACTTGAGTTTCTGGACTCCGTTTGAGGTGTCGTTTGAAGCGTTGGATAGCTAACGCGATGAACTTTATTCATAAGGATTAAAACGAAGGATAAGAAGAACAATCCTAGTACCCAAATGAGGATAAAGTTAGATTTCCCGCATTAAATCACTATAATGATTTTGTGAAGTGTGATGAGGATAAGATGATCTTAGATTATTGCTTAGTTCATAACACTAAGATTAATAATAATCATGATGTAGTATTACAGTATAATAATATGTAGAGTTTTGGTAATTAGATATAAGCATTAGATAAATACTTAATCGGCATAGTCGAGAATTGTCCGAATAATTATGGGCAATATTATGTTGTAGGCCTATGGCCAATGTTGAATGGTTGTTGACTTGTTGTTGTGTTGTTGTTATGGTTGAGTTGTTGTGGGGTTATGTTGATGAATGATGCTGATAAGTTATGTTGATAAATTGTGTTGACGAATTATGTTGAAATGCCTCTAATTATTGGCAGATATAAGTTATAGGCTTCTGGCCAACGATGATTTATATTGAGATGTTGTTAGTTGTGGTTGTTGTTTCTACATTCATGATTGTGTCGCATACATTGCATATCAATATGGAGCTGATGCTCGTTAAGATGGCCTGGATGGGAAAATATTAAGATGAAGGCTTATGCCCTGTTGATGCCTCTATTTATTGGCAATTTTTAAGATGGGAGTTCTGCTCCAATGGTACCACATACATTTGCATAGCATTGAGTCGCATTCCATGATTGCATAATGGAGTTGTTATATTGATGCAATAATTGTTGCATGTTATTGATGTTCCGTTGTGATTATTGTTGTTTATAAGATATGAAGTGGTGATTTGTACATGAGTTGATCCTAATATAATATTTATCATACATATTACTATATTGTTAGATATCTCACCCCTTCTATTTGAATGTTACCCCTATGTTGGTAACGTGTAGGTAATCCAGAGTGAAGGCGATTTACCTTTAGTAGTTCGAGTTGGTGTCATTGCTCTGATACGTAACGCTCGGGGGGATGAATGCTTGTTGCTTTTAGCTATTTTTATTTCGGTTGTGGAACCTTAATTTGATTGTTGTTAAGTACTTGTTATTTTGAAGCTGCTTTAATGTTGGACAAAGATGTTATTATGATTCCGCTGCGTAGTTGTTCAAGTTGTTGGTTTGAAAGATTAATTTATTTTGATGTTGGTTCATCCAAAGTTTTAAAGTGTTATGTATCCATGTTGAATGCAATGGTTTTTAAGTTGAAATTGTGGCATCCTAATTCAGTTGTATAATTTTTATAACTCTGATTTATATTTATATTGTCGGGTAGAATTGGAGTGTTACAGAAGCCCTAACTCTTTAAATAAGAATTCATACACGTGGATGCGGTTCCTCAAGTAGAACAAGCATATCCTTTTGCTCGCAGCGAGCTTAACAACTTTCTAATGCTTAACGATGTTTGGATCCTCCGCCCCCTCCTCGACATGTATGAACGCGTCATCCAAAGACACAACATAACGAGAAGCTATGCTTCGAGGATCACGAGCAACCCAATTCAGCTGAGGGTCAGTAACTGAGTTAACCATCTGAACATCCTCGGCAGGTTCGACTGTCTCACCTGAAAAGTAGAGGAAAAACATGAATTCGATGGTCAAATCAAATCCATCATTCGACCGTAAGTCAAGTGAAAGGGTGTATCACAAAATGAGTGTTAAGTCCCCGATGCGAAACCCTAGCTCAACGGTTCAAAGGAAATCAGGACTAATCCTCCAAAGCTGAGGACACGACTGATAAAGGACCACATGAATCTCGTTTTAAGGACATGAATCTCACGGTTAAGAACATGAATCTTGTGGAGAAACTCATGCAGATTACAAGGAACACATGCGGATCTACGAGTTTCGCATAGAGGAACCTTCCCAAAACATGAAGTTCATCACGAATCTATGAATTTCTCTGGGAAGAACCTCCTCGAAGCAAGAAATTCATACAAAACATACGTATTGCGAAGAAAAAAAACATGATTAATCACTGAGAGAGAGAGAGAGAGTTACTTGATTAGAGGGTTGTGCGGGGTTGGCAACGGCGGGTTACAGCGACAGCGGTGGTCGAGGAAGAATCAAAAGAAGAAAGGTGAGCGGGAGAGCAAATGTTGCAAATGAAACCCCGAGCTTCCTATTTATAGATCCTGCACGGAAGACAAAATGTCACATCGGGTAGCGTGTAAGTGCCTCTACGCACAGCCGCATATGTGTATAGGTCATAATGACCCCTACCCCTAGGCCTTCATTGCACATTAAATGCCGTGACACGTCGCCTAGCAAGAAAATACTGACCAAACTTTTCGACTCCCCGGGTGACGGGCGAGTGAAACTTTATGCTTCCCAGACATACCCCTGCATTGTGACTACGAGGACAAGAAGAACACTCTCCACGAGCACACCATAAACACCTGACCATGATACTTGGACAATATCTCCCTATTTACGAGAAAGATTGTTAATCTGGACGATCACATTCCTGCATTTCATATATTGGTACAATATCATCCATCATAACACATAAGGAAGCTCTGGACAGAGTAATGTTGATTCCTAAAAGTCAAAATTGTTAGTTGGTTAATTCTTGTTATGTAGTTATTTTGGATTTTTAGCATGTATTTGGGCCTGAACTATTTTTCCTATATAAAGGGCCATTGTGTTTGTAATAGTAAGCAACAATAATACAATTCAGTTTAGATAGTTAGTTACGCATAACTAACTCACCAATATTCTCTCTCTCTCTCTCTCTCTCTCTCTCTCTCTCTCTCTCTCTCTCTCTCTCTCTCTCTCTCTCTCTCTCTCTCTCTCTCTTCTTCTTCTTCTTCTTCTTCTTCTTCTTGTTTTTCACAATATTCATCTTTCTTGAATCCTTTGTTCCAACAAATTGGTATCAGAGCTTGTTTGCGATTCAAAGTGAATCTAATGGCAAATGGATCAACAACATCAACACAATTTCCAACAAATCTACCAGTTTTCAAAGGTGAAAACTATCAATGATGGGTGGCACAAATGAAGGTTATTTTCAGATTTCAAGATGTTGTAGAAATCTTGTATGATGGAATATCACAACTGCAAGTGAATGCTACGAAAGCCCGGACAGCTGCACAAAAAGATCAGAGGAAGAAAGATGGCAAGGCGTTGTTCTTGATTCACTAGTGTGTGGATTGTGATGTATTTGAGAATATAATCAAAGAAGAAATAGCAAAAGGAGATTGGGAAAAGCTGAAGTCCTTGTATGGTGGAGATGAGAAATTGAAGAAAGTGAAGTTGCAGACTCTGAGAAAGCAGTATGAGATGCTGCAGATGAAAGAGGATGAATCTGTTTTTGCATATTTCTCAAGAGTAGTGACGCTAGCAAACCAGATGAAGCCGTGTGGTGAAACCCTAACGGATCTGCAAAATATAGAAAAGGTATTGAGATCTTTAATTACAGACTTTGATTACTTTGTTGTAACAATTGAAGAGGCCAAAAATCTATCTGAGATGAAGGTGGGAGAACTTTAAGCTTCATTGGAGACTCACAAAATGAGAATGCAACGGAGAAACTCAGAAAGATAGAAGACAGCTGAACAAGAATTGCAATCAAGATTCAGCAAGAAAGCTGGAAAAGAGAAGTCGAAGCAGCGAAAGAACCTTACTGGTGATGAGAAGTCAAGCAAGAATACTGATTCAAAAGGTGTGGGCAACAAGTATTATGGGAAGAAAGTTGACATGAAAGAGGTGCAATGTTACAATTGTCAAGGTTTTGGCCACTATGCTAGAGACTGTCGAAGAAAGAAAGCTGCAAAGTTGAAAGATAGTGATGAAGCTCAATATGTACGGGCTGGAAGTAGTGACTCTGATGATGTGTTGTTGCTGGTAAACACTCAGTCGAATACTGAGAAAAATAACACGTGATATCTGGATTCAGGATGTAGCAACCACATGACTGGCAATAAAAACTGGTTTACCAAGTTAGATGAATAAGTCGAAAAGGTGTTAAGTTTGCAGATGGAAGGCATATCAAGTCAGGTGGTAAAGGAGATATTTTGATTATCATGAAGGTGGTCAAAAGGCTACTATCACTGAAGTTCTACATGTACCTTCGATGACAAGTAACTTGATATGTGTAGGTCAATTACTTGCAAAAGGATTTAATATGAAGTTGGAGAATAATCAAATGAAGGTATATAGGCTGGTGGGAGGCTAATAATGAAAGCACCATTGGCGGAGAACAAAACGTTCAGGGTTGAACTCAACACATCAGATAACAAATGTCTTGCTTCAACTACAGAAGAAGATAAGAACTGGCTATGGCATCATATGTATGGACATCTAAACTTCAAGAGTTTATGTATACTCAATCAGAAAAGAATGGTGCTTGGGTTGATGTATGTGAAGGAACCAAAGCAGATATGTGAGGAATGTTACAAAGCTAAACAGGCAAGGAAGTAATTCAAACGTGACTTGCCTATAAGATCAAGGCAAAAACTGGAGTTGGTTCATTCAGATGTGTGTGGACCCATTGAAGTAAAGTCCAATGGAGGTAACAGGTATTTCCTTACTTTCATTAATGAATTCACCAGACATATGTGGATTTACCTTATTGAAAGGAAGAGTGAGGTGTTCACACAGTTCAAGAAGTTCAAGTTGCATGTTGAGAAACTAATTGGCTGCAAATTGAAGAAGTTAAGAACTGATGGTGGTGGTAAATATACTTCTGCTGGATTTTCCAGATTTTGCAATGAGGAAGGTATAGAGCATGAGGTTGTTGCACCCTATACGCCTCAGCTTAATGGCATAGATGAGAGAAAGAATAGAAGTGTACTGAACATGACAAGATGTATGTTGAAAGCTAAGAATATGCCTAAGAGATTTTAGGCTGAAGCAGCTTCGACAACAGTATACATTCTAAATAGATGCCCAACGAAGAAAATGGTCGAAAAGACACAACATGAGGCTTGGACAGGGTCGAAGCCAAATGTAAGTCATCTTAGAGTTTTTGGATCAATGTGTTTCAGGAATGTACCTAAACATTTGAGAAAGAAGCTGGATGATCAAAGTGAAGTCATGGTACTCATAGGTTATCATTCGACTGGTGTATACAAGTTATATTCACCAATTGAAGATAAAATAGTGATAAGTAGAGATGTTCTTATAGACGAAAGCAAAGGGATGGATTGGAGTCGAAGTTCAGTTCGGCAAGAATCATACACAGTCACAATTATGTTCGAAGAAGATGAAAATAATGAAGCTTCGACAAGTCAAAATAAACAAGGTGATACTTCGACTGATCGAAATGAAGAACCACCTGTGCATAATAAAAGAAGATCCACAAGAACAAGAACTGAGTCGACTAGGCTGATTGGATATGAGAGGTTTGTAGATCAAGCAATCTATTCAGATGGTGACTTAATCTAAGAAGCAATGATGATGGCTGAAGCAGAACCAATTGATTTGGGTGAAGCCTTGAGAAATTCGAATTAGTGTGAAGCCATGAAATAAGAACTTAGAGACATTGAGAAGAACAAGACTGAAGGGTGAGAAAACACTTAGAAGGAGGGGTTGAATAAGTTTTTCCTTTTTCTCACGCAATAATAATGGAAGGACACAGGTAATTTTATCCTGGTTCGTTTGAAACTCAAACTACTCCAGTCCACCCGCCAAGGTGATTTCGCCTCTCTCAACGAGGACTTAATCCACTATAATCAAAATTGATTACAAATGTATAACCAAACTGTTGTGACTAACAATACAATGCACAAGCCAACTGCAAGTGACTAACACCTCTAAGACTTAACTAGTCCTAGCCCTCTTGAGAAATCTGACCCAACTGGTCTCTCAAGGAACAATTATAATACACAACCAAATTATTGTGACTAACAATACAATGCACAAGTCAACTACAAGTTACTAACACCTCTAAGACTCAACTAGTCCTAGCCCTCTTGAGAAATCTGACCCAACTGGTCTCTAAAGGAACAATTACAAAAGATTATCTCTTAACAATAGTGAATCAGAATGCTTCTAATAAGCTATATCACAAATTGTGATTTATCACTAAGATTTTAGCCCAGTACTTAAGAATTACCCACTATATACAAAGAGTTTACAAGAATGAAAATAGTGAGCTTCAGTATATTTGGCGTGGATCAGTAACCTTGCTTTGAAACAAATGGTCTACTATATATAGCTTCACATTTTGACTGTTACTGCCTTGAAGAGAGAGTATGCATTAATGATGCGTGTTAGCTTGACCTTTATGTTTCCAATGCTCTCGCGCGTAGTACCACTTGAGTGCGTTAGCCATCTTAGCATTAAATGATCAACGGTACTGTCAGAGCTTGTCTCTGGAAGTTTAAGAGTTTGCTTTAACTTTTCTTCTATCAGAGTTTGCTATATCACTTCTTCTGTCAGAGGTTTCTTCATTTTATGTTCATCAGAGTTTGCTTCAGCTTGCATTATCAGATATTGATTTCAGCGTGCTTCTTTCAAATCTTTGCTTCAGCTAGCTTTATCAGAGGTTTCTTAAGATTACTTTTATTAGAGTTTGCCTTGGAGTGCTTCCTTTAGAGTTTGCTTCAGACTTGTGTTTACATAAAATTTCTTAGGAACTTCTTTTTCCTTTTTCTGTTTAGCGTAGAATGAAGTTTCACTTTTGAGAATGCTTGAGTCAGAACATCATTTGAATTAGAAAACATGCACATCAGAGTATAAAATATATTATACAAAATGTATTTCATTGTTATCGTCAAAACTCTAAGATATGATTAGAACCAAAATTTGTTCTAACAATCTCCCCCTTTTTGATGATGACAAAACAATTCAGATTTTGATTTTTTTTTAAAATTGTACAAGAGTGAGAGTCTCCCTCTGAGATTGATAATCTCCCCCTGAGATAAATATTTCTTCTTCTGAAATAAATAATAAAAGAACTTAAATGCATAAGATAAACTTCCTGAGATTGTTCTTCAGAGCTTTGGGACTTTTTTTTCCAGAGTTTTTTTAAGAGCTCCTGATATTTTCTTCAGAGTTTCTTTAGCAGATCTTTATCAGATGATGTTTAGAGCTCAGTCTTTCAGAGTCTTGAGGTACCTGCATATCTCTTAAACAGGAAACAAGCTTTGTATTTTGTTAGGAATGTTTGAGATTTAGTCCCATAACTGCTATCATGGATCAGATCAAAACCATGTTTTCTCCCCCTTTTTGTCATAATCAAAAAGCAAAAAAAATTAAAGAGATTCAAAAGATTTTTATATAGGAGATGTCAAAGGACAGAAGTACAAAAAATGGGAAAAAATAAAACTAAGATTGACGAGAGACAAGAGAAAGTAGAAGATTCTTGATTTCTGTTAAGGATTCCTCTGGTTTCATCATCCAAGTTCTGATTTATTTGTTGGTTTTATCCTGTTTGTCCAGGCGTTCATGTATGGCTTCATTTTCCTTCTTCAGCTCATTCAGAGTGTCAATCACCAGCGAAGTTGGAGAAGATGTTGAAGCAGCTTCAGAAGATACAACCTTTGGAGCAAAACCAGCAGAGTCTGAGCCTACAACATTGGAGAGAATATTTCCAAGATCAATCAGAAGAGTTGGCACATTCTCAGAGGCAGCTTGAGTATAAGGTTAGTGATACAGAGTCATTGCCAAGGAATTTGGATCTGACTCAGAGACAACTTCAGATTCATCTTCTGAAATTTCCATGTGATCAGCAAGTGGTAAAGGAGCGTTGGTAATATGCATAAGAGACTTATTATCCCATATATCTTCCACTTTTGTCTTGAAGGCATTCAGATTCTGGATGAAATTCTCAAGAACCTGAGAATAGAACAGATCTTGCATTTTAAAGGATTCATCATTGAATTTCCTTCTGAATGCTTCCCACAAAAAAACAGATGCAGTTGGGTTCAGGTTGCAGGAACTGTTTGTCTTCAGCAGGTCTATCCAAGTCTGCATTTCTGTTGCAAAATTCTGGAAACGTATATTAAAATCTGACTGAACAGGTTTTGGGTTGGTTTGGGAACAACCTTCTTGGTGGATTTAATTTGCAGATAAAGTAGAGATTCAAGATCAACTACAACCCTAATAAAGTCAGATGGTTCTGATGGTTCAAGAGGTTCTGATGAAGATGGACTGAAGGTAGGTTCTAGAGAGTGAGATGATGAGGGTTCTGGTGAGGTAGGTGTGGGAATTTCTGGTGACGTAGGTGGTGTGATATCAGGAGAGATGATGATGGTGGTTTGAGCCGAGGAAGAAGGAATAGGTGCTGGAGATTTAATCAGAGCAAAAATGTTTTCAGAGGGAATGATGAAGGACGTAGGTTGTGTAGCCAGAGGCACATTGATTCTTGGTAATCTCCAAGAACCATCATACCACTCAGAGGATTTTGGGGATAAAGGTATGATGGGGGATGTTTGAAGAGGGTTTTCAGCAGGAATATTTGTATTTTGTTGGTGGAGAGCAGAAGTAGAGATTTCAGGTTGAGAGATATGTGGAGAGAGTGGTGGTTGTGTTTGAGTTTATGGAGGAACTACAGTATCAAAATTATCTATGTCAGATAATACCAAATCGATTTGAGGGTTATTATGTTGGGGTTCAGAGGGAGTAGTGAGGTCTATGTCAACTTCAATATCTCCTAGAGTTTAGGGTTTGGCAGATGTTGTTATACGCACAAAATCACAAACAGAGATGGTTTCAGAGGATATACTTTAAGATTTCTTCTTCTTCTGAGGACGTGCAGAGGGACCTTCTCCTGCTTGCCTTTTATTCTACTTATGGAGTAGGTAAGTTCCTTCCTTGAAGCCATGTTGGGTCAATGGGAATGCCACTTTCCTTGCAAGCTTCAATAAAGTGCATAATGATCTCAGGATGATCACCAGAGTTGAAGAGAGGAAAATCTGCAACAAGGATTCTCCTTCTGGTGACAGTTGCTGACACATATGGAGTAGGTTCCACCAGAATTTTGTCAATCATCTTCCTTTTGAGCATGTTCTTCCCAGTCAGAGCTTTTCCACAAGTGGGCTCCAATTCTCCTAACAAATTTGCTTCTTCTAGATGAGCTATCAGACCATTCTCTGTCAGAATATCTGAGATTAATCTTCCCAGAGGGATCCAATTTCTTTTAGACTTAGGGTTTTAGACTCTTTCAGCTTCCCTGGTTTCCTTTACATGCATCCAGAGATGGTTGAACAGAAGATAGGGAAGATCAATCTTCACATTTGTGCCAAGATAGAACAGAAGATATTGTTGGTCAGCATTGATGTAGTCAGGGGAACTGGTTTCCTTCATGTGATGAATGCAGCCATGAATTATTCTTGCCCAAATTTTGTATTTGTTCTTCAAATATCTGACCTTGTTGGATGCTTGACCAGTAGTGAAAATCTCACCTTAAACTTTAGACATATCCATTCTTCCACTTGACATTCCAATAACACCATTACCTTCAAAACCTAGTAGCCTTCTTATAAGATTCTCGGTGATGGAAATCTCTTTGCCCATTACGAATGATAGAATGACCTTTGGTGAAGCGATGTCATGAATCCATAATTCATTGACAAGATGAGGGAACACTGGTCCAACTAGACGATTAAAGAAAATTTTCCACCCTTGGAACTCTATAGCCGGAAACAAATCAAACCCATTTGCTTTCAGATTTTCAAAATCAACCATTAGTTCACTAACCACTTCCAAGCTATCAACAGGGATGAGTGTTATTCTCTCAGGAGTGACATATCTCTCTGCATGTTGAGAGTTGCTTGAAGAAACATAAATGCTTTTGGAAGGAGATGAAGATGAAGCCATTTAGAATGCCTGGGTTTAGGATTTTGAAAGAAAAAAAGAGAGTTTGCAAATATGCATAAGCGATTGAAATTTGAGAGAGAGAGAGTAAAAAGTAAAAAAAGGAATTTTGAAAAGTATTTATAGCTTATGAAAAAGAATTTTAAAGTAATAAAACAGTTAAAGAATTTAGAACAATTAAATTAAAAAAATAATCATTACAAGCAATTAATGAGATTTGACATTGAGGGGATGCGTGATATTTGATCAAATCTGAACAGTTACCTAGGAACGGCGTCTCAATAGCAGTGCACGCATGCGTGACCTTTCAGAGTTGAAACACACATTCAACTTTTGAGGATAGCATGTGACAACTGTTTTAATGTAATGAACTTCTGAACCATTTTTGTAATGAAACGTTAGACACATTTCAGAATATTATATATGGTTTCTGAAGTAACTCCTCCTCTAACTTTTGAAGAGTTGTTAATCAGAACATTCATTTCAGAACATTCTGAAAACATATATAAAAAAAACTTCATTCAGGACAAAGTTCCATACTGATGTTTTTCATAATGAATTTAAATTTATCTTTAAAAAGAGGTTTAGTAAAAATATCAGCCCATTGATGGTTTATGTCTATGAAGTTTAAACTTAAAATTCCTTTCTGAATATAGTCCCTTATGAAATGATGTTTAATTTCTATATGTTTTGCCTTAGAATGTAAGATAGGATTTTTTGAAAGACAAACAGCAGAGGTATTATCACAGAAGATAGGAATCTTACTTTCTTAGAGATAATAATCTTCCAGCTGGCTCTTTATAGTTTGTAAGATGATCTTCTGTACCTGCGGGATTTTCATTCTACTTTGGCTTTTGCTAGCCAAGCTTATCATCAAATCTGACTTTTATTGATTCTTAAACAATCAAAGTTTGTGTTGTATACCCTATAGCCTTTTGAGTGTTCAGAAAATCCAAGCAGAAAACACTTTTGTGCCTTAGAATCAAACTTGTTCAGTTATCGTTTCCAATGGTTCCAGAACCAATAATCTTTCCTTTCTGATTTCCTCCAAATTTGACATCTCCTCCAGATTTAAGTTCTAGACTTTGGAACATAGACTTTCTTCCCGTCATATGTCGTGAGCATCCAGAGTCCAGGTACCATGACTGGTGTTTCAACTGTGCTGTTAAGGACATCTGCAACATATATTATTTTCTCCTTAGGTACCCATATCCTTTTGGGTCCTTTTTTATTAGAGTTTCTAAAGTTCTATTTGAACTTTGATTTAGCATAAAATATTTCAGAGTGATATGTGTATTTGATATCATGTGTGTGCCCAAAACTAAATTGTTTGTGCAGTGGTTTATACGTGATAACCATTTCCTCAACAAGTTTGGGTTTATATGTTTCTTTCCCTTTGGGAGTTTCATATCCAATTCCTCTTCCGTTATTTCCACTAACACCATAAATCATTGAAGCCATTTTGCTTCTATCTATGCTTTTATCAAGAAATGTTTGAAAACTAGAGTCATATTCTTTAAGAATATCTCTTGAACTTGAAGCAGAATTTGAAATAGAAATCTTTTGAACTTTTTGAACTTCCTCTTTGAGTTTAAAATTGTTTTCTTTAAGTTCATAGTTTTCTATTTCAAGTTTCTCAAAATCAGATGCAAGATTCTTTTTGAGTTTCTTGTATTTGATTTTGAGTTGACTGTAGTTTTCAAGAAGTTCTGATAAGCTTTCTACAAGTTCGGCTCTAGAGAATTCAGCGAATACATCTTTCGGTTCTGAATCAGAGTCTGAGTCATCGTCATCTGCTATGGTAGCCATAAACGCTAGGTTAGCCTGCTTATCTTCCGAGTCATATTCAGCTTCAAAAGATTTTGAATCATCCTAGGTGGCCATCATGCCTTTCTTTCTTCCAAACCTTTTCTTTGGTCTTTCTATTTGTAGCTTAGGACTATCACTTCTGTAGTGTCCTGGTTCTTTACATTCATAGCATACTATATCTCTTCTGCTTGACTTCGTATGTCCAGAAGATTTTGGTCCATCTTCTGACCTCTTGTAGTTTCTGAACTTCTTTTGTCTGTGCTTCCACATCTGGTTGATCCTTCTAGAGAGCAGAGATAACTCATCTTCTTCTGATGCAGAGTCTTCATAGTTTCCTTCTTCTTCCTGAAAAGCGTTAGTTTTACATTTTTTAATAGTTTTAAGGGCGACAGACTTACCTTTCTTCTGAGGCTCATGTTCATTAAGTTCTATCTCGTGACTTCTTAATGCATTGATAATTTCTTCAATAGATACATCATTCAAATATTTTGACACTTTGAATGCAGTAACCATAGGTGCCCATCTTCTGGGTAAACTTCTGATAATTTTTTTAACATGGTCTGCCTTAGTGTATCCTTTGTTCATAACTCTCAGGCCAGCGGTCAGAGTTTAGAATCTTGAGAACATAGCTTCAATGGACTCATTTTCTTCCATTTTGAAGGCTTCATACTTCTGGATGAGAGCCAGAGATTTTGTCTCTTTTACTTGAGCATTGCCTTCATGAGTCATTTTGAGAGACTCAAACATTTCATATGTTGTATCTCTGTTGGTGATTTTCTCATATTTCGTTTTAGAGATAGCGTTCAGAAAGATATTTCTGGCTCTGTGGTGATTTTTGAAATCTAATTTTTGTTGTTTATCCATGTTCTTTTTGTCAATCTTGTTTCCGTCTTTGTCTTCTGGATGTGTGTAACCATCTAGGACCATATCCCATAAATCAGCATCATGACCTAGAAAGAAACTTTCTAGTCTATCCTTCCAGTATTCAAAGTC
Organism: Vicia faba; assembly: GCA_948472305.1. Classification (NCBI taxonomy): domain Eukaryota; kingdom Viridiplantae; phylum Streptophyta; class Magnoliopsida; order Fabales; family Fabaceae; genus Vicia; species Vicia faba. The sequence goes on along the minus strand of OX451740.1, from coordinate 991,786,027 downwards.
TTCTCCATCAAACACAAGAGATTTGGTGCAGTTGTTGTTGTTTTGTTCAGTTTCCATAGTGTTTTCCTTCTGGATCTTTTTTTGACACTATTAGGTGTTTGCACCCAGAACTAGAGCTCTGATACCAATTGAAGGGTGAGAAAAGACTTAGAAGGGGGGTTGAATAAGTTTTTCCTTTTTCTCACACGATAATAATGGAAGGACAGAGGTAATTTTATACTGGTTCATTTGAAACTCAAACTACTTCAGTCCACCCGCTAAGGTGATTTCGCCTCTCACAACAAGGACTTAATCCATTATAATCAAAACTGATTACAAATACACAACCAAACTATTTTGACACAATACAATGCACAAGCCAACTGCAAGTGACTAACACCTCTAAGAATCAACTAGTCCTATCCCTCTTGAGAAATCTGACCCAACTGGTCTCTCAAGGAACAATTACAATACACAACCAAACTGTTGTGACTAACAATACAATGCACAAGCCAACGACAAGTTACTAACACCTCTAAGACTCAACTAGTCCTAGCCCTCTTAAGAAATTTGACCCACCTGGTCTCTCAAGGAACAATTACAAAGATTATCTCTTAACAATAGTGAATCAGAATGCTTCTAATAAGCTATATCACAAACTGTGATTTATCACTAAGATTTTAGCCCAGTACTTAAGAATTACCCACTATATTCAAAGAGTTTACAAGAATGAAAATAGTGAGCTTCAGTATATTTTGCGTGGATCAGTAACCTTGCTTTGGAACAAATGGTCTACTATATATAGCTTCACATTTTGACCGTTAATGCCTTGAAGAGAGAGTATGCATTAATGATGTGTGTTAGCTTGACATTTATGTTTCCAATGCTCTCGTGCATAGTACCACTTGAGTGTGTTAGCCGTATTAGCATTAAATGATAAACGTTACTGTCAGAGCTTGTCTCTTGAAGTTTAAGAGTTTGCTTTAACTTTTCTTTTATCAGAGTTTGCTATATCACTTCTTCTGTCAGAGTTTTCTTCATTTTATGTTCATCAGAGTTGGCTTCAACTTGCATTATCAGATATTGCTTTTAGCGTGCTTCTTTCAAATCTTTTCTTCAGCTAGCTTTATCAGAGGTTGCTTAAGATTACTTTTTATCAGAGTTTGCCTTGGAGTGCTTCCTTTAGAGTTTGCTTCAGACTTGCGTTTACATAAAATTTCTTAGGAACTTCTTTATCCTTTTTCTGCTCAGCGTAGAATGAAGTTTCACTTTTGAGAATGCTTAAGTCAGAACATCATCTGAATTAGAAAACATGCACATCAGAGTATAAAATATATTATACAAAATTTATTTCATTGTTATCATCAAAACACTAAGATATGATTAGAACCAAACTTTGTTCTAACAAAGACTTGGGAGCTTGTCGAAAGAACCAACAAGAAACCAATCGATGTGAAATGAATCTACAAGGTGAAACGAAGGCCAAATGGTGAGATTTCAAAGTATAAGGCAAGATTGGTGGCCATAGGTTTTCTATAAAAACCTGGTATTGACTTCAACAAAGTATATGCGCCTGATGCAAGGATCGAAACAATCAGGATTTTTGTTTCGATAGCTGCATGTAGAGGATGGAAAATGCACCAACTTGATGTGAAGTTAGCATTTTTGAATGGTCCATTGGAAGAAGAAGTCTATGTTACTCAACCACCAGGCTTCGACGTCAAAGGGCAGGAGTCGAAAGTTTACAGATTAAGGAAGGATCTTTATGGCTTGAAGCAAGCTCCTAGAGCTTGGAATAAAAGGATATATAACTTCCTAATCGAAGTAGGTTTCACGAAGTGTGTCTCTGAACATGGAGTGTATGTAAATGATGTCGAAAGCGCCAATCGAATCCTTTTATACCTCTATGTTGATGAGTTACTCATTATAGGAGCAGACGAAGTTGAGATAATCAAGGTAAAGTCAATGTTAATGCAAGAATTCGAAATGTCTGATTTAGGGAATCTCTCCTATTTCCTGGGAATGGAATTCAAAGACGTCGAAGAAGGAGTTTTCTTGCATCAAACGAAGTATGCTCAAGATATAGTAAAAAGGTTCAATATGAGCAACTATAAGGCAACTGTTACTCCATTAGAGACTGGAGCAAAGCTGAAGAAGGAATCGAATGATGAGTTTGTAAGTTCGACCCTTTACAAACAAATCATTGGATCCTTGAGGTATCTTTGCAATACTAGACCAGATATTTGCCAAATTGTAGGATTGTTGAGCAGATTTATGGAGAACCCTCATGGATGTCATCTCATTTCAGTAAAGAGGGTGTTGAGATACATAAAGGGAACTATTGATCATGGTGTGCTGTTATCAAAGAAGTCAAAGAACAACATAGATGTCGAAGTTCATGGATACACTAACTCAAACTTCAGTGGAGATCAAGATGAAAAGAAGAGTACTGCAGGATACATTTTTATGATCGAAGAATCTCTAATCTCCTGGAGTTTGAGGAAGTAAAGCATTGTAGATTTTTCATCATGTGAAGCGGAATATGTGGCTAAATCATATGCTACATACCAAGCAACATGGATCGAAATGCTACTTGGCAAACTCAGAATAATGGAGTCGAAGATGAAGTTGTTTGTTGATAACAAGTCATCTATAAACCTTTCTAATGACCCAGTGTGTCATGGTCTAAGTAAGCACATTGAAAGAAGGTATCATTTTCTGAGGGATCAAGTCAACAAATGGAAGCTTGAAATAAAACATTGCAAAACAGAAGTGCAACTAGCCGACATATTCACCAAACCTCTGAAGAAAGTGAGGTTCGAAGAGTTAAAGAAAGGCACTGGGATGAGAAGTCTTGATAACATGAATTAAGTGGGTGTGTTAGTTGGTTAATTCTTGTTATGTAGTTATTTGGGCTTTTTAGCATGTATTTGGGCCTGGGCTATTTTGCCTATATAAAGGGCCATTGTGTTTATAATAGTAAGCAACAATAATAAAATTCAATTTAGATAGTTAGTTACACATAAATAACTCATCAATTCTCTCTCTCTCTCTCTCTCTCTCTCTCTCTCTCTCTTCTTCTTCTTCTTCTTCTTCTTCTTCTTCTTCTTCACAATATTCAACTTCTTGAATCCTTTGTTCCAACAAAAATTAGAAAATTTGTAGAAACTAACTTGAGAATCATGTTGGATATAACCAGTCAATAATGTTTGTTATTTACTTCACTCATTCCTCAAAAAGTTACCAGATGCAAATGTTGACTCACCTGCAGTAAGTTAAAATGTCAAAATAGGGATATTATGTGAGACTATATAATTATAGTACCAACATGATTACAGGAAACACTAGGTTATCTATCTTTTCCATACTGAAAAATTATAAATTATAATAATCAAATAGCAAATAAATTGCAGTCAAAACCTGTTTCCATAAATTTTCACTTCATTGCAATACAGTGCAATGAGAAATATAAGGCATGTCTTCTTTGACAAACTCTGGAAATTGTTATGTAGTGTCAAATTTTGTACCAACAAATATAACAAGTAATAAAATGATACCGATTATGCAAGCATTTCACAAGAAGTTATTATTTGAATAATGAACTATTTCTTTCATATATTGATAACCTAATGCAGAAAGTTTTGAAGCATGAGTACTTCTAAATTGGTGAAGTATCGGTACTGGATGCGCATTTGTATCGGGTACATGGTGAAGAGAATGATATTCCAATCTATTATTCTAGTCATAAATGATGACTATTTATAGATACAAAAGATACACGAGTGTATAACTAATTCCTAATCTTAAGGGAGCTCTTATGTTGATTCCTAACATCAAGGCATGAATGATTCAAACTATAACAAGTCATATGCACACTAATAGGAATGGTTGGTTACACCTAAATTATAGAAGTAACTTATAATCAAGTCATATGCACAATAATTGGAATGGTTGGTTACACCTAAATTATAGGAGTAACTTATAATTATCAGTTATTATGCCCCCTCAAAATTGGCTCACCATCAATGACACAAATTTTTTCTCTGAGAAATGAAAATCTGGTTCTATGCATAGGCTTTGTTAGAATATCTGCCGGCTGGTCTTTTGTAGAAATATGAGAGACTCGTATTTTTCCAAGTTGAACCATCTATCGCACAAAATGATAATCTAGAGCAATGTGTTTCATTCGAGAGTGAAATACTGGATTGGAGCATAAGTAGGTTGTGCCAATATTGTCACAAAAGAGAGTAGGTATGTGAGATGGTACTCCAAGTTCACTCAATAGATTTAGCAACCATATAATATCCGCTGTAGTATTGGCAGCAGATTGGTATTCTGCTTCTGTGGATGATCTTGCAACTACTTTATGCCTTTTTGATAGCCCTGAGACAAAATTTCCACCAAAGTAAATTATGTAAGCTGAAGTAGATGCTTTGTCATCAAAATTACCTCCCCAATCAACATCAATGAAGGCTTGTAATTTGAGATGGAATGGTTTTGCTCAGCTGCTCCGTATTCTCCTCGATTCAACACAAGGGATACCGGTACGAACAAATGTGTCACACTAACGTAGCTGTTGCGACTGGTTTTTAAGTCAGAGTCGCCACTATTAGTTTTTATCCTATGGAAGGGAATCTAACATAAAATCCTAATTCGCAGACAATTATTCTAGGTTTCAGACTCAATTAGACGACAGTAAGGTGTTAGGTACCTTTCATCTACCTTGTTTACAAGGATACTAGGTTTTAGGTTTAGGTTTGGGGAAATAGGATTTAAATTTTAATTAGGAGGAAAAGGTTTAATTTTTTTATAAGGGAAGAAGTTTTAATATTTAATAGGAGAACTTGCTACGATTTTTGATTGTATGCCTACATATCCTCTTAAGTGGAATCAGAGTCCCAATTCGTAGTTCGTATGTGGTTGGTATTTTTTAGGGGTTTGCAAACATATTCTGAATCACCTCACACTTTGGTCATGAGTGGTGATTGCGGAGATTTTGACTAAACGCGCGGTAAGTCAAAATCTAGTTGAAACCCTTTTGCAAAAACAATTAATTAGCTTAGTTTGTTGCGAAAATAGTTTGATGATTTGTTGCGTGTTTTTTAATCGTATTAACTACAAAAATATCTTGATTAATGCATGATTAAAAAAAAGATTTAATGCAATATATAAGAAAATAATATATGTACATGAGTTTTTGAGAAAATAATTTATTATGACATAGTAATATTTAAATAGTAAATAAAATATATTAATAATAAAAATTAATAATAATAATTAATTATGAAAATAAATAAGTAATTATAATAATAATAAAAGGAAATAATATATAAATAATATAATATAAAAAGAAATAAATGATTTAAATCTGGGGGGTGTATTGTTAGTTATCAAGCAGAAGTAAGGGGGTGTTAATAAGGAATTTGGGCTAGTCCCAAATGTAGTTCTAAAGGAGGGGGTGTAAATTATTTTTTGGCTTAGTAATAATGACTGAGGGGGATGCGAATAGTAGCTGGGCCAGGCCCAAGCGCAGTTTGCAAAGGGGTATTATAGATTGAGTGTGGTGGGGAGCATGGGACTATGGTGCAGACTTGGCCTATGGTCTTCTGATGAGAATCACGTGGGCATGATTGAAGGTACATGTTAATTGTGATATACGCGCGTGCATAGGATAAAACAGATTATAAATTTTGTTTTTTTTCATTTTACACAATTCAATTAGTTTTTCAGTTTATCATTTTCTCTCTCTCGCGATGCAAAACACAACCCTTCATCTCCTTCTATACAACCCTAGCGCCCAATCACAGAAGTGCTCCACTACTCCCTTCCCCTTCTACCACCTATCCAACCCCTCAAACCCAGTAATCAGAGATAACAGGAAAAAGACTAAAACTAGTTCGTTTACCCCTTTTGTTTTCGTGTTCTGAGTTTCAAGTTTCTTCTCCAATCTTTCGCTAATATCTCTCTGTCTCGTTTGATTTGCAGGTCTCGGCGAAGATTGAAGTTGATGGTGATAGCGATGGTGGAGACGGTGGTCAGTAGTGCAATTAGGGTTCCAGATATTGGAACCCTAATTGCATTCTTCAATCTTCAATGCAAGGTTTGCCGTTCTATGAGTTAGTTTGTTCTTGCATCACCAAGTCTTTTCTCTTCTTCGGAATTTCTCCTCCTTCTTTGTATTATCCTCCGTCCGTATTCTTTTTCTCCGTCTCTGTACCCCCTCCTTTTTACTAATAACAAAGTAACACCTAAATTCGTTTATAAATTCAATTATTATTTAATAGTAATTTTAATTTCAATAATAACAACTATTTAGTAGTTATTATTATGAAATAACTTTACATTCGAATCGCACGGGCCATTGGCCAACATGCCACACAAATGGGTTCACGGATGCACGAGTCTTTCTGCTTTAGAAAGCCCTGCTTTCTTGAATTTAAGGTACACCCCCTAGTCGGATAAAGATGGACTATCAGATACTATTGTACCATCTTTAATTGAATATTTCTTCAATTATAATCTCGAAACATAGAATCATCGAGGTAGGACAAATTTGGGATACGACAGCTGCCCCTATTTAATTATCTTCCAATCGAATAGCGTGTGAAAACTCGAGTCTTGTGCATTCTGATTGGGAGTTTATTGAATACTTGGAATATCCCAAAATTTGTCCGACAAACATAAGGTTATGCTCATATAGCGTACCCTTAAGAGTCTTAAGGAAGTAGGCAAAGCTGATGATGTATCGCTTACCAGGGTTTGATACCGAGGCAGATGGTTTTAAGAGCGCAATTTTGTATGTCTTGGTTTGGTTTTGATTATTCACCCATTTGGAGGATGAATACCACCATAATTGATGATGTATGACTGCTTGAAGAGTGAGGCCATGGGTTATGTTCGCAAATTGCTGCGTGAAGCCTGGGGCGATAAGATGAGTTTTGAATATTTTGAGCATCGCTGCATGAAGTCTGAGGCGATGATCTGTGTTGTGGAATAAAGAAACACATTGCTGGATGAAGTCTGAGGCAATGGGCTTGTTTCGCAAATCGCTGTGTGAAGTCTGAGGAGATAGACTGGGTTTTGTATTTTTCGAGCATCGCTGCATGAAGTCTTAGGCGATGGTCTGTATCGTGGAATAAGGAAACGCATTACTGCATGAAGTGTGAGGTAATGGGTTAGTTTGCAAATCGCTGCGTGAAGTCTGAGACGATAAGCTAAGTTTTGTTTTCGAACATCGCTTCATGAAGTCTTAGGCGATGGTCTGTGTCGTGGAATAAGGAAACGCATTGTTGCATGAAGTCTAAGGCAATGGGTTAGGTTCGTAAATCGCTGCGTGAAGTTTGAGGAGATAAGCTAAGTTTGGTTTTCGAGCATCGCTGCATGAAGTCTTAGGCGATGGTAGGAACGTGTCACGGCCTGAAGACTTAGGTGACGGGAGGAACATCGGAAAAGTATTTTGTTGGCTGACCCTTAGATAGCTAAATCTAGGGTGAGGCTGTTTGCTTGCTGCATGATGCATGCATATGATGTCTGATATTGAGATGTTTGGATGTATGCAAAATGTATGATGTTTGACATTGATATAGAACCCTGAATATATGCGTATTGTATGCAAAAATGTATAGTGTATGTATGCTTTAGATATGAAGAATGTATGTATGAAATGTGTGTAAGATGTGTGTATGCCTTGAAATGTTATGAAGACTATTTCTGGCATTCTCTCCTTTAAACCATTGACTTAGAGTTACCAATCCCCTTGTGTTGTATGTTGTGTTATCGCAGCTTTTTTGAATTTGAACGCAGAGAACAATGATAGCAAAAATTTGAACATTGATTTTCTGTATTATAAGCGCAAGTGTAGACGTAGATGTAGGTAATGGCATATGCATAGATTTGTATATTGTAAGCGCAGGCGTAAGCGTAGACGTATGTATTGGCATATGCGTATATTCACATGTGGTAAGCGCAGGCGTAAGCGTAGATGCATGTATTGTCATATGTGTAGACTTTTATGTTGTAAGCGCGGGTGTAGACATGGGCATGTGTATAGAATTTGCAGGAGTACACATGTGCGTGGATGCATGTGCGGACGTAGACTTTATGTTGCAAGTGTAGGCATAGGCGTTGACATGTATATGGACGTAGACTTTGTATTACGAGTGCAAGCATAGGCGCAGACGTACGTGTGGACGTAGACGTGGATTTTCTTTCAATATTTTTCTAACCAAAATGTTTTTCGATGTTTTGTCAAATGCTTTTATTTTGTTAATCCCCCGAAATGATTTCAAGACAATATTCACAAGTAATGATCGTAGTATTTTGTAAACAAGTCTGAGAAAATAAAAAACTCAATTTGAAAGACGCAAAGAAAGCAAATGTTTTATTGATATGCCTCTGAATATGCGAGAATACAAGATGCAATTCCTAGAAAGATGTAATTACCGAAAGTTTTAAAATTATGAATGGCAATAAAAAATGATAATTTCTGCTGTTGTTTCCCAATATCCTTTTAATGATCTTATCTCCTTTGCTTGTGAGTTGTATGATTCAGATCTATCTCTCCCTTCGTAGTTCATAGTCACAGTTCTTAGATCGCAATCTTTTTGTTCTTTATTTCTTCGTATGAAATCCCTAACTTTTGCCTGGATTGCCCTTTTGGGTTTTCAATCCACCGGGATAGCTTTTTTTTGTTGATATGCCCCTAATTTTTTCCCGGATCACCCTTTGGGGTTTTCGATCCACCGGGACACTCCTTTTTTCCCAAGTCGCCCTTTTAGGGTTTGAGATTAGCGAGCTTTTTATACATAGTATTTTTACTGCGTCTGAGTTTGCCGTATGCGGTAGTTCTTCCCCATCCATTGTTGTGAGGATAAGACTACCATCGACGAATTTTTTTTGCCTACGTACGGACCTTCGTAGTTAGGGGTCCATTTACCACGTGGGTCAAGGCGAGGTAGCAGAAACTTCTGGAGTACTAAACCATGTTGTGGTTCATCTTTTGCAATACACTGTCACCCAGAAAAAATTTCGAGGCTAGTTTTCGTAGAGTTCGTTTGTCGGTGCTAGAGGCATTTCTTAGATGTCCTTGTTTTCCTAGGCTTTTCTTGATGTCATGAAACCAAGGCTTGACATCCGGTCTTTCTTTGATAGCAAGACAAAGTGCGGGCTCTTGATCATGTATGTTTTTGATGCGCGACTCGTGGTTTCACCAAGTTACTTTGAACATAGACGATACAGCTGCCAGGGCGTCTATCATTTGATTTCCTTTTCATGGGATATGGCTGAAAGTGATCTTTATAAGTTCCGCAACCAGCTTTAAAACATGATCCCGATAGGGAGTCAGTTTTGGATGTTTAGTATCCCATTCACGATTGAATTGGTATATGGCTTGTGAGCATTCTTTGGAGAAGTCAAAACTTCCCCTATACCATGCCCCAACGCACTTGAAGCCCCGTCTAACATGAGTGTTCAACATGCCCATGGCTTGATTTCTTTCGTTAGGTCCCGGTATCTCATAGTCACCTATGACATTTACGTCTGGAAAGTCGAACTTCATGGGTTGATATTCTGGCAATGGTTGTTGAGCTAGATAATGGCTTGATCAGCCTTTCTTTGGCGCTCTGTTATAACATTGCCCCTAGCTTGATTTCTTCCTTTGTACCTAGATTAATGGTCTTAATAGCCTCTTGATACGGTTGTACGTTGCCAGACTTTTGCTCTATTTCCCTCGCCATTTTCTCAGAGATTTCAAGATCTTTATCATTTTCCTCTCTGACTCGGTTGAAGGGAGCATCAAAATTATATCAGGTTGCAGCAGTAACATTATCGGTGGTTTTGGGCATGAATTTCCACACTCATCATGTTTTGGTGCAGATTTAGTATATGCGATTTGAAAATGCATATGCAGAGAAAGTATTGCCATTTTTAAATTTAAGATATAAATGCAAGATAAAGAAAAGGGATCTTAATTGAAAATAAAATATAACTTTTATTAATCGTAAATATTGTTTGAAATAAAACAGGGGAACCCTTACAAGCAACCCATATGCCCCGGGCTTGACATAGGTTCTTTAAAAACAAGATAAATTAATTAGGAAAGAAAAAGATCCCAGGAATCTCCACGACAGTCCCTCTTTTGAGTTCTTCTTCTGGGGCACATTCTTGGATGAAATCAGTTTCCCCTTTGGTGTTGGCTTTGTTGGATATTTTCGCCACATGTCTGCCATGTTCTATAAAGGTCTATTGGATCAGAGGAAAACGTGCTTCGCCCTTCAGAGTAGATTTATGTTCACCTTCAGGGTATGGTCCAAATTGGACTATGCCCTGGTCCCATAGCCTTTGTAAAGTTCTTTCTAAAGCTTCATTGTGTTTTAGCGGGAATCCACATCCCAACAAATATTCTTTCAGCAAGTTTATCTGGGTTTTTGCTCGTCTACTTGCCCCAAAGTCAGTGCCTACTTCAATTGCATTTATTGTCAGCCCATCGTGCGAAGGCATAGGGTATGATTTGATGTTAGGTTTCTCAAAAGTGATGTCTTGAGATTTTAACAAGTCTTAGACCTTATGCTTGAATGACCAACATCGCTCTATGGTATGTCCAGGAGAATTAGCATGATATTCACATCTGGCATTGGCATCGTATCTTCGTGGGAGTGGCCCGACTAGAGGAGCTAGAGGCTTAAGTTTCACTAAGGATGCCTTAACTAGCTGTTGTAATAACTGACTAGGTGGCATGGGGAGTGGATTAAATTTCCTGGGTGGCCTTCTGCCTTGCTGCTGCCCTTGTGGGACCACTAATGGCTGTTGTACCCTGGGTCGTAACGCTACAACATTAATTTCTCCCTCTTTTCCCTTGTGGACTTTTGAAGGAGGCCTTCTTGAATTTTAGGGAGCATTTGATGGTCCCCCTAATATCTTCCCATTTTTTATTCCTGTCTCGATTCTTTCTCCGATAGTTACTAGGTCTGAGAACCCCGAAGAGATACTTCCAACCATCTTCTCATAATACAGCCCTTGCAAAGTTCCCATGAACATGTCTACTAATTCTTTGTCTAACAGTGGTGGTTGCACCCGGGATGCCAACTCCCTCCATCTCTGAGCATACTCTTTGAAGGACTCTTCTTTCTTCTGGGATAGATTCTGGAGTTGCATGCGGGTAGGCGCCATGTCCAGGTTATATTTGTAATTCTTTAGAAAAGCATTAGCAAGATCTGCCTATGTTCGAATATGTGTTTGATCTAATTGCATATACCAGTCTGAAGATGCCCCACTCAAGCTATCTTGAAAATAGTGAATCATCAACTTCTGATCATGGGCATGGGCATGCATCTTCATGCAATACATACGAAGATGATTTCTTGGACAAGTGAGCCCCTTGTATTTTTCAATGTCAGGTACTTTGAACTTTGGTGGAATCACCACATCAGGAACTAGGCCCATTTCGAGAGCGTCTACTTCGAAAGCGTCAAAACCCTCCACAACTTTTAATCTTTCCTCCAGAGCTTTATACTGATTTATTACCAGTAGATTATCAATGGGATAAGTACAAGTCATCTATAAGGGTGCTTGGTTGGCATCCTCTGGGTCGTGGTCTCCGTATTGCAGGTCCAAGTAGTTGTCTACGTTATTGGTTGGAATCTGTAGGGTATGTGATGCCCCTGCTTTTGGTGGCAGTAGGACAAACCCTTTGGGTTCAGCTTCTTGTTGGGCCAGGACAGACTTCTGGAGTGCTGCTTCTGGCTCCTTCCTTAGTTGGTGACTGCTTAATGCACCAATAGTCCGGGCTACTTCTTCGAAAGCTACCCTGGGAAATTGATCTTGTCAGTCGATGATGTTCTTCAAAGCTAGAAGAACTTGACTCAGGTCTCCTTTCATCGAACTTACATCACCCTTTACTTGGTCGAGATCCTCTTTGAATGCAGCCTGAGTTTCCTTGATTTTCTCTATTGCTTTTTGTTGATAGGCCCTTGTTTGATATGGAGGCCAAGGAGGTGGAGATCTTCTTCTACCGATGGTTCAACTGGAGAGATGTTTTTAAAAAAAAGAGTTTTGATATGATATGCAGGTGCTTACGAATGCATGCATGCGAATGAATATGTATGAATATGAAATGGTTACTTGTTTTTAATGTCTTATTCACTTGGGTATGTATTTGTCTTTCACTTATTTTTATTTGGTGACTATCTTTAAAATATATATGCAAACGAGATGTGGAAACCAAATGCCTTTATTGAAGGTAACATATTTCAGATATTGAAAAATATTACAATCTTAGACCAGAACTTTATTTGCGTGAAATCAAACAAAGGGAAATAAGTCTTCTAGGTGCGCCTGCGGAGGTCAGCTCTTGAAACTATCCACCTTTGCTTGACAAAGCATGAGATAGTCCTCAACACATTATTTCCATTTTGTGGCTTTGATTTCATACATGTTTGGCATGTTGACGCGGACAAGCTGTTTCCTTCGGTATACATTTTTTAAAGTCACTGAGATCTTGAGTTTATTATTATCTTTTATACCCCCTGTGAATAAGACAAATAAAAATAAACGAGTGATGAATATATGAAATAAATGAAAAATATATGAAATGTATGAATGTGTAGGTGTATGGTTGAGTGACGGGGTTTTGTGATAAGTATCCTCAGAAGGTAGGTTCCTTAATTTTAACCTACGGTTGATCTATCCTCCCAGAATGTGGTCTCCTTAAGTGCGTCATGAATAACACCATAGGGAAAATGAGCAAGGGCCTCCCCTAGGTGGAGCCTCTTTACAGACTGAGACTTCCGTCTCAAAGTCGTGAAAGGTCTCGTCATGATATTTTAGGTTAAGGTCGTTACAAAGAGTCAGGGGTATCCTTCCAAAGTCCTACTCTTCAAGAGGATATCTCTCGATAAGTATTCCTTTTTCGGAAGTTCACCGACTCTAGGCAAAGTCGTCACATAAACTCGCAGGGATGACGTACCCCCTAAGCTAATAGACGAACCTTCTTTCTAAGGGTTATCGAAAATATTTTTTTGAAATATAAACCCGCCACATAGTAAATATATAATAATAAAAAATAGACAAGAAAATAAAAAAATGCAATAAATAAATTAATGCAAATACATAAATAAAAATAAAAACCCAAAAGAGACCTAAAACCTAGGGTTAAGGAGAGGCCCAACAGAGTTGCCAGCTGTTGCGACTGGTTTTTAAATCAGAGCCGCCACTATTAGTTTTTATCCTAGAGAATGGAATCTAACAAAAACGCTAATTTGCAGATAGAGATTCTAGGTTTCGGACTCAATCAGACGAAAGAAAGGTGTTAGGCACCTTTCATCTACCTTTTTCACAAGGATACTAGGTTTTAGGTTTAGATTTGGGGAAACAGGATTTAAATTTTAATTAGGAGGAAAGGGTTTAAATTTTTATAGGGGAAGGAGTTTTAATTTTTAATAGGAGAACTCGCTACGATTTTTGATCGTATGCCTACGTATCCTCTTAAGAGGAATCAGAGTCTCAATTCATAGTTCGTATGGGGTTGGTGTTTTATAGGGGTTTGCAAACATATTTGAATCACCTCGCACTTTGGTCAGGAGTGGTGATTGCGGAGATTTTGACTAAATGGACGGTAAGTCAAAATCTGTTTGAAACCCTTTTGCAAAAACAATTGATTAGCTTAGTTTGTTGCGAAAAATAGTTTGATGATTTGTTGCGTGTTTTTTAATCGTATTAACTGCAAAAATATCTTGATTAATGCATGATTAAAAAAATATTTAATGCAATATATAAGAAAATAATATATGTACATGATTTTTTGGGAAAATAATTTATTATGATATAGTAATATTTAAATAGTAAATAAAATATATTAATAATAATAATTAATAATAATAATTAATTATGAAAAGAAATAAGTAATTATATTAATAATAAAAGGAAATAATATATATAAATAATATAATATAAAAATAAATAAATAATTTAAGTCTGGGGGGGTGTATTGTTAGTTATGAAGCAGAAGTAACGGGGTGTTAATAAGGAATCTGGGCTAGGCCCAAATGTAGTTCTAAAGGAGGGGGTGTAAATTCTTTGTTGGATTAGTAATAATGACTGAGGGGGTGCGAAGAGTAGCTGGGCCAGGCCCAAGCGCAGTTTGCAAAGGGGTATTATAGATTGAGTATGGTGGGGAACATGGGATTATGGTGCAGACTTGGCCTATACCCGTTTGATGAGAATCACATGGGCAGGACTGAAGGTGCATGATAATTGTGATATATGCGCGTGCATAGGATCAAACATATTATAACTTTTGTTTTTTTTTTCATTTTACACAATTCAATTAGTTTTTCAGTTTATCATTTTCTCTCTCTCGCGATGCAAAACACAACCCTTCATCTCCTTCTTTACAACCCTAGCACCCAATCGTGGCGGCGCTCTACTCACTCCCTTCCCCTTCTACCACCTATCTAACCCCTCAAACCCAGTAATCATTGATAATAGGAAAAAGAATAAAACTAATTCGTTTACCCCTTTTGTTTTCGTGTTCTGAGTTTCAAGTTTCTTCTCCAATCTTTCACTAATCTCTCTCCGTCTCGTTTGATTTGTAGGTCGCGGTGAAGAATGAAGTTGATGGTGATAGCGATGGCGAAGACGATGGTCAGCGGTGCAATTAGGGTTCCAGATATTGGAACCCTAATTGCATTCTTCAATCTTCAATGCAAGGCTTTCCGTTCTGTGAGTTAGTTCGTTCTTGCGTCACCAAGTCTTTTATCTTCTTCGGAATTTCTCCTCCTTCTCTGTATTATCCTCCGTCCGTATTCTTTTTCTCCATCTCTGTACCCCCTCCTTTTTACTAATAACAAAGTAACACCTAATTTTTTTAATAAATTCAATTATTATTTAATAGTAATTTTAATTTCAATAATAACAACTATTTAGTAGTTATTAATCTGAAATAACTTTACATTCAAATCGCATGGGCCATTGGCCAACATGCCATGCGAATGGGTTCACGGATGCACGAGTCTTTCTGCTTTAGAAAGCCCTGCTTTCCTGAATTTAAGGTACACCCCCCCTAGTCGGATAAAGATGGACCATCAGATACTGATGTATCATCTTTAATTGAATATTTCTTCTATTTTAATCTCCAAACATAAAATCATCGAGTTAGGAAAAATTTAGAGTACGACATTAGCCAATGTTTCAACCGTGACAGTCTACGCTGTACAGTTTCCATAATCTATTGCTACTTACCTAAAAGGTGCCCCAGATCTAGGTAGAGGATCAAAACAAGCCCAAACAAGGAACCATAATGTAAAGCAAATAGATCAAACAAATCAAACAAAATGAAAGCAATTAAAGGTGATCTAGCCTTAAGGTAACCCCACTTTTAAGTATTCCCCAGCAGAGTCGCCAATTCTGTAACACGGTGAGAGAACTGACTTGGGTGTTTTACGTTTGATCACAATTGTTGCGGATAACAAGAGTCGCCACCGACTTTTCTTTTATCCAATAAGGAAAGGTTGAAAAGAACAGGAAAGACCTTTTGATATTATTTCTTGAGTTTGGGGGGTAGGTTATGAAAAGGGAAGGTATTAACACCCTTTCCATCCGTAGTTATCTAAGGGCTCTTAGTTGCTAGCTAGATCACTTGCTTTTGTTGGAAAATATGCTTGTGGTGTGGGTTTTGAAAGCATTTTGAAAAATTGTCTTTGTAATGGTTCTCGTTTCTATAAGAACACGTAAAAAGTGTTGGTTTTGAAAAATAGTTCAAAATGATGTTTGTGGAATGTGTTTTTTGAAAGTGATTTTGAAAAGTGTCTTTGTAAAGGTTCTCATTTCTATAAGAACGCGTACAAAAAACTTTGTCTTATGAAAATGTTTCAAAATGAAAGTGTTGGTGTATAAAATGTTTTTGTTGTGAGTAAGCGAGCAACTAGGAGCAACCTACCTACTCTAAAGGTCTTAATGTTATTCTCCTCCTCCTTTAAATGTTGCTATCTTACCATTGATTTGGTAAGAAGCCCCATTGTTGGATGTGAATGGACGGGCGTGGGACGTTTGTATAGTCATAGAAGGCAACCTATGGGATGTTTTAGCAATGTCGTTTAGGGACTAGATCGTTTATCGAAGGCAACATTGAGGGTCATCGAGGGACTACGATCTTTTATCAAGGGTCTTTGCTAAAATGCCTGTGATATGGTGGCAGAACCGACTGTTTTGAAAATGCTGGTTTGCGTTTTGCGTTTTGTATTCGTAAAATGTCGCGGTAAGCAAGAGTCGCCACCGACTTTTATTTTATCCAACTGGAAAGGAAAAAAGCACAAAAAAATTCCTTTTTCATGATTTTGAGTACGGGGGGTAGATTATAGAAAGAGAAGGTGTTAGCACCCTTTCTATCCATGGTTTTCCATGGGCTCTTAGGTACTTGCTCATCTTTTAAAATTTCTTGTGTGTGTTTGTTTTGAAAAGTTTTTGTTTTACTTTGTTTTAACCCTTGTTTTTGTCCTCAAGAGTGTTACGAAGTTGTTTTTGAAAACTTTGTTTGAAAAGTGTTAGTGTGAAAAAGATTGTTTGTTTTGAGCAAGTACCTAACAGTTATCTACCGGCTCGAAAAAAGATTGTTTCTATTCTTGTTTCCTTTAGACAACTCTATCCTACTATTGAAAAATAGGAAGCACCGTCGTTGGAGTTGTAAGGGTCAATTCGTAAGGGACGTACGATCACTAAAGCAATGTTAGGACGTCTTAGTAATAACCCTAGAGTTTTAAGATCATATTCGAGGCAACATTTTCGAGGCAACATTTCTGAATGGGACTTTTGATCTTTGTTAGACAGGGGGGTAACCACTAAGACACCCTATACTTAATGATCGCTTACCGAAGGCAACCGAAGTGAGAGTATACCCTAAGAATGCGCATGTGCGAGTGATTTGGTTTCAGTTATTATCTTTGTACATTAGGGTTTTCTAGCCATTTTAAATTATCATGCAATCTTGTCATACAATCCTATTAACATACATCTAAACAGTTAATATTTGCGAGAATTAAAATACGAGAAATAAAACCTACGCTATTACAAGGCTTCGGGTAGGGATTAATTACATAGCCAAAAAACCCGTAAAAGACGATAAATAAAGAAAATCCTAGTTTAAACTATTACATACCATGAGCAGTTACATTAATATTGCAAAAATAATAAATACGCGCGATGAATCGAATGCAAAATAATTAGGGTTTTGACCCCACTATACCTAATTGCAATTTAAAAGGAAAATCATTTTTGTGGTTTTTGTGCTATTTTGAGAAAATAAATTTTAATTGAATAAATAAAAAAACCTAATTACTAATTAATTTAAATTTAAGAAAAATAATTAAATTAACCTATTTTTGTATTTTTTATTTTATTTGAGAAAGAAATAAAAATTAAATCAAAAGCCTAACCCTAATTTTTCTAATTGATTTTAATTATATAAAAAAGTTAGAATTACCCTAAATTAAATTAAACTAGTATTAAATTAAATTTGATAAAATAAAAAAACCTAACTCTAAATTTTGTGAAACTTGATTTTATGATTTTTTTGAAAAAAGAAATTAATTTTGTTAAAAAAACAATTAAGTAAATTAAATTAAATAAAAGAAATAACTAGAAAAGAAAAAGAATGGGTCTGGTGTTGTTTAGCAAGAAGGGGGTGTGGTTTGCAATTCTGAGCCCATTAAGCTCCTGGCCCCATTGACTTTGCTAGATCCTGTGGGCATGCTTGACTCCAGCGCATGGTGGACCCTCATGGGAGAAGCCTTGGATCTGGCATGTTGATGATCTGATGGTTGGATGTTGATGATGTATGATGGATGCAGGGGATACTTGTGCACCTGATTATGCAAAGAAAAATAATCTGAAGCTAAAGTTGGGACCTGGGGATTGAAACCAGGCCCTTAAGCATTCCCCCACTACATGCTTGCCAACTGAGCTGGCTATGTTAGTTGTACAAACAATAACAAATAAATATTATATGATAAAAACAAAAAGCTAAACTATGAAACGCGCGAAATTCAAACTGGCAAGTCAGGGAGCGCCACATAACCATCTTCTTCCTCCCACCGTCGCTGTAAGTTTCATAGCTTTTACCTACGGACATTTGAGTGTAGCTACAACCCCTTTTCATTCCAAAATCTCATACACGCATGATAAATGAAATCCAATGGTACCAATCAACTCGTTTCAACCTCACGAGCATCATGGTACCATTATTAAGGTCCAATTTTCCCTGTACACAAAACCCCTAAAAATGAAGCAAGAACCCTAGCCATGGCAGCTTCTTGTCCAGTCAACAAAAATATAATTAAATATAACCATTAGCTTGCAAACATCACAAGGATTAAGAATATTCCAATCAATCATATTAAAGATGCCAGAATCAATGTAATCGATTTCAAGAAAAAAGGCCAAGCCGTGTGAACCTTACAGAGTGATTCTGAGTGTGGGGAAGCTTGCTAGCGATTGCAACACGATCCTGGGGAGTCCAGCAATTGATTGGTATGATTAGAATGTCTTGAGATGGCCTGAAACTTGGAAATCAGTTTGCAACTTTTTCTTGAATTTTTGAAATTCGTTCTCTCCTTTGCACGCCTCTAGCCTCTTTTTTTTATCTGCATTTGTCCCTTATGTATCCAAGAATATATTAGGGTTACAATTTGTTTCAAATCTTTTCAAATTATGAAAAATGATTCATGAGTCAATCCTTGCACCAAACCTTTCCAAATCAAGCAAATTCAATCTTTTTGTGTCCAAATGGAGCCTTGCACAATTTGATATTGTCTCCAGCTGTGTAATGGACCTAATCATGCACAAAATCTCAAGATTTAATTAGTTTTTGATATTTTCATTATTTTATATTGATTTTATTTGATTTAAATGAAATAAAATCAAAATAAATAACAAAAATAAAAGAATGACAAGTGGAAAGGCCCATGGGTCGTGGGTCACATTACAAACTCAGTGCAAGCATAAAAAGTTGGGCCCATTTGACAAAAAAAATGCAATTTTGGACACATTTGACTTTTAGCAATTTTGCAAAAAGGGTCAACTTGGCCAATGCATAACTCTTTCAATTTTGACCCTAGAGAGGTGTTCTTGGACTTTTTAGAAATCTTAGGATGTCCTCTAAGAAACCTTTTTGGTCTCATCTCAATTTATTCTTTCATGTTCATGTATGAAGCTTTGACCCAAAAGGTGTTTTTGTTGACTTTTCAAAATGACCTATAATGTCCAAATTTATATCTTCTTGTGAGTTCATATTTTAAACTTGGGAGCTGAAGATGCATTGTAGGGAATTACATCATCTTCAAAATGAGCTTTGGATGGGTCATGTTTCATAAAGTATGAGAAAGTTATGCTTGGTCAAAGTTGAGTTGACTTTTCCTACAAAACCCTAATTTAGCAACTTTTGGATTTTGATTAATTGTGAGTAATCCTTGAGGAATCATGATCAAACTTTGATAAAATGATGAATAATACTTCAAAATGAGGATGTTGACCAAAAATATTTAAGTTTGACTGTATGTGGGCCAAAGTTGACTTTTGCCCTAGCATAGTCGATTTTCAGGCCTTTGAGCAATTGAAGGAGCAAATTTTCTCTGCAAGGCTTGAAACTTGACATGGATGATCTTGAGAACATATTAGGACAATGGTGAGCATTTGGGATCCTTTGGACTCAAGTATCTTGATGCAAAATGAAACACTAATTTGGGGTAGACTGCCTTAGGAGAGAGTTTGTCTGGTCAACCCTTGGATTTCCTTGAGCAATTTGAGGACCTCACTTGAAATGTATTGAGAAATATGGGAGGGAAAATTTTAGGGTACAACAGCTGCCCCTGTTCAATCTTCTTAAACCTGAGGATGTAGATTGGCTTGTCTGCCTTTCGTGATCTGAATGTTGAAGATGATTGAACACTTGAGTGCCCAGAAATTTGCACTCGCATGAAGTGGTACTTGTCTTTCGATGTCGGGAATGGGATTATAGATGCAATTTGGAATTCAATGACAGAAGATGGGCTTAAAGATGCCATCCGAAGAAGTGTTGATCGCATAAGAGATTCCTTTGCGAGAACCCGTATACCTGTTGTTGAGGAGGATTTCGCTGGGGAATGCTGGTCTCTGGCTTGGAAGAACAAGAATTTTAGGAGCTTCAGTCGTCTGTTATTCTACTGAGGAATCATCTCTTAGTCGAGGAGGTGAAAAATGAATTGTTATCTGGTCATGGTCTAGGCTTTCCAGCGACTTACTAGGGATATGAGATTAAACTTGCTATCTGGTCGTGCTCCAGGTTTTGCAATTTCTCAATTCTTATCTGGTCGTGCTCCAAGCTTCAGAAGGAATTAAGTGGTTATTCGGTCGCATCCGGGTTTCAACTTGAATTTAAGGCATACTAATATCTGGTCGATTTCCGGGCTTCATAGTAACTGGTCGGGTAAACTGCTATTTGGTCGAATTCCAAGCTTCACAATACCTTATACTGTTATCTGGTCGTGTCTAGGCTTCAGTGTCTTTTGCCGTTATCTGGTCGTGCTCCAGTCTTCACAGTGTCTTGTACCATTTTCTGGTCGATTCCAGACTTCGTGGTATCTTGTACTGCTATCTGGTCGATTTCCAGGCTTCACAATAACTTGTTAAGGGTTAAGCTGTATTCCGGTTGATTTCTGGGCTTCAAAGCTTGTATTTAAGACATACCCCTATCTGGTCAATTCCAGGCTTCGTAGTATTTTGGAGAAATCAAGATATTATCCAGTCGATTCCCGGGCTTCATAGCTTGAACTAGAATAGAAATCTTATTATCGATTTGACTGAACCAGAGAAAACTTGTGAGAACTTGATTGCATCTTTCCCTGAAAGGTAAAGAGTTAGTCGTATGTAATGTCATAATGTATGAAATGTATTGAGTAATGATGTTCTCAAAATAAATGAGATTGTGTTGCATGATGCGTATGCGCATGCCATGATGTATGGATATGCAATGTTCTTGTGATATTCTTCGGCTGGGGAGAATAAATCTTGGACTGCTGTTGGAGAGTATAAGGAGTTGAGTTCTTCGTTCTCGTTGGGGATAGTGACCGAAGATGATCAGCTAGAGGCTTACGTCTGTTCTGCTTGAGAACATTCTACCGGGAGAGACTCTATTTGAGAATAATCCCGTGAAAGAATGACTCTGCAAGGACGAGAGATACTCTGTTGGATGATCTGCTGATTTGGAGAAATAAACTTCGCTGATGGTGAACTTCTATTGCTGGTGATAGATAAACTCTGCTTGGGGGAGAATTTTGCTGACTCATTTGTGATTATGAACCTCGACTGGGGAGAGCTAACACCATTGTCTTTGGATACTTCCTACTCTACGAGGAGTGTATGTACCTTTAGTTATATTCTCAAGCTGGCTCTATCCCTGTACCTGGTGGGTAGAACAACTGTAAGGTTTGGACATTTCTTGTTTGCCCCTGTTCCTGGAATTACGAGTAATTATCTTTTTTTTCTTGTGTAAATATTAATGAGCAGCAATTATTTTCAAATGCATATATCAAAAATGAGTCATTGGACGTTCTTTAAAAATAAAACAGAAAAAGAAAAAAAAAACAAGTTGAAATTTCTTGTGAAAATGAATTGTATTGACTTTTGAAGTCGGCCTGTAACATGCGTTTTGTACAAGAGGCTGACGTCCTAGTAAGAGAATGTCGCCGAGGGAACAGAAATTATACAATTTGTGAAAAAGAAAGAAAAACAACTATATGAAACAATCCCACTGGGTTCTAACTCTGCTATTGCCTTTATATCTTCGAGCGTATCATCACTTTGCTACTTGGTCGAAGGTAGATCAGATTGATTGGCGCCGTCCAAGCTTGATAGTCGATACTGAAGTCTGGTTGCAAGATGATCCAATGAGACATAGTGTTACGCTTCAATCCCTAATTTTTTCCTGAACCGCCCTTTCGGGTTTTCAGTCCACCGGGATACCCTTTTTTGCCCAAGCCGCCTTTTCAGGTTTTCGACTTGCCAGGTGTACAATTTTTTTCATTTTCATCCCTTACTTTTGCCCGAACCCTTTTGGTTCGCCGGGAAGCCCTTATTTTTCCCTAGGCTAGTCAACCTAGCGGGTCTTTGATTATGTGTAGTATTTTTTCACTATGTCTGCATTGATAGGGTGAGAAAGGTCGTCACCATCCATGGTGGTTAGAATCATAGCTCCTCCCGAGAAAATGTTCTTAACCACAAATGGCCCTTCGTACATGGGGGTCCATTTTCCCTTGGGATCACCTTGCGGCAGTATGACGCGCTTGATCACCAGATCCCCGACTTGATACTCTTGGCGTCTGACTTTCTTCTTAAAAGCCTTGATCATTCGCTTTTGATACGTCTGACCATGACAAATAGAGGTAAGCCTCTTTTCGTCGATTAGATTCAGCTGGTCAAGTCGGGTTTGAATCTAATTGTCTTTGCTCAAACCTGTATCCTTCATAATCCGGAGAGAGGGTATCTGGACTTGGACGGGTAGGACTGCTTCCATGCCATACACCAGAGAGTAGGGTGTTGCCCCTGTTGATGTCCGTGCTGAGGTGCGATACCCATGAAGAGCGAATGGTAACATCTCATGCCAGTCTTTGTATGTCACCGTCATCTTCTGCACAATCTTCTTGATGTTTTTGTTAGCCGCTTCAACAACCCCATTCATCTTCGGCCGGTAGGGAGAAGAGTTATGATGCTGAATCTTAAACTATTTGCAGAGCTCGGTGATCATCGTATTGTTGAGATTTGTACCATTGTCCGTAATGATCCTCTCTGGTACACCGTATTGATAAATCAGATTGTGTCGGATAAATCACGCCACGACGTTATTGGTTACTGTAGCAAAGGAAGCTGCCTTGCCCCGCTTTGTAAAGTAATCAATAGCCACCAAAATGAAACAATTTCCGTTAGACGCGGTAGGTCTGATCTCACCGATCATGTCGATGCCCCACATTGCAAAAGGCCAAGGAGCTGTCAAAACATTCAAAAGAATGGGAGGTACATGCACCTTATCATCATAGACTTGGCATTTATGACAGGTCCGAGAGTGTTGATAACAATCGGCTTCCATAGTGGACCAATAATATCCCGCCCGTAGGATTTTCTTCGCCATGGTATGTCCACTGGAGTGAGTTCCGAAGGTACCTTCATGTAACTCTGCCATGATCCTTTTCGCCTCGCTTTTGTCTACACACCGCAATAAGGTTGAATCATGGTTACGCTTATAGAGGATCCCATTACTGATGAAGAACTTTGCAGCGAACCTTCTCAGAAACTTCTTATCATTAACAGATGCCCCTTCGGGGTATTCTTGAGCCTCGGGATACCTCTTTACCTTGTGAAACCATGGTTTATCGGCTACCTCTTCAGTCTCGACGTCACAGCAATGTGCGGGTTCTTCCAACCTCTCGATGGTAATCTGGGGAGCTTCATTGTCCCACCTGACTTTGAACATAGAAGACATGGTAGCTAGCGCGTCCGCTAACTGGTTCTCTTCTCTGGGGAAATGTTCAAAGGTTATCTCCTCAAAATGTGGGAGCAATGTCAATACATACTCCTTGTAAGGAATAAGATTTGGGTGCTTCGTATCCCACTCGCCTTTGATCTGACTGATTACTAAAGCAGAATCTCCGAATACACTCAAGAACTTAATCCTCGGGTCAATAGCAGCTCGAAGACCCAGGATACATGCTTCATACTCCGCCATATTGTTGGTGCAGTTAAAACATAATCGGGTGGTGAATGGAGTATGACAACCCTCAGGAGATATAATTACGGCACCAATTCCATTACCTAACGCATTTGAGGCTCCGTCAAAATAAATAGACCATCGGGATCCTTCCTCAGGTCCTTCATCCGCTCCAGGTTCTTCACAGTCGGTCACCAACATGATATTCTCATCCGGGAACTCGAAATTCATGGACTGGTAGTCATCCACGGCCTGATGCGCCAAATGATTCGCCACTACACTCCCCTTGATTGCTTTTTGTGTTGTTTATTGGATGTCGTACTCGGTTAAGATCATCTGCCATCTTGCTATTTGTTGTACCCCAAAATTTTCCCTCTCATATTTCTCAAAAAACATTGCAAGAAAAATCTCCAAGTTGCTCAAAGTAGCCCAAGAATTGGTCAGACAAGCTCTCTCATAAGGCAGTCTACCCCAAATTAGGGTTTTGTATTGCATCAAGATCCTTGAGTCCACATTACCTCAAGTTCTCCCCAATGTCCTAATATGTTCTCAAGATCATCCATGTCAAATTTCAAGCCTTGCAGAAGAAGTTTGCTCAGTCAATTGCTCAAAGGTCCAAAAATTGACTGTGCTAGGGCAAAAGTCAATTGTGACCTACAAATAGTCAAACTTAAATATTTTTGTCAACATTATCATTTTGAATGATATTTCATCATTTTATCAATGGTTGATCATGATTCGTCAAGGATTGCTCAAAGTTCATCAAGATTCAAAAGTTGCTAAATTAGGGTTTTGTAGGAAAAGTCAACTCAACTTTGACTAAGCATAACTTTCTCAAACTTTATGATAAATGACTCATCCAAAACTCATTTTGAAGAGGATGCAATTCCCTAAAATCCATATTCATACCCCAAGATCAAAATAAGCATTCAAAAGAAGTTATGAATTTTGACATTATAGGTTATTTTTGAAAGTCAACAAAAACACCTTTTTTGTCAAAGCTTCTAACTTGAGCATGGAATATCAAAATGCGATGAGACCAAAAGGGTTGGTTAGAGGACATCTCAAGATTTCTATAAAGTCCAAGAACACCTCTAAAAGTTCAAAATTGAAGAAGTTATGCATTGTTGAAGTTGGACTTTTTTGCAAAATTGCCAAAAGTCAACTATCCCCAAAACTTCAAATTTTGCCAAATGGGCCCATTCTTTTTCACTTGTTTTGAGTTTTAATTATTTCCCACGTGCTCTAGCTTTAGCCATGTGTCCATATATTATTTTTACTATTTAATTTGATTTTTATTTGAATTAATTCATTTTAAATCAAATAAAATCCAAAGCATTGATACCAATGGATTTCTTGATCATTTCAGGCTCCAATTACAGCTAGCTTTGCAATCAAACTCGTATCAAGGCCATTATGCACAAGGATATTGGATTTAGTCCAAGTTTGGAAAGTTTTAATGGAAGAATCAAATCAAATTCAAGAGCATTGATAGATCAAGATTTGGACAAAGAAAACAACCCTAATGTATTGTACAATACATAAGGAAGCGAAACACACAAGAATGAGGGTTGTAAATCAATTGTGGAGGCAGAATAAAGTTGGAAAAAAACAAGAAAAAGCTTGAGATCGAAATTAACCCTAGAGGCATTTTCAAGACTTGAAACTTGTCTCAATCTCTTCCTGGCCATCTTCAAAAGCGAAACCAATCAAGACAACATGTTTTCTGACCCTCCCAAGCGCTGTAAGTGGTCCACAGATTCCCCATATTCTTGAATTTGATTTGCACTATTCTTGCACCCATTGAATAAGATAATTGCATATTTGTGATCATAATAACATTTGCAAGCTTTTGGTATTAACGAATTTCGTTTATCTGACCTATATTGTGATCCACCATAGTTAGGGTTTTCTTGGAGTTTTTGGGGGTTTTCGTTTCAGGTACAATTGATCTTCATGATGGATATGGCTGTGACCAGCTGGTTGAGACGAACTAAACCATGGTTTTAGAATGCATTTCCATAGCGTGTACGGGAGTTTAGAGATGCCTGGTTTGTAGTGACGGACCTCTGTCCGTAGGTATAGGTCCTGGAACCTTTAGCGACGGTTCAACGAAGGAGATGAAGGCGTGTCACGCCATCATTGGACCATTCAAATGCACGCACGTTTTTTTGCTTTTTCTGACCATTGAGTTTGTTTTCTTATATTATTATTAATTCATATTATACTAACAATTAAAACAACATGGTATGGTGGCAAGCTTGGCATTGGATATCCCTTAAGGACCTGGGTTCGAATCCCAGGTCCCCCATTTTCTCAAATATCATTTTCTTGCAGGCAATCATGTGCACGCTTAGGCTTGAAACCCACCATACTCCCTCACTCCTCAAAGCGCCAGATGGCCAGATGGCCAGATCTAGTGGTCAAGTTTCAGGGGCACACCATAAGCCAGTCAATGCGCATACGCTGGATCAAAAAAGTCAAATGGATTTTCATTAATGGGCTAACAGATTTGCTTTTAGCACCTCCCAATATCAGGCCCAATCTCTCTTTCCCTTATATTTTCTTTTTATTAATTTAGTTTTATTTTATTTTAATTAATTTCTAACCAATGGATTAATTTTCTTTTTTTATCACAAAATCACAAAAAATATTTTTATCCAATAAAATTTCAGAATTCTTTTTTTATTAATAAACACTAACTAATTAATTAGGTTTTTAATTCTAGGAAACTTTAATTTATTTTTGTAAATAAATAAAATCAATTAGAATTAATTACGTTTTAACATAATTTAATTATTTTAATATCTTTCTTAAAATATCAAAAACTCCAAAAATATGTCATTAATTATTTTTCATTAATTAATTTATGTAATGATTAATTTAGTATTTAATTTAGGATTTAATTTCTTTTCTTAAATAAAAACAACAAAAAAAAGCCATTTTCTTTTAAAAAAGGGTCAAAACCCTAATTCGCATTCGATTTAATTTCGCGTTGCGCTTTATTTTCATTATCCAATTAATGTATCTGCTTCCGATATGTAATAGTTAATTAGGACATTTAATTATTTTACCGCTTTATTTTATTTTCAAAGGGTTTCTTTTGGCGATGTAAATACCCGACGCATTGTAATTTAATTTCCGCATTTTAATTCCGCAAATTATATAACTGCTAGATGTTTGATAATAGGGTTTGCATGACAAGACTGAATGTTTAATCTTAAAATCAAATTAGATCACCCTTAACATGTGCAAAGATAAAAGTAACTGAAACGACACACTCGCACATATGCACTCCTAGGATACACCCCACTTGGTTGCCTTCGTACACAGTCATTGAGTATAGGTCGCTTTAGAGGTCGTCCTCTTGTCTAAAAGATCATAGTTGCCTCGAAACGGTTGCCTCGGATATTGTTGCCTCAAACAAATGATCTAAGACATTAGGGTTACCGCTAAGGCGTCCTAACATTGCTTTAGTGACCATAAGTCCCTCATTCGAATTGACCCTTAAACTCCAACGATGATGCTACCTACTCACTAATAGTAGGATAGCATTATCTAAAGGAAATTAGCATAGAACGATTCCTTTTTCGAGTAGGTAGATAGTTCTTAGATACTTGCTCTTTCAAAAAAAAACTTTTCACACTTACACTCCTTTTCGAACAAAGTTTTCAAAAACACTTCATTACACTCTTGAGGACAGAAGCAAGAGTTAAATCAAAGTTTTAAAACAAAAACTTTTTCAAACCCACAAGCACAAAGAAAACAATTTTGAAAACAATGGCAAGTACCTAAGATCCCGTGGATAACCACAGATATACTCAGAAAATCTCGAAAAAGGAATTTTTATGTGCTTTTTTCCTTTCCATGTTGGATAAAATAAAAGTCGGTGGTGACTCTTGTTTACCGCGACATTTTGCAAACAAAAAACAAAAAATGCAAACCAGCATTCCAAAAAACAGTCAGTTCTTCCCACCGTATCACAGAACTGGCGACTCTGCTGGGGATGAATTATAAGTGGGGTGTACCTTAGGAATAGTTCATATTGTTTTCAATTGCTTGATTTGTATGCTTTATCTTTATGGGTTTGAATCAGAGTTACTATAGATCCTAACCCGGATCTGGGGGATACCCTTTAGGTAAGTAGCAATAAATTGTGAGGGAACTGTACGACGTAGACCGATACGATTGAAGCAGTAGCTACGTTGGTGTGGCACTTTAGTTTGTACCGATATTCCTTGTGGCGCAACGAGGAGAATATGGGTCTGCTAAGGGGTCATTAAGCACCAACTGACCTTAGAACCTATAATTGACCAACTTGGCCATAGAACAGTAGCAGTATGCTACACTCATTGAGATCAAACTCTCGCGATGATTTCGGCCACAAGAAAAGGTTTCTAAACTGGAATTATGACCGATCGAGGGTGGTCAGTGATATTGAGATCCTCTAGAACCCGGTTACTATTTCTAGGACAGGTTTGAACCAATTGAACTGAAAGAGGGTAGTGCCTAAACTTCTTGCCAGCCTGAAATCTAAGGGCTGTCTGTGTGACTTGTTTACCTTTACCATGTTTGCTATATGTGAATACATGTGGTGTGTTTTCTATCATGACATCATGCATCATGACATTGCATGCATATTGCATTGGACTAACCATTTCAAAGACCAATGGGATTCATCTTTGTTCTGTTTTGTAGGTCATGGCATCTATGCGTAGAAACACTATTCGGATCAGCTTTGTCCAGATTCCCGCTCAGCTTAAGAAATTGGTTTCCAAGGTTCCTGACACTTCCTCCTTTATCAGAAGACATGGGCACCTCCTTGGTTTGGTCACCTCCAAGATGGATGAACAGATGATGAGTGTCTTAGTCCAGTTCTTTGATCCATTGTACCACTACTTTACTTTTCCGGACTACCAGTTTGTCCCTACCTTGGAAGAGTTCTCTGATCTACTTGGCATCTCCATTCTAGAGCAGACCCCGTTTACAGGTTGGGAGAAAGTCCTTAGGCCGGAAGAGATTGCTTCAGCCCTCCATCTGACAAAGGCTGAGGTAATGTCTAATTGGGAAACTCGGAGTGGGACAAAAGGCTTCTTGACTAAGTTCTTGGTTGGTCGGGCTAATCAGTTTTGGGACAGGTTAGACTTTCAGGCGTTCGAGGACATCCTGGCTCTTCTTATTTATGGTCTGGTTCTGTTTCACAACTCAAATTCTTTTATTGACGTGAATGCGGTGAAGATTTTCATGTCCCGTAATCCAGTGCCCACTCTCTTGGGTGATATCCTACACACTTTATATGCCCGTACTGCTCGGAAACGGGGAACCCTTATGTGCTGTGCACCATTGCTGGCGAGGTGGTTTATTTATCACCTCCCCAAATCAGTTTTGAAGAACAAGGAAGGCATGGGTTGGGCCTACAGGATTATGTCCCTTGCTCACACAGACATCATTTGGACTACCAAAGACATGGAAGACGTAGCTATTATTGATCGCTGTGGGGAATACCCCAATGTTCCACTGCTAGGAATCAATGGAGGGATCACCTATAATCCATTTCTGGCCTTACGTCTGTTTAGGCGAGCTAGGAGGGAAGGACCTCATGAGTTGTTGATGCCAAGCATTGTCTTTGACTTCCAAGGGGATAGTGACGACATCGTCGCAGGTTCATACGAGCCTGGGATAGGGTGCACCGGTCTGATCCATACGAGCTAGGTGTGAAGACTTCTTTTCCAATGGAACCATATCTCCGGTGGGTTCGTACACGTGCTCAGAAGCTAGGGATTCCCTACGAAGCTGTCTTGCCTATGATAGTTGAGCTTGCTGATGAAGAAGGGGTTCCTCCTACCATCCTCCACCCTTACATGCCTACTGACATCGAGGCATTAAAGAGGTCCTGGATCCAACTAAGGGAAGAGCGGGATACTTATAGAGAAAAGTATCACGAGCAAGAACGGAAGATCCTGAAGTTGATAAGGCAACTGGAGAACGAGCAGATCATCAACGACTATGTCAGCACCAACGGGAAACAACCATGGGAGCGCTGATGTCTTTTGTTATTTCTAGTTTTGATTTACCTTTCAGTATTTCCCTTTTTGTAACGCCTTAAAGGCATCTGTTAAACATTGAATTCAAGTTTTATCTAATAAAAGTGTGTTTCATTTTGGTTTACGAATTTGAATCTCCAAAGTCTTTGAAATCATATCATACATATTTCATTCCCATGCACTTCATTACAGGTACCCTTACAGGTTTCTCATCTTCTTCGTTGTTTATTTCAGCACATCATGTCTTCTGAAACATCAACTGATCAGGCCATCAAGGCTCTGCAAGCTCAAAACGCTCAGTTCCAGGAATTGCTCATGAGTTTGGCCAAGGGTCAGCAAGATCTGAAGACTCTTATCCTGAAAGATAAGAAGAAGAAGAAGAAGAAGAAGAAGAAGAAGACGGTCCTACTAAATATGGGTCGCAGATTCGTAAACAATTTGCGGGACGAGGTTGACTTGACTCACTCATCTGGAGGGGGAGAAAACCAAGAAGAAAGGAGGGCTCCTAGCCCTATGGTTTCTGACAACGAGACTGACTTTGACGAAGACCAGTATCCTCCGACTGAGGATAGGTATAAGCAACTCAAGGACCGATTGAGCGTAATGGAGGTCCAGAAAGTCCCTGGTCTGGACTTTGGAGATTTGGGCTTGTCATCTGGGGTGGTGATTCCCCACAAGTTTAAAGCACCAATCTTTGCTAAATACGATGGGGTTTCTTGCCCAAAACTGCACCTCCGCTCGTATGTTAGAAAGATTCAGCCATACACCTCTGGATCCACTTCTTTCAAGATAGTCTTTCAGGTACTCAACTTGAATGGTTTTACCAGCTGGAAGGAGCTAGTATCCGTAATTGGGAAGACCTCGCTGCTGCTTTTTACAAGCAGTACCAATACAATGCCGACCTCGCTCCCACGCGTATCCAACTTCAGGGTATGTCTATGGGTGCGAGCGGAGGTTTCAAAGACTATGCTCAAAAATGGAGGGACCTTGCTGGAAGAGTACAACCCCCGCTGGCTGACATGGAGTTAGTAGATATGTTTCTGGGGACCTTGTCTGGTCCGTATTTCAACCATATGATTGGAAGTTCATCGTCCGGGTTTACAAAGCTGATTATGACCGGGGAAAGAGTTAAGGCCGGTATCAAGAGCGGTAAAATACATAAGGGTGCTTCGTCAAGCACAGAAAAGAAGCCTTTTAAGAAGGAATCCAGCGTTGTTTACAGCTCAAAGAGCCATAATAAACCTGAACGCCACCAAGCAGTCAATGCGGTGGTTATATCAAGACCTGATGTTGCTCATCAACACAACAATCAGCCAAGGGACGAGAGACCATGAAGACAATTCACTCAGCTCAATATGACCCTGTCTCAGATTCTGCCGCAGTTATTGAAGACCAACTTGGTGATTCTGAAGGAGGCTCCGAAGAATCCCAATACAACATCACCGATGTACAATCCAAACGCCCGCTGTGCTTTTCACTCCGATAGCCCGGGGCATGATACGAATGATTGTTGGGTTTTGAAGAGTAAGGTACAGGACTTGATTTATGCTAAGGAGATTGAGTTCGAAACGCCTGAAAGGCCTAATGTTATGACTGCTCCTATGCCAAAGCATGGAGTGAATGCTGTAGATGAAGACTCGTTTGTGGTTTCTATGAAAGACATTGTTACTCCATTATTGACTGTGAAGAAGAACCTTCTGTTAGCCGGTTTATTTCCGGGCTGTGGCGAAGGTTGCCATCTGTGTGCCGTCCTACCTACTGGTTTCCATCTTTTGAAGTCAGGTGTCCAACGCCTGATGGATAATAAAGAAATTCTGTTTGAGAAGACTTTTGTTCCATTGGTTCCTTTTGAAGACATTTCTATAATCACCATTTTCGACAATTCTTCCAAGGCTTCCTCGAGAAAGCCTGTTGGAATTACATCTATTCCAAGAATCTCTCTATTGATTATCACCATTCCTAGGCCTATCCCCTATACATCAGATAAAGCTGTCCCATGGCACTATGGGGCTGACGTGTATTATCCCGGAGTTAAGAAAGATTTGAAAGATGAAGAGGCTGATACTGACGTCGGCAATATTGTTGGATCTAGTAAAGTCACCCACAGCGGAAGGCTTTTCTCCCCTGAGATCTCTCCGCCAGTTATTCGGAAGCCTGTTGTTATTACACATGCCAGTACATCTGCTACTTTTCCTGTTCAAGTTCCAATCCTTACCCCTGTTGCCGAGTCATCTGACGCTCGGGGCAAAGGGATCACCAGCGAGCCTGCCCGGACGGAGGCACCGAAGAAGATTACTGTTGAAGCCTCTAGACAAGAGATGGAGGAAATTTTAAAGATCATCAAAAAGAGCGACTACAATGATGTCGAGCAGCTGGGGCAAACCCCGTCCAAAATCTCTATGTTGTCTCTGTTGCTATGCTCAGAAGCTCATGCCAAGGCTCTGATTGCTTTCTTAAAGACTGTGCACGTGCCGCAAGAAACCTCTGCTGACCAGTTCAAAGACTGTGTGGCGAGTTTAACTGCTAATAATGGTCTGGGTTTCTCCGACGCAGACTTGACTACTAAGAGGAAGAATCACAATGACGCCCTGCATGTCTCCATTGAGTGCATGGGGCACTACTCTGGCTTACATGTTGGTAGATACTGGGTCTTTGTTGAATGTGTTACCCAAGAAGGCGTTAGACCGGTTAGACTATGAAGGGTTGGAACTGAAGTCGAGTAACATTATGGCCAGGGCTTTTGATGGGTCCAAGAGAATGGTACACGGAGAAATGGATATTCCGGTTAAGGTCGGTTCTCAGATCTTCGCATCTACATTCTATGTGATGGACATTGGCCATCTTATTCTTGTTTGCTGGGTCGCCCATGGATCCACAAAGCTGGGGCAGTAACGTCTACGCTCCACCAGATGCTGAAATACCCAGTGAAAGGGAAAATCATTACAGTACGGGGGGAAGAGGAGTACATGGTGAGCCACCTCAACTCTTTTCGGTATGTGGAAATGGACGGGGAATTCATCGAAACCTCGTGTCAACATTTTGAAGAAGTCCCCCAGACGCCGGCGTCAACTGAAACTGTTACTGAAGATCCTCCAATAAAGATGGCTTCCCTGAAGGATGCCCGGACTATTATTGAGAAAGGTGGGTGTGCAAATTGGGGCCAACTCCCTGATTTTGCACATAAGACTAACATGTTTGGTTTGCGTTTCACTGCAGAAGCTCAAAGGGCTGTTCGGCGTGCATGGATCGGAGGACCTCTCTTGTTTATCAGCAATTCGATAGTAAATTCCATTGAAGACGATGTTGAAGAGTCTGAGTTTGACAGCTGGATTTACCCAACTGCCGATGGTGGATTAAGCAACTGGACGGTAAAGGACTTCATCCCGATTTCTGTTATTACCCAATAATGAGACTTTTGTTTTGAACTTGTAACAGACAATTTTTAAACTTTACGGCCCAGTGTCTTACCCGAGGCACCATGGCTTTGTTTGTGAGGGCTTGATGTTTGTCATCTCCATATATCATTAATAAAAGCATTGGACGTTTCTTGCATTTAATATTTTGCGCTCCTTGTTTTTCTTTTATTATATATTGCAAAACAGCTATTTTACACACACTCACATATACAGGTCTATATCCACTCTGGATCCCACTGATAACGACTCTGCTACTGCCAGTTATGACTTCGAAAGTCCGATCAACTTAGCCGAAGACGAAGGTGAAGATGATTTCAAAGTGCCTGGTGAACTTGCTAGACTGCTACTTCAGGAAGAGAGGGCCATACAGCCGCATGAAGAGTTGGTGGAAACAGTAAATCTGGGTACAGAGATAGACAAGAAAGAGGTCAAGATCGGTGCAAATCTGGAGCTTAGTGTTAAGCAACGGTTGATTCAGATGCTGCGTGACTATGTTGAGATCTTTTCCTGGTCTTATGAAGATATGCCTGGGTTGGATACCGATGTTGTGGTTCACCCCCTGCCTACCAAGGAAGACTGTCCTCCAGTGAAACAGAAGGTTCGTCGAATGCGCCCAGAGATGTCTAAGAAAATCAAGGCTGAAGTTATGAAACAGTTTGACACCAATTTCCTAGCAGTTACTTCTTACCCACAGTGGGTTGCCAATGTGGTTCCAGTGCCGAAGAAGGATGGTAAGGTTCGAATGTGTGTTGACTATAGGGATCTGAACAAGGCTATCCCCAAGGATGATTTCCCTCTACCTCATATCGACGTTCTAGTTGACAACACCGCACAGCATAAGGTTTTCTCCTTTATGGATGATTTCTCCGGTTATAATCAGATTAAGATGGTGCCCGAAGACATGGAGAAGACAACCTTTGTTACTCAATGGGGTACCTTTTGCTACAAGGTCATGCCATTTGGATTGAAGAATGCTGGGGAAACGTATCAGCGTGTCATGGTCGCTTTGTTCCATGACATGATCCATCATGAGATTGAGGTATACGTCGATGTCATGATTGTAAGATCCCAGACTGAGGAAGAGCATCTTGACCACCTTCAGAAGTTATTTGACATGTTAAGGTTGTACAGGATGAGGTTAAACCCGAACAAGTGCACCTTCGGGGTGAGATCTGGTAAGCTGCTGGGTTTCGTTGTAAGTGATAAAGGTATTCAGGTGGATCCTGCAAAGGTGAAGTCCATACAGGAAATGCCAGCTCCCCGAACAGAAAAAGAATTCAGAGGGTTTCTGGGACGTTTGAATTACATTTCCCGATTCATCTCACACCTGACTGCTACTTGTGAGCCAATCTTCAAGCTATTGAAGAAAGATCAAGTGGTAAGATGGAACGATGAATGTCATGCCGCTTTCGAAAGGATCAAAGAATATCTCCAAGAGCCACCTATTAGGATGCCTCCAGTTGAAGGGAGACCTTTGATGTTATACTTGACAGTACTCGACAACTCAATGGGGTATGTGATGGGGCAGCATGACGAGTCTGGCTGAAAAGAGCATGCTATTTATTACCTTAGCAAACATTTTACCGAATGCGAGACCTGATACTCGTTGCTCAAGAAAACTTGCAGCGCTTTGGCATGGGCTGCTCGCCGGCTGAGACAATATATGCTGACTCACACCACCCCGTTGATATCAAAGATGGATCCAATCAAGTATATCTTCGAGAAGCCTGCCTTGTCCGGAAGAATAGCAAGATGGCAGATGATCTTGACTGAGTATGACAATCAGTACACGACCCAAAAGGAAATCAAAGGAAGTGTGTTGGCAGATCATTTGGCACATCAGGCAGTAGATGATTACCAGTCTATGAACTTTGAATTCCCGGATGAGAACATCATGTTAGTAACTGACTGTGAAGAACCTGGACCGGATGAAGGACCTGAGGAGGGATCCCGGTGTTCTATGTACTTTGATGGAGCTTCAAACGGTTTGGGTAATGGCATTGGCGCCATGATCATATCTCCTAAAGGCTCTCATACTCCGTTTACCGCCCGACTATGTTTCAACTGCACCAACAACATGGTGGAGTATGAAGCGTGCATCATGGGTCTTCGAGCAGCAATTGACCTAAGGATTAAGTTCTTGAGTGTATTCGGATATTCCGCTCTCGTGATCAGTCAGATCAAAGGCGAGTGGGATACGAAACACCCAAATCTCATTCCTTACAAGGATTATGTATTGACGTTGCTTCCCCACTTCGAAGAGATAACCTTTGAACACTTCCCGAGAGAGGAGAATCAGTTGGCGGACGCGCTAGCTACGATGTCTTCTATGTTTAAAGTCAATTGGGACAACGAAGCTCCCCGGATTACCATTGAAAGGTTGGACGAACCTGCACATTGCTGTGACATTGAGACTGAAGAGATAATAGATAAACCCTGGTTTCACGAGGTAAAGAGGTATCTCGAGGCTCAGGAGTATCCTGAGGGTGCATCTATTAATGATAAGAAGTTTCTGAGGAGGTTCGCGGCGAAGTTCTTCATCAGCAATGACATCCTTTACAAGTGTAACCATGATTCAACCTTACTGCGATGTATGGATAAGAACGAGGCAGAAAGGATCATGGTAGAGTTACATGAAGGTACTTTCAGAACTCATTCCAGTGGACACACCATGGTAAAGAAAATCCTACGGGCAGGATTTTATTGGTCCACAATGGAAGCCGACTGTTATCAGCATTCTCGGACCTGTCACAAGTGCCAAGTCTATGCTGATAAAGTGCACATACCTCCAGTACCTCTGAACTTCTTGACAGCTTCGCGGCCTTTTGCAATGTGGGGCATCGACATGATTGGCGAGATCAGACCTACAGTGTCCAACGGGCATCGTTTCATCCTTGTAGCTACTGATTACTTTACGAAGTGGGTTGAAGCGGCTTCCTTTGCTACTGTAACCAAGAACGTCGTGGTGCGGTTCATTCGGCATAATTTGATCTGTCGATACGATGTACCAGAGAGGATCATTACAGACAATGGTACAAATCTTAACAATAAGATGATCACTAAGCTCTGAAAGCAGTTCAAGATACAGCATCACAACTCTTCTCCTTACCGGCCGAAGATGAATGGGGTTGTTGAAGCGGCTAATAAGAACATCAAGAAGATTGTGCATAAGATGACAGTGACATACAAAGACTGGTACGAGATGTTACCATTTCCTCTTCATGGGTACCGTACCTCAGCACGGACGTCAACAGGGGCAACCCCATATTCCTTGGTATATGGTATGGAGGCAGTCTTGCCCATTGAAGTTCAGATACCCTCTCTTCGGATTATGAAAGATGTAGGTTTGAGCGAAAATGACTAGATTCAGACCCGGCTTGATCAGCTGAACCTAATCGACAAAAAAAGACTTACTACTATTTGTCATGGTCAGACGTATCAAAAATGGATGATCAAGGCATTTAACAAGAAAGTTGGACAACAAGAGTATCAAGTTAGGGATCTGGTGATCAAGCGCATTATCTTACCTCAAGGTGATCCCAGGGGCAAATGGACCCCTACTTACGAAGGGCCATTTGTGGTTAAGAACATTTTCTCAAGAGGAGCTATGATTCTAACCAGCATGGATGGTAACGATCTTCCTCACCCCGTCAATGCGGACATAGTGAAAAAATACTACGCATAATCAAAGACCCGCTAGGTCGACTGGCCTAGGCAAAAATAAGGGCTTCCTGCGAACCAAAAGGGTTCGGGCAAAAATAAGGGATGAAAATGAAAAAATATGTACACCCGGCAAGTCGAAAACCTGAAAAGGTGGCTTGGGCAAAAAAGGGTATCCCAGTGGACTGAAAACCCTAAAGGGCGGTCCAGGCAAAAATTAGGGATCAAAGCGTAACACTATGTCTCATTGGATCGCCTTGCAACCAGACTTCGGTATCGACTATCAAGCTCGGACGACACTAATCAATCTGATCTACCTTCAATCAAGTAGTAAAGTGATGAGATGCTCGAGGACATAAAGGCAATAGCAGAGTTGGAACCCATTGGGATTATTCACATAGCTGTTTTGTTTAGTTTTTCAAAAATTGTGTAAATTCTATTATTCGGCGGCGTTCTCTTACTAGGACGTCAGCCTCTTGTACAAAAACGCCTATTTACAGGCCAAACTTCAAAATCAATACAATTCATCTTCAAAGAAATTTCAAATTGTTTTTCCTTTATCTATTTTGTTTTGCAAAGAACGTCCAATGTTCATTTTTGATATATGCATTTGACATTAACTGCTGCTCATTAATATTTACATGCGAAACAAAAGACGATTACTCGTAATATCAGAAACAGGGGAAATAAGATTTGTTCAAGCTGTGCAGTTGCTCTATCCACCAAGTACAAAGGTAGATTCAGCTGAAGAATATGACCAAGGTACTTTCACTCCCCATAGAGTAAGAAGAGACAGTAATGTTAACTCTCCCCAGCTGAGACTTGCAATTGTGAATGAATCGGTAATGTTCTCCCCAAGCAGAGTTTATCTACCATCAACACTGAAAAGTCTTATCATCCCCGGCGGAGTACAAAATATCCCCAGTGGAGTTTGAAATTTTCCCCAGCGCAGTCTGAAAAAGCTTCCCCAGTGGAGTGTGGAGAATCATCCCCATTAGACTTTGGAAGATTGTCCCCAATAAAACCTAAAAGGTTATCCCCAGTGAAGTCGCAACCAAAAGATCATCCCCAACGGAGTTCTTTCCTTTAACAAACAAGAATTCAATCCCCAACAGGATTCAGTATCACCAGCAACGATAATTCATCCCCAGCTGAATTTATCGGTGGAATCCTCAGCAGAACATCTCTTCCCCACAGAGTTATCTCCTCATCAGTTTATTCCCCAACAGAGTTTTCATCTCCTGCAGGTTTATTCTCACAGTCATCTTCATTCGCTATCCCCAGCGGAAACGAAGAATTAAACTCTTTTCTCCAGCAGCTATCCGGGATTTATTTTCCCCAGCTAAAAACATTACATTTCCATATGTCATGACACATGCATATACGCATCATACAACACAATCTCATTTATTTTGAGAACATCATTTCCTGATACATATCATGCATTACATACAACTAACCTTTACCTTTCAGGAAGGATGCGGTTAAATTCTTGCAAAATTCAAAGTTTTGAAGCATTTACCTCAGTCGAATTACTGACAAGTTCTTAAATCTCAACAGAGTTTTTCTCAGTTGAATTACAAAGAAGGTCCTAAGTCTCGACAAAGTTCCTCCGTCGAATTACAGACGAGTTCCTAAATCTCAGCAGAATTTTCTAAGTTGAATTACGGGCGAGTTCTTAAATCTCGAGGAAGATGTTTCCCTCAAGTCGAATTACTGACAAGTTCTTAAATCTCAACAGAGTTTTTCTCAATTGAATTACAGACAAGGTCCTAAATCTCGACAAAGTTCCTCCGTCGAATTACAGGCGAGTTCCTAAATCTCAGCAGAGTTTTCTCAGTTGAATTATGGGCGAGTTCTTAAATCTCGATGAAGATGTTTCCCTCAAGTAGAATTACTGACAAGTTCTTAAATCTCAACAGAGTTTTCTCGGTTGAATTACAGACAAGGTCCTAAATCTCGACAAAGTTCCTCCGTTGAATTACAGACATGTTCCTAAATCTCAGCAGAGTTTTCTCAGTTGAATTACGGGCGAGTTCTTAAATCTAGATGAAGATGTTTCCCTCCAGTCGAATTACTGACAAGTTCTTAAATCTCAACATAGTTTTTCTCAGTTGAATTACAGACAAGGTCCTAAATCTCGGCAAAGTTCCTCCGTCGAATTACAGACAGGTTCCTAAATCTCAGCAGAGTTTTCTCAGTTGAATTACGGGTGAGTTCTTAAATCTCGATGAAGATGTTTCCCTCCAGTCGAATTACTGACAAGTTCTTAAATCTCAACAGACATCTTTTTCTCAGTTGAATTAAAGACAAGGTCCTAAATCTCGACAAAGTTCCTCCGTCGAATTATAGAGGAGTTCCTAAATCAGCAGAGTTTTCTCAGTTTAAATACAGACGGGTTTTTAAATCTCGATAAAGATGTTTCCTTCCAAGTCGAATTACTGACGAGTTCTTAAATCTCAGCAGGGATGTTTTTCTCAGTTGAATTACAGACAACGTCCTAAATCTCGACAAAGTTCCTCCGTTGAATTACAGACAGGTTCCTAAATCTTAGCAAATAAGTTTTCTCAGTTGAATTACGGGCGAGTTCTTAAATCTCGACGAAGATGTTTCCCTAATTCGAATTACTGACAAGTTCTTAAATCTCAGGAGAGATGTTTCTCTCAGTTGAATTACAAACAAGGTCCTAAATCTCGACAAATTTCCTCCGTTGAATTACTGACAGGTTCCTAAATCTCAGCAGAGAAGTTTTCTCAGTTGAATTACGGGTGAGTTCTTAAATCTCGACGAAGATGTTTCCCCAAGTCGAATTACTGACAAGTTCTTAAATCTCAACAGAGATGTTTTTCTCAATTGAATTACAGACAAGGTCCTAAATCTCGACAAATTTCCTCCGTTGAATTACATACGAGTTCCTAAATCTCAGCAGAGAAGTTGTTCTCAATTGAATTACGGGCGATTTCTTAAATCTCGATGAAGATGTTTCCCCAAGTCGAATTACTGACATGTTCTTAAATCTCAGCAGAGAAGTTTTCACAATTGAATTACAGACAGGGTCCTAAATCTCGACAAAGTTCCTCCGTTGAATTACAGACGAGTTCCTAAATCTCAGTAGAGAAGTTCTCTCAGTTGAATTATGAACGAGTTCTTAAACCTCGATGAAGATGTTTCCCCAAGTCGAATTACTGACAAGTTCTTAAATCTCAACAGAGTTTTTCTCAGTTGAATTACAAACAAGGTCCTAAATCTCGGCAAAATTCCTCTGTCGAATTACAGACGAGTTCCTAAATATCTGCAGAATTTTCTCAGTTGATTTACGGGCGAGTTCTTAAATCTCGATGAAGATGTTTCCATCCAGTCGAATTACTGACAATTTCTTAAAGCTCAACAGAGTTTTTCTCAGTTGAATTACAGGCAAGGTCCTAAATCTCGGCAAAGTTCCTCCGTCGAATTACAGACGAGTTCCTAAATCTCAGTAGTTTTCTCAGTTGAATTACGGGTAAGTTCTTAAATCTAGATGAAGATGTTTCCCTCCAGTCGAATTACTGACATGTTCTTAAATCTCAACAGAGTTTTTCTCAGTTGAATTATAGGAAAGGTCCTAAATCTAGGCAAAGTTCCTCCGTCGAATTACAGACGAGTTCCTAAATCTCAGCAGAGTTTTCTCAGTTGAATTACAGGCGAGTTCTTAAATCACTACAAAGATGTTTCCCCAAGTCGAATTACTGACAAGTTCTTAAATCTCAACATAGTTTTTCTCAGTTGAATTACAGACAAGGTCCTAAATCTCGACAAAGTTCCTCCGTCGAATTACAGACGAGTTCCTAAATCTCAGCAGAGAAGTTTTCTCAATTGAATTATGGGCGAGTTCTTAAATCTCGATGAATATGTTTCCCTCAAGTCGAATTACTGACAAGTTCTTAAATCTCAACAGAGTTTTTCTCAATTGAATTACAGACAAGGTCCTAAATCTCGACAAAGTTCCTCCGTTGAATTACAGACATGTTCCTAAATCTTAGCAGAGATGTTTTCTCAGTTGAATTACGGGCGAGTTCTTAAATATCGACGAAGATGTTTCCCCTCAATTGAATTACGGACAAGTTCCTAAATCTCAACAAAGATCAGACTTCCCCAGCGGAATCTTCCTCAACAACAGGTATACAAGCTATCGCTAAGTAATATCTTATGCGACCGACACTCTTTCAGATGGCATCTTTAAGCCCATCCTCCCGTCAGCAATCTCCAAATGGCATCTGTAAGACCATTCCCGACATCATAAGGCAGATACCACTTCATGCGAGTGCAAATTTCTGGGCACTCTAGTGTTCAATCATCTTCCACCTTCGGATCACGAAAGGCATGAAAGCCAATCTACATCCTGAAGTTTAATAAGATTGAACAGGGGAAGCTGTTGTACCCCAAAATTTCCCCTCCCATATTTCTCAAAAAACATTGCAAGAAAAATCTCCAAGTTGCTCAAAGTAGCCCAAGAATTGGTCAGACAAGCTCTCTCCTAAGGCAGTCTACCCCAAATTAGGGTTTTGTGTTGCATCAAGATAATTGATTCCAAATGACCTCAAGTTCTCCCCAATGTCCTAATATGTTCTCAAGATCATCCATGTCAAATTTCAAGCCTTGCAGAAGAAGTTTGCTCAGTCAATAGCTCAAAGGTCCAAAAATTGACTATGCTAGGGCAAAAGTCAACTGTGACCTACAAACAGTCAAACTTCAATATTTTTGTCAACATTCTCATTTTGAAGGATATTTCATCATTTTATCAAGGGTTGATCATGATTCATCAAGGATTGCTCAAAGTTCATCAAGATTCAAAAGTTGCTAAATTAGGGTTTTGTAGGAAAAGTCAACTCAACTTTGACTAAGCATAACATTCTCATACTTTATGAGAAATTACCCATCCAAAGATCATTTTGAAGAGGATGAAATTCCCTAAAATCCATATTCATACCCCAAGATCAAAATAAGCACTCACAAGAAGTTATGAATTTTGACATTATAGGTCATTTTTGAAATTCAACAAAAACACATTTTTTGTCAAAGCTTCTAACTTGAGCATGGAATATAAAAATGAGATGAGACCAAAATTGTTGTTTAGAGGACATCTCAAGCTTTCTAAAAAGTCCAAGAACACCTCCAAAAGTTCAAAATTGAAGAAGTTATGCATTGTTGAAGTTGGACTTTTTTGCAAAATTGCCAAAAGTCAACTATCCCCAAAACTTCAAATTTTGCCAAATGGGCCCATTCTTTTTCACTTGTTTTGAGTTTTAATTATTTCCCACGTGCTCTAGCTTTAGCCATGTGTCCATATATTATTTTTACTATTTAATTTGATTTTTATTTGAATTAATTCATTTTAAATCAAATAAAATCCAAAGCATTGATACCAATGGATTTCTTGATCATTTCAGGCTCCAATTACAACTAGCTTTGCAATCAAACTCGTATCAAGCCCATTATGCACAAGGATATTGGATTTAGTCCAAGTTTGGAAAGTTTTAATGGAAGAATCAAATCAAATTCAAGAGCATTGATAGAGCAAGATTTGGACAAAGAAAACAACCCTAATGTATTGTACAATACATAAGGAAGCGAAACACACAAGAATGAGGGTTGTAAATCAATTGTGGAGGCAGAATAAAGTTGGAAAAAAACAAGAAAAAGCTTGAGATCGAAATCAACCCTAGAGGAATTTTAAAGACTTGAAACTTGTCTCAATCTCTTCCTGGACATCTCCAGAAGCAAAACCAATCAAGACAACGTGTTTTCCGACCCTCCCAAGCGATGTAAGTGGTCCACGGACTCCCCATATTCTTGAATTTGATTTGCACTATTCTTGCACCCATTGAATAAGATAATTGCATATTTGTGATCATAATAACATTTGAAAGCTTTTGGTATTAACGAATTTCTTTTATCTGACCTATATTGTGATCCACCATAGTTAGGGTTTTCTTGAAGTTTTTGGGGGTTTTCGTTTCAGGTAAAATTGATCTTCATGATGGATATGACTGTGACCAGCTGGTTGAGACGAACTCAACCATGGTTTTAGAATGCATTTCTATAGTGTGTACAAGATTTTAGAGATGCCTGGTTTGTAGTGACGGACCTCTGTCCGTAGGTATAGGTCATGGAAACTTTAGCGATGGTTCAACGAAGGAGATGAAGGCGTGTCACGCCATCATTGGACCATTCAAACGCATGCACGTTTTTTTGCTTTTTCCGACCATTGAGTTTGTTTTCTTATATTATTATTAATTCATATTATACTAACAACTAAAACAACATGGCGTGGTGGCAAGCTTGGCATTGGATATCCCTTCAAGACCTGGGTTCGAATCCCAGGTCCCCCATTTTCTCAAATATCATTTTCTTGCAGGAAATCATGTGCACGCTTAGGCTTGAAACTCACCATACTCCCTCACTCCTCAAAGCGCCAGATGGCCAGATGGCCAGATCTGGTGGTCAAGTTTCAGGGGCACACCATAAGCCAATCAATGTGCATACGCTGGATCAAAAAAGTCAAATGGATTTTCATTAATGGGCCAACAGATTTGCTTTCAGCACCTCCCAATATCAGGCCCAATCTCTCTTTCTCTTATATTTTCTTTTTATTAATTTAGTTTTATTTTATTTTAATTAATTTCTAACCAATGGATTAATTTTCTTTTTTTATCACAAAATCACAAAAAATATTTTTATCCAATAAAATTTCAGAATTCTTTTTTTATTAATAAACACTAACTAATAAATTAGGTTTTTAATTCTTGGAAACTTTAATTTATTTTTGTAAATAAATAAAATCAATTAGAATTAATTAGGTTTTAACATAATTTAATTATTTTAATTTCTTTCTTAAAATACAAAAACTCCAAAAATATGTCATTAATTATTTTCATTAATTAATTTATGTAATAATTAATTTAGTATTTAATTTAGGTTTTAATTTCTTTTCTTAAATAAAAACAACAAAAAAAGCCATTTTATTTTAAAAAAGGGTCAAAACCCTAATTCACATTCGATTTAATTTCGCGTCGCGCTTTATTTTCATTATCCAATTAATGTATCTGCTTTTGATATGTAATAGTTAATTAGGACATTTAATTATTTTACCGCTTTATTTTTTTTTCAAAGGGTTGCTTTTGGCGATGTAAATACCCGACGCCTTGTAATTTAATTTCCACATTTTAATTCCGCAAATTATATAACTGCTAGATGTTTGATAATAGGGTTTGCATGACAAGACTGAATGTTTAATCTTAAAATCAAATTAGATCACCCTTAACATGTGGAAAGATAAAAATAACTGAAACGACACACTCGCACATATGCACTCCTAGGGTACACCCCACTTGGTTGCCTTTGTACACGGCCATTGAGTATAGGTCGCTTTAGAGGTCGTCCTCTTGTCTAAAAGATCATAGTTGCCTCGAAACGGTTGCCTCGGATATTGTTGCCTCAAACAAATGATCTAAGACATTAGGGTTACCGCTAAAACGTCCTAATATTGCTTTAGTGACCGTAAGTCCCTCATTCGAATTGACCCTTAAACTCCAACGATGATGCTACCTACTCACTAATAGTAGGAT
The DNA here is from genome assembly GCA_948472305.1 of Vicia faba. Lineage (NCBI taxonomy): Eukaryota > Viridiplantae > Streptophyta > Magnoliopsida > Fabales > Fabaceae > Vicia > Vicia faba. Next base: position 991,741,602 of record OX451740.1, on the reverse strand, counting down.
AGCATTATCTAAAGGAAATTAGCATAGAACGATTCCTTTTTCGAGTAGGTAGATAGTTCTTAGATACTTGCTCTTTCAAAACAAAAATTTTCACACTTACACTCCTTTTCGAACAAAGTTTTCAAAAACACTTCATTACACTCTTGAGGACAGAAGCAAGAGTTAAATCGAAGTTTTAAAACAAAAACTTTTTCAAACCCACAAGCACAAAGAAAACAATTTTGAAAACAATGAGCAAGTACCTAAGAGCCCGTGGATAACCACGGATAGAAAGGGTGCTAATACCTTCCCTTTCTATAATCTACCACCCGTACTCAGAAAATCTCGAAAAAGGAATTTTTCTGTGCTTTTTTCCTTTACATGTTGGATAAAATAAAAGTCGGTGACGACTCTTGCTTACCGCGACATTTTGCGAACAAAAAATGCAAAATGCAAACCAACATTCCAAAAAATAGTCAGTTCTTTCCACCGTATCACACTATTCTTCCAGACAAGGCAGGCTTTTCGAAGATATACTTGATTGGGTCCATCTTTGATATCAATAAGGTGGTGTGAGTCAGCATATACTGTCTCAGTCAGCGAGCAGCCCATGCCAAAGCGTAGCAAGTTTTCTCGAGCAATGAGTATCGGGTCTCACAGTCGGTAAACTTTTTGTTAAGGTAGTAAATAGCATGCTCTTTTCGGCCAGACTCGTCATGCTGCCCCAGCACACACCCCATTGAATTGTCCAATATTGTCAAGTATAAGATTAAAGGTCTTCCTTCAACTGGAGGCATCAGAATTGGTGGCTCTTAGAGGTATTCCTTGATTCTTTCGATAGCGGTCTGACATTCATCATTCCATTTTACCACTTGATCTTTCTTCAGCAGCTTGAAGATTGGCTCACAAGTAGCAGTCAGGTGTAAAATGAACCTGGCGATGTAATTCAGACGTCCCAAAAAGCCTCTAACTTCCTTTTCTATGCGGGGAGCCGGCATCTCTTGTATGGCTTTCACCTTGGAAGGATCCACCTGAATACCTTTATCACTGACGACGAAACCCAGTAGCTTATACTACGCCAAAAAAGACTTACGAAAGCGCTTTTTTTGGCCTTTAAAAGCGCTTTCGTAGGTGGCGCTGCTATAGGTTTTAGCAGCGCTTTTTGTTTAATGAAAAGCGCTTTCGTAGGTCTACCTAATACAACGCTTTTTTATGAAGAAGCGCTTTCATAGGTCTACCTAAGGCAACGCTTTTTTCTGGAAAAGCGCTCTCATAAGTTTTCTTTTAGCAGCGCTTTTTTATGGAATAGCGCTGTCTTAGGTAGGCTTTTAGCAACGCTTTTTTCTAGAAAAGCGCTTTCATAGGTGGTATTTTAGCAGCGCTTTTTCCTGGAAAAGCGCTGTCATATGTTTACCTTAGACAACGCTTTTTGTGAAAAAGCGCTTTCATAGGTTACCTAAGGCAGCATTTTTCTTGAAAAAGCGCTTTCATAGGGTGTTTTTTTAGAGGTATAATTTATATAATTCATATACCTGCATTGTTTGCAGCATATTATTTATATAAACCAGTTGCCATAACCTGTAATTCATAAACCGCGGTAATGCATTGTATACCATTGTAATCCAAAATATATATACACCATTTTTGTACCTCAAAATATATAAAAACCATTGTTATCAGCATTGTAACTCAAAATCAGTCTTACAAAATCAACCCTAACAACAACTAAATCAGTCCTAATGTATGAAAGAAACACGATCAATTATGTATTAAGGTCTTGGTCCTGCGAGGTTTGAACATAATAATACGGTCAATATGGTATTCCATGTACACATGTAACGTATTCATAACACTTTTCACATAATAATGTATTCATACCTTATATGATTCTCTGCTTAATAAAATATTGACACAATTCCTCTTTGATTTCTTCCAACTGAAGTTTCGTGTAATATGCACATTTGTATTCATCGAAGTACTACATAACAAAACATAATATGCATGATTTAGTTAAAAGTAAAAAATTATATGAAATATCCAAGAAATAATAAAAAAAATCCTAATTTATAAATTCATACCGTGACTGGAATCTCTATTTGATTCAGTTGAAGGATTTCTTTGATAAACTGCATAACGAAGTATCCGTAATCTATATCGTTTTGCTGTTGAGGACAATACATAGAAAAACAAATAAGAATATATAGTTGTATTGTTTTATCAAATAGCATAAATATTATAAGTAAAATAGTGGAAATTAATATACCTGCACTTTGATCCAATTAATGTTGTTTGATTTAGACCGTCGTACCCGAGCTGCTCTTTGACACCAGATTACTTGTATCGCTCTAACAAAATAAAAATATATATTTAGAACAATGTCACAGAAATAATTAAATATATAAATAATTAAATATATAAATACACACAAATATTTAGAATAATCTCACTTACGTATCAATCATTAACTTCATATCCGGATAAATTGTCTGATCACCGTCAACCGAATTAAGATAATAGACCACTTCTTTTATAGGATCGATAGCAACCAACAACCAATGACGTCTATAAATTAAAACAACAGTTTAGAAGAAAATTTTCTATGCAAAAATTACAAATATTAAAATGAACTTAGAATGAAAATCTAACCCTGTAGGAATAGTATTATACACCCAAATATATAAGCTTTCTGTACTGCCAGTTGCCATGAATCTTTCGACTAAGTGCTCTCTTACTGAATCTGGTTCCCTACCAATTGTCGCTACGCTGACACGGGAGGAAGACACGAAATGGAATCTGTTTGACAATTGATTCCCACGCATCAATTTGTCATATAACAACCTTAAATAAAAACATAATTAATATTAGACTATATTCATTGAAATGTTTTTAAAAAAATTCAGCTAATTACATAATATAAAGATGGGGTTACTGGATGTATGCGTGCATAATATTGACGCCTAATTCTTTATAACAGAAAATCTGTTCCACATCCTCATGTCCAATTATTTCGGTGCAAGGAAAACCAAAGATACCTTGATCCATATCCATTTGACGAATACCACCATCCATCAAATCTGTTGTTCCCACTATTGTTTCAAGACACTGCCGGTATCGAGGGAAAAATCTAGTAGGAACCATTTTCTTGAGTGGTACGCCAACGATTTTCTGGCTCACTTGTTGTGACCCTTGAAAAGGTACCTAAAAATCATATAGACTAATTTAAATTATAAAATTATGCAGTTTTTTATTCGGATCATATAATTAACACTTTAAACATACCTCTTTTTGTGATACATCAGACTCGTTGTGCCGCAAAATCCCTTTACCCTTAGATGTGGGTTTTGTAGGAGTCTATAATTACCGTGGAAATAACTGAGGTCAGAACTGACAGTTGAAGACTTAAAGATTCATAATGGTTTTCAACATACCTGATCATCTATGAAAATGAGGTCCGATGGCCATGCAACAAAAGATCCTATTGCATCTCGCAGCAATGTGGTCTCAGCAACAATGTCAGGTACCGGCAGCAATGCATCCATATCTAAAGCAATATCAACCGATACTTTCATGTGTCCATCCGAAAGCGGTCTATGGTGAGGTAAATCTCCCAAAGTGTTATGGACTTTTCCCTTGCCAACTAGTCGATAAGTCGGTGATGATAGGTATAGCTGGCAAGATGAAATGCCCTAAACCAATAATAACCGTTAGAAGTGACTAAAAATATTCTATAATAATAACAGATATATATTGAAAATTACCTCGGGAAATTTATGTTGACAGTTGATAATAGCTTTGTCACTAGTTTCCTTTCAACTGTGAACTGCTCTTTTCCTCCATATCTCTCTCTTTATCCTTCTACAATTCACGGGCTTGAGCTTGTAAATCCTGCAATGTTTGCATCACTTCTGCATTGCTAGGATTTCTTCTCCTTGGATGCTTATACAAAGAGGTTGGAGTCACACCATGACCTTTACCCCTCACCCAACCCGAATACTCATCAATATTTAGTGCTCGACAAAGTACGCTCCTGGTATCCTGATCCTCACCTGGGGATACTGATTACGACAAGGTCTCCTGTAATTCATTTACATATCGAAAATTATTAGTGGAGATAAAAAATTATTTAAATATTAATAAACATTTTATTTAATTAAAGACACAATCTTATACTTACACATTCATCATAAACATGTTAAAGATCGGGATTAACAACTTGATCCTTGCCCACACGAGCTTCCTTCCACAACAAATGTGCTGGTAGTGATGTTGCGTCACTTTTCGTCTCTTCTAACTACGCATTGACACAAGTCTTAAGATCATCAATTATAACACATTGAGAGAATTAATAAGATCGTAGAGTTTATATTTACTTACAATTTTTTCCTCTAAGCGAGCATATCCCAAACGCCCTTTTTTGTATGGATATGCGGGTTTTGACGCTCTCTCGCGATTGATGGCACTCACTTTCTTGAAATTCTCGTATCTTCTTTGGCCTACAAAACCAACCCATTCTTCAGGTGTAATTAAGTTCTCATATTTCTTTGGACGTTTCGGATCCTCTTCAAGAAAATTTCCTTCATCATCTTTAAGATACTTGTTTGTTAAAAATGTTCTCCACCCTCTGTGTCTTTTTCTAGCCAAACCTGTTATATACTTTTTACGGGTATCTTCAATGTTAAAAGACCTCTACAAAAAAAACATACGCATAAAGTGTGTTAGTAAAAGCAATTTAAACACATATTATCGTCAAGATAAAGCAAATAACAAAAACCATATATGTACCTTTATCTCAGTCCAAACTTTCTCTTTAGCCTCATCATACTCTCCTCTTTTCCATCTAGGAGTGGTGATCGAAATGTGTATACGAACAAGCGTACCAATGTAGCTTGTCAACATTGCAGCATTAGACCCAATTAGTTGGTCATTATCATTCCAATCTACATTATATGTTACTCCTCTATCTCTATCACGGATGATTCCCCTCATAATAGTTATACCTCGTGTAATATCTTTTTCTGAAGTCTTTTCTGAAGTATTTTCTAGAGCATTTTCAGGAGCATTTGCATCTTGTGAGTTTTCTTGATTACTAGCCATTTGACCTGTAATAATGAAAAAAAATAAAAATGATATGACAAATATAAAAATGAAATGACAAATAAAAATGAAATGACAAATAAAAATGAAATGATAAATTAAATTTTATTGAATGATATAGGCTATAATTATATATACTATTACCTTTTTCACTAAGGTCTCTTTCTTTTCTTGGTAGGAATGTGTTCTACTCGTCTCTTAACAACGCGGACAGTTGGATTGATCCAAATACCCTCATTATGATCATTTCTAACACATGATTCATTATCATTTTGATCAGTTATGGTTAAAGATTCAATGTCAACACCAATATCACTTTGATCTCCAATGCTTTCATCAATTACTTTGTTAGATAATAGCACTATAGACCATTTCGTACTTGTCGGATCATTGACATAGAACACTTGTTTAGCTTGAGAGGCTAGAATGAAAGGCTCATCTTTGTACCCCACCCTATTAAGATCCACTTACAAAAAACCTGACTTATCCATTCGTATGCCATTATTATTTTCAACCCACTTGCAACCAAATATAGGAATCTGAAACTGCTCGTAATCAAACACCCAAATGCGCTCGATAACCCCAAAATATGATAGATTTGCAAATTTTGGGTTTAAGTCCTTCACACTTGATATATGCATTGCTTCAGCGATCAAGGTGACACCACTATTTTGCATAGTACTTTTGTCATCCTGTTCTTTGGTATAAAATGTGTATCCATTAATTGCATATGCGCTATAAGAAAACACAACTAAACTTGGACCGTATGCTAAACATCTAAATCTTTCTGTTACTGAAGCAGGATCTGAACGATACTTTGAATAAATATGTTCCTTAAACCATGGTATGAAACTTCGATTGTGCTCTCGTACAATCCAATTCTCATTTCTATTCGGATTTAAAACTCGAAGAACACCCTTGTGCATTTCAACATACGGCTCAACTTCAAGCTCATTGTACAGAACATACAAATGCACTTGATCCCATTCGACCATTGATACTGTCACAACTTTATTTCCAATTAGCTTATTACCTTCTTTTTTTTCAACAACATGAGATTTGGGGAGTCCAATTGATTGAACATTTGACAGATATTCAATACAAAACTCAATCACATCTTCAACAATATATCGTTCAGCAATACAACCCTCTGGTCGACTTCGGTTTTTCACATACCCATTTAATATTTTCATATAACGTTCAGTAGGGTACATCCATCTCATATAAGCTGGTCTGCACAGTTGTGTCTCTTTGACAAGATGAACGACAAGATGAACCATTATGTCAAAAAATGAGGGAGGGAAATACATTTCAAGATCACACAAAGTAACAACTATTTCTTTTTGCAATGTTGGTAAGATCTCAAGATCGATCACCTTGCTGCAAATTAACATGAAGAAAAAACACAGTTTAGTTATTGTGTTTCTTACTTTTTCTGGAAGAATAGAACGTATACCTATCGGTAGAAAATGTTCCATTATAACATGGCAATCATGTGTCTTTAAACTCTTTAACTTGAGGTCTTGCATAGACACAAGTCTTCTAATATCTGATGAGTAGCCTTCTGGAACTTTAACCTCACTTAGGAACTTACACAATATTTTTTTCTGCTTTCTGGATAGAGTGTAAACAGCAGGTGGTAGATATGTTCGTCTTTCTTTTTTCACGGGTCCCAATTCAGTTCTTATTCCCATCTCTACCATGTCCTCCCTTGCTTTAAGGCCATCCTTAGACTTCCCTTTTATATTGAGTAACGTACCAATAACACTGTCAAATACATTTTTTTCAATATGCATAACATCAAGAAAATGTCTTACGTACAAAGATTTCCAATATGGCAATTCAAAAAAAATCGACCTCTTCTTCCACCCACCTGTGACAACTTTATGTGCAAAAGGCTTGCCAAACTGAATACTCACATCTTTCACCTTTTCAAATATTTGATCACCTGTCAAACTAGGCGGAGCTCTACGTTGTTCGGTATCTCCGTTGAACGCTTTTCTCGATCAACGATATTGATGTTTAGAATTTAAGAATCTACGATGACCGAGAAAGACATTCTTCTGAAAAAGTTTCAATCGCATCGTATCGCTTCCATCTTCACAGATAGGACACGCTTTTTCACCTTTAATGTTATACCCGAATAGATTTCCGTAGGCTGGAAAATCGTTAATTGTTCCAAACAACATCGCTCTTAAGTTGAAACTTTCTTTCCTATACCCATCATAAACCTCCACACCGTTCTCCCACAAAATCTTCAAGTCTTCGATTAAAGGTTCCAAATATACGTCTATGTCATTTCCTGGTTGTTTAGGCCCAGAAATTAACATAGATAACATCATGTACTTACGCTTCATACATAGCCACAGAGGTAGGTTATAAATCATAAGAATCACAGGCCATGTGCTATGCGAGATACTTTGAATACCGTGTGGGTTCATTCCATCAGTAGACAATGCCAAGCGAAGGTTTCTTGCTTCTTTTCCAAATTCAGGATAATCATTATCAATTTTCATCCACTTTGGTGAATCTGCCGGATGTCGAAACTTTCCATCAACAATTCTTTCATCTGCATGCCAAGTTAAGTGTCTTGAATCGGTTTCACTACGATACATCCGTCTAAATCTCGGAATTATAGGAAAATACCATAAGACTTTTGTCGGAGACAACTTTTTCTTATATCGAGGGGCACCGCATTTAGGACACTCATTTAACGATGCATACTCGTTTCGAAACAAAACACAATATTTTGGACAGGCATGTATCTTGTCATAGCTCATGCCAATAGATTACAACATCTTTTTGGCCTCATACGTTCAATTGGGGAGAACATTATCCTCTGGTAGCATATCTTTCATAAGGGCTAATAACTCTGAAACTTTTATCCGACCATCCATTGCCCGACTTTAAGTTGTACAACTTTAATACCGCAGACAATGTTGTGAATTTTGTACAACCATTATAGAACGGTTTCTCTGCATCACTTACCAACCTCTCGAACATTTTGGGACAATCATTAAGATCTTCTTCAAGCACTTCTACAATATCTTCAACTCGATCATAATCGTATGTATCTGTGCCATTGTTGTTTGAAGCATAGGTCCTATTATCCCTCGATTCATCATTCCCGTCACTTTTCTCACTTTGCATATTCCAACATGTATAACTTCTATCAATTCCATACCGTATTAAATGTGATGCCAACTGAACCGCGTCAACCTGATTCCCATAACAGCAACATAAACAAGGACATGTCATTCGACTGGGGTCTTCGGCGTGCGCAATAACAAACTTAACGAATTCTGATACCCCGTTCTCGTAATTTTTCGACAATCAATTGGAATACATCCATGTCTTATCCATGGTTTACGGTTTCTGAGTCAATCTGAGCTAAATGATAAATTCGAAAACAAAACCAATACTCAAAACTTGCACTTGCTCTTGCACAACCATATAACAAAACCAATACTCAAAACTTTTCACTAAATTCATTTTATTCTATCAACTACTTTAGTACACAAGTATAATACATTACTACACCTCTCTTTTTGTCCCTTCACTTTTTCACTTTCCGCAAAATGCGTGCCACATTTTATGATTACGTCACTAATCACAATTTTTAACTCTCACAATTTAATATAAGCATGCATTTTGTTACCTTAAAAAGTTGTTTTTGTTTCTTTATCCATCTCATTAACAAGTTAATTAATCACTTTACATTATCTCTAATTAAATATACATATAGATATAGATATATAGATACATAATAATGAATGGTAATGTGAAATGGGGAACCCCGTTTGTTAATGAATCATAATTTCCACCACCATTCACTAACACAAGACAACATCATTAGCACAACCCTCTACATGTCCGTTTCTTATATACTAGTACACCCTTGTTTCATCAAACTCAAGGGCTACCCTATACCAAACTTCATCTGTTTCTTATATATGGCATGGCCTCATTTTAGTCTAAGATATGTTTTCTGCTACGAAATTTTGTAATAGACAAAAAGGACAAAATATTTTGAATAGATTGAAAAGAAGAAACAATCACGTGATGGTTCTCCTGTGGCAAGCGGTTCTCCGGTGAGATATATTGCTCTTGTTTTCTAACGATTTGACACGTTTGAGTTCTCTTTGCAGATGCTAAAAGTGAAATTGCCCCTTCTGAATCGGAAGGTCCTGAAGAAGTTACAGAAACCAAGGAGGCAGAGAAGCTCTGGTTTAGGGTTTAGGAGGAAGAAAATCTGACTGAGAATAGAAAAGTGATACGAATTGTGTTTTGATATTTATTATAAAACAACCTACGAAAGTGCTTTTAAAAGCGCTTTCTAAAGGTCATCTATAACAGCGCTTTTACATCAAAAAGCGCTTTCATAGCATATCCTATAGCAGCGCTTTTAAAAGCGCTTTCTAAAGGCCACCTTTAGCAGCACTTTGGAAAAGCGCTTTCTAAGGCTGACCTTTAGCAGCGCTTTTGAAAAGCGCTTTCTTAAGGTGCCCTCTAAAAGGCCAGCTTTAGCAGCGCTTCTCAAAAAGTGCTTTCTAAGGGTGACCTTTAGAAGCGCTTTTGAAAAGCGCTTTCTTAAGGCACCCTTTGAAAGCGCTTTTTTAAGCGAATATTTTTTAAAACCTACAGCAGCGCTTTTTTTCAAAAGCGCTTTCTTTTATGTGCTGCTAAAACTTATTTTTGGCGTAGTGTTACCAGACCTTACCTTGAAGGTGCACTTGTTCAGGTTCAACCTTGGCTTGTACGTCTTCAACCTGTCGAACAATTTCTGGAGATGATCTAGGTGCTCTTCCTCAGTCTGGGATCTGGATATCTTGTCATCAACATAAACCTCGATCTCATGGTGAATCATGTCGTGGAACAAAGCGACCATGGCGCGCTGATAAGTTGCCCCAGCATTCTTCAACCCTAAAGGCATTACTTTGTAATAGAAGGTGCCCCACTGTGTAACGAAGGTTGTCTTCTCCATGTCCTCGGGAGCCATCTTGATCTGGTTATAGCCAGAAAAACCATCCATGAAGGAGAAGATCTTATGTTGCATGGTTTTGTCGACCAGAACATCAATGTGAGGGAGTGGGAAGTCGTCCTTGGGGCTTGCCCTGTTCAAATCTCTATAATCCACACACAACCGTACCTTACTGTCCTTCTTAGGCACTGGAACAACGTTGGCAACCCACTGCGGATAAGAAGTGACAGCTAAAAATCCTGCGTCGAACTATTTCATGACCTCAACTTTGATTTTCTCAGACATCTCAGGACGCATATGGCGAACCTTCTGCTTTACCAGAGGGCAGTCTTCTTTAGTTGGCAAGTGATGAACCACAATATCAGTGTCCAAACCCGGCATGTCTTCATAGGACCAGGCGAAGATCTCAACATAGTCGTGGAACATCTGTATCAATCGTTGCTTGACATTAGGCTCCAGATTCGCACCTATCTTGACCTCTTTCATGTCTTCCTCTGTACCTAAATTCACTAATTCAACTGGCTCTTCATGAGGCTGTATGGCCCTTTCTTCCTATAGTAACAGTCTAGAAAGCTCTCCAGGAACCTCACAATTATCCTCACCTTCGTCCTCGGCTTAGTTGATCGGATTTTCAAAGTCATAACTGGCAGTAGCAAAGTCGTTATCAATGGGATCCAGAGTGGATATGGATCTGCATTAAAATACGTGAGTGTGTGTAAGAGAATAGTTTTTTTTGATAAAGCGAGAGACAGAAAAAGAAAAACAAGGAGAACAAAATTTGTAATGCAAGAAACGTCCAATGTTTTATTAATGATATATGAAATGCCAAATAATAAGACCTCACAAGCAAAGCCAAGGTGCCTAGGGAAAGGCACCGGGCCTTAAAGTTTTAAACTGTCTATTACAACTCTTAAAACAAAAGTCAATTTTTATGGAATAAAAGAAACAGGTATGAAGTCCTTCGCCATCCAGTTGTTCAATCCACCATTGGTTATTGGGTAGATCCAGCCATCGATGTCTAAATCCTCTTCACAGTCCTTAATTGCATTAACTCCCTGATTGTTGATATGCAGAGGAGGTCTTCCAATCCATGCGCGCCTAACAGCCCTTTGAGCCCCTGTAGTAAAGCCCAAACCAAATTTGTCATTTTTGTGCGTGAAATCAGGGATCTGACCCTAATTTGTACACCCACCATCGGAGGTTTGGCGGTAGCAACTTCAGTTGACGCCAAGGTCTGAGGGACTTCTTCAAAGTTCTGAGAAGGGGTTTCGATGAACTCCCCATCCATCTCCATGTAGCGGAAGGAATTGAGATGACTCACCATATACTCCTCTTTACCTGGTACTGTGACAATCTTCCCCTTTACCGGATATTTCAACATTTGGTGGAGCGTGGAAGTCACTTCCCCAGCCTTATGAATCCAAGGGAGACCCAGCAAGCAAGAATATGATGGCCTGATATCCATCACATAGAAAGTGGATGCAAAAGTCTGAGAGCCAACTTTAACAGGGACGTCCACCTCCTTGTACACCATCCTTTTTGACCCGTCGAAAGCCCTGACCACAATATCACTCGGCTTTAGAATCAAACCTTCACAGTCCAGACGGTCTAATGCTCTCTTTGGCAAAACATTCAATGAGGACCCGGTATCCACCAGTACATGGGCCATAGTAGTGCCCCTGCACTCGATTGAGACGTGCAGAGCATCATTATGATTTCTCCCCTTAGCAGTCAGATATGCGTATGAGAAACCCAACCCGTTGTCGGCAGTCAAACTAGCTACGCAATCCTTGAATTGGTCAGCTGAAGTTTCCTGCGGCACATGTGCAGTTTTGAGGAATGCAATTAGAGCCTTTGCATGGGCTTCAGAACACAACAACAAGGACAACATGGAGATTTTTGACGGGGTCTTCCCCAGCTGCTCGACTATGTTGTAGTCGCTCTTCTTGATAATCCTCAAAATTTCTTCTATCTCTTGCTTAGAGGTTTCTATGATGATCTTCTTAGGTGCCTCCGTCTGGGCAGGCTCACCTATGATTTCTTTGCCCCGAGTCCCAGATGGCTCGGTGACAGGGGTGATAACTGGAATATGAACTGGGATAGTAGCTGATGTACTAGCGGATGGAATGACAACAGGTTTATGGACAGCCGGAGGGGAAATCTCGGGAGAAAAGAGTCTTCCGCTTCTGGTGACCTTGCTAGCCCCGACAATATTGCTGACATCAACATCAGCTTCCTCACTTTTTATGTCTTGTTTAACTCCATGGTAATATACATCAGCACCATAGTGCCAAGGGACAGCCTTATCCGAAGTGTACAGGATAGGACCAGTGACAGTAATTATTAATGGAGCAATTCTTGGGACGGGTGTAATCCTAACAGGTTTTCAAGAGGAAACCTTGGAAGGATCGGCAGAAATGGTTATGATGGCAACATCTTCAATTGGAACTAACAGAATCGTAGTCTTTTCGAACAAGATCTCTTTATTATCCATCAGGCGCTGAACACCTGATTTCAATAAGTGGAAACTAGTAGGTAGAATTGAACATACGTGGCAACCTTCACCATAACCCGAAAATAAACTGGCCAATAGAAAATTCTTCTTTACTGTCATCAAAGGAGTAGGAAATTATTCCATGAAGGTCACAAATAAATCATCATCCACAACATTTACTCAATGACCATGCTTGGGCATGGGAGCATTTATGACGTTGGGCTTCTCCGGAGCGTCAAACTCAATCTCTTTGGCTTCGATCAAGTCTTGCACCTTGTTTTTCAAGGCCTAACAATTGTTTATATCATGACCTGGACTTTCAGAGTGATAGGCGCAGTGGGCATTCGGGTTATAGTGGGGAGAAGTGGTGTTGGGGTTCTTTGGGACTTCCCTCAGAGTTACCAAATTGGTCTTCAATAACTGTGGTAGAATCTGAGTCAGGGTCATACTGAGCCGAGTGAACTGCCTCTGTGGTCTTTCCACCCTTTGTTGATTGTTGCATTGTGGAGCAACTGTGGGTCTTGATATCACTACCGCATTTAATGCTTGACGGTGTTCAGGTCTGCTTTGGCCCCTCGGGCCGTAGACTGCACTAGCTTCTTTCTTACCGGTGAAAGGCTTCTTTTCTGAACTTGATGAAGTATCCTTCTGTATCTAACCACTTTGGATACCAGCTTCTACTCTCTCTCCAGTCAAGATCAACTCAGTAAACCCAGATGACGAACTGTTGATCAGATGATTGAAAAATGGACCAGATAGCGTCCCTAGAAACATGTCAACCAACTCCCTATCAGACAAAGGGGGGTTGGACTCTTCCAGCCAAATCTCTCCACTTTTGAGCATAGTCCTTAAAATCTTCACTTGTACCCATAGACATACCCTGAAGCTAAGTACGAGTGGGAGCAAGGTCGGTGTTATACTGATACTGCCTGTAAAAAGCAGCAGCAAGGTCTTCCCAGTTTCGGATATTGGCTCCCTCCAACTGATAAAACCATTCAAGCTGAGTCCCTGATAGACTATCTTGAAAGAAGTGTACCCACAAATTTTTATCAGCAGTGTGGGGTTGGATTTTCCCTACATATGAGCGAAGATGGAGTTTTGGACAGGATACTCCATCGTATTTGGCAAAAACCGGAGCTTTGAACTTATGAGGGATCACCACTCCTGATACCAGTCCCAGCTCTCTGAAATCCAAACCAGGGATCTTCTGAATCTCCATAGCACTCAGACGGTCTTCTAGCTGCTTGTACCTATCCTCAGCAGGAGGATATTTTTCCTCGTCGTAATCTGTATCATTATCAGAAACTGCAGGACTAGGGTCCTTTGTCCTTTCTTGGTTTTCTCCGTCTTTAGATGAGGAGGACAGATCAGCTGAGTGTCTTATCCTTTCTCCGAATCTTATACCCATGTTCAGAATACCGACCTTCTTCTTCTTCTCTTTCAGAATCAGGGTCTTCAAATCCTCTTGCCCTTTAGCCAGACTTAAGAACATCTACTGGAATTAGGAATTCTGTGCCTGAAGATCTTTGATGGCTTGATCAGAAGACATTTTTGCTGAAATAAACAACAAAGAAGATGAGAAACCTATAATGGTATCTGTAATGGTGTGCATGATAATGGGATGCGCATGTAATGATTTTAAAGACTTTGGGAAATTTAAATTTGCAAACCAAAAATAAATAAACTTTATTAGATTAACTTGTAAAAGGTTCAGCAATGCCTTTGAGGCGTTACAAAGAAGTAAATAGAAAACAAATCTAGAACTAGAAAAAGTAAAATCAAAAGTCCCATGGAAGCTTCCTCTTGGTGCTGACGTAGTCATTGATCACTCTTTCTTCCTCGAGCTGCCTGGTGAGCTTCAAAATCTTCCTTTCTTGCTCATGGTACTTTTCCCGGTAAGTATCCCTCTCCTCTTTTAGCTGAATCCAAGACCTCTACAATGCCCCACGATCAGTGGGTATGTAAGGATAAAGAACTGTGTAAGGAATGCCTTCCTCATTAGTGGGTTCCACAATCACCGGCAATACGGCTTCATAGGGCATCCCAAGCTTCTGGGCACGAGCTCAGACCCATTGGAGGTAAGGCTGCATAGGAAGGGAATTCCTTGATCCCAACTCTTGGGGGTCAGATCTGTTCACCATACCTCTAGCTCGTATAAACCTCCGGCGGTGCTCGTCAATGTCCTCCTTATAGTCAAATGCAATATTCTCAAGAAGTAGCTCATGGGGACCGTCTCTCCGAGCACGACCAAATTATCGCAAAACTAGACAAGGATTGTAGGTTATTCCCCCTCTGATTCCAAGCAATGGGACATTAGGATATCCCCCACAACGGTCAATGACAGCAGTGTCTTCCATAGCCCGGGAACACCAAAGAATGTCTGTATGGGCAAGTGACATTATTCTGTAGGACCAACCCAAACCTTCTTCATTCTTCAGCACAGACTTGGGGAGGTGCAAAATAAACCACCTCGACAGCAATGACATGTAACACATAAGAGTCCCTCTTCTTTGCACAGTACGAGTGTAAAGGGCATGCAAGATATCACCCAGCAGAGTAGGCACATGATTGCGAGAAAGAAAAATCTTGATAGCATTTACATCTATAAAGGAATCCGGATTCGGGAAGAGAACCAAACCATAGATAAGGAGAGCAAAGACATCTTCAAAAGCCTGAAAATCCAAATTATCCCAGAATAGCTGAGCCTGGTCTATCAAAAATTTGGCTAGAAAGCCTTCGACCCCGCTTCGTGCTTCTCAATTGGATACTACATCAACCCATTTCAGATGCAGAGCTGAGGAAATGTCTTCTGGTCTAGGAGTCTCTTCCATACCTGTGAAGAGCACCTGCTCAAGGATGGATATGCCCAATAAGTGAGAGAACTCTTCCAAAGTGGGAACCAGCTGATAATCTAAAAAGGTGAAGCGATGATGCACAGGATCAAAGAACTGGAAAGTACACTCATCATCTGCTCATCAGGCTTTGAGGTAACCAGGCTAAGAAGCTGACCATGTCTTTTAATGAACATAGAAGTCTCGGAAACTCTTGAGGCTAACTCTTTAAGTTGAGCAGGTATTTGCACAAAGTTAACTCGGATGGTATTTCTGCGCACGGAAGCCATAATCTGCAAAACAGAACAAAGATAAATTCCCTTGGTCTTTGAAATGGTTAGTATAATGAAGTATGAATGCCATGTTATGATGCATGATGTCATGATAAAAACAACAGGTATAGCAGATAACAGGCATGGCAAAGGAAAACAAGTCACACCAAAGCCCTTAAGTTTAAGGCTTGCATGGGGTCTAAGGTATTACCCTCTTGAAGTTTAGTTGGCTTTAACCTATCCTAGCAAAAGTAACCGGGTTCTAGAGGTTCTCAATATCACTGACCATCCTCCATCGGTGATGGTTTCAGCTCACACAATCTATTCTTGCGGCCGGAACTATCTCGAGAGTATGGTCTCAATGAGTGTAGCATTGAGTATCAACCAGTTCCCAGCTTTACACAGAGGCCGGCTATCTCACTACTTTCTAATGGCCAAGTTGGTCGATTAAAGGTTCTAAGGTCAGTTAATGCTTAACGACACACGTAGCGGCCCCGTATTCTCCTTGTTTCTCCACAAGGGATACTGGTACCAACCAATGTGCCACATCAACGTAGCTACTACTTCAACCGTATCGGTCTATGTCGTACAGTTCCCTCTCAGTTTAGTGCTACTTACCTAAAAGGTGTCCCCATATTCGAGTTAGGATCTATAGTAACTCCCAAACAAAACCCTTAAAAGTAAAGCAACCAAAATAAACAAGAGAGGCAATTTATGATGAACTAGATCCTAAGGTACATTCCACTTATTTAATTCGTCCCCAACAGAGTCGCTAGTTCTGTGATACGGTGGCAGAACCGACTGTTTTGAAAATGCTGGTTTGCATTTTGCGTTTTGTATTCGTAAAATTTCGCGGTAAGCAAGAGTCGCCACCGACTTTTATTTTATCCAACTGGAAAGGAAAAAAGCACAGAAAAATTTCTTTTTTGAGATTTTGAATACGGGGGGTAGATTATAAAAAGGGAAGGTGTTAGCACCCTTTCTATCTATGGTTTTCCATGGGCTCTTAGGTACTTGCTCATCTTTTAAAATTGCTTGTGTGTGTTTGTTTTGAAATTTTTTTATTTTACTTCGTTTTAAACCTTGTTTCTGTCCTCAAGAGTGTTGCGAAGTTGTTTTTGAAAACTTTGTTTGAAAAGTGTTGGTGTGAAAAAGTTTGTTTGTTTTGAGCAAGTACCTAACAGTTATCTACCTACTCGAAAAAAGATTGTTTCTATTCTTGTTTCCTTTAGACAGTGCTATCCTACTATTGAAAAATAGGAAGCACCATCGTTGGAGTTGTAAGGGTCAATTCGTAAGGGACGTACGATCATTAAAGCAATGTTAGGACGTCTTAGTAATAACCCTAGATTCTTAAGATCATATTCGAGGCAACATTTCTGAACGAGACTTTTGATCTTTGTTAGACAGGGGGGCAACCACTAAGACACCCTATACTTAATGATCGCTTACCGAAGGCAACCGAAGTGAGAGTATACCCTAAGAGTGCGCATGTGCGAGTGATTTGGTTTCAGTTATTATCTTTGCACATTAGGGTTTTCTAGCCATTTTAAATTATCATGCAATCTTGTCATACAATCCTATTAACATACATCTAAACAGTTAATATTTGCGAGAATTAAAATACGAGAAATAAAACCTACGCTATTACAAGGCTTCGGGGTAGGGATTAATTACATAGCCAAAAAACCCGTAAAAGATGATAAATAAAGAAAATCCTAGTTTAAACTATTACATATCGTGAGCAGTTACATTAATATTGCAAAAATAATAAACGCGCGCGATGAATTGAATGCAAAATAATTAGGGTTTTGACCCCACTATACCTAATTGCAATTTAAAAGGAAAATCATTTTTGTGGTTTTTGTGCTATTTTGAGAAAATAAAGTTTAATTGAATAAATAAAAAAACCTAATTACTAATTAATTTAAATTTAAGAAAAATAATTAAATTAACCTATTTTTGTATTTTTTTATTTTATTTGAGAAAGAAATAAAAATTAAATCAAAAGCCTAACCCTAATTTTTCTAATTGATTTTAATTATATAAAAAAGTTAGAATTACCCTAAATTAAATTAAACTAGTATTAAATTAAATTTAATAAAATAAAAAAAACCTAATTCTAAATTTTGTGAAACTTGATTTTATGATTTTTTTGAAAAAAGAAATTAATTTTGTTAAAAAAACAATTAAGTAAATTAAATTAAATAAAAGAAATAACTAGAAAAGAAAAAGAATGGGCCTGGTGTTTTTTAGCAAGAAGGAGATGTGGTTTGCAATTATGAGCCCAATAAGCTCCTGGCCCCATTGACTTTGCTATATCCTGTGGGCATGCTTGACTCCAGCGCATGGTGGACCCTCATGGGAGAAGCCTTGGATCTGGCATATTGATGATCTGATGGTTGGATGCTGATGATGTATGATGGATGCAGGGGATACTTGTGCACCTGATTATGCAAAGAAAAATAATATGAAGCTAAAGTTGGGACCTGGGGATCGAACCCAGGCCCTTAAGCATTCCCCCACTGCACGCTTGCCAACTGAGCTGGCTATGTTAGTTGTACAAACAATAACAAATAAATATTATATGATAAAAACAAAAAGCTAAACTATGAAACGCGCGAAATTCAAACTGGCAAGTCAGGGAGCGCCACGTAACCATCTCCTTCCTCCCACCGTCGCTGTAAGATTCATAGCTTTTACCTACGGACATTTGAGTGTAGCTATAGCCCTTGTTCATTCCAAAATCTCATACACGCATGATAAATGAAATCCAATGGTACCAATCAACTCGTTTCAACCTCACGAGCATCATGGTACCATTATTAAGGTCCAATTTTCCCTGTACACAAAACCCCTAAAAACAAAGCAAGAACCCTAGCCATGGCAGCTTCGTGTTCAGTCAACAAAAATATAATTAAATATAACCATTAGCTTGCAAACATCACAAGGATTAAGAATATGCCAATCAATCATGTTAAAGATGCAAGAATCAATGTAATCGATTTCAAGAAAAAAGGCCAAACCGTGTGAACCTTACAAAGTGATTCTGAGTGTGGGGAAGCTTGCTAGCGATTGCAACACGATCCTGGGGAGTCCAGCAATTGATTGGTATGATTAGAATGGCTTGAGATGGCCTGAAACTTGGAAATCAGTTTGCAACTTTTTCTTGAATTTTTGAAATTCGTTCTCTTCTTTGCATGCCTCTAGCCTCTCTTTTTTATCTGCATTTGTCTCTTATGTATCCAAGAATGTATTAGGGTTACAATTTGTTTCAAATCTTTTTCAATTATGAAAATTGATTCATGATTCAATCCTTGCACCAAATCTTTCCAAATCAAGCAAATTCAATCTTTTTGTGTCCAAATGGAGCCTTGCACGATTTAATCTTGTCTCCAGCTGTGTAATGGACCTAATCATGCACAAAATCTCAAGATTTAATTAGTTTTTGATATTTTCATTATTTTATATTGATTTTATTTGATTTAAATGAAATAAAATCAAAATAAATAGAAAAAAATAAAAGAATGAGAAGTGGAAAGGCTCATGGGTCTTGGGTTGCATTACAAACTTAGTGCAAGCATAAAAAGTTGGGGCCATTTGAAAAAAGATGCAATTTTGGACACAATTGACTTTTGGCAATTTTGCAAAAAGGGTCAACTTGGCCAATGCATAACTCTTTCAATTTTGACCCTAGAGAGGTGTTCTTGAACTTTTTAGAAAGCTTAGTATGTCCTATAAGCAACATTTTTTGTCTCATCTCAATTGAGTCTTCCATATTCATGTATGAAGCTTTGACCCAAAAGGTGTTTTTGTTGACTTTTCAAAATGACATATAATGTCCAAATTTATATCTTCTTGTGAGTGCATATTTTGAACTTGGGAGCTGAAGATGAATTGTAGGTAATTCCATCCTATTCAAAATGAGCTTTTTATGGGTCATTTTTGATAAAGTATGAGAATGTTATGCTTGGTCAAAGTTGAGTTGAGTTTTCCTACAAAACCCTAATTTAGCAACTTTTGGATTTTGATGAATTGTGAGCAATCCTTGAGGAATCATGATCAAAATTTGATCAAATGATGAATAATACTTAAAAATGAGGATGTTGACCAAAAATATTGAAGTTTGACTGTATGTGGGCCATAGTTGACTTTTGCCCTAGCACAATCGATTTGTAGGCCTTTGAGCAATTGACTGAGCAAATTTTCTCTGCAAGGCTTGAAACTTGACATGGATGATCTTGAGAACATATTAGGACAATGGTGAGCATTTGGGATCCTTTGGAATCAAGTATCTTGGTGCAAAATGAAACCCTAATTTGGGGTAGACTGCCTTAGGAGAGAGTTTGTCTGGTCAACCCTTGGACTTCCTTGAGCAATTTGAGGACCTCACTTGAAATGTATTGAGAAATATGGGAGGGCAAATTTTGGGGTACAACAATGCCCACATTCAAGGGACATGACTATTTTTCCGAGGCAACAAGTGAGATTACCCTAAGGGTACATGTGTGAATAGTGTGTTTGATTTGCATACATTTAGTCTTTGAATTTCAGGTTGTCTACTTGTTGGTTTTTATCTTGTCATACATCCTAATTACTAACATTTGTACAAAAGTAATAAAAATGCAGAAAAATAAACCCTACACTATTACAACCATATTGAATAGCAAGCAAAAATAAAGAAAGGAAAAAAAAAGGCTTTTCGATTTGGGCAGCAGAACCCTTCGACTTTCACTTCTTGGCTTCCTTCGATTTGGTCTGGGAGTCAGTGAGGTCATGCCTTTTGACTTGGGCTTAGCCTGAGGCATGAGATGCATCCTTTAATTCTGCCTCTCTGCCTCCTTCGACTGGGGCCTGGAATCAGCATGGGTGCAGTCTTCCTTTCTGCTTCCTTCGACTGGGGCCTGGAAGTCCATGTGGGTGCGCCTTTCGATTGGGCCTAGAAGTCAGTGTGATGTAGCCTGACTTTATGGATTCTTCTTTCGTTCTGCATGGAGTGCCCTCTTCACCTTCAGTCCCTTGATGCCTCCTTCGATTGGGGCTTGGAAGTCAGTGTGGAAGCCTAAGGCCTCGTTTCATACCTCCTTCCTCCTCTTTCTTTCGTTTGAAATTTTAAATAGCAACATGGCCTAAGGCCATGCTAACATTACCTTATGGCCATGTTAGTTTTTAAAGAATATTTAACAAACCAAGAAACAAAACCAAAAGGAGTAACAATAAAAACAAACTAAAAGGGTGGAAACGAAAAGGAAACAAATACTATGTACATGCTTCAAACGAAGAGTTTAAGGTCAGAATGACTTACCTTGTTTGAAGCTGGAACGTTTGCTGGACTTTGGGTGTCTGCCTTGGATGTCCCTGGATTTGATGGGAAAAAACAAGGGTGGCGCCTTTAGTGTTGGATTTGAAGGTCAGGAGATGTGAAGGATGGTTTCAGATTCGAAAGAGAAAAAGAAAACAAGGGTTGTATTTCTTTAGATTCGAAAGGCCAAGTAAAAAGGTGTAGTGTTTCTTCTGGATTCGAAGGGTCAAGAAAAAAAACAAGTGTTTTATTTCTTCTAGATTCTGGTTTTGAATATGTGTTTAAGTGTTTGCGAGTGTTTGAGTTTTGTTTGAGAGTGTTTGAGAGTGTTTGAGAGCGTTTGAGAGTGTTTGAGTTTGTTTGAGAGTGTTTGATGATTTTGAAGATTCGTTCCTCCAGCCAAAAAGTCCCCTTTGAGCTTGCAAATGCTTCTCTATTTATAAAGAAAAAGTTGAAGGTGTCTTGAAGTAACCAGGTTCGTAGGATAACAAACCATGATTTGGTTGAAAATGAAACAAATTTACTCCCTTTTCGTTGTTCCCACGTTTCTAGTACAAGTGGAGCCTGCTGGCAGGAGATTGGACTTGTGCTTCTGGCACTGTTTTTCGTTCAGACACAAATCAGGTTGGGAGTTGATTTTGTGATAAAAGTACTCTTTATGAAAAAAGGGTACGTAGCCTTTAGCTATTTTAACCAAGAATGGTATTATCCAGTAGACAAAACTTCAAACATTTGTGTAAGCCTCTAATCATGTAAAGATTTGGAAGCAACATAGCCTGACAAGTAGGGTAAGACTGTGAGATTTGCTCAAAGTTCATTAAACAAACTTGCTTCGAAGGGTCCAGAGTTGGGTTCGAAAAATGTTAATTCGATGGGAATCAAAGTTCCAATTGAAGCCTTGTGTGAAGGTGGTTTTTTGTGCAATCAAAGGCTTGCCTTCTAGAGGTCACATGACCAAACGAAAGGGTGCATGCAAGAGGTATCTTATTTTGGGCGCTAGCACAAATTGGAAATTCTGCCTTGAGAGTTTGGCAAACATGCAAAACCAAAGGCTTCTGAGTCGAAGGGGAATTGCAGGAGGCCCTTGCTTTGTGACTTCAAACAAAACATGTAAGAGGCCTTTGCTCAAACGAAAGTTTTCCTGCCAAAGGTCCATATGGCCAAACAAACTTGCATTTGAAGGAAACCACAAGCCTAAACGAAGAATGTAAACTCAAGCTTGTCTTGAAGAAAGTCACACGCCCAAACAAAGAAAGCATGCAGGAAGTAAAGGGCACAAACGAAGCTTGCAACAAAGGGGGCCACATACCCAAACGAAAGAGGCATGCCAAGCTTACAAAGATGCCTAGACGAAAGAGGCATGTAGGAAGCAATTTGTGCAATCGAAGGATACCAAAAGGAGGTTTTTTGCCTTGGAATTGAAGGAGGCTACAAGAGGCTTTTTTCCTTGTGCACGCTAGCATGGTGGGAGTCTCTTGCATGCAAGAAAGAAGTTATGGATCAATCGAAGGCTTGTATGCAACTAGTCATCAACTTGTGAATCAAAGCAAGCTCGGGGGGAAATATTTGTCCAGTCAACACAGGCATGCAAGCATCAAACATCCAATCGAAACAAGCACATAAGCAACCATTGCATTGTGAACACTGTGAGGCCAAAGATGCAATCGAAGGTGGCATGCAGGAAGCTCCTGCCTTGTGAATCAAAGCCAATGTGCCAGAGGCCCACACCCAATCGAAGGATGCAAGCCAAGCTTACATCGAAAGATGCCAGAAGTCCAATCGAAAGATGTGAATCGAAGGAAACTTGTTTTTCATTCAATTTTGTCAAAAAGATTATTTTTATCTGTTTTCCCCTTTTTTAACAGTTTCCTATTTAACTTGATACTAAAAAATCCAATTGTACTTGTGCAAGCTTGAATCTTGAGAATCCTTGTGAAAAATGCCTTGAGGAATGAGAGGGAAAATTTTGGGGTACAACAGCGTGCCACACTTCCATTAGGATTTCTTTTGATGAGAAACAACCATTTACAGCCAACTAAATTAGTGTGAGCTTTACGTGGAACCAATGTCCAAGTACCATTGTTCATGAGTGCATTAAATTCAGTAGAACAAGTATCTCTTCAATATGGTATTTTAAATGCTTGAGTAATGGTAGATGACTCAAGATTTTCCTGTAACTCATGTTTAGTGGCAGTAAATAACTTCTTAGGTTTGAATATATTATTTTTGGACCTTGTTACAATAGGATCATGTTGAACTGGATTATTTGTTTGTGAAGGTTGGACCTGATCGTGTGCATTATTGGTGGTAGAACTTGTTAAATTATCACTAGTCATTGGTATCTCTGTTGTTACAGATGACTCAATAGGAAGCATTGACTCAGGGACTGGTGTAAGATTCGAGGCAGGAACTAGTATAGGACTCAATACCGGGACTGATGACTCAGATGTAGGTGTACAACTAGGTACAAATAACAAGGGTACTCGTGTTTGGTTCGGTATAATGGCTGGTGCAGGACTGGATACTGTTAACGGGAGAACGGGTGGCACAAACATATATGACTCATGCGCTAGGGACTGGTTTAGTACCGAAGTTGAACTTTGATCTTAGTTAACATGAATAATACTATGTACAACAGAGTCTGGTGATGAAATTAGAGGACAAGAAGATGACGAGTTAATCATGGATTGATATGGGAATGAATTTTCCACAAAATTGACATGTTTGGATACATATATCCTATTTAACAATGGTTCAAGACAATAGTATGCATGTTGTGACATGGAATATCCTAGGAATATGCAAGGTTTAGACCTGGTTTGGAGCTTATTTTGCATATATGGTTTTAGCCATGGAAAACACAAGCATCCAAAGGAATGAAGTTTATTATAATTTGGTGTGCTTTTGAATAATACTTCAAATGGTGAGACCATATTAATGTTTGGTTTAGGCATCCTATTAATAAGGTACACAACAGTGGTGAAAGCAAATGACCATAGTTGAGAGGGTAAATTAGCATGATGCAAAAGAGCACGACCAGTTTCAATAACATGTCAGTGTCACCTCTCTACTATGCCATTTACCTTAGGTGTGTGCGGTGGTGTGGTTAAATGAGAAATACCATTATTGGCAAGAAACGATTTTAATTTGATAAATTCGCCTCCATTATCAGTTAAAAGAGAAAAGATCGACAAATTAAAATATTTTTCAATAATGGACTTGAATTGCACAAAAAGAGAGAAGACATCTAACTTATGTTTCATTGGATCGACCATACATATTTGGAAAAATGATCAACGATGATTAAATAGTATAAATAACCATCTAAGGACCTAACATGAGCTGGGCCCCAAACATCATAGTACAAAAGTTCCAAAAGTTTGCTGCTTGTGAGATGATGATTTGAAAAAGGAAGCTTGTGGATTTTTGCATAGTGATAAGAACTACACTCATGTGAGGTTGGAAGCTTTATTGGTAGATGATGATTGTGCGTCAGATGCTTTATTATTTTGAAAGAAGGATGTCCTAATTTATGTTTCCATGTAGATGTAGAGTGGATGCTTGAATGAAATGCTTGTGGTGGACTGGATGGAATAAATGCATGGGATAGATGATAAAGATCTTGTTTACGGGGTCCTTGAAGCAGGGGTTGACCTGAGTTCAAGTCCTTGACAACAAAATGATTTGGAAAAAATTCAACAGAACAACCATTAGATTGACATAACTTGGAAACAGACAAAAGGTTAGATTGAATTTTAGGAACGCATAAGACTTGTTTAAGCTGAAGAGGTTTGGCAGAAGTATTAATAACAGAGTTACTAGTGTGAGTAATGTTCAAACATGTTCCATCACCAACAATCACCCGATCTTCTCCAGGATAGGGATTTATTAACGTGAGTTGTTGCAGGTCTTGGGGAATATGATGAGATGCCCCAGTGTCCATGATCCAGTTACGATGTTGTGTTACAACCTGATTCTGTGCAAGGTTCGTTGTTGGTTTAGGGCCATTTCGTTTCGGAAATTCCTTAATTCTATAGCAGGTTTTAGCAGTGTGACCATCCTTGTCACAAAACTGATAGACCACCTTATTTTCACCATTCCTTAGAATTAGAGAAGAGCTACGGTTGCTATGGTTTTTGTTGTGATAGTTGTTGTTTCTTGTGACTGCATTGGCAGTTGCAATCACATTATCAACTGCAAGTGGATCAGCTTGGTGATGAATTGTTTCAAAGTCGATTAGTTTCTCATGAATTTCAGCAAAGGCAACTGGACTTTCTCTACTTCTAAGTGCAGCGGGAATTTCATGATACTCAACACTCAAACCATTGAGAGTATGAATAACAAGGTCAGTTTCATCAAGAGGATGATCAATGATTGAGAGTTCATCCGAAATTGCCTTTGTTCCTTGAAGATATGTAGCCATCGATTGGTTTCCTTTTTTGAAATTGGAAATCCGTTGTTTGAGTGCGATGATACGTACTCTTTAGTGGCAAGCATACATGGTTTTTAGGATCTCCCATGCTTGATTGGAACTTTTGACAGTTCCTAGGTGAGTGACTACTGTTGCAGCAACAGATGATACGATTCCAAGTAGAATCAGTTGATCTTGTCGAACCCAATGAGTAAAAGCTGGATTGACAATCGTGGTATTGGTCTTGAGTTGTTTTGATGGACATGGCTTAGTTCTATCAATATAGCCTAGGAGATCATAGTCTGTTAAAAGAGCCATGAATTGGATTCTTCAGGCAGGGTAATTGTCTCCATCGAGTTTGATGGAGAGTTGAGAACCAGCATTCAAAATGATCAGTTCGTCTGCCGGCGATGACACATTGGACGTCATTTCAGTGTCAGAAGGTGAAGCCATAGTAAGGATCGTGAGAGAGAAAAAAATTACTTTTAAGCTTTTACGCTCTGAATACTATGAAGAGAATGATATTCCAATTTATTATTCTAGTCATAAATGCTGACTATTTATAGATACAAAAGATACATGATTGTATAACTAATTCTTAATCTTAAGGGAGCTCTTATGCCGATTCCTAACATCAAGGCATGAATGATTCAAACTATAACAAGTCATATACACACTAATAGGAATGGTTGGTTACACCTAAATTATAGGAGTAACTTATAATCAAGTCATATGCACACTAATAGAAATGGTTGATTACACATAAATTATACGAGTAACTTATAATTATTTGTTATTCCATAGATCGTAGTGATGGTATTTTATTTTTCATCATTATTCAATTTTATATGAAAATTATGATTTTTTTCAAATATAAATATAGTATTTATGTATTTTACTTTCTTTGATATTTTATCTTAATATTATTTTGATCTTTTAAAACTTTTATACTGATATTTTATTATGAATTTAACAATTTAGTTATCCACTCATAAAATTTATAGAAAACTCTCATATTCATACAATTTTATTATGAACAACAAGGTTATCAACATTTGTTTTTTGCGTCCGGGGAAACTAAGAGAATTTGGCATCAAATTCTAAATTGGCTACACATTAATCACTCCCCATGAAAAAAGGTGCATATAGAAAATGGTGAAAATAGTCGTGGCTGAAACTATATATCATATTTGGACTATGAGGAACAAGATAATATTTCAATGGCTTGAGAAGTCAAGATATCAAAGATACATTTTTTGACGGGAGAATTCTCAATAAACTTGGGAAAAATGAAGAAATGTTTCGTCTTCTCATTCTATGGAGTATAACAAGAATATCAAAATCTTTGATTTTCAATGTCATTTAAATTTATTAAATTTAACTTACAAAATATTTCATAGCTTTTCATCATTTTGACAAATTATATATATTTTTAATTTAAATAATAAATTTTGTTCAAATTGATTTTAAATTTTCTCAAAATATTATATTCTCTCATTTAAATTCCTCATTCAAATACACTCTTAGCACAATTAATGAATTCTTTTTTGAATAAGATGTTTTTGAGGGCACATATTTTGCTGCAATTTGAGACTCATAGAAAGACATTTTAGTGTGTGTTTGATTTATCTATTGGAAGATCTAAAGTTAGTTTTAAAGGTGTAAAATTGATTATGTATCAAGACCTTATTCAATAAAACAACAAGTTAACTTATAAAATTGATTAAAAATACTTTTTAATCGATTTTGTACTTTTTTGGATAAGTTTAAAGAAGTTTGTTAAAAATTAAGAGGTTTGAAAAGTATTTTGTTATATATATGATTGCTTTAGAAACTCAAGAGCCACTCTTGTCTTTTTTATAATAAATTAATCACTCTAAAACGGTAAATACATGATAATCAAACTTTCACACTTGTTTACTTTCACATATTTAAGATTTGAAGATCCTTGCCTTATTCAAGGATTGATTAGATTTCAATTAAAACTTGAACCAACTCACTAATTAGATTTCTTCAAGAAGAACTTTTGAAAAGGACTATCAATAATCAAAATTTGTTTGACTTATGGAGTTATCGTCTTCCTGATGGTCGTAATCAATTATCATTGACAAAACTAACTAACGGTGATACCTGCATAACACATATATCCACGTTCTTTCTATCTTTATTAATTACAACAAATCTATCAAAGATGTGGTAAAATAGAAAAAAAATTTAGAATGGTTAAACTTGCATTTATAGATAAAGATAGTATATCTATTAGCTTTACTATACTTAAATTAATTTTAACTTTGCTAAATATCAATTTAGTAAATATTTGGTTGGTAATTAACAAATTACAATTATATATATATATATATATATATATATATATATATATATATATATATATATATATATATATATATATATATATATATATATATATATATATATATATATATATATATATATATATATATATATATATATATATATATATATATATATATATATATATATATATATATATATATATATATATATATATATATATATATATATATATATATATATATATATATATATATATATATATATATATATATATATATATATATATATATATATATATATATATATATATATATATATATATATATATATATTCTAATGAGATAAGAGTCATTCTCACTCAAGACCATTATTCTATTAAATAGATATCTTAAGGAAATTGGACTAAATGGCAAGGTTGTAACTACTACTTAGTTAAAGAGCATTTTAGACATTGGACATATTAATGAGAATGATAAGGGCTTGTTTGGTAGAGACAAGATCCTTATTATTTTCCAAATCAAATTTTTGGGGATAGAAGAGTAGAAAGAGAAGAGGGAGAAACTCAAGTTCATGACTTTCATCTTCATTTTCGTACTTTAAGAATAACCTTCACTAAACAGGTAACAACTTTTTACTTGTAACTCTAATTTAAGTGATTATGTACTTTTTGGAAAGAGCACGGAATTTCCTTTGGTATGTATTCAAATTTCGTTGCTTGAATATCTGTATTGAAGAAGAAAAACACGATTGAAGTTTAGGATTTCATGCTAAAAATGGGTATTAAAGAGCTACAGATTTGATGAGCTTTGAGGTTGAATTTTGTTTAAGAGTGGAACATTATAGCAGATGTATCATCATCCTAACCTCCTTTGATGCAAGGTGAGTCTCACAGATAGAAACTCGAGGATTTTGGGAAAATTGCATATTATGGGAATAAGGGTTTAGAGTGATCAATCATTGATGCTTGCTAGTTCCAATTATTGAATAGAATGTATATGGACCGATTTTAGTGTTTGCATGGGTATTTAGGTTGGGATGTGGAATTGGGGTTTTGGGATCCCAAGACAGAATTGTTGTAATTCTGGTTTTTGTGAAAAATTGCAAGTCGCGCTTAGCGCACCCTCATGGACTGAATTTTGTGTATTTCACAGAGCACGCTTAGCACGTGGGGCTTCGCTTAGCGTGCTCTGCTGAATAAAATTTTACAAATTAATTCCCATAGTGCAGTGTTGTTCTGATGTTGGTACCAGAAGCCTTCATAACTTAATTCATGACTTGTCTTATTGTGTTATGGATTATGTAATACCATGTGTGATTACTTAAAAGCTTATGACATGATTATGTTGAGAATGCTTTATATGTTAAGTTCTATGTTGTAATCATCTTTGATTTCCCGTTCGTCCCAGTTGAACGTTCAAATGTGTTTTCCTGTGTGGTTTGATATGCACATGATTGCATGTATATGCTTCAATCAAAGTAGGCTTGGCTAATAGATTATAAATCACGTATGACCATAATTAGTGCTATGTGTTCTCTAGTTTGTTTCGTTGCGATGTGCTTGCGTGGGCCGATATGATAGGGCGTTTTCACCAACAACTAATTGTATCTACGTTCTCAGTATGCCATACACACCTGAGTTACCAAAGGCGACGTGCAAGTGAGGGTCGATATGATAGGGCGTTTCCCATTTGTCTCATTGGTATGTTTGGTATGGTGGGATGGTGATGCCATATAGGCAATATCACTTCAATTTACTCACCTCTAGTGGTGCCAAGTAGGCTACACCACTAGGCTTTCGCCCAGTGGGCTCGTGTTGTCAATATGACATCTTTGTACCTAATTCTGGATATGCTCTGATAGTCCCACACGAGCGTATGGATGATTCACGGGGCCGTGATGCCACATAGGCAATGTCACCGCTGTAACTCGTCACAGATAGAATTCCACCTAGGAATTATTTGATCCATCTGGAGTGTGCTGGTACAAGTCTCTTGATGCGATGCGCGGGTGTAACTCATTGAGGGTGTGAGTGTGTAGTCTATGTACCAGGTAGAACATACTTTTGGATTCCATGTACATGGGTATGGGTCTGCCTATTGTTTGTGGCATTTGTGTCGGGCCTTGTTCCAGATACTTCTCTTTGGATTGTGGCCTTATGTAGGATATTCCTTCTTGTTGCCTCATTGGTTAGTTATGAGACTTCCAGTGATAATATTACCTCTTGTTGTGTATGTTTGCACCAGACCGTAAGGAAACACCAGATCCACGGCGGATATGTTTTGATCCATGCACCTTGTAGAACTGAGTGAACCCGTAAGATAGAGAGACTCACTGAGATTTAGTAATCTCACCCCTTTCCAATTATTATTTTTCAGGAACAGGTTATAGTTTAAATAATTGCTAGATGGTCGGTAATGAAGACTGCGGACGAGTAGATGGCAGGAAGACCTCATCTAACCTTATCTTTCCGCTACGTATTTCTGTAGACAAGAAGATTGTATATGTTGTACCCCAAAATTTGCCCTCTCATTTATCAAGAATTTGCTCACAAGATCTCCTTTAGCTCAAGACTGCATTAGAGTTGATCAGCTCAAGACACCTCCTTAAGCCCTGATTACCAAAATTAGGGTTTGAGATTGCACAAGGATATTTGAAATTCAAATGCCCCATATGAATTTAATGGATCATTATGTACCCTCAAGATTACTCATGTCAAGTTTCAAGCTTTGGATCACACTTTTGCTCAGTCAATTGAGTAGTTGACCTAAAAATCAACTATATTGGGGAAAAAGTCAACTATGGCCAATTTACAGTCAAGCTCCGTAATTTTTGATCCACATCAATATTTTAAACTCATATGTATCATTTTATCAAGTTTGGACCACAATTCCTCAAGAAATTTGATCAAATCTTCAAAAGGGCAAAATGGTCAAAGTTAGGGTTTTGACTGGGAAAGGGCAATTTCTGATTTTTGACCTAGAAAATTATAAATTGGTTTAAGGCATGATCTCAAGAGTCCAATTAAATAATTTTGACCTAATGACATGATTCAAAACATTGCTTAAGCCCAATGGATTGACAAATGAATTTTTAGTCAACTGATCAAAAGTCAATTGTATCCTGAAATGTCAAACTTTGACTTTTTGGTCAAAATCAAATGTCAAAGATCAAAATTCATAAAAGCATGTAAAAATATGAAACTTATTCATCAAGAAATCATAAATTCAAGATTTCATGTTGAAAAGTTAAAATTTCAAAACTTAGAAATGTTTCCATGTTTTGGAAATTTCTTATTTTTTCACAACTTTGGGAAAAAATTTCACCATGATGCAAGATGATTCAAAAGAAACTTTCAACATGAAATTTGTAGATATCCATGAAATATACAACATTTCTTTACACAACTCCTTCCAAAAGAGCTTGGATCTCAAGTTATAATTTTAAGAATACATGGTCATGAAACAAAACACTTAGTGAAATTTTTGCCCTTATTTGGTCAAGATTTTGACCTAACTTCATGGCACTTTTTCATATAGTTCCAAGAGGAATTTTCAAAAGTGATTCAAAGAGGTGTTGTCGAGAACATTACAAGCTTTCCAAAATATCCAAGAACTCCTTGAGATCATTTTTGAGTAGGGAGAATCAAAGATATGAAGTTAGGGTTTTCACACTTGAATTACAAGTCATTTTGTGATGAACAAGATTCAAAATTCAAACTTATGCTGCATAACCTATACTTTTCAGGTCTCAAACTTGTTAGGAACTCCATAATTAATTTCTTGCATAGCTGTTAGAGGTCTTATTTCAAGCATTCAATGCAAGGCCATGCTTTATATCCATTTTGGGAAGAAAGTGCACAATGCCATTTTGATAAAGTAGCTTTTTGCATAAAACTTGTTCTTGAGCTTTGCACTTGCTTTCTTCTGATGATACAAGTCCCATAACTCAAGAGAAACTTGTTAGACACTTACAATCACTCAACCCATGCTTGTACCTCCTCTTGAAACTTATTTTTCCACTTTTCTTCAAAATCAAGTAACCTAGCAATTAGCTTGTAACTTGTACTTATGACTTTCCAAAGCACTCAAACCATTTTGCTTATACATACACAAGTCATTTACCACAAATCCCACACATGCTTAAGCCCTGAAAACACCAAGAACCCAGAATCACCAAAAACACCTCAAAACTTGTCATTTCTGAGTTTTGAATCCAATCTCTAAATTTACTCGTGCGTTTCTTGGTCTTTTACTTTCAAAAGCTTCTAAACAACATACACAAACAATTCTAACACCTGCAACACCACTGTAACACCATAATCATCATCCACCATTTTCAAAAATAACACCTTGCACCTTGACTTCTCCAGAACTCCTCAAGCACTTCCAACTCAAACTAAGCATCACATTAGCTTCCTGGGAACTTGAGGAAGCTAACCCAATCATTGCAACTCACTAAAAGCTACTCAAACTCCAAACACGATACCCTCTTGCAAGGCAAGTTTTCTGAATTTTGAACTCTTCATACAGGCATCATTAATGGTTTTTTTGTGAGTGAAAAATGTAAGTATCATTGCCCTAAAGCTAACCATGTCCATAGTTTTCATTTATTTTTCTTGAGCTCAGAATTTTAGGATTGAAGTTTCTGAAATTTTTAGGGTTAAGATTAGGACCATTAAAATTCATGCTTGGCTTTGATCTATAATTTTATTGCTTTGCATTTTTGAAATCGTGAGGAAATTTGCTACAAGTTTCCTGTTTATATTTTTCATTTTTGTTGAGAATTGAACAAGATACAAAGGCTTTGGCTGGGCGTGAGGTTGAAGATGAAGTTCAGGCCTTGGACTTGTTTACTATCATATATTTGTTGTTTTGTTTATATAAACTGATGTATAGCCACCCTAGTGGTAGAAGCGCGCGCCTGTGACTAGAGGGACCTGGGTTCGAGCCCTAGTGGTACTCTTTTGGATTATTTTCATATTTTTCATATTCTGACTCTTTTTTTTGGCAGCGCCGGGCCTCCCTTGGGCTTTATGTTTTTTTTCTTACTGCAGACCCCCTTGCTGGCTATTTGCACCCTGGCCCATTTTTATTTTTCTTTTTCTTATTTTTATTTATTTGTTTTCTTAAATATTTTATCTAATACTAAAAAATCATAAAAAATATAAACACATTAGGTTTATATTTTGATAAAGTTTATTTATTTTTCACACAAAAAAATTTATTTATTTAATCATACTTTATTTATTTTACTAATTGTTTCGTAAATTTAATTAAAAAACTAGGGTTTTAGTTATTTTCTTTTACACCATTTAAATATATTATTTTAAGATATAAAAAGACCAAATATATTTTATAATACTATAAATTATTTTTAAGACAAAAATACCAAAAATATTCTTCTTCTAAACTTAATTTCTTTTTTAATCAATTAATAGATTATGGTTTTATTTAATTTGTTTTCCTAGTAAATTTAGGTTTTACTTTTTACTAATTTAATTAATTATTTTTATTTTAGTTAATTAGGTTAAAATAAAATCCCTTTTCTCTAAAAAAATCAAACAAAAAAAATCCATTTTCTTTACATTTACATTCTTGCATATTTATTTATTTTGTACATTATTTATTTAATTCTTGTATAAGTTCAATATGGTTGTAATAGATAATTAGGCTTTATCTTATTGCAATCCCTATTTCTAATTTATACACCCCCTCCCACAAGTATTGTAATAGCGTAGTAATTTTAAATTCCACAATTTATCGCTTTATATACAAATGCTAGTAATTAGGATTTGTATGGAAAGACTAAAACCAATCAATTAGAAAACCCGAATCAAAGACAAAACCAACCATGAAAAAAAATACACTTGCACACAAGAACACCTAAGGTAAATCCACTTGGTTGCCTTACAAAATGGATATATTACGCATGTGAGGTATCTTAGCAAAAACAAGAAAAATATAAGATCATAGTCCCTCGATGACGCTAACTATGTTGCCTTTCAAATGATCTTAGTCCCTAAAAGAGAATGCTAAGATACCTTGCAACATTGCTAATCATGGTTATATGATGACCCACGCCCGTCCTATTTACATCCAAAGATAGGGTTACTTACCAAATCAATGGTAAGATAACAATGTCAAAGGAAAGAGGAAATGAACATGAAAGACTTTTGAGTAGGTAGAATGCTCCTAATTGCTTGCTCCATTTCAAAAAAAAACATCCTTGCTATTTTCAAAACAAACACCTACACTTTCAAAACATCTTTCAAACTTGAAAACATTTTCAAAAGATCAACATCTTTGTATACATTCTTACGAACGAGAATCATTACAAAGTTTTCCTAAAAAATGGCCTCTTTACAAAATACTTTCAAAAACCACACAAAGCATAATTTAAAACAAAAGCAAGTGATCTAGCAAGTAACTAAGAGCCAATGGAAAATCATGGATGAAATAATCTACCTATGCTTTTTCATAATCTACCCCCCGAACTCAAGAAATAATCTCAAAGGTCTTTCCTGTGCTTTTTCACCTTTCCTTTTGGATAAAAGAAAAGCCTGTGGCGACTCTTGCTAACCGCAACATTTGCGATAAAACGCGAAACACCCAAGTCAGTTCTCCCACTGTATCACAGAACTGGCGACTCTGCTGGGGAAAATTCTAAAAGTGGGGTTACCTTAGGGTTAGATCACATTTACTTGCTTCCATTATTTGACTTGTATGCTTTACATTATGGTTCTTTGTTTGGGTTTGAATCCTCTACCCGAATTTGGGATACCTTATAGGTAAGTAGCAATACATTGTGGAAATTATGTGGGGTATACCGACATGGTCTAAGCAATAGCTACGTTAGTGCGACATATTTGTGGGTACCGGTAGCCCTTGAGTTAATCAAGGAGAATACGGGGCCTCTGAGTGATGTCATAAAGCACTAATGAACTTTTAGAACCTTTACTTGACCAACTTAGCCATTAGGACGTAGTGAGATGACTGACTTTGGTGCAGTCCGAAGTTGGTAGATACTCGATACTACACTCATTGAGGTTTAGTTTTTTGGGATATTTTGGTCGCTATTAAAGAGGCTTGTACTGAAACAATGACCAAGGAAACAAACCAGTTATATTGAGCTCCTTAGAACTCAGTTACAATTGCTAGGACAAGTTTGAGCCAACTAAACTTCAAGAGGGTACTTACCTATGAGACTCCATGCAAGCCTAAACCTAAGGATCTATTTGCTTTTTTTGTATATACATACTTGTACATAACATCATGAACATCATAACATCATACTCATTCACTAACCATTTCAAGGATCTTGGGATTTATCTTTGTTCTGTTTTGTAGGATATGGATTCTATTCGCAGGAAAACTATTCAAGTCAATCTTGTAAGGATCCCTCCTCAACTTAAAGAGTTAGCATCAAGGATTCCTAAAAATTCTCCTTTCACCGAAATACATGGTCGCCTACTAAACTTGGTCACCTCCAACACTGATGAAGACATGATGAAGGTGCTCTTTCAGTTCTTTGATCCTTTACACCATTGCTTCACATTTCCCGATTATCAACTTGTGCCAACTTTGGAAGAATTCTCCCAACTCTTGAGGATTCCCATTCTCAATCAACTACCTTTCAACGGTATGGAAAGAGATCCAAATCCAGAAGATATTGCTCAAGATCTACACTTGCAATCATCTGATATCACAACTAATTGGGAAACAAGGAGTGGTGTCAAGGGTTTCCTAGCAAAGTTCTTGTTTGAGAAAGCCCAAAACTGTTGGAACTCTTTGGATCTGTAAGCTTTTGAGGAAATTGTGGCTATCCTCATCTATGGGATGGTTTTGTTTCCAAATCTTGTCGACTCATAGATATGAACGCCGTCAAAATCTTTATATCCCGCAACCCGGTGCCTACTTTGCTAGGGGACATCCTACACTCTTTTCACACTCGCACTATGAGGAAAAGAGGTATCCTTATGTGTTGCACTCCTCTCTTGGAAAGATGGTTTATTTCTCATCTTCCCCAATCTGTATTGAAGAACGAGCAAGGTTTAAGGTGGTCACAAAGGTTGATGACGCTCAAACATTCAGATATTCATTGGTGTTCCTGATCCATAGAGAATGTTACTATTGTCAACCGTTGTGGAGAATTCCCTAATTCCCCTTTACTTGGCATTAGGGGAGGTATCACCTACAACCCTTGTTTAGCCTTAAGACAGTTTGGTTACGCCCGAAGGGATAACCCACATGAGATGCTCATTCAAGGTTTGGTATTTGACTACGAGAACAACGATCAAGGTCATCGCCAGAGATTTATCCGAGCTTAGAGGATGTTGAATAAGGTAGATAGCAAGACATTGGGGCATAAGAATTCCATCCCTCTTGAGCCTTACCTCAAATGGGTATGAACTCATGCTCAGAGTCTTATGATGCCTTATCCCTGTGTTCTTCCGGTAATCATTGAGCCTGTTATGGAAGGAGATGTTCTATACACTATCCTGCATCCTGACATGCCCACCTCTCTTGAAGACTTACAAAGAGATTGGATACAACTCAAGGGGGAGTGAGACACTTTCAAAGCCTAATTCTATGCTAGCGAGAAGAAGGTTTTGGAGCTCACTAGGCAACTTCATGAGGAGAAGACTCTGAATGCCTACATCGCACCAAAGAAGATGCATGCAACCTTTTTATCTTAGATTTTTTGTATTGTTTTGCCCAAAGAGGCATTGATGTACTCAAGCTTTAATTTATTAATATAACGTGTGTTTCCTTTTTGTCTAAAACAAATTTGAATCTTTAAAATCCTTGAAATCATTACATATGCATCTACCATTCATCATAACATAAGCAAGTTTCTTGCAACAAGTCTCCTCATCTTTCTACTTTTTATTTCAGTAAGATGGATCTTGAGAAAACGATGAAGGACCTCCAAGCACAAAATGCTCAGTTTCAACAGATGTTCTTAACTCTAGCCAAAGGACAAGAAGAGTTGAAGAACTTGCTGGTTGAAGAGAAAAAGAAGAAGACAAAGAAAATAAAAGGAGTTATGAATATGGGAAGAAGATTCCAAGGACAAGCAAGAAGGACCCTAGACTTTGCAACGTCATTTGGCGAGAAAGACAATCAAGATGGGAAAGGCAAGGAAGCAGTTGTCCAGCCAGATTCAAAAGAGGAAGAGGAAGAAGAAGATTATTCTGAAGAACAATATCCTCCAGCCGGCGACAAGTATAAGCATCTGGAAGAACGATTAAATGCAATGGAAATCCAAAAAGTGCCTGGATTAGACTTTGAGGAGTTGGGGTTAGTATCTGGGATTGTCATTCCTCCAAAATTCAAAGCACCGGTGTTCACAAAATATGACAAAGTTTCATGTCCCAAAATGCATCTTCGGTCCTATGTGAGGAAAATACAGCCTCACACCACTGACAAGGATATATGGGTACACTTCTTTCAAGACAGTCTGTCCGGAACTCAAGTTAACTGGTTTTATCAGCTAGAAAGAGCCAATGTTCATAATTGGGAAGATCTGGCCGCTGCCTTTTACGAACAATACCAATACAATGCAGACCTTGCGCCCACCCGTACTCAACTCCAGAGTATGGCCATGGTTTCAAGTGAAGGATTTAAAGACTACACACAAAAATGGATGGACTTAGCAGGAAGAGTCTAGCCTCCCCTATCCGAAAGAGAGTTAGTAGACATGTTTTTGGGCACCTTGTCCGGTCCTTTCTTCAATTACTTAATTGAGAGTTCCTCAGAAGGTTTTAGCGAAGAAAGATTGGAAGCCGGGATAAAGAATGGGAAGATTCAAAAAGATGCATCCTCTGTTGCTGTAAGAGAACCATTCATTGGAAAAAAAGAAGTTGTTGTTGTATATCTTCATAGAAATCAAGATAGGGCTGAACACCGTCCATTGGTGGGGGCTGTCATGATTCCTAAACCCGCACTCGCTCAGCAAAGAAGAAACCAACCAAGAATGGAAAGACCAGTCAGACAGTTCACTCGAATTAATATGACACTATCTCAAGTATTGCCGCATTTGTTAAGATCCAATCTAGTGACTTTGAAAGAAGCTCCAAAGAATCCTAACACAACCTCTCCTCATTATCATCTTAATTCCCGTTGTGCATACCATTCTGAGAGTCCCGGCCATGACACTAACAACTGTTGGGCTCTGAAGAACAAAGTAAAAGACCTTCTTGAAGCCAAAGAGATTGAATTCGACACGCCAGAAATTCCCAATGTTATCACTGCCCCTATGCCCAAGAACGACCGTAATGTCAACGCCGTTGAGGAAGATATGTTTGTTACTTTGGTTGATGAAATTGTGACCCCACTCCTAACTATCAAAAAGAACTTGTTGAATGCCAGTGTATTCCCAGGCTGTGATGAAAGCTGTCAGTTCTGTTTATCCTCACCAACCAGCTGTCATTTGTTAAAAGCAGGCGTTCAATGCCTAATAGATGACAAGGATATTTTGTTCGAGAAGACTTCTATTCCAAATATTTCTTATAATGATGTTTCCATAGTGACCATTTCCCCCAATTGTTCCAGGGTCTCCACCAAAAGACCCGTTAGAATTACATCAGTTCCTAAAGTAGCTCCGATGATAATTACATTGCCTGGACCAATCCCGTATTCATCAAACAAAACCGTCCCATGGAATTATGGAGATGATGTCTACTATCACGGTATCAAGAAAGATTGGCCAGCTACTGAAAACTCAAGCTCTGAAAAAGATGACTCCGATATCAGTAATATCGCATGGACTAGTAAGATAACCGGAAGTGGAAGGGTATTCTCTCCAGAAATTGCTCCTCCAAAAGCTATTTCTAGACCTGTAATCATTATTGTTGTTGTTTCTCCTCCAAAGGCTATTCCCAGTCTTACAATCATCTATGCTAATCCTCCTGTTGACAAAACTGCTGCAGTCCCTGTTATTACCCCTATTGACATTTCTACTGCCGAGTCTGCCGAGACTCGAGGCAAAGTTATTCTGGTTGAGCCTGTTCGGACGAAGTCATAATCAGTAGCTATCCTTGAGACATCCAGAAAAGAGATGGAGGAAATTCTAAAGATTATAAAAAGAAGCGACTACAACATCGTCGAGCAACTGGGGCAGACTCCATCAAAAATTTCCATGCTGGCTTTATTGTTATGTCCCGAGGCTCATGCAAAGGCCTTGGTAAAAATCCTTAAAACTGCCCATGTACCCCAAGAAACATCTGCCGATCAGTTCCAAGACTATGTAGCCAGCTTGACCGCAGATAATGGTTTAGGTTTTTCGGATGCTGATTTAATGCCAAGGGGGAGGAAGTATAACGGGGCATTACATGTCTCAGTCGAATACATGGGCACAACTTTGGCTCATGTCTTGGTGGATACCGGTTCGTCTCTGAATATGTTGCCTAAAAAAGCTCTTGATAGGCTTGACTGTGAAGGATTAACCTTGAAGCCTAGAAACATAATAGTGAGGGCCTTCGATGGCTCAAAAAGGATGGTGCATGGGGAAGTGGAAATCCCCATAAAAGTTGGAACCCAAACATTTGATTTGACATTTTATGTAATGGATATTCTTCCTTCATATTCCTGCTTATTAGGCCGACCGTGGATCCATAATGCTGGTGCCGTTACCTCTACGTCGCATCAAATGCTGAAATCTCCAATTCAGGGGAAAATCATCAATATTCATGGAGAAGAAGAGTATATGGTCAATCATCTAAATTCCTTCAGATATGTGGAATTAGATGGTGAATTTATTGAAACTCCATTCCAGCACTTTGAAGAAGTCCCGCAAACTGTGGCAGTGACCAAGGCTGTTTCTCAAGTCCCGAAGATTACGAGGCCTCCGCTCAGGATGTCCTCTCTAAAAGATGCCAAGGTAGTGATAGAAGAAGGTGGGTTCTCTATTTGGGGCCAACTCCCAGATATCCCATACAAATCTGACAAATTTGGTTTGGGTTTCACTTCAGGAGCCCAGAAAGCTGTACGACGTGCTCGTGCCGGAGGACCACCCTTGAAGATCAGCAACCACAGAGTCAACGCGGTGGAGGATGATGAAGACAGTTATGACCTGGAGGATTGGATTTTCCCAACTGTCAGTGGAGGGCTCAACAACTGGGAAGCTAGAGATTTTGTGCCGATCACTTTTATCCAACAATAATTTTTCTTTAAATTTTGTCGGACCTGTAATATTAAACAATTCAGACACTTAAAACCTTGTGTCTTACCCGAGGCACAATGGTCCATTTGTAAGGGTTATTATCTCATTTCCATATAACATCAATAAATCATGGACGTTTTTGCATACAAACTTTGTGATCATTGTTTTTCTTTTTACATTTTCATTTCTTTAAAAGATAGCTATACTCTTACACACTCACATTCAAAATGTAGATCTACATCCATTCAGGATCCCATGGGTAACAACTCTACTATGGCCTTATGTGATTATGAAAATCTAATCTACCAAGCCGAAGACAAAGGTGAGGAAGATTGTGAAGTACCAGGGGAACTCGCTAGGTTACTACAACAAGAAGAGAGGACCATACAACCCCATGAGGAACCAGTGGATACAATTAACCTAGGTACCGAAGAAGACAAGAGAGAAGTCAAGGTGGGTGCCAATCTGGAACCCAGTGTCAAAGAGAGTCTGATTCAGCTACTACATGATTATGTTGAGGTCTTTGCCTGTTCGTACAAAGACATGCCATGACTTAATGCAGACATCGTGGTACATCGTCTACCAACAAAAGAAGACTGTCCACCGGTAAAATAAAAGGTCCGTCGCATGCGACCAGACATGTCAGAGAAGATCAAAGCGGAAGTCATGAAACAATTCAATGCCAGATTCTTGGCTGTTACCTTCTATCCGCAATGGGTCGCCAATGTTGTTCTCGTGCCTAAAAAG
Source organism: Vicia faba (assembly GCA_948472305.1). Taxonomy (NCBI): domain Eukaryota; kingdom Viridiplantae; phylum Streptophyta; class Magnoliopsida; order Fabales; family Fabaceae; genus Vicia; species Vicia faba. Next base: position 991,701,013 of record OX451740.1, on the reverse strand, counting down.
GACGAAAAAGTACGAATGTGCATTGACTAAAGAGACTTGAATAGGGAAAGCCCTAAGGATGATTTTCCACTTCCCCACATTGATATTCTAGTTGACAATATGGCGCAACATTAAGTGTTTTCCTTCATGGACAGTTTCTCAGGCTACAACCAAATCAAAATGGCGCCTGAGGACATGGAGAAAACAACCTTTGTCACACAGTGGGGCACATTCGACTACAAGGTTATTCCATTCGGGTTGAAGAATGATGGGGCAACCTATCAACGTTCCATGGTAGCCCTATTTCACGACATGATACATCACGAAATAGAGGTCTATATGGACGACATGATAGCCAGATCTCAAACAGAAGAAGAGCATCTTGACCATTTACATAAACTCTTTGAGAGACTAAAGAAATATAAGCTGAGTTGAACCCAAATAAATGCACGTTTGGAATAAGGTCTGGTAAACTCCTAGGCTTTGTCCTCAGCGGAAAAGGTATCAAAGTCGATCCTGCCAAGGTGAAAGCTATACAAGAAATTCCTACTCCTCATACTGAGAAGGAAGTCAAAGGGTTATTAGGACGGTTAAACTACATTGCCAGATTCATTTCTCACCTGACAGCTACTTGTGAACGAATCTTCAAATTACTGAAGAAAGATCAAGTAGTCAAATGGAATGATGAGTTCTAAACTTCCGTAAACAAGATCAAAGAATACCTACAAGAGCCTCCGGTTTTGATGCCACCAGTCGAGGGAAGACCCTTGATCATGTATCTAACTGTTTTGGAAAATTAAATGGGTGTGTGTGCTGGGGAAGCATGACGAGTCTGGCTGAAAAGAGCATGCTATTTATTACCTAAGCAAAAAGTTTACCGAATGTGAAACAAGATATTCACTGCTCGAGAAGACTTGCTGCGCTCTGGCATGGGCTGCTCGCTGGCTAAGACAGTATATGCTGACCCATACTACCTTATTGATATCTAAAATGGATCCAATAAAATACATCTTCGAGAAACCTGCCCTCTCTAGGAGAATAGCGAGTTAGAAGATGATCCTGACAGAATATGACATACAGTATACTACCTTGAAAGCAATAAAGGGCAGTGTATTAGCTGATCACCTGGCTCACCAAGCTGTGGAGGACTACCAGTCCATGAAGTTCGAGTTCCCAGATGAAGACATCATGATGGTAAACAACTGTAAAGGATTCAGACCATATGACGGACCTGAACAAGGGTCCCGATGGACCCTGGTTTTTGATGGGGCGTCCAACACACTCGACAATGGTATAGATGTTGTACTCATATCTCCTGAAGGATGTCATACTCCCTTTACTGCAAGACTATGCTTCAGTTTTACAAACAACATGGCAGAATACGAAGCGTGCATTTTTGGTCTCAAAGCTGCCATAGATTTGGGGATCAAATCCTTAAATGTATTCAGAGATTTAGATTTGGTTATCAGCCAGATCAAAGGGGAATGGGACACCAAACACCCTAACGTTATCCCTTACAAAGAACATGTGTTGACATTGATCCCACACTTTGAGAAGATTACCTTCGAGCATTTCTCGCGAGAAGAAAATCAGCTAGCAGACGCACTAGCTACAATGTCATCCATGTTTAAAATTAAATGGGATAACGAGGGCCCCAGATCACCATTGAACGAATGGATGAACCAGCTCACTATCACGAGATTAATACTGAAGAAGTAGTGGACCAGCCTTGGTTTCACGAAGTCAAGAGGTATCTCAAGGCTCAAGAATATCCGAAGGAGCTTCAGTCAATGATAAAAAGTTCTTAAGGAGATTCTCTGCTAAGTTCTTCCTTAGTAATAGCATTCTCTACAAACGCAACCATGACTCTATTTTTCTCTGTTGCGTAGACAAGGTTGAGGCAGAAAAGATCATGGCTGATTGTTGTACCCCAAAATTTGCCCTCTCATTTCTCAAAGGATCACCCTGAACCCTCAGGTTTGCTTCCATCCAATTTCAAGCTTTGAATTACAAATTTTTCAAGAAAGTCATTCACAAGGGAAAAATGGTCATTTGCACACTAAAAAGTCAAACTTTGACTTTTTGATCAAAATCAAGTTTCAAGAATCATATTTCAGCAAGACATGTTAAAATATGAAGTTTGTTGCATTAAGAAAGCCAAAAGTCAAATTTTCTATTGGAAAAGTCAAATTTCTAAATACTTAGAATTTTTTCTAAGTGTTTAAGAAATATGACAAGCTCAGAACTTCTGATCAGATTATCACCATGATGCAAACTGTTTCTGGATTAACTTCTAACACAAGAGTTATGGACTCAAACAAGATCTAAAACATTACAAAACAAAACTTCTCCTAGAAATGCTGGGATTTCAAGTTATGACTCCTCAAAAGACACGTCCATGAAACTGAAGCACTTAGCAAATTCTGGACAGTTCCAAGACAGAGTTTGGTTACAACTTTTGGGCCAGTTTTCACAAAGATTCAGTCAGAGTTTTCAAGAGTAGTTCAAAAAAGGTTTACAAAGCGTGTTACAAACTTCCTGGAAAGTCTGAGATCTCCTTCAGAACATGCTGGAGCAAGGAGATACAAAGACCAGAAGTTAGATGTCTATTCTAAGTTACGCTGAAGCTGAACTTCTGATTCAGAATTAAGCAATCATGCAGAATCTCATGTTGCAGGATTTCTGGTTTGATCAATCTCATCATCATTTAATGCTCACAACCACTTTCGAGTCTTTATCCAAAGGATTTCCCCACGTGTGGCATAGAAGTACCTTTACTGTCTTGGAAAAGCAAACTTTTGTACAAAAGTGTGCTGGGCCCATACCTTGCTTTTGCTTTTGAGGTTAGTTTTCCTTAATTCTTGCTTAAATATTCTAGCTTAGGCGCTGCTAAAACTGCTGACCACCCTACCTATTAGAAATTACTTCAAGAGAAAATCAGCGCCCAACTTATGATGGTGGTGCCCCTTGACCTCTCCAAACTACTAAACCTTTGCCTATAAATTAGACCTTATTGGCAACTGTAAAAGGGTCGAAAAATTAAGAAAGAAAAAGCCTTGAACCCCTGCTAAAATTCCAAGAATCCAAAACGGCAAACACAAAATACAAAACCTGTTGACTTTTGATTTCTTGCATTCAAACTCCTTTTTTCTCAAGTGTTTCTTGACCAAAACCGTCCAAATAGTTTCTGATTCACATATTAGAAGCTATCCTAACTTCTGTGTTCAGACTGTAACACACTCTCCATCCACATCCACCTCAAGAAGTCAGAACTTTACCCCTTGGCTGTTCCAGAATTTCTTTAATCATTCATTGCCCAAGTTGAAAGCTTCCATCCTGCTGAGTACGTGAAGAAGCTGTTCAGAACATCACCAGAGTTCAGAACCAGACTCCAGTTTAGAGTGTTTTTCAGCTGCAAGGTAAGCTTCTGCTGATTCTCATCATATTACTTAGGCATTATCAGATTTTCATGTTCAAAAATACAATGTAGACATCATGTTTCTGATGTTGTATGTATTCTGAGGTTTCACGTATTTGTATGCCTAAGTAGGGAGTAAATTAGTTTAGAACTTCTTAAGGAAATTAGAATTAGCAAATTCATGCTTGCCTCTGATTTATAGTTCTGATATCTCTTGTTTCTGAAACATTATGAAACCTGCCATAATTGTGATATGCGTATCTTCTGTTATGTTGAGAAATGACTAAGTTGTAGATGTTCTGACTAGCATGGAGAGGGAGACTAAGCTCTGTCAGTGGTATCAGAACTTCTGAAATCTTCTTTGTTCCCAGCGGACCCAGAACTTCTGACTTTACCTATTTATACTAATGTGATTTCTATTTTTGCAGTACGCCAGAGTCAGAACTTCTGATCTCTCTTAGTTCAACAATGCGCTGATTCTATTTCCTTTTCCTTACTATTTTTGCTATCACTTTTATTTTCACTAATCAAAAACACCAAAAACATTTTACGTCTTACATGCTTTATTTTATTTCTTTTAACATAAAAAGATCAAAATATTTTCCTAAATAAAAATTATTTCTTTACTTAAACAAAACAAGTCCATTTTACATTTCCTATACATCCTTATCCATTTAATATGATTTTAATAGTAACTTAGGACTTACTTTTATTTTCAATCCCCGTTTATAAATATTGACACCCCATCCTCCCAATGATTGTAATAGCGTAGGATATTTACTTTCCTCACTTTTTATTACTTTCATATATTGCTAGTAATTAGGGTGTGTATGGCAAGACATGAAATCAACAAATAGAGAACCCTAATCAAGACAAAATTCATGCAATCAAACACACTTTGCACATATGCACACCTTAAGGTACTCTCACTTGTTGGCTATCAGAAAAATAGTCATGTCCCTCGAACGTGGGGGTTTTAGCAAAGACTCTCGATAAAAGACCGTAGTCCCTCAATGACCCTCGATGTTGCCTTCAGTAAACGATCTAGTCCCTAAAAGACATTGCTAAAACATCCATAGGTTGCCTTCTATGACTATACAAAAATGTCGCACGCCCTTCCCTTTACATCCAACGACGGGGATTCTCACCAAATCAATGGTAAGATAGAAACACCTAAAGGAGGAGGAAAAGTACATCTAAGACCTTTTGAGTAGGTAGATTCTCTCCTAGTTGCTTGCTCACAACAAAAACATTCTATACACCGACACTCTCACTTTGAAACATTTTCAAAAGACAACACTTTGTATGAGTTCTTATAGAGACGAGAGTCATTACAAAGACACCTTTTCAAAATCACTTTCAAAAAACACATCTCATAAACACCTTTTTGAACTATCTTCGAAACAAACACTTTGTATGCGTTCTTATAAAAGCGAGAATCATTACAAAGTTAAATTTTCAAAATACCTTCAAAACCCACACCACAAGCACATTCAAACAAAGTGATCTAGAAAGTAACTAAGAGCCCATGGAAAACCATGGATGAAAAGGGTACTAATACCTTCCCTTTTCATAATCTACCCCCGAACTCAGGAAATAATCTCAAAGGTCTTTCCTATGCTTTTTCACCTTTCCTTTTGGATAAAAAAAGTCGCTGGCGGCTCTTGCTAACTGCAACATTTGCGATCAAACATAAAACACCCAAGTCAGTTCTCCCACCATATCACACTGATCTACATGAAGGCACTTTTGGCACCCATTCCAGTGGGCATACGATGGAAAATAAAATCCTACGGGTAGCTTATTACTGGTCTATCATGGAAGCAGATTGCTATTAACACTCTCAAACCTGCCACAAGTGTCAGATTTATGCTGACAAGGTGCATGTACCTCCGGTTCCTTTGAATGTCTTGACGGCTCCTTGGCCCTTTGCTATGTGGGGCATCAATGTAATTCGGGAAATCAAACCAACAACATCTAATGGACACCGCTTCATCTTAGTGGCCATTGAATATTTTACAAAGTGGGTTGAGGCAGCCTCTTTCGCTTCCGTTACTAAGAACGTTGTCGCCCGGTTCATCAAATCGAATCTAATCTGTTGGTACGGTATCCCAGAGAGGATCATCACTGACAATGGTACGGATATCAATAACACTATGATCACCGCACTGTGCGAGCAATTCAAGATCCAACATCACAATTCTTCCCCTTACCGGCCAAAGATGAATGGTGTTGTTGAAGCCGCGAATAAGAACATCAAAAAGATCATACAAAAAATGACAGTCACGTACAAAGACTGGCATGAGATGCTACCATTCTCTCTCCACGGGTATCGTACCACAGCGCGCACGTCAACCGGGGCAACACCCTACTCTCTGGTATACGACATGGAGGCTGTCTTGCCTATTGAGGTCCATATCCCCTCTCTAAGGATTATGAAGGATGCAGGGCTGAACGAAGGCGATTGGGATCCAGACTCTACTTGATCAACTGAACTTGATTGATGAGAAAAGACTTACTGCTGTCTGTCGTGGTCAAATGTATCAAAAACAGATGATCAAGGCTTTCAACAAAAAGGTCAGACGCCAAGTGTATCAAGTCGGTGATTTGGTGATCAAACGTATCATACTACCACAAGGTGATCCCAGGGGCAAATGGAATCCTACATACGAAGGATCATTTGTAATCAAAAGCATATTCTCTGGTGGAGCAATGATCTTGACCACCATGGATGGCAACGATCTGCCGCACCCCGTGAACACGGACATAGTCAAAAGATACTACGCATAAGAGACCCGCTAGGTTGACACACCTAGGCAAAACAAGGGCATCCCAACGAACCAAAAAGGTTCGGGCAAAAATTAGGGATAAAACAAAAAAATATGTACACCCGGCAAGCTGAAAACCCGAAATGGCGGCTTGTGCAAAAAAGGGTATCCTGGTGGACTGAAAACCCAAAAGGACGGTCCAGGAAAAGTTAGGGAATTAAAGCATACGACTATGTCCTGTTGGATCACCTTACGGACAACCTGCAAACTCGACGGTTCTGATCAATTCAATCAGCTTCGAACAAGGCAACAAATAGATAAGATGCTAGGAGACACGAAGGCTATAGCAGAATGGGAATCCCATGGGTTTATTTCATATAGCTATCTTTTCTTTGTATCAAATTTTCACTTTTACGACGACATTCTCTTACTAGAATGTTTGTCTCATTGTACAAAAAAATACTTACTCAAAGTCAATACAAAGATATCCCTTTGAAAGTGCAAAAACTATCTGTTTTTCTTTACGCTTGTGTTTTGTTTACAAAAACATCCAATGATTTATTTTTGAACATATGCATTTGAACGTAACTATCATTTACAAATGAACAAAATAGAAAGACAATCACTAATGGCTTTAAGAGATAGGGAAAAATCTTTAAGCTATTCCATAAAATCCCCCACAGTGTGCAGTTTAATCCCCAGCAGAACAAAACTTCCAGTTAACACTCCCCTTTAGAAGTCGCCGAATTTCTCATGATTCCCCAACAGGATTTTACAAGCAGTACACGAAATTTCCCTTACAACAAGGTCTATTTATCTAAGTGTAAATTCATCAACACTTCAAAATATGGAGACTTGCACTCCGTATCCTCAACAGCAGTCGGGGATTTATTTTCCCCAATCCAACAAGAAGTGCAGTAGATTAGCTCACATATTCATACGTCGCATCCATATATTATAAACATCGATAACACGAATGCATGTATCACAATATCATTACACCATGCATTTCATACAACATGACATTGCATATTAGCTAACGTTTTACCCTTTTCAGGATAAGGTCAATCAATAGCTACCACTAACAAAGTTTAAAGGATTTTTCAGATACACTTCAGATACGCTCCAGATATGGATGCCATCCTGATACTCATTCAGATTCAATCTTTAGATACAGTTCAAATACGTTCTAGACACGGATTCCATTCTGATACTCATTCAGATTCAACTCTCAGATACAGTTCAGATACGCTCCAGACACGGATGCCATTCTGATACTCATTCAGATTCAAATCTCAGATACATTTCAGATACGCTCCAGACATGGATGCAATTCTGATACTCATTCAGATTCAACTCTCAGATACAGTTCAGATACACTCTAGACACAGATTCAATTCTGATACTCATTCAGATTCAACTCTTAGATACAGTTCAGATACGCTCCAGACACGGATGCCATTATGATACGCATTCAGATTCAACTCTCAGATACAATTCATATACGCTCCAGACACGGATTCCATTCTGATGCTCATTCAGATTCAACTCTCATATACAATTCAGATACGCTCCAGACATGGATGCCATTCTGATACTCATTCAGATTCAACTCTCAGATACAGTTCAGATACGCTCTAGACACGGACGCTATTCTGATACTCATTCAGTTCCAGCTTACAGATACGGTTCAACAATCATTTCTAGATGGCATATACAAGCTCATCTCCAACAATTTTCCATCATCCCTCCAAATGGCATCTTTAATCCCATTCACTATACCATCAACCATCACATCACCGAGTGCAAATTTCTGGGCACTTTAATATCCAATCATCTTCCACCTTCGAGTCACGAATGGCAAAACTCGCCAATATAACTCTTCAGGCTTAATAAGATTGAACAGGGGCAGCTGTTGTACCCCAAAATTTTTCCTCTCACTTATCAAGAATTTTCTCACAAGATCTCCTTTGGCTCAAGACTGCATTAGGGTTGATCAGCTCAAGACACCTCCTTAAGCACTGATGACCAAAATTAGGGTTTGAGATTGAACAAGGATATTTGAACTTCCAATTCCCCATATGACTTTCAAGGATCATTATGGACCCTCATGATTACTCATGTCAAGTTTCAAGCTTTGGATCACACTTTTGCTCAGTCAATAGAGCAGTTGACTTAAAAATCAGTTGTATTGGGGAAAAAGTCAACTATGGCCAATTTACAGTCAAGCTCCATAATTTTTGATCCACATCAACATTTTAAACTCATATGTATCATTTGGTCAAGTTTGGACCACAATTCTTCTAGAAATTTGATCAAATCTTCAAAAGGGCAAAATGGTCAAATTAGGGTTTTGACTGGTAAAGGGCAATTTCTGATTTTTGACCTAGAAAATGATCAATTGGTTTAAGGCATAATCTCAAGAGTCCAATTGCATAATTTTGACCTAATGACATGGCTCAAAACATTGCTCAAGCCCAATGGATTGACATATGAATTTTTAGTCAACTGATCAAAAGTCAACTGTATACTGAAAAGTCAAACTTTGACTTTTTGGTCAAAATCAAATGTCAAAGATCACAATTCATCAAAGCATGTCAAAATATGAATCTTATTCATCAAGAAATAAAAAATTCTAGATTTCATGTTGAAAAGTTAAAATTTCTAAACTTAGAAATTTTTCTAAGTGTTGGAAGTTTCTTATTTTTTTCACAACTTTGGGCAAAATTTTCACCATGATGCAAGATGATTCAAAAGAATCTTTCAACATGAAAGTTGTTGATATCCATGAAATATACAAAATTTCTTTACACAACTCCTTCCAAAAGTGCTTGGATCTCAAGTTATAATTTTAAGAATACATGGTCATGAAACAAAACACTTAGTGAAATTTTTGCCCTAATTTGGTCAGGATTTTAACCTAACTTCGTGGCACTTTTTCATATAGTTCCAAGGGGAATTTTCAAAATTTATTCAAAGAGGTGTTATAGAGCACATTACAAAATTTACAAAATGTCAAAGAACTCCTTGAGATCATTTTTGAGTAGGGAGAATTGAAGAGATGAAGTTAGGGTTTTCACACTTGAATTACAAGTCATTTTGTGATGAACAATATTCAAAATTCAAACTTATGCTGCATAACCTCTACTTTCAGGCCTTAAACTTGTTAGTAACTTCATAATTAATTGCTTGCATAACTGTTAGAGGTCTCATTTCAAGCATTCAATGCAAGGCCATGCTTTATATCCATTTTGGGAAGAAAGTGCACAATGCCATTTTGATAAAGTAGCTTTTTGCATAAAACTTGTTCTTGAGCTTTTCACTTGCTTTCTTCTGATGATACAAGTCCCATAACTCAAGAGAAACTTATTAGACAATTACAATCACTCAGCCCATGCTTGTACCTCCTCTTGAAACTTGTTTTCCCACTTTTCTTCAAAATCAAGTAACCTAGCAATTAGCTTGTAACTTGTACTTCTGACTTTCCAAAGCACTCAAACCCTTTTTATTATACATACACAAGTCATTTTCCACAAATCCCACGCTTGCTTAAGCCCTGAAAACACCAAGAATGCAGAATCACCAAAAACACCTCAAAACTTGTCATTTCTGAGTTTTTAATCTAATCTCTAAATTTACTCGTGCGTTTCTTGGCCTTTTACTTTCAAAAGCTTCTAAACAACATACAAAAACAATCCTAACACCTGCAACACCATTGTAACACCTCCATCATCATCCACCATTTTCAAAAACAACACCTTGCACCTTGACTTCTCTAGAACTCCTCAGGAAGTTCCAGCTCAAACTAAGCATCACATTAGCTTCCTGGGAACTTGAGGAAGTTAACCCAATCATTGGAACTCACTAAAAGCTACTCAAACTCGAAACACGATACCCTCTTGCAAGGTATGTTTTCTGACTTTTGAACTCTTTATACAAGCATCATTAATGGTTTATTTGTGAATGAAAAATGTAGATATCATTGCCCTAAAGCTAACCATGTCCATAGTTTTCATTTATTTTGCTTGAGCTTAGAGAATTTTAGGATTGAAGTTTCTGCAATATTTAGGGTTCAAATTAGGGCCATTAAAATTCATGCTTGTCTTTGATCTATAATTTTATTGCTTTGCATTTCTGAAATCGTGAGGAAATTTTCTACAAGTTTCCTGTTTACATTTTTCATTTTTGTTGAGAATTGAACAAGATACAGAGGCTTTGGCTGGGCGTGAGGTTGAAGATGAAGTTCAGGCCATGGTTATCATGGTTATACGATGACCCACGCCCGTCCCGTTTACATCCAAAGATAGGGTTACTTACCAAACCAATGGTAAGATAACAATGTCAAAGGAAAGAGGAAATGAACATGAAGGACTTTTGAGTAGGTAGAATGATCCTAATTGCTTGCTCCATTTCAAAATCAAAATATCCTTGCTATTTTTAAAACAAACAACTACACTTTCAAAACATCTTTCAAACTTGAAAACATTTTCAAAAGATCAACATCTTTGTATACATTCTTACGAACAAGAATCATTACAAAGTTTACCTAAACAATGACCTCTTTACAAAATACTTTTAAAAACCACACAAAGTGTAATTTCAAACAAAAGCAAGTGATCTAGCAAGTAACTAAGAGCCCATGGAAAACCATGGATGAAAAGGGTGCTAATACCTTCCATTTTCTTAATCTACCGCCCGAACTCAAGAAATAATCTCAAAGGTCTTTCCTGTGCTTTTTCACCTTTCCTTTTGGATAAAAGAAACGTCGGTGGCGAATCTTGCTAACCGCAACATTTGCGATAAAACGCAAAACACCCAAGTCAGTTCTCCCACCGTATCACAGTATACATTCTGATTTTGGATTTGTGTTGTATACAAATTTAATGTCTTGTCTTTTTCCATCTTTTGTATGTTTCAAGGTACCATTTTTAGCATCTCGCATATTATTCTAGAGATATATGTACAAGGTGTTACTGTTAGTATCAGAGCAGGTTAATTCTTGTCCCTGCCATGAAACATCACTAGCAATTATCTTCTCTCTCACATGTGTGTATTTCTAGCCTAATTTCTACTATCGTAGTATTCAATTGTTGAGCCTGATCATCTCAATGACTGCATATGCGATGAATATGATCACAGTGAAGCCACCACGAGGACGCGTAAGATCCAAAGCGACTCAAGCTGGAGTGGTAGAAGGCTGTTGATTTGGGAGAATTTTGGGATTGTTGAGCATAAATAAAGCGTTTGACGCGGAATAGTTGATAACCTAACTTTCATGGTGAGATTTAAGACAGTTGGAATTCCAAAAGTTTTGATCGAATGAAGTGAACTTCCTCTAGGTCCATGTAACAGTGGAGGAAATTCACGAGGTACTTGAGTAGGAATATTGTAAGGGAATTCTCCGACGGAGCGGAGTTTGAAGCTATTAGAAATTCGCTGCTCGATCATGGTGTCTGTGGCAGATGTGACTAGAGAACTAGTTAGATGGAAGACTTTTAGGAGTTTAGATAGAGAGACCATACCTTTTTGGTTACTTTGATGTGGGGAGTACTTGGATGGAAAAGGTGCTACACTCCGACTCGTTTGGTATTACCTTAAGTTGCATGTAGTTACCTAGTAAAGGATTGATAGAACAAGTGGAAGTGGTGATCTCTAATTGGGTAGATATTGGATACCCTATTAGAGAAGGACTGCGGTATCTTAGTTCTTGCCATTATATGATTAAGTCCTAGAACTATGCTAAGGGGAAATTGAAGAGAGAGAAGGCGTGAGACACAATAGCCTAAGTTTCTTGCTAGTTATGGTTCGTCTAACCCCAATTGAGGCCATAAAACTACATTTGGCGTTAGGTAATTAGATGAATGGAAGTTAGCGTCTATCCAGAGCATCAGCGGGATGACCTCATTTGTGTCAGTTGTTTGGAACCATGGTATTCCTATTTGGTAGAATTACCCTTAGAATCTCTTATGCATGCACTATACGGGTGAGTACGAGCATGGCATAATAATTCGAGTTTAATTCTTACCTAGTCTTACCTAGACTGTAACCTTCCGAGTAAGTAAACCTTGAACGTGTGACACTCTTAGGTTTTAGCATCCTAAAGAGTGTGACTGGAAGGATTTGAGGAATGATGACCTTAGTGGAGACCTGTTCAGACACCCGTCGATCGTGACTTTAGGATACAGGTGGAAATATACGCTACGGGGGTAGGTTACTTGAGATCATGGCCTAGGAGTTGGATCACCATGTTAGTACTACCAGACATGTATAACACCGCAATATTACTATCGTGCACGAGATGTGTGGGTCGTCCCTTTCCTGACTGACATGGGGAAATGTTGATCTAGAGCTCAATGTAGGATTCTGATTTGATAGTCGTGAGACGTGGACTCTAATTCTCATAAGGTATGTGTGATAAAAACCCATATGTCGCGCTTGATAGTGGAGAACTAGCCAAGTAGGTGATATTGGGATGGATCAAGCTTGAATATTACGCTTATGAGGACCCTGAGTGGTCGTGGCCACTTGGGTGATATTAGATGATACCCTGCAGATGCTCCTTGTTTTGTGGAGTGTTAAATGGGTAAGTTTGCATGTATGCTATAGGTAGAACTGATGTGTGGTTATCATATCTTAGAAAACACGTAGTGCGACTATTCTTTAACATTGCTGATCAATGTTATAATAGATGAAGTATATATATTAGATTAGCTCAATGAGATGTATCTAGAGGAATATTTGTAGATCCTCAAAAGTAAGTAGTGTCAGTCTCAATAAATCAGAGACACATTGGTTTTGGGAGTGTCAAGAAATTTCAAAAGGGAATGTCCAAGGCACGAAGTATGATTCCTTACTTTGTAACTACACTTTGACCGTTAGAAACACTGCATTGAGAGGCGTAACCGAGGAAGTCAGTTTAGTGATAGTTTTGGGATCAACGAGGCAAGACAATGAGACGCTCCTAGCAACTTCTAGTGGAAAATTGAATTTACATCCGATTGAGAGGGATCCTGAGGCTGTGCAAGTATGGGAATGCATGGTTGAAGGAAGGCTTATACAGATTTATTGGTACTACCTATACCAACAAGATGCATCTTCTTTTTAGTAGCCCATTCCACATGAACTTCACAGTTAAGCGTGCTTGACTTAGAGCAATTTTAGGATTGGTGACCTTCTGGGAAGTTTCCTAGAAGGCGTGCGAGTAAGGACAAAGCATGTTGAAAAGACCCATGTTGGTTTATGGGGTCAGTTGGTAATCCCGAAAGCAGTCTAAGGCATTACATATGACATTAGACGACTACGTGGACAAAGTGTGATTGTGAAAGGATTGTTACATCGGTTAAGTCACATGAATTAATAGAGGTGTTGTTACACTAAGAGTATGAAATTGTATGGTTAGGAAGGAACTATAGATAAGTTGGCAGAGTCATCATAATGGATGTATGATGTAGATGTCGACAGGGTAAGGAAAACAACTATTTAGTGAGTACTCAACCATAGACATTCTAGAACCGAAGAATGTGACCAAGTTGTGTTCAATGGACCTAACCGGACTGATGGAATCACTAGTGATCTGATTTTGGAAATTACTCAACCTCGAGAAGTAGTAGTAGAGTAATTAAGAGACTGAGAAAAGTGTAGTAGAGTAATGAAACTAAGTGGATTATGGACATAGTATGATTCAGAAGATTTCAAGAAGTAGGTGACCGAGTTGAGATAAGAGTAGCACAACGAATAAAAGAAGAACTGAATGAGCCTATAGTAGGGTGAATTGAATACTTGTAAGAGTTGTTTTGAGTGGAGATATATTTCTCAAGGATCCACTATAGTCTAGAGAGGTACTATTCATGGACCAGCTTATAGGAGACTCTGTAGTCGATATATGATTAGATATTCACGAGTCAACGATTGAGCTTATGAGTATCAAGAGTTTTACAGAGTGTCATGACAATTGGAATACTGAAGGCAGGTAAAGGATTTTACTTGACATCGACTTGTTGTGGTAATGTCTTATGCACTTAAGAGCGTGCCTGAAGACTGGACGATGGTTGCAGGGTAATTGTTAGGCTTATTCCTTCGTCGGTGGAGCATTGTGTGAAGCAGTTGGATATCAAGGTTGTAGCTGCAGAATGGTACACCCTTGTGGATTACAATGGCATTTATTTTGTTTAAGAATGAAAGAAGGATCAAAGTGAGAAGTTTTATTGTACGAAGAAGGTAGACTTGGAGCATTCAATTTGAGCATATAGGAATTGACAATCAAGACCAAAAGAGTTTAGAAATTACTCAAATGACTCCATATAGATTTGGGTGGAAGTACGTATGAAGCATCGTGAAGGATATAAAAACACAAGAAAGGAGGTTTGAATTAGGTTTTAAAAAATTAAAAGCAGTATGACAAGTTTGGTTATTCTGGTTCATTTGAACTCAAACTACTCCAGTCCACCCGCCAAGGTGACTTCGCCTCTCTCAATCGAGGTCTTAATCCATTAATCAAAACTTTTATTACAACTCACAAAGGCTACCGTCAATGTCTTCTTGAGACTAAACCACAACTTGGTTTCTCAAGGAATTACAAAATGTGAATAAAAATGTGTACGAGAATTTTTCTAATAAACTATACCAAACCTTGGTCTTACATGTGGCAAGGCCCAGGCCTCTTGTGCAATGGCACTCGAAGGTGGTGACAATGAAAGTTTTCAATTGTCCAGATTGAAGTTTTCATTTGAGTTGTTTGAATCAAGCAACTAGATGAGTAGGGGTTCAATCGAAGAGGCCCCAATAATGAGACTTGAGCCATTCGAAGGATAAACATTGATGGCCCATTTGAATAGGGAACATGGAATATATATGGACTATTCAAAAGACATTCAAAATACTCATTCGAAGGATATACAAGAGGTCTAATCGAAGGGTAGGGACTGAAGGCATTCGAAAGCCATTTATGTCCACATTTATTCAAATTCAAAAAAGAGACAAGAATTCCATACCTTTGGCCAAGTTTCAAATATTTGTTTATGGCTCTTAAATAATATTATTGAGTATGATTATTTCCCTCCTACCTTGTCCCCTCCATCTTCTCTATATAAAGGTGGCATTTGCAAGCCTCATGGATGAATACATACAGCCTAGAGACCATACAAAAGTTGAAAAAATTCTCAAAGTGGTGAAATTCAAAACTTAATTTCCACCCATCATTCACCCAAATCAAGTGTGCCATCCTCCTCCTGAAGATCCCAGTATTCATTCCCAACCCTCATTCAAGCCATCACAAGTCCAGAAGTGCCAAACCGGAACCACCCTTTTGGTAAAACTTTCAAATTCACATCTCTAATACTATGATATAAAAATGCATTTTGATGTTTTCTTCGTGCCCAGGATGATTCATAGGACATGTTTGACGTAAAGTGTATTTGCTTTGATGCTTAAATGCAAAATTTCCATTGATAGGGTCTTGAAACTGTTGAACTTCGATTTGGGCGATACAATCACTTTTAGGCCAATTTAAGGCCAGATTCAAAACCAGAACAAAATTTTACATAAGATAGGACCCTTGGTTTTTGTTTAAATCACATTTTGTTTCAGGTACAAATTTTGGTCGCCCAAAGAAGATGACCAGAGGTCTTCTTCGGTACCACTAACTTGTTGACTCCGGCCAATACCTATTTCTTTACCATTGGCCAGTTCAAATCCATTTGCGTTCTTTTTGTTTTCAGATATATTTGACTTTATTTCACATATAATGTAATGATTTGGTTATAACACACGAATTGTAAAGCAGCTCAATTGGTAAAGGCGCACATGTATAAAGGAGAGTGCTTGGGTTCGAATCCTAGGACAAACATTTTACATTTTCTAACATTGCTTTACAGGATTATGTGCGTTGCACCCCTAAGCGTTCACCATATACGTTCATGTTTGAGCCTTCTGATGTCATGCAAAGAAATTTGACCATCCTGAGGTTCATTTCCACCATGCAACTCCAAGGATGGTGCCTACTGGATCATTATTGGGACGTTGGACTCGGGCTTTTGGGCCTGACAAAAATTCCAAGCGCACCCCTTGTTTACTAATTATATCCAGGCCTAATTTGTTTTTCTTTACTTTTATTTGTCTTATTATTTATTTCTTTAATCATTTTTTAACAAATCTTAAAATAAAAAAACATTAAATAGACTTAGGTTTTCTTAAGTTAATCTTAATTTTGTAAATTAATTATTTTAATTATTTTGACATTATTTTTATTAACTAAAATCAATTAGACTTAAATTTATTTCATTTAAATATTTTCTTAATAAAAACACGAAAAATAGTATAATTCGTTTTATTAATTAACAATAATATTTCTCTTATTTAATTAATTAGGATCATATTTTTCTCACTTAAATTTTAAGTATTTTCTTAATAAACACAAAAACAAAAAATTATTTATTTAGGTTTATTTAGCTTAATTCTTAGGATTCTCTTAGACGTTTTCTTATTTCCCGCGCATTATTTTACTTTCGCCTTTTTTATAATAATGTATCTGTTGACAGTATGTAATATATTAAAATAAGATTTTATTGCTTTCTTTATTTTCCCCTATTTCAGGATGTAAATACCCCCTCCACAAAACATTTTAATAGCGTAGGATTTACATTCATACACTTTACATTTATGCACTTTAAATTACTATATATACCACTGTTAAAAATTAGGATTGCATGAAAAGACTGAAAATTAAAACACTAGCAAACCTAAATGTGCAAGACAAACTAATTGAACATAACACACCATGCACATATACACCTCTTGGGTAACCCACTTCGGTTTCCTTCGGAAAGCGGTCACAATTCTCGAAATGTGAGAAGTTTTAGTGGCTGTCCTCTAATTTGAAAGATCACAAGTCCCTCGATGACCCTTTCGATGTTGCCTCGGTTAAAAGTGATCTTAGAACTTTAGGATAGTTACCAAAATTTCTTGCCAATTTGCCTTCGTGACCGTAACGTCCCTTCGAATGTCGCTCAAACATCGAACGATAGGGATACCTACTCACTAATAGTAGGATAACACTGTCTAAAGGATAGGAGGAAAAGAACAAACCTTTTCGAGTACAAGTAGATAGATGTTAGATGCTCGCTCAAAATAAATTTCCAAACTTACACATAAACATTTCAAAACACTTTCAAAAACATTCGCTTTGTCAACACTCTTGAGGACTGATACAAGAGTTATCACAAAGTGAATCGCCGCACTAAGGCATTTTCAAACTACTTTTTTCAAAACACAAAGCACAAGCAATTTTCAAAACATGAGCTAGCATCTAAGAGCCCGTAGAAAATTAATGGAAAGGGTGCTAACACCTTCCCTTTCCATAATATATCCCCCTTACTCAGAAAATTCTTAAAAAGGTCTTTTTATGTTCTTTTCACCCTTTCCTTAATTTGGATAAAAGAAAAGTCGGTGGCGACTCTTGCTTACTGCAACATTTGCAAACACAAACACAAAACCAGTATTAACAGTCAATTTTTCTACCGTATCACAGAACTGGAGACTCTACTGGGAACTTATAAAGTGGGGTTACCTTAGAGTCTAGCTCATTGTAAATTGCTTTACCTTGTATGCTTTGTTTGCTTTACTTTTGAAGGCTTTGCTTGGGTTACTATAGATCCTACACTCAGATCTGGGGGACGTTTTAGGTAAGTAGCAATAGATTATGGAAACTGTGCGGGGTATACCAATACAGTTAAAGCGATAGCTATATTGATGTGACACTTTGGTTGGTACCGGTAGCCTTTGAGTAGTCAAGGAGAATACGGGGCCGCTGCGTGGTGTCATGAAGCATCAACTGACCTTAGAACCTTTAATTAATCAACTTGGCCATTAGGAAGTAGTGAGATAGCCGTCTTTGGTGTATCCCGAAGTCAGTTGATACTGGATACTACACTCATTAAGATTTGACTCCCGAGTTTTGTTTGGTGGAAAGTCAGTTGTCGATCGGAACAAAACTTGTGGGAAAGATCAGTGATATTGAGATCCCTTAGATCCCGGTTACTTTCTAGGACAGGTTGAACCAACTAAACTTCAAGAGGGTACTTACCTGAAAACCCATGCAAGCCTTAAACCTAAGGTCTTTGTGTGAGTTGCTTGTGTTTTCTATATTTGTGTTTTATTAGCATAATCATGATATCATAACATCATAACATGGCATATCATACTAACCATTTCAAGGATTTTTAGGACTTATCTTTGTGTTGTTTTGTAAGACATGGCATCCACTCGAAGGAATACTATCTAAGTCAACCTCATAAGGGTACCTCCTCAAATCAAGGAATTAGCATCAAGGGTTCCTGAGAGCTCTCCGTTTACTAAAAGACATGGTCAACTTCTCAATCTGGTCACCTCAAGCCCTAATGAAGAAATGTTAAAGGTGCTCTTTCAGTTCTTCGACCCTTTACAACACTTCTTCACCTTTACTGATTACCAATTGGTGCCTACCATGGAGGAGTTTTCTGAGTTATTGGGGGTGCCCATTCTTTATCAGTTACCCTTCAATGGTATGGAAAGAGACCCAAAACCTGAAGAGATTGCTCAGGCTCTGTCTTTACAATAGTCCAATGTAGTGGAAAAATGGGAAACAAGAAGAGTCATCAAAGGGTTTCTAGCTAAGTTTCTATTTGAGAAAGCTCATCATTTTTTAGATCCCATGATTTACAAGCTTTTGAAGAAGTGTTGGCCCTTCTCATCTATAGGATGGTACTATTTCCAAATCCGGACCAACTCATAGATGTGAATGCGGTCAAGGTTTTTCTGTCTTATAATCTGGTGCCTACTTTACTTGGAGACATCCTACACTCTCTACATACCCGCACTATAAAGAGAAGAGGGACCCTCATGTGTTGCACTCCTCTGTTGGCTAGGTAGTTTATTTCGCACCTGCCTCGATCTGTGTTGAAGAATGAGTAGGGATTGAGATGGTCTAATAGGTTGATTCCCCTCACACATTCGGACATTCATTGGTGTCCTCGATCCTTGGAGAATGTTACTAACATTGACCACTGTGGGGAATTCCCTAATGTCCCTCTCATAGTCATTAGGGTATGAATCACTTATAATCCTTGTTTGGTATTACGACAGTTTGGTTATGATAGGAGGGATGGTCCTCATGATACACTTGTCCAAGGAATCATATTCGAATATGAGAATGATGTTCGGGGTTATCGCCAGAGGTTCATAAGAGCTTGAGGCATGATGAACAAAGTTGATAGAAAAACATTGGGGCATAAGAACTCCATTCTTTTGGAGCCTTATCTTAAGTGGGTACGAGCCCATGCTCAAAGTCTCAGGATGCCTTATGAGGCCATTCTACACATCATCATGGAGCCAGTTGTTGAGGGAGACACTCCTTACATTGTTCTTCATCCTAGCATGTCGACTAATTTCGAGGAGTTACAAAAATCCTGGATTCAACTCAAAGAGGAACGAGATACCTTTGAAACCTAATTCTACGTCAGCGAGAAGAAAGTTTATATCTCACCAGGCTACTTCACGAAAGAGGATGCGCCCGTGGGAAGCTTGTTTTCCTTTTTGCTTTAAGAGTTCATTTATGCTTTGTTACTTCCTTTGTAAGCCCAAGAGGCATCATTGTAACCACTTAAACTTATTAATGCAATTAACGTTTGTTTTCCCTCTGGATAAGCAAATTTAAGTCTTAGAAATCCTTGAAAAACATTGCATACATATATCATACATATCATTGCATAAACAGGTTTCAGGACAAACTTCTTATCTTCTTCGTTGTTTATTTCAATAGTGGCTCTTGAGCAATCAATTAAGGAGCTTCAGGAACATAATGCTCAATTCCAAGAAATGTTCCTGAATCTGTCTAAGGGACAAGAAGATTTGAAAGCTCTGATTCTCAAGGACAAGAAGAAGAAAAAGAAGCTAGTGGGTGTTCGAATTTGGGAAGAAGGTTCAAAGGACCAGTGAGGCAAGTTTCAGAGCTTGCAACTCCGTCAACAGATAGATAGATAGATAGATAGATAGATAGAGAGAGAGACAGAGAGAGAGACAATCAGGAATTAGAGCCAAGAGAAGAAGACCATAGTCCTAGGGAGTCTGAAGAGGATGAAGCTGATTACACTGAGGAACAATACCCTCCGGCTGATGATAAGTACAAACAGCTGGAGGACCGTCTCAACGCCATGGAATTTCAAAGGGTACCTGGCCTAGATTTAGAAGAGCTAGGGTTGGTTTCTAGAGTGGTTATCCCGCAAAAGTTCAAAGTGCCCGCATTTGCTAAATATGATGGGGTCTCATGTCCTAAGCTGC